>JBBMOI010000003.1:18885000-18952500 GCA_038088405.1 Porites divaricata
GTAAAACGCACTGAAAAAAGTGCCAATGATAGGTTGAGGAATGTCTTTATTCAATGGATGTACTTACTCACACAGAGAGATTTGCAATCACGTTTTGGAAGGGAAAAAACTCATCAAAAGGTTTAAACTTTAATAAAAAGTGAAGAAAAATCACAAAAGGTACTCATCGTAGCAACTTTTGAAGGAGGCAATGAAAAAGCATAGTACTCTAGCTTCAAACACATCTTCATTTATCACAGCCAGTAGTGTTTATCACCATAAGTAAAGACAATGAAAATTCTTGGGGGAGTTTTCCCGTACATTTGTCTCAGAGGTATTGATCTGAAATAAAGTGTAGGGTCAGGATTTGGAGAGCAAGACAACACACCTCCCCCCACCATGAATTCCCAGGAATACCCCCCCCCCCCCCCGATTTGTCAGTCAATAATTATTGATAGCATTTGTTCTGTGAACAAAAAATCTTGCAAGAGTACTGCCTTACATTTGCCTAATAGGTATTGGTCTGAGATAAGTCTAGGGTCAGGAATTGAAGTGTAGGATGGCACACCCCCACCAGTAATTGCTAGAAATATGCACCAGAGAAAAAATTGAAGGCATTAAATTTTATGAACTGGGCCCACTTTTCAGCAAGCCAGTTAATAATAAGTTGAATCACTTTTAAATACTCTTAGCTGTACCTGTATTTCTTTTTTTCTTCAGAAAATAATACCTTTTTAAGAACCTAAATGACCTTAAACTAATGTGCTAACTACCATTTCTATAAGAACCTGTTTAGACTAACTTGGAAAAATGCAGGTTCTTAGTCCTGGGGGCCATATACAATTCCTGTTCTTAAAGTTACCATTGTGAACTGTCATGCTTTTCAGCCACCTCCTATATTCCTCCAAGACATGTGATACTTGAGTCACTGTGTATCAGATAAACAAGGATAAACAAGGTGTATTATGGGCAGTTTGAAAGAGGCAAATAAAAAGGACTTTGGCCTGCTATGTAGTTTCAGGTGGATATCAAACAATTGTTATTACCAGTAAATAATGTACCAACTGTGCATACAATGCTGAAGACCTTACACAAATGTACTCATACTGTGTACTTGTAACTAAAATCTACAGTGCTTGGTTTGGTCTGTTTTATGAATAATAGTGCACTGCCAGAGCACCATGTTAGTCAGCTGAGTTATGCTAAAAAATGTAGATTAACTTAACTTCAACTTAACTTCAACTTAACTTCAACTTTATTCAAAGATTTTTTAATAGGTGAGTTAGATAAATTCCACTCTCCTTCCCTCGTTAATTATCCAGTATTAAATACCATGTACCTATATTATCCTCAGCTTTTTCCTGCAAAAAAAAGTCTCATTTTGTTTCTGTAGCCTAGCCTCCCTCACAGCATTTTTAGGGGAGTTGTATATCCTTCCTCCCCACAAAATGCCTGCTTACCCAACATCAACATTTCTAATTTCCATTTTCCGATTCATGTGGTACATGTAAATGTAACCAATCAGCAATGAGAGGTATTATGTTTAATTAATTTTTTCCAAACTTTTGCCTTAAGAGTTGTGTTGTTCAACTTTAATTTTTTGTTTCCTTCATATAAAGTGGAATTATCTTAACAGGAATTCTGCCAAATTTCATCAGATTCTAATGAGTACATGTAGATTTTGATATTCTGCTGTTTGTTAACGTAGCCTATGAAAGCCAACAAGGGTATGTACAGTATGCCCATAACTTGTGCAAGCACTGAGATCATCACATGACATGATAAACTGATGAAAACCAAATAAATTTTGTTCTGATAAATTTCTGGACATTTTTCTCAGCTTACCCTCAATTTTATTCTTGAAAATACCATTTGCTTCAATGTTCTCTTGATAAAGATGTACATAATGTATCAGAGAGTTGTTTAGTGCATGCATCTTTATGTAATAGAAACTGCATGTGCTCAACTTCCTGTACTAAAAGCTTCAAGAAACTCTGATGAACTGGAAAAAACATTAGAATCCATCAGAAAGGACATCTGCACAATTCACTAAGAATAAAGTTGTTGAGATTGGAGGCAAAAACATACAATTCACACAACAAAGCAGACTTAAACGACAAAGTCTAGACACACGGGCTTCTTACACTTTTTAATATACATGTACTTCTGAAGTTCAGAATAATTAAATACAGACTTCTGCCAATTGCTGTTTTGTCCTGATAGCACAAACTCACATCTTGTCATAATTTTATCATGAGGTTATTTTTTTTCTTTATTACTGTAGACACTCTCTGTAGCTGTATAGAGACATGTAATAAAAGTTCTCTTGTCCATGAATTTTAGAATGTTAATGAAAAAAGAACAATTCTTGAGTTATATTTTCTTTTCATTTTCAATTATTTTTACAGGTATGAAAGAAAACCAGGGATTAAAAGAAGCAAACAAAGGCTTGGATTGGCTGATAAGCTTCATTGATACAATGTATGTATATATTTTCCCTGTAATGCACTAGTGGTTAAATATTGTCCTTTGCATAAATGTTGTCTTTTTTATGGTGTGCATGAAAATGCATTAGCTAGTAACATTCACTACTCGATAAAGTTAAGGTAAGATGATTTATCACTCAAAATCTTCTACCAGCCTAATGAAACATCTTCGTGGCTGTTGATTGTGCACAAGAAGTATTTGGAAATTGTGCAGAATTTCCAGGTGGTCACATGCAACAAAGAAGGTCTACCAGGAAGAAAATTATGCATTTTTTCTGGAGACTGACTTTTCACCAAAGACACTTGCTGTCATTAAATTCTCAACAACATCAAAGCTCTCAGAGACTCTGCACAATTTTATGCTTAGTCTAACGATAGCAGTCTCAAATGCTCAATAAAGACAAATTCAATCTTTAATGACCGCCTCAAAGCTACTACAAAAGCACCTGTTTTTAGGTCATGTGGGTTACAATGTACCACCACAGGCTTATCATGACACCTTTCCTTCTTTCTTTTTTTTAACAAATAAAATGAAAATAGAAAAAAAACTTCATTGCACAGTGGGCGTGCACTTAATACACTGTAACTAGTGAAAGCATAACAACTTCATGATCAGCCACAGCACTGAACACAGAACGTTTTGAACAAAGTCAACAGTTTCAAAAGTGTTCAATGTCTAAGCAAGAAAAAGAACGAGAAAAAAACCCTATTTTTCAACTGTCTCCTACAATCATCAGGTGTAGTCAAGCATTAAGTTTTTCTAAATAGCCAGGTGGCTTTGACAACCAACCAGCTCTTTTGATCACATTTTCAACTAGCTGAGACTTGTTACTTGTCGTGCACAGAGGTTGGGCCTTGCTAGGTATTGCAACAGGGGTTTTGGTTGGCTGTTTAGACTGGTCCCCCCAAGATGGCACTGATGGGAATGACTGACCCTTTGTTGGGTGAGGTCTTTGGACTTTCTCTAAATAGGCGACCATATCCGGAGGTTGCAGGCTACAGGAGCCTCACTAGGTTGTGAGCTGTAGAATGGCTCTCTGCTCCTGCAGAGATGTCTGCGGTTTCTGCAGAGGATTCTCCCATCTTCTGTCAGATTCATGTTATAGGATTGCACATCTGCTAGTTCTTCTATTTCTGCTTTGAACCATGTCTGGCTCTTGTCACAGAGAAGTGGCATTACTTTGACTGTCTCACCTTTCACC
Organism: Porites divaricata; assembly: GCA_038088405.1. Lineage (NCBI taxonomy): Eukaryota > Metazoa > Cnidaria > Anthozoa > Scleractinia > Poritidae > Porites > Porites divaricata. The sequence continues at coordinate 18,888,668 of JBBMOI010000003.1, forward strand.
AATGGCCAGATCTCCTTCAAGGTGGGTTCGCATACGTCACCCAAACATATGCTGAGCTGGCGAGTTGCTCAGCCCCTATGTTGGGGTGTTTCTCCAGGTTAGTAGAGAAAGAAAATAATCGGCTCCTGATGCTTTGGCTTACTTGATTAAGCTCTTTGCAGTCTTGACTGTGTTTTCTACTCGTTCATTGTTTTGGCGGTAGCCCAGGGAGCTGGTTACATGTTCAGTCCCAGGTGATTGCAAAAATTTCTCAAATTCTGCAGAGTTAAAGGGTGGTTCATTGCCACTTAGCAATTCATTAGATGTTCCATGTGTGACAAAATGTCTCTTAAGTTTCTTTATGATGACAGTTCCTGTTTTGCTGTGTAACTGATCCACTTCAAAGTACCCAGAGTAGTAATCTACTATGCAGAGATAATTCTTGTCATCAAGTGTGAAGATGTTAGTGGCAACTTTCTCCCATGGCCTTGATGTGGGCTCATGACAGATAAGTGGTCCTTCAGTCTGGTTACTCTGAAGTGACATTCAGACGTCACATTTCTGGATGTATAGTCAGTGATTTCAGCATTTGTGCTTGCATGGCCAGTATACTGTCTCCCGTGCTCTATATAAACAACCTTTGATCCAATAAGGGAGTAGTGTAGCTTCTGCTTGATCTTTTGTTTTAGGGTCTGCGGTATGATGCATCGCTGGCCCTTGAATATTACACCATCATGTACTGAGAGCTCATCTCGGATTTCAAAGTACTGGTGAATGGCTGCTGGTTGTTCACTACTGGCCCAATGATGAGTAAAAGCACCTAATTAAATTAATGTGTGGACAGCAAGTTCTGCTAACCTCTTCTAGTCCTGCTACAAGTGCTAGGTCGTTTGCGAATCCAAGCTTGGTAAGATCTCGCAAACAGCAGGTTGTCTTCTGCTCTGATTAGGCTGATTCAGTAAACCTCACTTATTTAGGCCGTCAAGGAACAGATGCAGAGAGTAGTTGATCACAATAATGAAATAACAGGAGCAAGGTTGTAACCATAGTACCCTGCTGTATCATCAAAGAATGTGGTTTCTTCTCAGGACCAATTGAGTAGTCTCAGTTTCCTGATAATTATAGTGACTTTAACTCAGCAGCAATTGGTTAAAGTTGAAATGAAAGTGTGTCAGACATTGCTTACCTGCTTACGTGTTCAAGACCTTCCTGCCTATGTTTTCTTCCTCGCCTTACGAATGAACCCCTCTAGTGATCTTTAGTATAGACTCAATCTTATTTTGCAAGAAAACATATTCCAGTTTAGCAAACAATTTAACCCTTGGCAGGCCTAAATGGTAGAAAGATGACCATTGCTTTTTTTATCTTGTGTTCTGTTAATGGAACTCAAGTTCAGATGAATTTGTGAGGTTTCTTGAATTCACAGCTGCTATATTAGAAAAGCATTGTACATACTGTAAGAGTAGTGTAGGATATTACAAGAGTCTTTGATTGTAAAAAGTTTGATGTTTTTGGATCCCTAATCGATTGTGGGAGGTGGTCACTTACAATGTGCAAGAGTTGTTTTCACATGGAAGTTATCATTAACAGTTATGTTATAGGGAAGGGAGGTAAAGGGCTGGGTATTTTGATTTTATCGAACACAAAATGCAGGTTCCACATTTACTGTTACATAGAGGTTAGAACTTTCAGCCACAGATGGATAAGTCACTTTTGTACCCCATTCTCAAATGCTTCCGCCCACCAACCCCATACTTAAATACCTGCCAAATAAAGTATCAACAGGTCCTAATGTTGATCCGTTATCTTTGCAGATTTTGTACCTAAAGATGCTCTCTTCAGAAGGGAGGTCGGGTTTTCCATGGACAGAACCCCGTCACAGAACAATATTTTCACAAACTAGAAAAGGAAAACAATTGAGTCATGTTATTTGGTCCAGTAAATCAACGTTTTGTAGTATTGATATTAACATTAGGAAAGAGAGAATAATGGTAGGGATCAAATCATAAAGATCTGTAAATATTTAGTACTTGTATACGATGGTAGGCAGTCAAAAGGAAAATTGTATTGATCTAATTAAATGCTGGGTTCCTCATAAGAGTCAGGTAATTTTGAAACATACACCTTAACTTTTTAACTAGCTTTTATTAAATTGCTCCAAATTCAAGATGGCATTTTTCCTGAAAAATAAATTTATGGGCGTGATTCCTCAAATTTCTGTCATTCATCGTTCATTATTAAATCAAGTGTCAATAAATTAACAAACTTAAGGCAAGAATTTATACGGCTGAGGTATTTGCTCTCATAACCTTTAATCCTGGGAGCGATTTTACATGAAGTGGTACCAATTGGGAAGTCCAGTGCTAGGTGCTTTCCTTTTTTATTTGCTAGCAATTTTGACTTTTTTCGACATTTTCCTGATATTTCGCTCTAAAATTTGAACGTACACATAAATGTCAACCGTAAAAAAATTTCCTATTATGGTTTATCATAGCGTCTGGGATATAAAGGATATTGGAGGGCTGTAGAATGATTTATGATAGTGCCTACATGGAAACCTGGACTTAAGTGAGTTTTTAAGTTCTTACCTTAATTGCATTCAATAGGAATGTTACCCAAGCCCAAGTAAAATAAATCACAAGGTTTAAGGTTACCTAATAGTTCCACTGTTGTCGCCGAGATTTCAAGTTGCCGGTTAAATATCACAAGTAGGCGTTGATCAAATGGCTAGGGATTTCTTTAGATTCTATTTTTCTGCTATTTTCGTATGAAAGTAGCTGGGGACCACGTTCATAGTAGCCAGAGGAGATCCCAGCCCCCCGCCTCTTAATGACAGCCCAGCCAATACACTGTAAGCATTAACTATTATCATTATGTACTTGGGATGGGTTCCTTCAATTTAGATCTTAGGCGGGGTTCTCCCTTGTCTTCAGTGCATGATATAAAGCAACTAAAATAAATGTGCAAAATTAAGTGCTCATTAGTATTGTCCGATTGTATTTTATAAATTGCTATTTTTTGTATAGCGTCTCTTCAGCAGTTGTGCATGTGTTGCCATTATTTCTATGTATCTCCATTACAAAGGCTGGTGAAATCACGTATCAAATATAATGTATTAACTTACTGGGAAAATGGCATATCACGTGGATTTTTTTTTTTCAGCTATACACTGAAAATTTCAAAGAGAATACCACTCTTTGAATGAACAGATCTTAACCTTTTCCTGAATCAATTTTCCTCCTCTCATACTTACAGTATCTGAATGTTTGCTTATAGATGCTAACCTGTGGGGAATGTTATCTCTGTTGCACTTCCTTTTCTGTCAGGGTGCAGGGGTATCAAGACATGCATGAGAAAGGAACGATTTTATATTAAGCTTATGGAAGGGTTAATAGTATGCAGTTTTTTGCCTGATGTATAGACTGACCCAGAGCTAGTTTTGTAAGGGTTAACTAGTGGCTTTTATATTCATCTATAACTGAAGGTTTGACAGTGCTTGTAGGGATGGCTATTGTATTATAACGAATTCATCCACCATTAAATAAGTCCCCCTGCGTGCCCTCGTACCCTGCTTGACCACAGGCTGTAGGTTGGTGGGGAAGCTAAGGTAGCACTGACTTTATAGGCCCCATTTATATGAAGAAAAATTATCCCGGGAAAAGGGTGTCTCTTCCTTTAACGATCAATTTTATGAGAATAAAACTGACTCCTTTGCCCAAGCTAACAGCGATTGATCTAAAACAGCGAGCGCGCATGCTTTCAAAGTGTTTGTGTGGAGAAACGGTGGCCCCCTACCAGCGAAAGGGTGATCGGTCTAGGCGCGGCATCCTTCTAGCCGAGCGTAAGTGCGCGAAACGTTGGCACCCAGGACGGCTAAACCCTTATACCTTGGACAACGTTTCTACATATAAAGGAGGCCTTAAATGGCTTACCGGTAATTGGTATCGTGACGTGACCTGGCCTAAATATTGAATTTCCCAGTATATAGCAGGAATAAACGGCCCTAGCGTTTGAATCATTGGGGTAATCCGTTGTTCATGTACAAAGTGCATCAAAAGCTGTGCCTCCTTATTTAAGTAGTATAGTAAGGACGGAATTGACCTCTCTTTGGGAAGAATCTCATAAAGAAGAGAAGGCATACATTATGGGAATCGTGCATAGTCATGAAGACGAAAGCAAACTAACTTTTTTTAAAAAAATGTAATATACGCCACTTCCAAATTTCCCATAATGCACCTTATTTGCGCCTTATTTGTACCTTCTTTTCTCCTGGGTATTATAGCCGTCCCAAGAGAAATTGAAAACATTGCTTATGCAATATTTTGGGGGGAAAATAAGGCGCATTATGGGAAATGTGGAAGTGGCGTATACAAAGAAAGGCGATGTTTTACTCTTCATCCGCCATTTTCACATCTCCCATAACACGCCTTCTTTGCCCCCCCCCCCCCCCCCCCCCCCCATTTTTCCATGACCCTTGCACTTTATTTCCCCTGGGTATTACAGTCGTTCCAAGAGAAATTTAAAGACTGCTTATGCAAAACAAGGCCTATTATGGAAGATGTGAAAATGGCGAATTATCCCTGTTAGCTTTTTCACTTTTCTATTGTTCACGAAAAGGGCAAATTTGACAAGAATTTATAAAATATTTATAACCCTAACCCTAATTAAAACAGGATGAAAAAGAGGCAGGTCGTGGGTCTTACAAAAATGTCATTTTGCGAAATTGGTGAATTTGGCAAGGATTCATCAAGGGTCTGGGAAAAAATTTAAATAGGACAACAAAAGAGGCTTATTGGCAGCTGGCAATTTTCACGAAAATGGCAAATTAGAGAAACTGGCAAGAATCCATCAAAGGTTTTGCAAAAACTCAAATAATGTGACAAAGAGGGAAATCTTGACAAATGGCGATTATAAGAAAATGGCAAATTTTGGGCGAAAAAGGGAAATTTGGGTAAAAATAGCGAGTATGCGAAAAACTCATAAAGAGTTTGGCCAAATATTCAAATGAGATGACAAAAAGGGGCATCTTAACAAATGGCGATTTTACGAAAATTGCAAATTTGGCAAGAATTTATAGGTTTGGCAAAAATAAAAACAGGAGGCATGTCAATAATTGTGGGTTTTACGAAAATGACAAATTTTGCGAAATTGGCGAATTTGGATTTACCAAAGGCCTGCCATAATTTTAAATGAGACTACAAAAGAGGCACTCTTGGTTTCTCTTGGTTTGCAACCACGAGACAAGGCGGCCATGCTGGGGGTCAATACATATAATTTTTCTCGAAGAATTAACATGAAAATAGAGTTTGGTTCCCAGAGGAGACCACCAACATGGCCGCCGTGACGTCAAGTACAAACCAGCAATATTGACAGTTGGCGATTTCACGAAATAGGCAACTTGAGAAAATGGGGGATTGGGCAAGAATCCATCGAAAATTTGGCAAAAACTCAAATGAGGTGACAGAAAGAGGGCAATCTTGCCAAATGGCGATTATAAGAAAATGGCAAATTTATGCGAAAAAGGTAAAATTAATTTCGGCAAAAAATGGAGAGTTCAAGGCTTTGGCCAAATACAAGTGAGATGACGAAAAGGGGCATCTTGACAAATAACAATTTTATAAAAATAACAAATTTGGCAAAAAGTTATAAAAGTTTGGCAAAAATGTAAGCAGGATGATAAAAGAGGGATGTCGATAATTGTGGGTTTTACGGAAATGTCATATTTTGCGAATTTGGCAGAGGATTCATTACATGTAAAGGTCTGGCAAAAAATTTAAATGAGACAACGAAAGAGGCGTATTGACAGTTGCCGATTTTCGCGAAATTGGCAAATTGAAGAAAACGGGCAATGGATAATCCATGAAAGGTTTGTTAAAACCTCAATTGAGGTGACAAAGAGGTGAATCTTGACAAATGGCGATTATAAGAAAATGGCAAATTTAGGCGAAACCGAAAATTTCGGCAAAAATGGAGAGTTCAAGGGTTTGGCCAAATACAAATAAGATGACAAAAAGAAGCATCTTGACAAATGACAATTTTATGAAAATGACAAATTTGGCAAAAATTTATTAAAGTTTGACACAAATGTAAGCAGTATGACAAGGGAGGCATGTCGATAATTGTGGGTTTTACGAAAATGACATTTTTTGCGCAATTGGCGAATTTGGCAAAGGATTCATTAAAGGTCTGGCAAAAAATTTAAATGAGACGACAAAAGAGGCATATTGACAGTTGACAACTTTCGCGAAAATGGCAAGTTTGAGAAAACGAGGAATTAGGCAAGAATCCATCAAAGGTTTGGAAAAACCTCGATTGAGGTGACAAAGAGGAGATTCTTGACAAATGGCCATTATAATAAGAAAATGGCAAATTTAGGCGAAAAAGGCAAATTCGGCAAAAATGGCGAGTGTGCCAAAAATTCATCAAGGGTTTGGCCAAATATTCTAATGAGATGACAAAAAGGAGCATCTTGACAAATAGCGATTTTACGAAAATGACAAATTTGGAAAAAACTTATTTAGGTTTGGCAAATATTAAAACAAGATGACAAAAGAGGTATGTCGATAATTGTGGGCCTTACGAAAATTACATATTTTGCGAAACCGGCGAATTTGGCAAGGATTGAGATAATGACACAACAAAACAGGCATATTTTCAGTTGGCGATTTTCACAAAAATGGGAAATTTGGGAAAAGGGGGAATTGAGCAAAAATCCATCCATGATCTGACGAAACCTCAAATGAGGTGGCAAGAAGGCAATATTGACAAAAGGCAGATTTCCACAAAATATAGCGAGTGTGCCAAAAATTCATCAAGGGTTTGGCCAAATACTCAAATGAGATGACAAAAAGGTACATGTTGATAGTTGGCGATTTTTAGGACAATGACAAATTTTGCGAAGATGGCAAATTTGGCAAAGAGTTATCAAAGGTTTGACAAAGAGATGACACAAAGGGGCATCTTGACAAATGGCGATAATAACAAACATGGCAAATTGGGCAACAGTTCATTTAAGGTTTGTCAAAATTCAAACGAGGCATGTCGATAATTGTGAGTTTTACGAAAATGCTAAATTTGGCAAGAATACATGAAAGGCTTGATCAAAATTCAAATGAGATGCCAAAAAAGGCTACCTTGACAATGACTGATTTTTCGAAGAAGGCAAATTTTTGCCAAAAATGGTGAATTCGACGAAGGCTAATCAAATGCTTGGCAAAAACTCATAAATGAGTTGACAAAAAGAAAGCATGTGAAAATTTGGGTACCAGTTGAGATTGAACCTCTGTGGTTCCCCTCTGTTGATGAAATTACAGAGAAATATCTGACAATCGACTTGACATAGTTATCAAGAAAAAAACAAAGCATTTTCATTGTCGTTGACGAAGATATATCCTCTGACTGAAATACTTCCATCAGTGCATCGAGATGGAATTAACTAATTCAGAAAACGGTACTAAACTAAGCTCGATCAAATGTGGCCATAGAAACGCAAGTAATTTCTGTAGTCATAGGTGCATCAAAAGTAATCAAGAAAACAACGTCTTTAACTGTTTTTGGCAGTAACCTGTGTACAGCCACCCTCTACCCCCAACAGAAAAACTCAATGAGGGAAAAGATCAGGTTTTTTAGCATCATTTTCGATTATGTTTCCCGCGAATTGAAACATCACATATATATATAGTATTTTGTTGTTTTCTTTTCATCCTGATGGGGATGTGCTGCTGGACAAGGTCGCATTTTCACGTCTAGATTAGCTATAATGAGGTTGAACATTATAATGGTATCAACAGCAGAGTCGCGGTTGCAAAGTTGTCTTTATAAGGCACATGCATAGTAAGAAAGGACTACATATATTATGATCGCCAAAATTATATTTGTCAAAAAGTGGATAAGATGGCTTCTATAGGGTCCGTAGAATAGGCAGTATACATGTAATAATGGGGTAGGGGTTCTGAAAGGCCAGCTGCATATACCAAGCAAAAATTTCAGTTTGGCAGTAAGGATTCAGAGAATGACACTAGCCAAAAAAGTAGAGACTTCCAAGTTATGATTGACAGGACATTCATCCACCTAGCTAGTTACTTTAGAACATCAATGGCATGGCAGTGCAAATTAAACCTTCTGTGATTTAAAACAGGGAGATTTGTCGATCAACCTCATCTACACTCAATGAAAGTACTTCTCCCATAGTACAACCACCCTTTTCGGTTCGACCAACTGCCGGCAAGGACCAATAAGAACTGTCCTTCTTTTAAAGATAAAGACATATTTTGAAATAACATATGCGTTTCAAACTATGGCCCTTGTTGCAGAAGTCTTAGTTTGCGACATTTCAAACTCTGGTGATGTTTCGATACCACCCTTTGCATTATTGCAAAATACAGCATTTAACTCTTCTGTTCTTAGCTCACAAATCGCGTCCACTCAACTTACCTGACCGGCGTCAGAGATCTTTCTTGGCAAAAAATAGGTGCACTTGACTGGGCCCAAGGTTTGCGCTAACGCATAATGTGGTCTAACAATTGTGACTTATTTTGCGTTAACTCAATCTGTGTTCTATGTTTTAAAACCAAGGTTTGCGCCAAAAAAATATCGCAAACCATGGCGAACTTTGAGATAAGTCATTCCATGTCCTTCCAATAACCAGGGGTAACCAACGACTACGTCCTTCTAAATACATTGAAAACACTTTTTAGGCTACCCAGAGAACTTTTAGACCTTCAAGGGATTCACTATTATTTTCCCGAAAATTTTAGATGCGATTTAACGTATTACGAAGTGAGAATGTTTCTGATTCCTCTCTAAATCACATTTTCGAATCCGAAAATTTTAGGTTTCCTTTTTTGTAAGAAAAATAGCCTAACCTGGGCAGTAAAATGGTAAAATTAAACTTCAGAAAATCGTAGGAAATTTGTGAGATAAGCGTCGAAAATTTTACAAAATTCTAAGCAATATTTGCTTCTCCGAACAGATATTTTACAGAAAACGCTCGTTGAGTGCCCCTGAATAAATTCCGTATTTTGCGACAGCGCGAAATGTGGTTCCCAGATCGTGGACCTTATAGAGGCTTTGCTCTTCAGGCCAGGATTTGAGTTATCGCAAACTGTGGACTTTAAGAATTTCACAGTCAGCCGTCATCGGTCATATTAGAAAAACACTAACTTTTTCCTGCGCTAATGAAGAATACAACACAAACAGCGAACTTACGCGTTTTATGCTTAAAAGATCGGTCTATGATCGCTAGCTTTGCATATCAGAAACGGAAACGGTCAGTCATAGCCGGCATATTTTCGTAAGCGTTCGCGTTTTATCCAAGTCCAAGTTCGCAATATTCATAGGATGCAGATTTGATTATGATCTGTACAGGGACGTAGATGGTGAAAAGATTATAAACAAAGCGATTTGCCTTGTCCTCTTCGGCAAGTATTAGCTAACTTAACTGAATATGGGATAAAATTAATTAAGCTGATCGATACGTAAATAAGAGCCGGAGAAAAATTGCTCAATGCGCTCTTCATATTTTTAGAATATGTAAAAACGTGAAATTTAACTTTAACGACGCACAGCCGGTCTTGTTTTTTCGAAGTTCTTGTTGTACAATGCCAATACAGTATTAAATATATTCTCCTTCGCAGCCTTTCGGCCGCCATGTTTACTTAACCTTGCAAGACAAATTTTACTATCGTCCCCGACCCGCTAGAATTGCAAATTTTGCTCGAAGACCAAACTGCAACGGAGATTCCTTTCCAGTCCTATGCCGCGACTACCACGATAGATCGCATGACCTGATTGGCTTGCATATGACATTACGTCAGAGGACATGTTCACAAGACAGGACATAACTACAACGGTACATATATGACGCCTAATTCCAAAATGGCAGTTGCTGGGGATGACCTGGAGCTAGTATTATGAAAGCGAGGCATCGAGGGCCAGATCTGAACATGGCGTCTCTTGGCAAAACTCTTGTTTACGGTCCTTCGTTCTTCACTGAAGACGATATCCCTGGAAGCTCATTAAATGGAAGAGATCCAAGTGAATTGAAGAATCCTGAGTTAAAGTTTTGGTTGAAATGTCGCGGCGATAACTGTAAAGGATTATCAACCAAAGCAAAACTTTGCAAACGGTAAGACAGTTGCTTCGATCGATCTGTGGGTGCTATGGCTTTGCATCTTATTGCATTCGTTGTTTTACAGAGTCAACGACTACCTGAAAGCAGGTATTGCACATCTTCTTGTCGACCCAGATGACAATTCCATCTACACAAGGCGTAAAATAAATCGACTTTCGCCTAAAGACCGGGGAGCTGAATCCGCCAACTTAAACTTGGCTCCGCTGGAAAACACCACAGTCAGTGATAACAGCAAGAACGTAGCTTTTCCCTTGAACGGTTGGGACACATCGCTCTCCAAAAGCCCGATGTTTACCCGGGCAGAAATAGAAAAACATGTGAAAGACTCAGGAAAGAAGTATCGAAACAGTGAGCATCATTCATTGCCCACAGGACTACAAAAAGCCAAGGCTTTTCTGGCTGATGAATATTTACATGAAATCCAAACCCTTTTTGACGCAAGGTATTTCTATTACAAAGCAAAGTGTTTTCATAGTTTCAAAGTACAGGATGCACCACACAACTTAAAACTTGCACTGTGCATTGTTACATTGTGCTGCTGGTATATCAGGTTTCTGCAACCACATTTTGGCCCTTATGATGAAAGTTTGCAAATACTCTCTTTATGATTGCAAAGACGTTCGTGACCTGAAAGATGAGGAAGACGAAAATCCAACCAGAGCATGCACATCAGCCTTGCAGAATTGGCACAAATCAAGAACTGAAGGCATCCGCTCACAGCCTGTTATGGAGGTGGTTGTCTCAAATCCTGCAAACAATGCTGAAAGTAGTAAGAAGACTGGGGTAACTTGCATATTGACAGAAGCAAGGAAAGGAGAGAGTAATCAAAAGAGAAAACTTGAACATTTATTGCAGTCTCTTGAGCAACATAGTTCAAGGCTGGGTATAGCTCAAGTGGTCGATACCTCAAGTATTGATACAATACCTGATGTTAACACTCGCTTTGGAAAATACCCAGTTGGTTCACTTGGATCTTATCAGCTTTCCTTCACGGAATCAAATTTCACATTTTTTAGCTCATTTGATGGATTCGACCATGCTGATGACTGCACAGCATCAGAATTCCCTTCCTACCCCTCGTTCCCTTTAGATGATTGCTGTGGGTCATTTATGACACCTGATCATCTTAGTGATAAAGAAAAGGAACTGCTAAGGAACTTAACTGTTAATGTTATTGAGGCCAACAAAATGGAAGAGAAAACCAGAGATCAAGCAGACTGTGAATAGTGGATGAGACAAAGAAAATTCAGATTCACTGCCTCTAATTTTGGCAAAATTTCTCGAAGGCAGAGGAACCACACCAAATTCGTTGAAGATCTTTTGGCACAAAAAGCGTTTTCTTCAGCTGCTGTGGAACATGGCAAGAAATATGAACCAGTAGCACTGAAAGAGTATGAAAAATACATGAGGAAATTGGGAAGACCTGTAAAAGTGTTAAAGAGTGGCCTGTTTATTTCTCCCAAAATTCCCATTTTAGGTTGTTCGCCAGATGCGAAAATCATTGATTTGAGTTGTAAAGACAGGTTTGGACTTGGTGAGGTAAAATGTCCATCCTCAAAATTCCATGTGACTCCCCTTGAGGCTTGCGATGATCCAACCTTTTTCATGGAAAACAAGAATGGAAAGCCCTCTTTAAAAAGGGAACATGTGTACTATGATCAAGGTCAAGGGCTCATGGGCCTTTCAGGAGCAAAGTGGTGCGATTTTATTGTTTATACTAGTAAGGGAATGAGTGTGGAGAGAATCAAATTTGATCAAGATCACTGGGATACCTTAAGTGGAAACCTCTGTGAATATTATTTCAAGTACTTTCTTCCTGTAGCTGCTTTGTAAAAAATCAATCATTTGTACAGTTATTGAAAACACCATGTGTGTGTATAGAAAATAACTTGAACTTGAACTTTATTTTGGTTATTTAATATTGTTGCAGAATTGCTTGCCCCGCTGCTAGTAATAACAACCAATCGAGGCAGGGGCAAGAATTAAATAAAAAATATATCCATACCTACCCCATGGAAGGTCAATGGAAATTCTTCGGAGGAGCGGGGGAGGGGGCAAAAGATAAACTATGGGACCAAACTGTAATTTCCAGAGGGGTGGGGGGTTCAAACCAGAAACCTTCCATGTTGGGGTATGGAGAATTTTGTTAGAACAAAGAACAATATGGAATTTTCACATCTTCCTGTAGTAGTAATATAGATCTGTTCTTTAACAAATAACTTGTGAGTTGTACAACTTATCACATGCAACTAAAAAAGTGTCTCCTCTAAAAATGAATTAGTCAAGACTTCAACTTCAAGTACTGATGATACTGTTCTGAAAATTGCATAACATTGCACAGACTCCCCACATTTGATTTACAACACCAAAAAGGGTGAATGGCACCACACTGTCCCAAATGTGGACGTTTTTCAGTTTATTAATTGCCCTTTCCACATGAATGCGAAGGGAGGCAATTGTTTGGGTTAGGGCAACTTCCTCTGGACTCATTTGCCCCTTATTTCCCAAAAAGGGTGGAATATTTAGGGAGACCCCAAGAGGAAGAAGATCCTCTATAGTGAATCCCTTATCGGCCATAACTGAATCCCCCCTTTCAAATGGCAAATTCAGAAACCCTGAGCGTGTTACGATCTCTCTGTCGGAAATGTGGCCAGTATACAACTGGCTGACAAAGGTTATGGCACCACCGGGTGAGATTCCAATCAATCCTTTCAGTGTCGTATGATTTTTATATGAACTGAAAAGTTCACTGTTCAGGCGAAGACTCCTTGGCATCTGACACCGAATCTCAGTACAGTTGATGACAAGCCTTGTTGAGGGATACTTTGCTTTAAAGTCAGCAGGCATGTGTTTGTCAATTTTGGCCCTTGATGGCCACACTGGGATTCTGCTGAACTTCAAAAACATAAAATTAATCCAAGATATTATTATTTGACTGACAGTTGTCTGTGATATATTATAAAGATGACTCAAATGTTCTTCCTTAAATCCTTGCCTAAGTCGGCAAATAGTTAAGAAAAATTCCTCCTTTGGGTCTAATAATCTTGGTCTCCCTTGCTTTGGAATGTTCTCTTCACAATTTTGATTTGTATGCACTGTGGAGTCCTCAATTGAATGCCAATAATTTATGTTTTCACCTTCCTTTCCAGGCTCCAAATATTCAAAAACCGCTTCAAAAACAGATCTGTCTGGGAATCCAGTATAAAAATTCATATCTTTATCTGACTGCAAGAATCTTTGTACACTAAACACTCTTGCCTGCAATGCAGCATTACGACATGTCCATTCTTCCAGCTCCAATTTCAAGTTGGCAAGCGAAGTTGTAATTTCGACGATTTCTTTTTTCAGTCGTTCGATCTCCATGTTTTTGTGACAAATAGTGCCTTGTAATTCTTCTACTGAGATTTGTTCCTCGGCTAATTGCTTGTTTACGTTAGCTGATGCGAGAAGATCGGCAGATTCACTATACACAACAGCTGTCACACGATCGCACGTGGAACTGGTATTTGCATTTACCATTTACCGCATTCGCAGTAGTTGTTTCCGATTCCCTCGCTAAGTCTTTTCGCTTAACAGGACTTCTTTTTTGGGGGGACTTCCTCTTTACCGGTGATCCTTCCTTCCAAAAAAATACAGACGGCACTGCCGTCGTTTTTAAGGTCCTTTTACGTCCCGCAAGTGATGTGACATAATCTCTCGATTTAAAATGCCTTGAGCAAACCCTCGTATGTTCGGTCACTCTAAATTCTTTGCCAATATCTCTCCGTATTGCAACTATCCATTTTAAAAAAAGCTCTTTTTCTGCAGGGAACTTGTGGTAAGATATTTTAACGCCATCCTCTTCGTAAACCTTTTTGGTACACCCAGGAACACAACAGTTTTGAGGCATATTTTGGGTATCGCGAGCGATTACCGTATGAAAACATTGGAGTTGTGGCCCTCGATGCCTCGCTCTCGTGCTACTCGACCCAGATCGTCTGGGGCAGCCGCCATTTTGGAATTAGGAGTATTCATTCATTCGTGTACGAACACACGAAAAGAACTCAGGAGATGTGTTCGCCGATTGGGCACAGTACTGCAAAGCATTTTTCGTTCCCAATCAGGAGCCGGCATCCGCTTGAATTTTAGGAAATGGTCCAGTGAGAGTCTCTTTCGCCCGTATTTGAAAACTTTCGTCCCGCCTTTTCTCTCGACCCGACTGACTGTCCCTGGGTCTCCGAGGATGAGGTAAACGCATTCCGAAGATCGAAATCCACCAATCACCGCACATACACTGACCTCAGTTTGACCCTCGTGTTTTCTAAGACGTCAGGTCTGTTGCACTGATTTCTGGCAGCAAAATAGCGTACATGTTTCAGAACTCACCCGAACTCCACTCTTAGTATAGGAAAAAACAAGAAAAAATTCTGAGGTCGACTTGTGGAAAGTGTAGTTTTTAAAAAAACAGTAATCGAATCAACATTCGATTATTATATTGAATCGAGGCTGAATATGAATATTAGATTGTTCATTTTATGATTGGATTGTTGAAACAACAAACGAAATCATTTTTCCATTCATGAATTCATCAGTTCGTTAGCGAAGGGAACTTGACCTGCTTTTACTGTGAATAAGGTTTGGCATTCTGAGATTCTTTTGTCAAAGTGTGCTCAGTTCCAAGAGCAAGGTGAATTCAGCGACGTGGGTTTAAAAGTGGGCGAAGAAGTTTTCTCAGCTCATCGCATTGTGCTCGCTACCAGTAGCGATTATTTTCACGCCATGTTTGCCCATGGAATGAAAGAGTCGAACCAGGAAGTGATCGAGCTCAAAGTTGAAAGCGATGTAGGCATTCAGGAGCTGCTTTAAAGATCGTACTGGATTCCACCTGAGATCTTCCAATGAACGACGAAAACGTTTTATAAGTTCTTGTTGCAGCCGATCATCTTCAAGTTACTTGTATTGTTCAAAACTGTTGTGATTACTTGCAAACCGAGTTTGTTAATCAGCTTCGATTTGATTTGCAAACATATTGTCGCGTCTCCGCGAGTGGTGATCGACATGGTCTAAAATACCTTCAAGATGCCACGTATACTAAGATAGTCTCAATATACAATTTGAAAGAATACAGAGCCTTGAGCCTCGAGAGGGAACCGGAGTGAACTCGCGCCGGCGCAAAAGTCGACCTGGTGTCATGTAAACACCCCGGGGGCGTGAAATCGGTAAATCTCCAGATCAAAGATCCCATAGCAGTCTCTTTTTTTTTCTTCGCTCTCACGCGTGCTCTTGATCTACTGACTCCACTGTGACTTAGCCTGCAAAGAGAGGACGGATAGGAGAGGGGAAGAGGAAGATAAGTGCAAAAGGATTGACATGGCAAAAGGGAAGGGAGCCAGATAGTGGCGAGAAAACAGTCGACCGTGGAAAACATCACTTGCCTCTTACAACCTAACATTTTTTTAATTACTCCATTCAAAGTGAAGACGAGATCGACAGGGCATAGGTAACGTTTTATTATGCGGTTGCATTTTCAATAGAGTTCACGCTAGGGTAAGAAACTTTTGTAAAGCAGGGATTTTTAAATGAGAAGATTCGCAGCTTAAAAAGTGGCAGGAAGTGACTAAGTTGGGGTCGCTAAAATCACATTTACCCAAAAATGACTTAGATGGGGACCATAATTCACCACAGGATAGACCAAAATGGGATAGGGGTTCTGAAAGGTTAGCGGCAGATGTCCAGCCAAAATTGCCACAAACAACCTCTCCCCTCGAGGGCGATTATTTCTTAAGACCAGACTTTAAACTGTGTGCACCTTTGTACCAGCTAGTACTACCCAGTGTATCCCAGTAAACTGCAACCGGAACGATTTCATCTAAGTGTTCATTGCAATTTATTGACTCTAAAAACTCATTTTAATTGAGAGCAAAATGTACTAGCACTTAAAACTTATGGTATGTAATTATTCATTATATCATTTACACTGGAATTTAATTCAGTATCATTATTTCACTAAAAGATCTAGCTGTAAGGAGCATAGTGATAAACTTGTCCTCTAATACACTTAATTATTTTTATTTTTATTTTTATTTTTATTCATGCCCCAACTCAGAGCCAGGCAGAAGTCTCCTTTAGATAATCGTCATTTGTAAACCAAAGCGTACCCTCACTGCCTTCCTCGACTCAAGTAAGGCTCGCGCGTAAACGTGAGCACGTATATGCTATGTTTGCTTTGCTCACTTAGGTCATGTAGCCGCTGCTCGAAAGAGAAGTCACCAATGGTGCCTAACCCTGACCCCAAACAATATTAAAACATTTGAAAGAATGACATGTCATTGTTTCTTGCGACCGGTTAGGAGAGACCTTACCAGCAGCTCCTACACTCTCTCACTTAGCACAAATCAGTTTCATTCCGCATTCAACTAGTCGAATCAACAAGGAAAAACTGTGTAACGGGTAAATCAGTTTATTAACATAGTTAGGTTTTGCAATCATGAAAAGTTGACTGGACTGTTCAGGCCTATAAACAGAAAGAACAAATTTGGTGTCAATCACGGACTTCGTCCGATTTCTTTTTATAATCGGCGATCTGCATTCTCTCTTAGCCGGACTAAAGTAAAAGGACATTTCCTTAAACTTAAAAGAATACACACATAAAGAAATGACTAAATTAGCTTGCGGTTTCAAGAGGGGATTTCGCTGCAGCCTTCAACGTGTTTAACATCTCTTTCTTTACTGGTAAATAGCACAAGACAGCATCTTCATGGATGTTTGTCAGATTTTCCCACTCTTGCAAAGAAATTTTGTACACTTCATTTGGTGGAATTCTAATTCCACTGTCAATTGGAAATTTGTTGATGATGAAATAGACCTTTCCTCCTATCAGTTCTACTGCATTAAGGTCGTTTGAAGGAATGTGGTTTTGTTGAACAACGCACCACGAGTTATTTTCCTCATCATAAACTTCGACAGGGGCTGTTTCACCTGAAGCATACATACGCTTCGAGAAACGATCTTCAGAAACAGAAACACTCCCACCGGCCACATAAAGCTTGTTATTATCTACAAACAGGCTGGATTCAAAGTGAGGATACAAGGTTGAAGCCTTCTTTTCCCATTCATTTTTCTGTGGATCAAAACAGTGAACTACGGCCGGGTTTACGCTTAACTTACGCTCAAAGCAATCATATATCAAACTGTGATATCCGTGAAGTACATATATTTTGGATTTAATGTTCGCTGCTGTCACAGATAATAATGTTTCACGATGATCTAGTTTCTTCAAGAAAGGCAATTCGGTAGCACTTTGCCAAACATTCTGACTCAAACTATATCTCTGAGGCGGCTTTGAGCCGTCACTAAATACATATATATATTCTTTGAAAGAACACATACATAGTACTTCACTTAGGAAATTGCACTGACAACAAGGAAGTGTCTCCCATACATTTCTAATCGTGTTATAGCGATACATATCAACAGAATCATCACCTCTTGCAGCAACATACAAGTTATTACTGACAACTTCAGCACCGATGCATTCAGTCTCATCATTTAATTTTCCCATGGAGGGCAACGGTTTCCATGATTTTGTTTCAACATCAAGATACGTAGTTTCGTTGGCATCGGAAACTTCCTCCTCCTCAACCTGTTGCCTCCCTTTGTCGTCTAAGCCATCAGGGAAAATTGCAACGTGTACCTGAAAGTGGCCAAATGCAAAACGTATGGATATTTCCAAACACTCAATGAACATTAATTGAACCCTATTAAGAAAACTGTACCTGTGATTTGATTAGGGATGTGTGGCACTAACATTATTGTCTGATTATAAAGCCTGACTACCGTAGAGTTGCGAATCTTTACTATTTCTATTGACAGATCTATGAGAACAGGAGGCAGTGTCTTGACAAAAAACAAATCCTTGCGGTAGCATCAACGGAGCAAACGCGAAGGGCTGCTTCGGGCCTTAGATTTAACAAAGGCCTTTATGTTTATTTATTTATTTATTTCACTATTATTTTATAACAAAGGCCGAAAAGGCCGTTAAACAGGGGCGTAGCCAGGATTTTTCAAAGGCGGGGTCACAGAAGCAGAGCTCTCAAGTTGATCTGTTGGGAAAGAGTGAGATCTTGTGACGCCGCAGGCGTCACCCCAGTAGGGGGGTCTGGGGGCATGCTCCCCCAGGAAATTTTGAGAAATGGAAGTAGCTAAGACGTGTTTTCCTTCATTCTGAGCAGAAATGCCATGCTTTAAAAGTCGGAGTCCGACTCTGAACTGGAATCCGCCATTATGTGTGGATGCTCAACACGTTACCGGGTCAGCATATGTGAACATGCGCAATAGTCATGAAAGCCACTGGCCAGAGAAACGCTGGCTCTGCACAAGAATAAAGTGTTCGAATTAAGCGAGTACAAACCAAACAAGGACTTAAATTATATCATAAAATATAGTTTATTATAAAGAAACTTCACTAAAGGAGCAAGGAATCTCAAATGCGTGAGAAATAATACTTTCAGCGTGAGAGCGTAAGACTGAATTTGTTTGTGTGAGACTTGAGAGCTCTGCAGAGGCTACTCACCAGATCACCATCCGGGGATCGCCGACTACAGGTGTCCCAAAACTTCGTTCCTCTAATTTCATGCTCTATAGCTTTTGATCAAAACTTTATTTTTACATGAAATTTTTGGATGTTTATTTCTCTATCAAGTACGTGTATTCAGAATTTCAGTGCCTGGCATGCCCTTTTTGTTTTTTTATCACATTCTGTAGCCGTTGCGGCATGAAGTAGACACAGCGTGTAGACCCACAAATGATCTATTTTGAGCATTTTATCACTGGTGCGCAGGATCCAGTTCAACCCCCAAACAATATTTGTTTAGTTTAGGCAGCTGAAAAAGTATACTTTAGGCATTCATCCAAAAAAAGATAATCATTCCGGCCCCCTTCCATAGCAAGGCATTTGTACTTCTTTACAAATTTGAAACGAGCTGGGCGTTAATTGGCAGACTAAGGAGAGGTTTTTTTGCCATCTCAGGGGCCTCTAATTTTAAACATTTTAAGGATCTTTTCATGACCCTTTTATTTGGCTTGCTAACTATGTGAGACTGAGCTTCCTTGTCGAGTCTCCTATTTTGTATCTAGCCTTCTTTAAAACTATTTTAGCTGCTTTATTCAGGGCTTTTTGTCTTCCCCTTAGTTTCTTGCCTTCAAAACCTTCATTTCTCCATCACAATCATTCTACCACCCAACATTCGGATTTTTCCAGTTTTTTAGCAATTTCTACAACAGATAAGCCAGTAAGTCGAAGTATACAGCCTTGTGCTCTCACGCAGCTAACGTTTTTGCGTTAAGGGGGTTTATCTTTCGTGATATTCACAAAAAAAGAAAAGGTAGGAGTTTGAGCAATTCGGGCTATGAAATACCAAAAAAGTGGCTGCAAAATATATTCGCGCACGCGCACCTTTGGTGCGGAAGTACACAGATCGAATATTCGAGTCAAAAGATAGGACAACAAGTATGGAAATAGTGAATTATATTGAAAGACACAACTTTTGTTGAAAAGATTTGCTTACCATGTCCAATCGTACTGAAATACAGACCTATAAAGAAGAGGAACGAACTTTTGGGACACCCTATATATATGGTTTATACCGCTGCTTTCCTTCGTGTATCAGCGGGTTCAGTCGTATTATTGCGGCATGAAGGCCCTTATTAACTAAAGACAAGAGCCTTTACAAAAAAACAAATTTAAAAAAAGTGGGCTTTTCAACAATGGCTTTTACGACCAAGATATTGTCATGGCGTTTCCGTCACCAGAATATTGTAGGTTGTTTGCTCAAAAGAAGGCCTACTAAGGGGGGGTCACGGGCACCTCAGGACCCCCCCCCCCCCAGCTACGCCCTTGTTAAAGGAGCTGTGTCACGAAATTCAGCCAAATTAGGTAATCACAAAATGCTCATTGAATTAAGAGAAACGTAAAAATAACCGCTTAAAACATTAAAGGAAGGTCAAAATAACACAACAGATACAACAGATGCCACGGATGGGCAAAACTGAAGAAGATTGTAACGGATTGAAATTAGGGTTTTTGAGTTCAGCCTAACAATTTTTCAAAGTTGATCTCTGCTGTTTGCAACTTCAAAAATAATGCTCAGGAGACATATTTGTTTGTCGTGAATCTCTGATTTTGGCATTTCCATGTAATTTCTTTGCTTGCTTTAAGTTCCATACCGATTGAAGGCGAGTAATTGGCAAACTTAAACAAAATTAACTGGACTGCCGTGACACAGTCCCTTTAACTATTCGATTCAACGATGCCTAATTGCCAGGATTGGGAACTACTGAATGCTATTTAGCTGTATGAATTCCTAATAAACTTGATCTAACTTTGAAATTTGAATAGTCACTGAGGTAATGTAGGTTCTAGTATTGGGCGAGCACTGTGGTGACATCCTTACGGTTTATCTTTTGGGCACAACGGTTCAGTAGCTTGATCATGATCAGTTCGCGTGGAAATATATCACATGTACTCAGTTATCGAAAAAAGTCATGAACAACAGCTATTTATCAAATAAAGGTTTTCTACACTTACCGAGGTTGTTGAACGTGGCCTTGTTTTCTCAACAGCAAACTTAGAGCTGGACGAGGGCATGTTGCTATGCAGCAGTAGTTTCTCACACATAAGCATTTGAATCTCTGGCACTCGTTGCATCTCCTCTGTGTTCAGTTCTTCAACCACATCCTTGGTGTCGACCAGCCCCAGTCGAACCTCTCCGATAACTTTAGCCGCGAATGGCATCCTCTCTTCTTTCTTGCATTTGATCCACTGCATCACGGATTTGAAGATGAATGTCTCGGAAGGAACATTGAGGTCATCTCGGCTGAGAAGATTTAAGAACTGATCAGCGTCAATATGGAACATGAATTCTTCCCTTTCACAGATCTCATTGTACACCGACGCCATCTTACTTTGTGTAGCTTCTTTTAGGTCTTTCAGACCGTGCAAATCAGCAAATGCAAGAAGATGAAAATACATTTGAATGTCAATGCAATCTTGAATGTATTCTTTCTCCAAGAAATCACAACACTGTCGAACAATAATTGGCATCTGGAGATGACTGGCAGTTGCCAGAACTTCAAACACGTTTTCCTTGCAAACAAGGACATCTCCACGGTAGATGGAATCCAATATGATCTTAAAACTCAGGGCTGATATACTTTCATCTTTGAGCTCGATCACTTCCTGGTTCGATTCCTTCATTCCATTCGTGAACATTGCATGGAAATAATCGCTATTAGCAGCGAGAACGTTGCGGTGAGCAGGAAAGATGGACTCATCCACCTTCAGACGAACGTCAATGAAGTCTCCGTTTTCTCTGAACTGGCTTAGCTTGAGTAAAAGATGCGTGGCCATTTTTGTGAAGAGACAAGCATCGAGACAGCGCCCTCTCTCGTTTTACGCAGCCTTGCATGCGTCATTGAGCAACCTCGTCCCCAGGGGGTAGATACTTCATATATGATTCCTATAGTGTACCGATATATACATTCTTACTTACTTACTTACTTACTCTTTCTTGTAGTGTACTCAGGTACTTGGTTTACTTAGGTACTTGGTTTGCTTCGGTGTCTGTGCCTACTTTTGTGTCTTGGATTGATGGAGTAACTTGGCGTGCTTTAGTATCTTGGCCTACTTCAGTTACTTGCCGTGCTTGAGTATCTTGCCCTACTTCAGTTACTTGGCATGCTTGAGTATCTTGCCCTACTTCAGTTACTTGGCGTGCTTGAGTATCTTGGCCTACTTCAGTAACTTGGCGTGCTTGAGTATCTTGGCCTACTTCAGTTACTTGCCGTCCTTGAGTGTCTTGGACTACTTCAGTAACTTGGCGTGCTTGAGTATCTTGCCCTACTTCAGTTACTTGGCGTGCTTGAGTATCTTGGCCTACTTCAGTAACTTGGCGTGCTTGAGTATCTTGCCCTACTTCAGTTACTTGCCGTGCTTGGGTATCTCGCCCTACTTCAGTTACTTGGCGTGCTTGGGTATCTTGGCCTACTTCAGTAACTTGGTGTGTTTGAGTATCTTGCCCTACTACAGTTACTTGCCGTGCTTGAGTGTCTTGGCCTACTTCAGTAACTTGGCGTGCTTGAGTATCTTGGCCTACTTCAGTTACTTGGCGTGCTTAGTATCTTGCCCTACTTCAGTTACTTGCCGTGCTTCAGTGTCTTGGCCTACATTCAGTAACTTGGCATGCTTGAGTATCTTGCCCTACTTCAGTTACTTGCCGTGCTTCAGTGTCTTGGCCTACATTCAGTAACTTGGCGTGCTTGAGTATCTTGGCCTACTTCAGTTACTTGGCATGCTTGAGTATCTTGCCCTACTTCAGTTACTTGCCGTGCTTGAGTGTCTTGGCCTAATTCAGTAACTTGGCGTCCTTGATTATCTTGCCCTACTTCAGTTACTTGGCGTGCTTGAGTATCTTGCCCTACTTCAGTTACTTGGCGTGCTTGAGTATCTTGCCCTACTTCAGTTACTTGGCATGCTTGAGTATCTTGGCCTACTTCAGTTACTTGGCGTGCTTGAGTATCTTGGCCTACTTCAGTTACTTGGCGTGCTTGAGTATCTTGCCCTACTTCAGTTACTTGCCGTGCTTGGGTATCTCGCCCTACTTCAGTTACTTGGCGTGCTTGGGTATCTTGGCCTACTTCAGTAACTTGGTGTGTTTGAGTATCTTGCCCTACTACAGTTACTTGCCGTGCTTGAGTGTCTTGGCCTACTTCAGTAACTTGGCGTGCTTGAGTATCTTGGCCTACTTCAGTTACTTGGCGTGCTTAGTATCTTGCCCTACTTCAGTTACTTGCCGTGCTTCAGTGTCTTGGCCTACATTCAGTAACTTGGCATGCTTGAGTATCTTGCCCTACTTCAGTTACTTGCCGTGCTTCAGTGTCTTGGCCTACATTCAGTAACTTGGCGTGCTTGAGTATCTTGGCCTACTTCAGTTACTTGGCATGCTTGAGTATCTTGCCCTACTTCAGTTACTTGCCGTGCTTGAGTGTCTTGGCCTAATTCAGTAACTTGGCGTCCTTGATTATCTTGCCCTACTTCAGTTACTTGGCGTGCTTGAGTATCTTGCCCTACTTCAGTTACTTGGCGTGCTTGAGTATCTTGCCCTACTTCAGTTACTTGGCATGCTTGAGTATCTTGGCCTACTTCAGTTACTTGGCGTGCTTGAGTATCTTGGCCTACTTCAGTTACTTGGCGTGCTTGAGTATCTTGCCCTACTTCAGTTACTTGCCGTGCTTCAGTGTCTTGGCCTACATTCAGTAACTTGGCGTTCTTGAGTATCTTGGCCTACTTCAGTTACTTGGCATGCTTGAGTATCTTGCCCTACTTCAGTTACTTGCCGTGCTTCAGTGTCTTGGCCTACATTCAGTAACTTGGCGTGCTTGAGTATCTTGGCCTACTTCAGTTACTTGGCATGCTTGAGTATCTTGCCCTACTTCAGTTACTTGCCGTGCTTGAGTGTCTTGGCCTAATTCAGTAACTTGGCGTCCTTGATTATCTTGCCCTACTTCAGTTACTTGGCGTGCTTGAGTATCTTGCCCTACTTCAGTTACTTGGCGTGCTTGAGTATCTTGCCCTACTTCAGTTACTTGGCATGCTTGAGTATCTTGCCCTACTTCAGTTACTTGGCGTGCTTGAGTATCTTGGCCTACTTCAGTAACTTAGCGTGCTTGAGTATCTTGGCCTACTTCAGTTACTTGCCGTCCTTGAGTGTCTTGGACTACTTCAGTAACTTGGCGTGCTTGAGTATCTTGCCCTACTTCAGTTACTTGGCGTGCTTGAGTATCTTGGCCTACTTCAGTAACTTGGCGTGCTTGAGTATCTCGCCCTACTTCAGTTACTTGCCGTGCTTGGGTATCTCGCCCTACTTCAGTTACTTGGCGTGCTTGGGTATCTTGGCCTACTTCAGTAACTTGGTGTGTTTGAGTATCTTGGCCTACTTCAGTAACTTGCCGTGCTTGAGTGTCTTGGCCTACTTCAGTAACTTGGCGTGCTTGAGTATCTTGCCCTACTTCAGTTACTTGCCGTGCTTCAGTGTCTTGGCCTACATTCAGTAACTTGGCGTGCTTGAGTATCTTGGCCTACTTCAGTTACTTGGCATGCTTGAGTATCTTGCCCTACTTCAGTTACTTGCCGTGCTTCAGTGTCTTGGCCTACACTCAGTAACTTGGCGTGCTTGAGTATCTTGGCCTACTTCAGTTACTTGGCATGCTTGAGTATCTTGCCCTACTTCAGTTACTTGCCGTGCTTGAGTGTCTTGGCCTAATTCAGTAACTTGGCGTCCT
The DNA here is from genome assembly GCA_038088405.1 of Porites divaricata. Lineage (NCBI taxonomy): Eukaryota > Metazoa > Cnidaria > Anthozoa > Scleractinia > Poritidae > Porites > Porites divaricata. Next base: position 18,913,095 of record JBBMOI010000003.1, read on the forward strand.
TGATTATCTTGCCCTACTTCAGTTACTTGGCGTGCTTGAGTATCTTGCCCTACTTCAGTTACTTGGCGTGCTTGAGTATCTTGGCCTACTTCAGTAACTTGGCGTGCTTGAGTATCTTGGCCTACTTCAGTTACATGGCGTGCTTGAGTATCTTGGCCTAATTCAGTAACTTGGCGTGCTTGAGTATCTTGCCCTACTTCAGTTACTTGCCGTGCTTCAGTGTCTTGGGCTACATTCAGTAACTTGGCGTGCTTGAGTATCTTGGCCTACTTCAGTAACTTGGCGTCCTTGATTATCTTGCCCTACTTCAGTTACTTGGCGTGCTTGAGTATCTTGCCCTACTTCAGCTACTTGGCGTGCTTGCGTATCTTGGCCTACTTCAGTAACTTGGCGTGCTTGAGTATCTTGGCCTACTTCAGTTACATGGCGTGCTTGAGTATCTTGCCCTACTTCAGTTACTTGCCGTGCTTGAGTGTCTTGGCCTACATTCAGTAACTTGGCGTGCTTGAGTATCTTGGCCTACTTCAGTAACTTGCCGTGCTTGAGTGTCTTGGCCTACTTCAGTAACTTGGCGTGCTTTAGTATCTTGGCCTACTTCAGTAACTTGGCGTGCTTGAGGCCAAGACACTCAAGCATGCCAAGTTACTGAAGTAGGGGTAGATACCCAAGCACGCCAAGTTACTAAAGTAGGCCAAGATACTAAAGCACGCCAAGTTACTGAAGCAGGCCAAGATACTAAAGATACTAAAGCACGGCAAGTTACGGAAGTAGGCCAAGATACTCATTCACGCCAAGTAACTGAAGTAGGGCAAGAGACTCAAGCACGCCAAGTTACTGAAGTAGGCCAAGACACTCAAGCACGGCAAGTAAATAAAGTAGGCCAAGATACTCAAGTACGCCAAGTTACTGAAGTAGGCCAAGACACTCAAGCACGGCAAGTAACTGAAGTAGGCCAAGATACTAAAGCACGGCAAGTTACTCCATCAATCCAAGACACAAAAGTAGGTACAGACACCGAAGCAAACCAAGTACCTAAGTAAACCAAGTACCTGAGTACACTACAAGAAAGAGTAAGTAAGTAAGTAAGTAAGAATGTTTATATCGGTACACTATAGGAATCATATATGAAGTATCTACCCCTCAGGGGTCCCTTGTCGCTGACCAAAAGGATCGCGGCCTCTGGGAACGAGATTGGTCATTGAGGTGTCATGCAACTATGGTAGTTTCTAATTGGTCACGCAACATTTTAGTCCACCATATAAATCCATATTAGAAAGAAGTACTGGTTAAATTACAAGTCCCACAGAAATATTTTGGGTGACTATTAAGCAAAAAAGCATAGGTAGATAAAAAGTGAATTGAACACTAAGCCCCGTGTTTAATTTGTGCGCAGATTATTTACCCTGGATAGAACGGATCTCTCGCTCCAAAGCCTACGGTCACCGTCTGTTTTCGTTGACCGTGCAAACAAAAGATGGTCTGGATGGGGTCAACTGACAAATGACAAATGGCCAAAATTTTAACTGACAACTGACATTTGTCTTGGGTTTTACTGACAACTAACAAAGGACCTGCTGGGGCCCGTTTCTCGAAAGTCCCGGTAACTTTTCGGGCCCGAAATCAAATATTCAAATCGAAATGTAAAGAATAAAAGCGCCGTTCCTGGCTAGAAAACTACTCCATTTTGTTTCACTAACTGAGAGTTTTAACATGTTAGATGCAAAACTATTTAAACCTCTATCTTCCATTTAAACAACAACAGCTTTACGGGCCCGTTAATTATCGGGGCTTTCGAGAAACGGGTCCCTGATTGTCCCTTATCTTCTATAAAACCCTTTTTTAAGGCCCATTGTTCCACTCTTTTTTTTTTCAGGTGATCAAATGTGCGTTTTCATGGGTAATCTTAGCAGCAAGACGCTTAAGTGTCATATTTCGTCAATGACCTATGATCTCAAATTTTTGCTTCCCTGAGAGCGCGCCAGCATACGACAGGGGCACCCAACGGCAATTTTCGGAAAATATCTGTTCGGAAGACGATTTGATCTAGAATTATCGGAACAGTTGTTGTAAAAGGTTTTTGCTTGCCTGCCTCTCCTAGGATTTTCGAACATCTAAAAAGTGGTATAATTACCCATTTTTAACGTATTTTTACCCTAAAAAAGGCCACCTAGAACTTTCGGGGGCCTTTTTCTGGCTGAAATTTTCGAATAGGTAAGCTTTGATCCCTATAATTTTCGGATCACTAGACTTTCAGCTAGGAAATCCGAACAGATGAAAAGTTTTTAGGGGATAAAAATATGCCTATATCTACCATTTAAATACTAAAATACCTTCAACAATGCTATGTTAAGTGGTTTTGAACTATATCCTCGTTGGGTGCCCCTGATACGATGGCTGCTGATGAGGGTTGTTCGGGAATATCCACACTCTCAATCAAACACTCGAAACTTGGACTGTATATCTTTATTCCCAGGAACGGTCCATGTTCACTAGACCGTACATTCCTTTTTTCTTTTCTAATCATAACAACTCTCTTTTCTTATACACAGTCTCGGCATTTTTGTTATAAGATATCTAAGTGTCATATTCTTATCACATCACGCACGTAATATTCAAAAGCAATTAACTTGTCAACTTAATACATTCCTTATCTCTTTAAAAATACACGCGATCAAGGTTTCCATTACTATGTTTAGGATAAGGGACGTTGTGTTGCGTAACGCGCTATATGTTTCCCAACAAGGGTGTTACAAAAGCAATTGCAAGTTTTTACCAAGATGATTCAGATACGGTCTTTCTTGATCTTTCTTACGATCCCAATATTATACCTGGCAACTTTTTCTGAGTCAAATGTGTGAGATTTCCACCCTGTCATGACCTGCGACTTCCGAAGATTTCCGACGACTTTCTGAAGACTTCCGAACGTTGCCGAAAATGTCCGCAGATGTTCCGAAGACGTTTGAGCACTTACGAAGCTACTTAAAAGACGAAAGTTTAGCGTGCTTTGATTTACAAAACAGGACACAAAGTCATCATTTAACGCTTTTTAGGATTGAATTTTCATTGTTTATCATGTGCTAAAGAACAATTTGTCCGGACTTGTGAGTCAGGCTTGAGAAATTGTTCTTTATGGGTGAGATCGGTGTCTTTAGTCCACAGCTCTCACGCATAATTCATGAGAGTTGGCAGGAATACAATATTGTGAAGGTATGAATTTTGATTTGCTGATGATTGGAAATGTTGGACTCTAGTCAGCAAAAACGCTCGAGTGGAGGAGAGTAACACAGGACTTGAGAAATGGAGGGCCACTTGAAATGTTTCCAGTAGCGAAACTGATAAAAATTAAGGCACTATTGCATCAGTTTTCGAATTCAATGTCTAATTTACATTATATGTACCTTAATTTCGCATCAAAAATATACAAATAAGTTTCAGAGTTAATCATTAATAATCATTTAACTGCCAACTAACAAAAAGCCTAAAATTTAACCGACAACTGACAAATGGCCAAAATTTTAACTGACAACTGACATTTGTACACCCCCATCCAGACCCTCATAAAACAGGGTAGGTGTAGGAATGACTGCTGCGGGTCGGTCACGCCCCAATGAAGCCGGCAAAGAATTCTCTACAGCCCCTCCATTCCTTGCTTTTGATGGGCCACCCACCCCAAAGCTTCGCGAGGTTCTGCGATTCACGTATTTCTAGTTATTATTATTATTGCTATTATTATTATTCAAGAGCTATTAGTTATTCAGATCCAGGAGCACTTTGGAGAAAATTAAACAACCTTAAACCCTTATTTTGCCGCAACAAAGAGCGTTAAGTTTGCATCTGAGGGCCAATCCTGCCGACCAGAAACAAAACCCACGGTAAATCAATATGCGTGTCATGACCTCTCCGTGTGAAACAGGCGGCGAAAATTAGAGCCCTCCAGAGCATAATCTACCCGCAAGAAGGAAAGACATATATTGGAACAAGCAGCAGCATTTTAAGCAGTTTAGTTAATTCTTTGACTTTCGTCTGTTTCTTTTTACAGACAGTCTTCTTCTCACGGCTTTCTCAAAGACAAAGCGCAGAGGGAAACAGAATTTGTGTCCTCTTCGGACAAATCATCGCTTACCTTACGCTTGCGAGGAGGAACGCTAACTTCAATTTCCTGAACTGAAAAGAGCTCAACAGGCTCACGTAAAATATTGATGCTGAAATCTAGAAGCCTGTATAAAATCTCACTCGAAAGGGTTGAATATTTAACAGTTTCCATTGAAATATTCTGTATTGTTTGCTTAAAGACCTTAGAGGCAGTCCAAGTGGACTTGATGACGTTTCAAATGATCAAATAAAATATGTGGACGTCTCAGGAATAAGACTTCCGCTTAATTACAACCTCTAACTAAGAGAAATTCACAAATCCCTGCCAACGCCCTAAGATTCCCTCTCCGTGCCATTATGGCTCTCTTGTAATTTGAGAATAAAAAGCTGCAATATATTCTACGAAACTAAAGCAGAAGCCACGTACAGTCACTGGCTGCCTTTTATTCATAGACCTTTCCACGGTTTTTGTTTCAAATTTTGGCATGAACAAGTTATTAAAAATCCTTCAACTGGGCTGGAAAGAGCGTCTTTAAATAAGTAAAATTACCAAGTTTGAAAGTGATTTGTTAAAAAATCACAAACTGCTTTTACAGAAATTTGTATGGTGGGGGTTGCCTGACTCTCATAAATTACTGCATTACCTACTTTGATTAGCCTTTGCTATATTAGTGCGGGCAGTACATATCTTTATGGTATGTTGCTAAATGGCACTGAATAGTCGATTAGATCACTTTAATTCGTTAAATCCTGTTTACGTTGATATTAAAAGAGTTTGTAGCAAGTATACAGAATATTGTGCACAAACTCCAGATAAATGTTCTAATATAATTCTATTTTCTAGTATTCCACACATAACAAACACATGGCTTTCGATCAGTAGTTTTCATAGAGTTACTTACCTTTTGTTGAAATCTCCCCGTCTTGACCTATGTGTCGATAATTAACCTTACCCTCATTTTGTCGCATTCCTTTACTCTGTACTCCTCCTCCTCACGGATTACGCCTTCCATCGTCCTCTCGGTGGCGTACTCACTAGTGATCCCACCCAACTGACCCAACGGTGATAATCAACTTCACGCTCATCTGTACTCCTTACTTCCTCACAATACAGCCATTTTTCGTCCACCCGTGCACCATACTAAACCATTTGTAGCCTTCCTGTTCTAAGTATACGATCATAATTCTCAGTCTACTCAATTTGGCACTAATTAGCTGGGGACCATATTTCTTCACAGTTTCACCACAATGAGTGTCTTTCACCAGTTTTTCTTAGAGTTACTTATTTATAGTAAATCTCCTGTTTTGGCCATGTGTTGACAATCAACCTCACGTTCGTTTGCTCACATTACTTGACATCTGGACTCCTTCTTTTCACAGATTACTCCTTTCATGTCTGCTCCCAGCAGTGTACTCACTACTGATTCTATCCATATGGTGAAAATCAACTTCACGTTCATCTGTACACTTTTTAAATCTGTACTGCTTCCTTCCACACATTACAGCCATTTGTCTTCCCTCTGTGCGCCATACTGAACCATTTGTGAAACCTTCCTGTTCTAACCATACGATGGCAATTCTTCTCCTCACTTCTCACTAATGTACAGCATTTTCCTCAAAAAGGCAATGTAAGGCAATGTAAGGGGCTTGAGCAGGTTTCATCGACTTTGTATTTTCATTTAAGAGAATGGGGAATGGAAGGTAGAAAAGATGTAGGACAGACATAATGCTTTATAGCTCACGTGATCAGTATCTTGATTTATGGCATACAGGATCACACGACCACGCAATGCAACCAGTTTCTTCGCTGATTCAGTATGAGGGCCCATTCAGAGATTCTCTTGTCAAAGTGTGCTCAGTTTCGAGAACAAAGTGAGTTCATTAATGTTTATTTAAAAGTGGGCGAAGAAATGTTCTCAGCAAATCGCATTTTGCTAGCTGCCAGTAGCGATTATTTCCACGCCATGTTTGCTCGTGGAATGAAAGAGTCGAACTAGGAAGTAATCGAGCTCAAAGATGAAGGCATTTCAGCAGCTGCCTTGAAGATCGTGCTGGATTCCATCTACAGCGGAAATCTTCAAGTCAACGATGAAAGCGTTTTTGAAGTTCTCGTCTCAGCCGATCATCTCCAAGTTACAACAGTTACAAGCGTTGTTCAACAGTGTTGTGCCAGATTACTTGCAAACCCAGTTTGTTGGTCAGCTTCGAATTGATGTGCAGACGTATTGTCGCCTCTCCACGGTTGCTGATCGACATGGTCTAAAAGACCTTCAAGAAGCTACGCAGACTAAGATGGCCTACATTTACAAAGAGATCTGTGAAAGTGAAGAATTCTTATCCCATGTGGATGCTGATCAGTACATTCGCCTTCTCAGTCGAGATGACCTCAGTGCTCCTTCAGAGATATTCGTCTTCAAATCTGTGATGCAGTGGATTACACACAAGAAGGAAGAGAGAATGCCAATCGCAGCCAAAGTTATCGGAGCGGTTCGTCTAGGGTTGGTGGATATTAATGACTTGATTGAAAAACTCGACACAGAAGAGATGCAACGAGTGCCAGAAATTCATATGCTTCTCCATGAATCGCTTTTACATAACATCAGGCCTTCAAATAGTTCCAAGGTTGCCTTAGAGAAAGCAAAAATACGTTCAACGGGTCCCGTAAGCTTGAGAAGAAGATTAGTACCTGATAATTGTTAACGCGCGCGCATATTATAGTTCGTTGGTTACGACTGCTCACGTGTTGTGTATCTTTAAAGTTGTATTACGCGGATTTGTAACCGCTTTTACAACCCTGATGAAAGCTGTTGAATGCAGCCGAAATATAGGTTCATCGTGTTATGAAACATCTGGTGTCTTCATTTGTGATGAATAGTTTATTTTCATGGTGACTGCCGTCTTTGTTGATGCTTGTGGCTTGATATATATATTATATATATACATATATTAGTATGGATAGGTTTGAGCCGACAGGGTTGGTACAGGTGCAAGCTTAAGTCCACTCTTCTCATTTACAACCCCTTTTCCGTCTCCAGAAGAAAGCTTTAAGAATCATTACTCATTCTCCACCACGTGCACATACTTCCTCGCTCTTTAACAAATTCAAAATACTCAACATGTTTAATGTTTCTAAGTACCAAGTTTCTTGCTTTGTTTTCCTTCACATGCAGAAGCTCTTGCCCTCTCCTCTTTCATCTCTTTTCGTTCTTAACTCTGATTGTCATCAATATCTCACCAGGCAAAAAGACCAACTTACATCTTCATACTCATAAATACTCTTTTTCTCTTTGGGTACAGGGTCCTCAAATTTGGAATGACATTCCTCTCTCACTTCATAATTCACTTACTCTTTCTAGTTATAAACATAAACTAAGAGATTATTTTCAATCATTATAAGTTTAAACCAAGTTGAACTCAAATTTTTCTTTATTACTTTTTTGCACACTATAATTAATTGTTATGTTTATTTTGCTTCATATGCAGTAATCTTTATATGTTGTAATAGTTTGCCTTTTCTCTGTAAATCTTGTACTTATTAATTTTTATTCTCATTGTAACTTTGCAGCACATTGTAACTCTGACCTATGCCATATAAGCCTCTGGCTTTGGCATCTTATTATCATTAACTTGTGCTTTGTATACTTATATATCAATAAAGAATAAAAGCTGATCCCTAGGAAAAAGAGAACGTTTGCACCCAGGCCATGCAAAGTATGCGACTTTTTTAGCTCCTTCTTTTGCAAGTGAATTTACTCCTGATGATCGCAACTTTTTCGACTGGACTGACCAATTTGTGTATTAGCCACTTTGAGGTTGCGCGGGAGACCGAGTCTTGATGGTTGTTAAAGTACATTGTGGGACTGTTAGGGGGACGAATTTGCCGCTATGTTGAAAACGCGTCCCCCAAAACAGTCCCACAATGCACTTTTAAACCATCTCGACCTGGTCTCCCGCGCGAAATTGGTATCGCATATTCGACTGACATAAGGTCACATTTTTAACGAGACCGAAAGACCTCAGATTTTGTCCTGAAAGTGACTGAAACTTAACTTATCTCAAGAGCCATAATAGTATGGCTCTTGGTTATCTTCATTACCAGTTAATGGAGACAAAATAAGGAGCCCAGCACCCCTGATCAGTCACGTTTGGCATGGGTGACTACTTAAGATGGGTTGAATACTCGTCAAAGAAAACTCCAGATCATGTTCTGATCTATATACCAGTTTAGCCTGTTCCAGGCGTTCAGATAGTGTGGAGCAGTGAGAAGTAAGAAGGAGCGCGAAAAAAAAAAACGAGGAAGGGGGAGAGTTATCGCTTCCTTTACTTCGTACCGCTCTCCACCATCTGAACGCCTGGAACAGGCTATGTGCCAGTTATGCAATGCTTTGTTGTGGTATACCATGGATGCCACTTGTCACTTGAATTGTATCTGTAAATACACGAGCTTGAAAATTTTTCCAGGCGGAGAATTCCAAGTTCTACCTCGAGAAAGATTTTCATAAGTATTTTGTTCCATGCCATGGAAGATACTACTAGCCACTGAACACAATTAATCGGTCGTAAAAGAGCTGGCTCCAACGAATTTCAAACGAGAATACGAGCAATGCCTTTTTCCTTACAACGAAATGCAGTTTATAAATGAAATTGACAAAGTTGTGGATGCATCCGAACCCATGTTCACTGTTCGTAGATCTCTATCAGCTCTCAGCGAAAACACAGTGACCAACTTCGGTCAGTGGTCCTCAAAGTTAAAGCCAAGGTAAAACATTGGCTCTGGCATGTCTCAAACAATATTTTAATTTAGAGACACACCGGAAATGGTACTGCTTACTCAGTAAATTTCGGCAGGTTTGAACTACTGTAAATCCTCTATTAAGCCCCCCGGGAGCTTATTTTTTCAAGCACTTTTGAGGGGGGGGGGGGCTTAATAGAGAGGGGGGGCTTAAAAGAGAGGGGGGCTTATTTAATTTGGTGAAACGCATCACCTGTAGCAAAAATACCGTGGTATGAGCGAGAGTAGACTTACGCATTGTACAATTTAAGTCACTGTCAAAAGTATTTAATTCACTTGTGGGAGCCTAAAAGTAACAAAAACAAAATTCTTATTCTTCATGTTCTTTGGTAATTTTTATGAGAATGGTTACTTTTATTGATTTGAGAAAGTTAAGCATATGAAGTTGGAGGTCAGCCGCCGAAGACCAAAGACAATATGAACTTCCAGCCTGAATAAATCATAACTGATCAGTCCACGTTAACCGTTATTTTTTTTGTGAAGAGTAAGGATCGGGGGAGGGGGAGGGGGGACTTATTAACTTTCCTCCTCTGAAAAGGGGGGGGGGGGGCTTATTAGAGAGGGGGAGCTTAATAGAGGATTTACGGTATGCTCGGCAGCGATAAGTGGTTGGGTTAATCATTGTGCCGGCTAGTGATGATTGGCTGTCTTTTCCATGGAAAAGGAGTACATTTCCCATTCTTGAAGATGATCTTAAAAGATAAAAGGATATTGTTGAAAGAGAAGTGCATTTACTACCTTCTTAGTACTTTATTTTGCGGGGTTCTTTTTCGCGATTTCAGCGAGCAAATATGAAGAGAGGGCATTGAATTTCGCGATTATAAAGCGATCTCAACTTCATTTTATGTTTTGAAAAGTCTCAACCTTAAAAAAATTTCGGATAAACTGGAACAAGCAACTTAATATGTGAAATCTTTGCAAACAAAATGTTATTTAAAAATTAGAGATACAAAATTGAGGTAACCAGTAAAACAAAGTAGTAGTTTGTGTTTGTCTACACATATCCTGTATATTTTGTTCCTATAATTACATGTTAATTGTAATTTAAAATTAAATTTGGCATACGTGATATTTGGCATAAATACCACTCGTGATATTTCAAAATTGTCTCTAATTTCACTCACCTAACGGCTCGTGAAATTACGTACAACAATTTTGAAATATCACTCGTGGTATTTATGCCAAATATCACTACAAATCATGCTATTACCTATACAAATTTCGCGAGTCTTTGATTTCGCCATTTTATACAATCGCGAAAAACGCGAAATTTAAGGCCTGCTAAATTAAGTACCAAAATGGTAAATACAGCAAGACAAAAATCATTTGTGTATACTGTTATTCCCTCGTTGACTTACAGAAATTGTCTTTTTTCTTGTTATTCTAGGTCATTGTTGCTGTTCTCCCTCAGAACCACATGTTGTACTTTGATATTGAAAAAAAGTTTGGAAGCAGCTTTCATTTTTAGCACCAGCACCTGAGACAAAAAATAGCTCCTGTGCAGAGATTGTTGGCGGTGAGTTGTTCGTTTCTGGAACGTTCCCGGATGGGAGATCCCGTGTTTACTGTTATGACATAGAAACAAATAAGTGGCACACTTACGAGGATACTGGTCCATACACAGAAATCAGCACCCTATGCGCTGCAAGCGACTACATGTATGCACTACCTATCAATTGCAGCATGCGCCCGCAAAGGTATAATTTTGCAAAACATCGTTGGCAAAGTTTCTCTAAAAGTGTCATAAATAGACAAAGTCCTCGCCAGTACCCTTATTTTAACAGTCCCACGATCCATCACCAAAAGCTGTATGCACTTTATGGGCATAGACACATGAACGGGCCCCTTTGGCAGATGCAAAATGCAGTGCTTCATTGTTTTGATCCAGCCGGAGCGATATGTGGCAAGAAAAATCTTCAATCTGCAACCCTCACTTTGGGTCAAGTCTCTTTGTGGTGAATGATAGACTCTGTGTAGCAGGGAGTCATGTTGCTACTACTACAGGTCACGTGCTATGTGGTAAGCTAGCAACTGAAGAGGTTTATGATGAAGAAAACAATAAGTGGTCCGTTGTTGAACAAAACCGTATTCCTCAAAATAACCTTGGTGCAGTGGAAATGGAGGGGAGAGTTAATTTCATCATCAATGAATTTCTCATTGACAGTGGCGTTAGGATCTCATCAAAGAGGTGTCCCGTAAATCTGGGAGACTGGAAAATTTAGGAAACGTTGACAAAAATGCAGCTGTTTGTTACGTACCTTTAAAGTGGGATCCCGTTAAAATGACTGAGAATACTTAGCAATTACTCTATTGCATGAAGCTGAGTATTACCTGAAGAATTATGCACATCGAGGAGGGTGTTATCCACCGAGGGTAACATTTTCTTTAATTCTCCAGATCATAATGGCACTTTCGATGGATAAAACTTTGCCGAAAAGCAGCCAGGAAGCGCTGCGCTTCCAACATGTAAAGCTTAAATAGGTGCATTACCCAAAGATGAGAACCTGCTTAGCCAAGCAAGATCATGCAGGTTTTTATGTGTGGGTTTTTATGATAAAATTTGATATATAATCAGTTTTATTAGGGCTATATAATTAATAAAATTGTAAATAAATAAAGAGCAACGCTTATTAAAACATGACGTTTCGGCGACGACATGTCAACATCATAAAATGCAAATGAAAGAGACTATGAAACGATATACATAAAAAACGAAGTCTCTTTCATTTGCATTTGATAATGGTGACATGTCGTCGCGGAAACGTCATGTTTTAATAGCGTTGCTTTTTATCCTTTAATGTTTGAGAAAATCTTTCGTTATCAATGAATAGAAAGTTTATTTTTCTGGTAATCACCAATCTATTATCTCCTGCATAAAAATTAAGAAACTTATTAGGAACCTACTAAGCCCATACGTACCCCAAAATAAAAGAACTTTTTTTTTGCCAGAATTAAAGAAAAGTGGGTTCTTAATTTTATAATTAGCGAGTGTTACTGTTACTGCTTATTTTTGTCGATGATTGATAATAATAATTTTTTTAACAGGGCCTTTACATAGTTTATCCTTCTTTGATTTACAGTACTCGGAATATTGGGTAGAGGTGATGAATATAAGCTTTGCAGCTGCTTGCAGCAGTTCCCTCTACTATGATCTTTTTATGAGAAGCTTATCCCTGTCATTCATTGCAAATGAACAGCAATAAATATAGCCGATTACGTTAGCAGCGGATGAGCGTCCCGAATGTAATTGGGCCCACTTCCTCTGCTTCTCAGTTGCACTCCTTGATCCTCTGCATTACTGAGACGGAAGTCTCTCTAGGAGGTGTAAATTTGGCTAGGAATGACCGCATAACTGATTTAGAAATGAATAAATTCTTTCCTTTTAGAGCGTAATTCCTTGCACGCGGAGGACTTTTTGCATTTGACATCTCGCATCGTTTACTGAGTAATTTCTATCTAAAACAATTGTGACGTCATTGTCAAGTGAAATTCATTCCGATCGCAAAACTAGAAATAATGATATCGTGTGCCACTTTAATTTTTGTTTTTACTACATTTTGACGTCATCTGTGATCTATTTCTGAACAGACGCACGACAAAATGGAATCTATTTGTTAAATCAACCATAGAAATGACAAAATGTTCAAAAGTCAAGTCAGAAGCACGAGTCGCAGGAAAGTCGGGTTTCATTGCAAAGATCTGAACATTTTGACGTCATTTTTATGACTGACAAGAGTATAGACCATGGAAAATAGTTGTCGACTTGCTTTTTACAATAACATACTTAGACAGTTTTCGACGTCAATTTCTGTCGACGTTTCTCGGAAAATCGTGCGCGCAAGAAGAGAAAAACAAATATGCCACCATCACGTCTTGTCATTGTTTATATCGACTATAGCTCTCGACCAATCAGCGCGCAAGAAATCGCTCAGTTATTGTAAAAAACTCAACAATATACGTTGAGCCGTTTACCATTTGTTAACCAACACACTGAGCCATTTACTATCAATGTTAAGCCGGCGGGGGGAGGGGGGGGGAGCAGGGCATGGGGTGGGGATTTGATTGTCTTTGTTGTCCCTGGGGTAGGGCATTTAAATGATCTTGTTCTCCCGGCGGAGGGGATATTTGTCTGCCGACTCGGACGAAAAAGACTGAGACGGAACATATGCTCCCGCTTCCACGCTTCACGCATGCGCGCACGGTGTCGTGAATGCTAACGCAGGAACTTCACGATTTCACAGTTTCAAGGGTTTATTCCAAATAGGAAAAGTTCACTTTCAAAGGTACACACGAAATCTAAACCCAACTAACTAAAAAAAAAGGGAAGATAACACGCTTAAAAAAAAAAGGTATTGAAATTGATCCCTTAACGATATACATTCCGATCACTATCACGATAATTAAGTGTCCATCTTAATTGTCACGCAATGTTGCAATCTCACACACACTCCCCCTGTTCATTTCCGAAAGGGATGAACAAGGAAAAGTGATTAAATCATGTCCGATTAATAATCTATGAGTAATAAACGTCATAATAAGTTCCTAAGATAGCTCCTCGTCGTCTGCTTGGTCCTGGATTCTGACCTTGGCTGCAACTGCGGCATCCATCGTTGGCCTGAACACTGGTGCTTTAGGATTAAGGTTTCTGATAGGCGCGTCTGCAGTCATGTCACATGACAGTTCAAGAGGGTACAAATGTTGAATAGGCCTCTCAAGGTAGGACTTTCCAGCTCGCAACTTCGCACCCCTGACAACACCATCTCTGCCAGTGATCAGCTCAGCGACGATTCCTAGCTTCCAGTGCCCACGGTTCTTCTCTTCACCCTTGATTATAACGACGTCTTCCCTTGATAGAGATAGTTGCCTTTGCTTGTTGTGTTTGAGGTTGTGTCTTTCACGCAGGCTTCTTAGGTACTCAGTAGACCACCTCCCCCATACCACATCCTTGCACTTTGCTAGATACCTCGCTCGCTTTCGAAGATCAGGGTTCTCTTGATTGTGGTCTTCAGGAAGTAGGTTAGGACGACCAAACTGCAGCATGTTTGGGGTTAGCACAGGCAGCTGTACATCTTCTTCCACGTAGCTGAGAGGTCGGTTATTCAGTGCTACTTCCACGTCCAGCAAGACATCTTGCAGTTCGCTCAATCATTCTTTCAAATTGCCCTCCCCACCATGGTGCTTTGATGAGGTTGAACTGCCACTTGATGTTCAGCTTGGCAAGGAAGTGGTGCAGTCGCTCATCTTGCATCACATTTCGCAGCCACTTTGCTGCACCCACAAACGTTCGACCGTTATCCGAGTAAATCTTCTCTAGGCGGCCTTTCCTTGCGATGAGTCGCTTCAAGGTACTGATAAACTCTTCTGTCTCCATGGTTTTCGTCAGTTCGAGGTACAAGGCACAGCTCAGGCTGCAAGCGTACAGGACTATGTAGGCTTTTCCCTCTCTGTTTCTGCTAACACGATACTTCACTGGACCCGCATAGTCAACCCCGACGACCTGAAAGGGCGTACTTCCCACAGTACGATCCTGAGGCAGGTTTCCTGGCGGGGGGTTGGAGTATGCAACAGCATGAAACTTCTTGCATCCGTAGCAGCGCTTAATTAGGCGTCTGACGAGCTGGCGCAATCTGGGGACCCAATGTGTCTCTCGCACTTTGGCCATGGTTAAGCTCACTCCCCCATGTAGAGTGGCTTCATGGGCATGCTGCACGAGATTCTCAGTGTACATCTCACTGTCAGGTAGGTAGACTGGGTAATCACCTTGGATCCTTCCGCGACATTCCAAAGCACCATCATGATTCATCTGCAGGTTAAGTTTCAGCTTATCGTCTTCGAACTGTTCCAATCCGGCACACTTCTTTTGTGTTTTCTTCTCCCAGAGAAGCTTCTGGTAGTTTATGTCCTCTGTGGTGAGAGCGCCTGTCTTCCTCTTGTGCTCGGAGTTCCTTGTGTTATTGATGAACCTTTGGACCCACGCTCCTACTCTCAAACAGTACCAAAGGCTTCCCCTCGATAGCAACTCATCAAACACATCCGATTCTGTTCCATTCACAGCTAAGGCGAACACTTGCTTGGTTGCTTTCGCTTCTGCCTCGGACTCTGGGGTTGCAGTTGTTACAATATCTGGTGGCCAGCTAGCTGGATCCTTCAGCCAATTTGGTCCTTCCCACCATAGCACATTCCCTTTGTTAACTGGTCCGCCTCGACTCCCCAGATCTGCAGGATTCTCTTGTGTCGGTACGTGTCTCCAACTGACGGACTCCTTTTCCTTTATCTTGCGAACACGGTTTCCAACAAATTGCTTGTACTCGCTGGCGCCTCTAATCCAGTGAAGGGCAACAGTGCTGTCAAGCCAGGCATTTAGTGACTTTACTGGGTACCCGGTCAGAGCATCGTGAACGTTGGTCAGCAAATTAACTGCCATGTGGCCTGCAACCAATTCCAGGCGGGGAATGGTGAGTCCCTGTTTAGCGAGGCGTGCTTTGGCTGCTACCAATCCTTGGTTCACCCCTGACTTTTGTTTGACCACTGCATAGACAGCTGCGGCTACCCCTTGAGCGCTAGCGTCTCCAAAGGCGTGAAGTGCAATTGCTTGAATAGGTTCTCTGGCTGGAACTAGGGCTCTAGGTACTTCAGTTTTAACAGGTAGTTTCATTTCCCACTTCTGCCATCGCTTCAAAAGCTCTTGAGGCAGCTCTGCATCCCAGGCCATCTTCTTTTGACAGGCATCACGGTACAGCATTTTCCCTTCTAAAGTCAAAGGCGAGACTAGGCCGAGGGGGTCATACACCCTTGCGATTTTGCCCAGCACTCCTCTGTTTGTAGCGGCTACAATTTCTTGGGGGAAGGTAACTGCAATTGTGTCAGAGTCTTTGTTCCACCTCAATCCAAGGAGTCCACACTCCCCCGGCTTCACTCCTAGCTGTTCCTTTGCGTAGGTGACCACTCCTTCATTGTTGTGTGCGCCGAAGGCTTCTAACTCTCGGACGTTAGAGTTCCATTTATGAAGCATGAACGAGGCTTTTCCGAAGATCTCTGTGGAGGTAGCTTTAATTTTCCACGCCTTTTTAACAGTTTGGTCTCCCATCAGCAGGTCATCCACATACAGACCCCGTTCAATCTCTTGTACAGCATCAGGGTAATCAGGTCGACAGATGTTGAGGTGATGATGAATGACTCCTCCGAGGAGAAAAGGTGATGGGCCCAGGCCAAACAGAGCTCGTGTGAATCGCAGGGTACGTACTTGCTCAGGATACTCTCTGGTGATCCAGTGAAAACGCAGCGCATCTCGGTCTTCTGCGCGGATACGCACTTGTAGGAACGCCTTTTGTATGTCTCCTGCAATGGTCACAGCATCGAAACGTCCGCGTACTAGCACTTTCCATAACTGATTTTGCAGCGGGGGTCCCGATTCCAGACACTCATTTAAGGAGGGAGCTGCATCATAGGCTCTGGCGGACGCGTCATAGACAATTCGCATTTCGTCGTTTCTGAACTCTCTCTGATAACAGCTTTGTGAGGAATGTAGAATTCCTTCACTTGGGCGGGCTCTTCGGCTTCTTCAACAACGCCTTCTTCTAGTTGCTGCTGTATTATGGCATCATAATCTTCCAATTTGCCGTTCCGTTTTAGGCGCTGTACTAGTGAGGCAAGGCGCTTAAGGCTTCCGGTCTTATTATTAGGCAAGGGGGGATGGCCACCTTTCCAAGGGAGCGCAGTTTCGTACCATCCCTCTGGACTGCGTTTAAGCTGTTCAAGGAACTCCTGGTGCACAATGTCCTGATCTCCGATAGGCGTGTCTTGCAATCCCAAAACGTCCATACGGCACAGTTCTTCGTAGTCTCCAATTGAGGTCTGTGTCAAGAACATGTTTTGAGAGTCAACTTCAGCTCCTGATGACATTATCGTCCACCCGAACCTGGTCTGCTCAGCAATAGGCTCTCTCACGGCTCCTGCGCGCTGATAACCGGCCATCTTGATCTTCGAGTACTCATTTGCCCCCAGGATCACATGGATGGGAAGGAGTTCCTTTGTGTCGGTTTCTTCCATTCGGACACCTTTAAGATGAGAATATCGCCCCAGCATCTCAGGATCGTTAGGATTTTCCAGGGTTAGTAGCTCACGCTGTTCGATTTTCGTCACGCAGACTGGTAGCACGCACTTCTCTAGTGTATCGCATATCTTCACATCGTAGGTCTCGACGCGCTTGGTGACCAATCCCATGATCGTTTTAATACCACGTGTCAGGGTGTGAGAAGGCTTTACTTTCAGGAGATTCACCAAGAAGGCTGATATGTACGATCCAGTGGCCCCAGTGTCAAGTAACGCACGGCACAAGTCACTCCATTGACCTTGATTATAACTACTGGGTGACAGACTTTCTCCCCCACGTGTGTGGCGGTCATAGCAGCTCCTTCGTTTGCAGGTCGGGTAGGCTGATCGCAGATAGATGTGTGATGCCTCTGCTTACAGCGAGCGCAGTTTCCTCGGCTTCGACAGCGCGCTGCTCGATGAGGGCCAGTGCAATTAAAACAAAGCCTCTTCTCTTGTAGAAATTTCTTCCTATCGGCGGCGCTTGAGATAACTGTACAATCACTAGGCTTGTGTGAGGTGTTATTGCAGAAAACACACCCCCGTGGTGCATTCGGGTCTTGGTCTTCTACGTAAAAACTTCTGTCACGGGATTTTGCGATTTCACGCGGGTGAATCTCCTTCCACTCGCGAAGGGCGTTGATAAGCTGAGTGAAATCCCACGTTTTCCAGTCCGGTTTCCCTTGAACTAGTTCTGCTTTGATTCCCGGCAGCTTGTTCAGGACTCCTCGAACCAATGCCTTGCAATCCGACGTTTTTCCCAGGGTTTTGAAGCGACTGAACATTGTACAGAAGTGTCTCGAAGAAATCGTGAATCTTAGCTGGATGTGTTCCGGAAATAACAGGGAGTCCTTGGATGTTTTCCACATAGGCATTAATAATCTCGCTTGTCTGGCCGTAATTTGTTTGAAGAATATTTTTCGCACGCTCGTAGCCTTCTGATGTAAAAGGTAGGCCATCGATCCCCTTTCTCACTCGCGGCTCCACTAACTCCTTTAGATAGGCGAATTTCGTGACCGCAGGCAGACCCGTCTTGTCAATCTCCGCCTCAAATTTGTTCCAAAAGGCCAGCCAGTTCTCAAGGGCTCCATTGTACTTCGTGATGACAAGCTTCGGAAGTTTGACATTCTGTTTACTCGGAGAGGCAACCTTTTCCTTTTCGAACTCTGCCTTCTGCTCTAGTTGCTGTCTTTCGAACTTTAATTGTTCTTCACTCTGGCGGGCCAACAGGGCTGACAGGGTCTCCTTTGTTTCTCTTTCTTCATTCTCCGCATCAGCCACCATTCGTTTCACACGCTCTTCGAGTAAGGTGATCTTCGTATCTGCGGCGTCGATTTTCAATTCGAATTCTTTCCCCCATTCTTTAACTGTGTCTAAGGCCTCCCCACCTTCAAGCTTGGCTTGTTCGACCTCTCTCTTTATTTCTTCCGCGCCGATAACAATGCTCTGTAAAGCTTCTTTATGTCGACGAATTTTCTCGGTGATCCCGGTACTAATAATACCCTCTGTCTTCTCGTGGGTGAGCTCCAAAAGCTGTAGTTTTGCTTTCAGTTTTCCGATAAGCGTCTCCATTATTCTCACGGTCCCGTCGGAGGTGCCACTTTTGTCGTGAATGCTAACGCAGGAACTTCACGATTTCACAGTTTCAAGGGTTTATTCCAAATAGGAAAAGTTCACTTCCAAAGGTACACACGAAATCTAAACCCAACTAACTGAAAAAAAGGGAAGATAACACGCTTAAAAAAAAAGGTATTGAAATTGATCCCTTAACGATATACATTCCGATCGCTATCACGATAATTAAGTGTCCATCTTAATTGTCACGCAATGTTGCAATCTCAGACACACGGTCTGGAAAATCTGGAAAATCATGGAGGCCATTAACGAGAGTAAGCGTGGATTTCACTGTTTTGTCTTCAAATTTCGTTTATTTTTGCGTGTTTTTGATCAATTGAACCTCTTAATATACTGTGGTATCAAAGTAAACGGAAGTAAAGAGAAACCAAGTCGATTTTTGCAACTACAATTGATTAGTGTATGGCTTATTCGCCACAATCACTGTAAACTTATAAAGTGACTTTCTTTGTACCCTTTACTAAGAACGATATATTTAGACTTACAAAATGTGAGCTTTCTCCTAAAGCTTTATGTATTCTACGCAGTGTAACACGGATTATGGTTAAAACGTATAATTGCAGCTGTAACAGGAACATGTATCTTTGGTGATGCAGCAACGTTTATATAATAAAAAGATTGCAGAGTTTTATTTGGAGATATTTTTATTCTGCCTCTCTTGGGTCCAGCCTTGGGATTGACAGCAATGTGCAGCCTGGGGTGGGGAAATTTGGTTGCATTTGACTGGAATGCTTTGCCCGTGGGCAGGGAATTTGATTAAAATTTTTTGAAAAAAGTCAAATCCCCACCCTATGCCCTGCCTCCCCCCCCGCCGGCATTACATTGATAGGTGCATGTCACCTGATCCAGACGTGAGTCACGCGAAAAATCTCATGCGGCAACTCAAAATATACCGATCCAAGAAGCCCAAGAATGGTTGCTCATTCCGAAATTCTTCTGACCAAATGTGCTCAGTTTCGAGAACAAGGTGAATTCATTGATGTGAGTTTGAAAGTGGGGAAAGAAGTTTTCTCAGCTCATCGCATTGTGCTTGCTGCCAGTAGCGATTATTTCCACGCCATGTTTGCTCATGAAATGAAAGAGTCGAACCAGGAAGTGATCGAGCTCAAAGATGAAAGCATTTCAGCAGCTGCTTTGAAGATCGTCCTGGATTCCATCTACGGTGGAGATCTTCAAGTCAACGATGAAAATGTCTTTGAAGTTCTTGTCGCAGCGGATCACCTTCAAGTTACAAGTGTTGTTGAACAGTGCTGCGACTACTTGCAAGCCTATTTTGTTCAGCTTCGATTTGATGTGCAAATATACTGTCAAATCTGCACCATTGCAAATCGGCACGGACTGAAAGACCTACAAGAAGCTACAGAGAGCAAGATGGCATCAATGTATAAGCACGTTTGCGAGACTGAAGACTTCTTGTCCCATATTGACGCTGATCAGTATTCTAGCCTTCTCAGTCGGGATGACCTCAGTGCCCCTTCAGAGACATTCGTCTTCAAATCTGTGATGCAGTGGATCAAACACAAGAAGGAAGAAAGGATGGCAGTCGCAGCTAAGGTTATTGGAGCGGTTCGTTTGGGGCTGGTTGACATCAGGGATGTGATTGAAGAGCTCGATGCAGAGGAGATGCAGCAAGTGCCTGAAATTCACATGCTTCTGCATGAATCGCTTTTGCACAACAACAGGCCTTTAAACAGTTCCAAGTTCGCTTTAGAGAAGGCTAAGTCAAGATCTTTAAAGCCGGTAAGGACGAACCCCTACCCGTACTACACTAAACATGCCCAAGAGTAAAGGCATGCAATATCAGAAAGTTTCAAAATCTCACAGCACTTTTTTTGACTGATATTTTGAAGTCAAGAAAGTATTACCAAGAAAATATCAATGACATTGACTGGGAGATAGAGACTAAAAGGATCGGCGACCACCTGATGAGGCTTAGACAAATCTAGTGTTGTTGTGGCATGTGTGTATCGGTGTGTGAAGGAAAAGGCAAATCACGCGTGCCCTAGTCCACATTTAGTCTGCTTAAAGTGAAATCAGTAAAGAACAGAAAACATAGTACGATCAGTTTTATCGAGACTAAGTTCAAACCCCTCTACTTTCTTGAGTTAGGCTCTGCAAATTGACTGCAAAATCAGCGACATCATTGGATTTTTTGGTTAATTACAAGATAGTTCATGTCGGAGTCCTTTTGAACATTAGGCCATGTCATACAAAGATGTTTCAAGTTTGAAAAAAATCGAGAAAACAGTTTAATTATTTTTATTGTTGTGTTTTCTGTATTGAGTGCTAATGATCTCTATCTGGTTTTAGGTTCTTATTGCAATTCTTCCACAATCAGAGATGCAATTTTTTGATGTCCAAACAAAAACGTGGAAATCTTTGCCTTCAATGGCAAAGTTGTTTGAGGCAACGGCATGTTTTTGTGCCGAGTATGTTGGTAATTACATGTACATAGCAGCAAAACAAGAGAATGATTTTGTCAATTATCGTTATCACACAGTAAAAAACACATGGGAGATACTCCCATCTTTTGCTGGATTAGCCAATCAAATCAGTTGTTTTTGCAGTGTTGGCGACCATTTATACGCGATATACCAATCTCAGATGCCATACAGATATCATATTCCTACAAGTCAGTGGCAATGTGTAGCTAAATCAAGTGTTCAAAGTAACCAGTCCCAGAGTTCATTTTATAACAATGCAGCTGTAGTTTATAAATCACGTATTTACGTACTTCATGGACAGGTAACCCGACATGAGCAATTACCTCATGGAGGCTTTGGATTGGGAAGGTTGTATTGGTTGCCAAAGACAGCAGATGTCTTTTGTTTTGATCCAGCAAGAAATGTTTGGGAACAAAAGGCTTCCACAACCACCAATCACTTTGGTTCCAGCCTTTTAGTAGTTAACAATAAACTCTGTGTTGCTGGGGGAAAGTGCACCATCGATACAAATACTTCGCAACCAAGCGGTGGACCAGGTTCTGTTGAAGTGTATGATGAGAAAAACAACATTTGGTCCGTTGTAGACCAACCACACATTCCGCCAAATAACCTTGGAGCAGTGGAAGTTGAAGGGAGTGTATATTTCATCATCAACAATTTTCTGGTAGACAGTGGAATTAGGATCCCACCAGGAGAGGTATATCCTGTTTCTTTGGATGAATGGGAAAACTTAGGGAAGGTGGCCAAAAATGCAGTTTTGTGTCATGTGCCAGTTAACAGGAAAAACTTAACATCTGAATGAAGGTTTTAAGTTAAGGTTAAAAGCGTCCAAAATATCCAATCAGACACTCGTTGAAAGCTTTACACAGAGTTTATTTACATCTCTGCTTCAGGCCCAAAGTTTTCCTCCAATACCCAGTAGGCGCGGGGAAAGAAAATAAGGAGATATAGATTTTAGTTTTCAACAAACCTAGTACCCCGGAAAAGAACTGATTTTCGTAAAATAGCTCACCTAATCGCTATGAAATAAGCAACCACCTTTGGGTAAAGGACAAGTGGCTACTTTTGAAATAAAGGTTTAGCTGCTTGCTAGAGAATCCATTTAGTTACAGTGAACTGATGTAATGCCCAGAAGACCCGGAAAGTAATTAAGGCACACGAGGAATGAAAGGTTGGGAATTAAGGAAGGTAATATACATGTATACCGTATTTTAACTTCAAACAACCTAGAAGAGATTAGACTTATGTAAAATAGCACTCCTAGTCACTTATCAACTCTAGGGGCCCCACTCGGAGGGGCAGGGGTGGTGGGGGTGGGGCAGCAGCTGCTAGAAGACTGGCTGCTTACTATATCTTTTTAATTAATTCCAATAATTTACAGAGTGACGATTTTGGCCACTGTAACTGTGGTAACTGGCCGCAAAATAGAGAGCAGCTTCTTAAAAGGAGACTCCGTAACATACCAGAACTGTTTTTTTATGGGTTTTATTCAAACTATTTACGAAACGTTGACTAAAAGTGCTGCTTTAATTATGATCGCTTTCAAATAAGCCCGGAGTAGTTAATCGATAAAAATTGGTATCGATTTATCAATCGATAAATCGATAAAAATCGGTAAATCTAATTTGATTGATATCGATTGTGTCGATCAGTCGGTAGAAATCGATGACACACTCGTTTCGTTTATCGATCTATCTTGATTTTTACCGATTTATATCGGAAGATACATCAGGTCATCTGTTCCTCAAAAAATGGAAACTGAATTCATGCAAACAGTAGATTTGTTGACAATGGAGAGTCGAAAGATCAACAACTCACATTTAAAAAAATCTTTTAATAACATTTTATATTTTCTTTAAAACCTGGTTTAGAATCTTCTTCTGATGGCTGACATTTGCTAGGTTTGTAGGCTCCCAGTTTTTAACGATCTAAACCTGCCACCCTTTCAGGTATACTTACATCCCGGCGTAGCCAATAGAGAAAAATTGTTAGGATCCAGTGATTTTTATTGATTGATAACAGAAACTGTAAGTGTTATATCGTGACTTTGTTTGTATTAATTGTACAAAGCTACGTCATAGTCGTGTTTCGTGTATTCGGATGCGCTTGCGCAGGAGTGAGAACCAGGAATAAAAAGAATGTTCATGTTCAATGCTCGTGTTGTTTCATAATTTCCTCCTTGGATTTATAAGTTACAACGGTAAGAATCTATTTTGGGAAATCTTTTAGCCTAAATTTAGTTCAGACTTCCCTTCGACTCAAGGGGATGTCTGAAATTCAAGCTAGGAGATCTTTATCTAAGGTTGTATTTCTTGTGATACTGGATGTAATTAAACTGAACCGTTTTTGTTATCATGTACAAAATAAAGGGTTTAGAGAGAAACTAGTGTGTGTAATAGTTTCTATGTTTCTCATTTTCATGTTTGTTGATCATTTGTTACTTGTGGATGTGTTTTCTCAGCTGTACTATCTAACTTATGCCAATGCCATGTACATATATCAGTTTCACGGGGGGGGGGGGGGTACTCCCTTATATTAGCCATATAGGTATGTGCTGCCCCGAAGAGTATAGTTTTTGTGCCGTTTTAGGCCTACAAACAGATGTTTTGCCCATTTTGGTCTGGAATCAGGTATGTTTTTCGAGGGAACTATGGGAGTGCATGAACGATTGTTGTTTCAGCTCCAAATGAATGCTGAGAAAGAGTAATATACGAATTCGAAGTGGATTATAAGAAATCTTTTATTTGGCACTTCAATCTAAGAAATGATGACTTGATTTCTTAGAGACCAGGTCTGAAATATCGATTTTAGAGGACTATTCTGAAAACGGGTGCAGTCCCTTGTGGTAATAATGTTTGTACTGTGGAAAATCACATTTTTCTGTCTGGAATAGGGTCAGGATTTGGAGAACCGAGCGGCACCACCTCACCAAGAATTACCTGGAGTACCCCCCTCCCCCCGGATCAGCTTGCACTGCATTGCGGTTTTGAGCATTGCGGTTTTGAGTTGACTTGGCTTAACCCTGGGGTAAAGTTTGAGTTTACCTTGTAGGCAAAAAATTGTTTTGCAAATGAAAACTGAGACGGAGTCATCGCCCTGGCACCGAGTTTGGATGATTGCATCATAGTGTCGTGATGTTGAGGCTTCAGGGACGCTAAACCACCGGCTAGTTGGTCTTGTCAGCTGGGCCGCTTGGAGTGTTTTAACACAGTCCGTTTTTAAAAAAAAACGGAGCAGGTACTGCCTGTTCGGACCTTTTTTCAAAAAGGAACCGTAGGTCCTGTCTAACACTACATTCACTTACAGTTAACCCACTCAAAAATAACTGAATTGAGAGTTAGAGAAGCGTCCACTATATAATAAATTATATTGTAAACATGGGTATGGCGTGTTAACTGTCACCCAAGGCGAAAATAGTCTGAGGCCAGCAGCCGATGTCTGAGGCCGTGTGTTCGTCTACATAATTCGAAAACTGTCATGTTTCCGAGTTGGCAACTTTTCAAAGTCTTGTCAATACGGTTGTACAACTCTCACTCAGGACTTTCGTGACTCTTCATAACTCGCGTGATATCTCCATGATACATACATAGAGGGTAATATAATGAGGTAACGCGATCTTCGGCATGCTCAGCGTACAACAGTGATTCTTAGTTGATTTCAGAATGATTTCCCATTCTGAGATTCTTTTGTCAAAGTGCGCTCAGTTTCGAGAGAAAGGTGAATTCATTGACGTGGGTTTAAAAGTGGGAGAAGAAGTTTTCTCAGTTCATCGCATAGTGCTCGCTGCCAGTAGCGATTATTTCCACGCCATGTTTGCTCATGGCATGAAGGAGTCGAACCAGGAAGTGATCGAGCTCAAAGATGAAAGCATTTCAGCAGCTGCTTTAAAGATCGTGCTGGATTCCATCTACAGCGGAGACCTTCAAGTCAACGATGAAAACATAATTGAAGTTCTTGTCGCAGCCGATCATCTCCAAGTAACTAGTGTTGTCCAACAGTGTTGTGATTACTTGCAAACCCAGTTTATTGATCAGCTTCGATTTGACGTACACACATATTGTCGCGTCTCAGAGATTGCTGATCGACATGGTCTAAAAGACCTTCAAGAAGCCACGCAGACTAAGATGGCCTACATTTACAAAGAGATCTGTGAAAGGGAAGAATTCTTGTCCCATGTTGATGCTGATCAGTACACTCGCCTTCTTTGCCGAGAAGACCTCAGTGCTCCTTCAGAGACATTCGTCTTCAAATCTGTGATGCTGTGGATCAAACACAAGGAAGAAGAGAGGATGACAGTCGCGGCTAAAGTTATCGGAGCGGTGCGTCTGGGGTTGGTGGACATCAGGGATTTGATTGAAGAACTTAACACAGAGGAGATGCAAAGAGTACCAGACATTCATATGCTTCTGTTTGAATCGTCGTTATATCACAATTGTCCTTCAAATACTTCCAAGTTTGCCACAGAGAAAGCGAAACTACGCTCAACGAGTCCAGTAAGTATATTATATATTTTTGTCAATTAATACAGTGGAATCCCGATTTTTAAAACCACGTGGGGTAAGACAAATTGGTACAAATTATCGGGAGGTTTGAAAAATCAGGGAGTTTGAAGCGGGGGAGTGTTTTTTTTTTTTACTGGTTTGGTAGCTACATGGCAGTAGCTCGACTTGGTTTGAAACGTCGTGCTACCACCGTGCCGAACTCAAGATTCATAAATTATAAATACATTAGAATACAGTTAAAAGTTTGCCAAACCGTTTCTTTATTTTTGTGTTTTGTTTTCAGGGGCACCCAACGAGAATATAGTTCAAAACTACTTTAACATAACATTGTTAAACGTATTTTACTATTTAGACGGTAGATATAGGCATGCTTTTATTCCCTATAAATTTTTCATCTGTTCGGATTTCCTAGCTGAAAGTCTAGTGATCCGAAAATTATAGGGATCAAGACTTACCTTTTCGAAAATTTCAGCCAGAAAAAAGGCTCCCGAAAACTCTAGGTGACCTTTTTAGGGTAAAAATCCGTTAAAAATAGGCAATTACACCATTTTTAGATTTTCGAAAATCCTAGGAGAGATCAAGCAAGCAAGCAAAAAATTTTTGCAACAAATG
The DNA here is from genome assembly GCA_038088405.1 of Porites divaricata. Lineage (NCBI taxonomy): Eukaryota > Metazoa > Cnidaria > Anthozoa > Scleractinia > Poritidae > Porites > Porites divaricata. The sequence continues at coordinate 18,939,263 of JBBMOI010000003.1, forward strand.
TTCCGAAAATTCTAGATCTCAAATCGTCTTCCGAACAGATATTTTTCCAAAAATTGTCGTTGGGTGTCCCTGTGTTTTTGGCAACAGCCTTTCTATTCGACTGAATTAAGGGACTGATCGTTTATTACGTCCCAGGGGGGCGGCGGGGGTTTTCAGAAAAGTGAGGTGTATCAAAACTTTACCCCCAAAATATTTATCCCGATTTAATGATGAAAATGTTTCAGGAAATATATATAAAAATATATATATATATATATCTGTCTGATTTCGTTAAAACGTGGTCACTAGGTTTTCGCCTGGCGCCGGGCGAAGCCCGGGGCCAGTCCATCCCTGCGTCCAAAATAGTAGGGGGCTTGGCGTCTTGGTCGGTACAGCTGCATAGCCCAGGGACTGCCCTAACAGCTGGTGGGTGGATCAGGCCTGGGGGTCGAATCTAGTGGGGTAGGGAGGGGGCTGTTTTGACACAACCCCTTCAGTAGGCAGCAGTGTTCAGTACAGGCCTTGAGGGGCAGCTACCTTGGTCTTAATTTGCCCTAGCCAGCTGAATCAGGCCTCTGCTGAGAATGATTATCATGATAATTGCAGAGCTCAGTGGGAGGTGTAGACAGTCACCCACTGTCCCGGGTGGGGAGGGTCAAAGTCTTGGTACCAAGGACACACTTAGGGTAGGAGCTTTGGAGACTCGCTGAAGCCATGTTTTCATAAATCCAGACAGATATATTAAAGGGTGTTTACATGAGAAAACTCACACCGGCGCGATCGAGTTTCATACCGACATGACTTTTTAATTTCGTATCGCGTTTACATGATGACTACACTTCATGTTGATAAAATGCACGTGTGATTCAAAATCGCAAACATTACGCATGCGCTACCCGTTCCAGTCTACCGGCAGACCTATTTCACACCGAAACAGGTGGTCATTTCGTGTTTACATGATACCGTTGCGAGATTTCGTACCGGAGTGAAATTCTCTCCCCGGTACAAGAACCAGGGTGAACTCACACCGGGGTGACTTGCGCCAGCATGAAATTTGTGGTGGTATCATGTAAACAAATATAGAGCCATGAGAGGGAACCGGAGTGAAGTTGCTCCGGGGCGAAAGTCGCCCCGGTGTCATGTAAACACCCCCTTATTCCCAGATTTCAGCTGTATGCACAGGCGTATGTGTGTACATGTACGCTACATTCCTGGCATTCCTGGTAGTAGAAATAGCTGATACGTTCCTGGGCCAAGCTTTGAAAGGGTATAACATTTTGTCGCTGACAAAGAAGCGCCGAAGTGATTTTTTTGTCTAGTTTTGAAGGAAACGTGGATTTGCTTCAATTATAATATAGTTTGGCGACTTTTTCATAGACGGCTGCCAGTCCTGTGTCTTAGTATCTCGACCCCCCCCCCCCCCCCTCTTATTTTGTGCATTTTCAAAATTGATCCCCCAAAATCAAGGCTCTTAGAAAATTGTACAGACAGATAATACGTCTTAATTTGGAAATGGAATGGTTTTAATTTTGGATGAACAATCCGCCGTGTTTAGTGTGAAAACTGCCACTCCACAAAAAGTCCTTCCGGCAATACAGTCTTTGCTTATTCTTACATTTTTTTGCATGGCTCTTGATTTATGTCAGAAGTTCAGGCATTTCGTCTTCGATGAGCCGTGAAAACCATTTTTTAGTTTGCTCAAGCAGCCTCGTTTCCAATCAAATATACCATAGAATCGATCGTATATTGCTAGCATCTTCCAAATATGGTAAGCCAATCAGAAACCGCGAAGTATTTTGAATGAATAATAAAAACCCTTTTGAGCACGCTTTTTCTTAATGCAGGTTCAGTCTTGGCTGCAAAATACCAGTGACATTTCCAGTCCCAACGCCAACACTCACTTTCACATCAGTTGAAACGTCTGTGGTTGTGTTTATTACAGGTCCTTGTTGCTGTTCTTCCTCGGACTCATATGATGTATTTTGATACTGAAGAGAAACAGTGGAAGCAGCTATCGTCCTTAGCACCAGCGACAGATGTCTTGAATTGCTTCTGTGCGGAAACTGTTGGCAGGCAACTCTTTGTTGCCGGAATTATCGAAGGTGTAGGTTATTCTACCTACTGTTATGACATAGAAACAAATAAATGGCAAAGGCATGAGGATGCACTTCCATGTGGCCAAATCAGCAGCCTGTGCACTGTAGGCGATTACATGTATGCAGTACCTTCTGACTACAGCATGATACCTCAAAGGTATAGCTTTCCGAAACGGCGGTGGCAAAGTTTCGCAAAATTTTCTCTGCATTATCTTTCCAGCTATTATCCCAAAAACAGTGCAACGGTACTTCACTCAAAATTGTATGTACTTAGTGGACTGCACCCCAGTTTGGGGTGTTGTTATGCACTGCTACATTGTTTTGATCCAGTGACTAATTTGTGGACGCAAAAAGCTTCAAGCTGTAATCCTCACATTGGGTCAACGCTGTTTTTAGTGAATGGCAGACTCTATGTAGCAGGGGGTTATCAATCTTTTAGCACCCAGCCCTGTGGTAACCCAGCACCTGTTGAAGTTTACGATGAAGAAAACAACAAGTGGTCCGTTGTTGAACAGAAACATATTCCTCAAAATAACCTTGGTGCAGTGGAAATACAGGGAAGGGTTTATTTCATCATCAATAATTTTCCAATTGACAGTGGAATTAGAATCCCACCAGAAGAGGTGTATCCTGTTTATCTGGGTGAGTGGAAAAATTTAGGAAACGTTGCTAACAATGCAGCCCTGTGTTACGTACCGTTAAAGAAGGACAGTGTTCAAGCGGACTGAGGATACTTAGGAAAATCCCTTAGGTGGCTCACTCGCTGTGACCGAAAGGTAGCCAGAAATGGGTTTACGTCCCATAATACATCAGATAACCGATCCACTATACTGAGATATTCGAAAACGAAAGTTAGATATTAAAGTTTGAACTGTATTCTTTACTGTATTTCCCACTTCGATTAACCTTTGAATTGTCAGCGTGGGCAGTATACATGTATATTTTCATAGTATATTGCAATATAGGAATGAATAGTCAGGTAAATCAATTTTTTTCCGGTTCTGTTTGCATTGACATTAAGAAATTTTGTAGCAAGTATACAAGGTATTTTACACCACCTCCAGATTGGATTAATTTTCTAGTACTTGCGTAGGATTTATGAGAAAAACACCTGTATGGTACCGTTACAGTTAATCAAATAAACAAACCAAGCTTCTTAAAGATGTAATGTTTTTGTTATTTCCTTTCAATAACGAGGAAAGATGTCTATTTTGCTGTTAATTCACCCACAGAACGCAGCTGAACGCGAGCAATTCTTGTTCGGCTGCCTTGTATTGTCTTAAATTGAGCGTGAACCTTACTTTTTTGATAGATAACTTTCTTGTCAAATTCTAGACAGACTACTGACAGTAACAAAAAAACTCAACGTTCGAAAAATTCCCATTTTCCTTCCAGGCGGCATCAATTCCTGCCAACTTGAGGCTTATAAACCAGTCCAAAGTGGTGGTTAATTAATATGACCCGCTTTTACAAAAGGGATAGGATGAATGTTGGTTGACACCCACTCTTTCTATCGACTACGTTGGTTTTATGGAAAGAATAAAGTATCAAAGCTTCCCTATACCCCACCAAAAACACAACGCAAAGCCTCTCTCAGAAATTGGGTATGGGATATGGTTGTGCGCATGTGTAAGATACTAACCATACCGGTGCTTTTAGTTGGTAAGGTTATTATGGTTTATGTTGTTAACAGGCTTCCATTGTATTACTTTACTACATAACTGTATTATTTCCGAGAAGTATTATATGGCGCTCTCGTGCCAAGAAGTGGCGGCCCCATCATCCTCATGTGTGGTGGCTGTTCGATGGTTCCTGGGTATCGAGGAGCCGCTGAACGAAACTGAAACTACAATGCAACAGCGTGAGCTCCAAAGGGAACAGCGGCGTGAGTATGTAAAGTCATGGGCTGGGCTGCCACAACTTGGTGGCGAGGATAATGCTTTGGGCAGGGATGGCGTGTCGCGCAGATGGAATAGGCACCTGAATAAGAAGGGAGGGGGTGTGAGTAGTGTACACTTGTTGTACAGGGGGGTACTGGGGGAGGGGTGAGGATCTGGCTGTGTTTGTACAGATGGCTTGCCACGTCTTTTGGTGTTGTTGGTTGACCTGGGAGTGCGTCCACTTGGACTGGCTTGATCAACATTCCACAGCGTGCAAAGTTCTTCGCCAACTTCAGGCTCCAACTCCTGCTAACCAAAAGAGTATCTTGTTACAAACAAGATGCAGGGTTCTGCCTCTACTGTTAAACAATCATCTTTTTACATATTACAATTTCTATGTCGTCTATCTTCCACGTTCTCCGTAATTCATGCTCCTACTTGCCACATATTCACCAATGTCGAACCAATCACCTCAATATCCGTCTCTCCACTTCCAGTACCCATACCCCTGAACCGCAACCACTCCCTTTCACCAGTGTACTTCATCCCTACTGGCATTCTCCCGTTCTCCTACATCTGTGCCTGAACCACACATATTCTGTCGATCCTGTTGTAAACCTTCCTGTGAGAGGAAGGAGCACAGATGTGAAGGAATGTGAGCAAATGAGTGTAAGGTTGATTATCCTTACTCCTTTCATCTTCCACTAGGAGGCGCTCAATACTGATCCTAACCATCGCTGATAATCAACTTCACTCTCATCTGTAGACTTATTAAATCTGTGCTCTTTCCTTCCACACATTACAGTGGCATTACAGCCATTTGTCGTCCACCCATGCACTATACACTGAACCATTTGTAACCTTCTCTTTCCACCCATATCCTGATAATCCTTTCTCGCTCTTCGTAACAAATTCACACCCACTACTTCTACTCAGTTACTCCATATTGTACCCGTTACATCTTATCCCCACTCCTTTCTATCTTACACGTCTAAAGAAACATACAGCGCTTTACTTTTAACACATAGAGTAGTCAGGATAAAGTCCTACTTGCCCATTACGAGTGATCTGAACCTTCTTATGGTCATTCCACGGGTTTATCAAATGATGAGCTTGTTGGAAGGGAATGCTAGCTCTAAGGACGAAGGAAAATGAAACGCATTATTCTTTGCTTTTTTGATCATAGTCACACTCGTTGCGCTAGACAGAACCTGTAGGTTTGCGGTACACGTTTTTGAAAGAGTCCATTTCACTCAAAAAGTAATGTAAGGCAATCAATGGGCTACTGCAGGTTTCATCGCCGTTGTATTCCTTAGGCCGCATTATTACGTATACCACAAGTGGGGGGGGGGGGGGGGGAGGGGAAGGCAGAGGATTTTGCGGGTTCTTAAAATTTTTTGAAGGGAAAAGGGGGATGGTAAAATTTCTGGAGGCAGGAAGGAGAGGATGCCAATTTTTTTAGATGTCATTAAAAGATTAAGTATTTGTAACATAATCACCAAACAAGTGAAGTTCCCTATTTTCTAGTTCAATGAAGGATGTTTTTATTGTTAATGCACTAAACTGCAATGCCCTTAACTTTGTGCAGTAACCAGCTCTATCTACATCATCATTACCACCTTCACTTTTATCCTGCCTTTATTATAATAACGTCACAGATTGTTTTCATTCTCATTCTCATTCTCATCATTGTCATCTTTCACCACTATAATCATCATCACCATCATTATCTTGGAAATTAACCCTCCTTTCTCTCTTTCAAAGCTTTAAAAAATGATAATTTAATCCTCAGCTTCTAAATTCGCAAGAGTTAAATCAACTTTCCCTGCTTAGAAGAAGTGAAATTGGTTTGTTGGCTCTGCAGTTGCGCTGCAATTAGTCGGTCGAGCTTGGTTCAAAAGTGATCATATGCAAATTCCCATCAAGTTGGCGGCAAATCTTTAGAAAGCTTCTTTGAACGGAACGATGGAATTTCTTACAATTGTGACGTCATTAAATGGTATCGATCGAGAACTCGATGACTGTGGAAAGCTTTCCTTCTATTTTTTAAGCCACAATCAGTAGCTTGTTGAGAATATGTTTGTTTGGGTCAAAAGACCACACAGTTTCAGTTTTTTTTTAACCAAGGTAAATTTTGATTCGATGCATAAAAAATATTATATTCACTTTTTTTTCTCTTAGAGATGCAATGCTCTAGCTGTTAATTTGACCTTAATTTTGATAACAGTGAATTAACTTCCATCTCCTCTTTTGGAGAGATTAGTATTTATATTTTCTGAATGCAAAGTTTGTGGACCTTTCCTCAGAGGTAGGCTGACTTGCAATTCCCTTTTCTTTTTGTGCCTAAGGTTGCATAACTTTTCATCTGCCTTTTTGCTGGCTTTTTCTTTGTTTGTCTTCTTTTCACTTGGGCTTTTTCTTTTCTAATCTACCTGTCGGTCCCACAATTAACCTATCTAGGGATAATTGCTTTATATTATTGAATCTATAAGGTGCCACATGACCCCGGTATGCGATTTCCCAATGGGACACAGCCATCTTTTATTTCTTACAACCTTTGGTTACCTTTTGTTTTTGTTATCTACCTTTTAAAATCTCTGCACCATTCACATCATATTCCCATATTTTACTTTCCTCATTAAGACTAAGCGGGTGGGAGGTTGTCCTTTTTTCCTTTAGTCAAGAGGGGGATACGAAAATATTTGCCCCTTTAAAACATATCTTCTGCGGGAGGTAGTCTCGGCATTCCTAAAATTTTGAGCACTGGTGCAACATTACATTTGGGACGTATAAGTTTACACGTCGAAAATTGGGAGTGCCGTGCCTTAAAATCGTGACACCACGGTGCCAAAAATTTGGCGTGCCGTGCCGATTTTTTAGCGCGTGTAAATGGGGTTTTAAAGGTGACGTTTTCGCTGCCGTCCCTAATGGGGTATGGGAAGGTAGTACTTTCTTATCATGGCCTGCGTACCAAGCGTTTCCGTTAGGTTTCGGAGCAAAGAAAGACCGATGAACGGGATTTTCGGTTTTGACCGCGCGAAATTTAAAACGAAAACCAAAAAATGAAATTTGTCGCGCGGTCTTTGACTCCCGTTCCTCGTTCTTTGCTCCTAAACCGCACAGAAACGCTTGCTACGCAGGCTATCTTATCAGGACTTACGTGACGCTTTGTAGCTCACGTGATCAGTGTCTTGATTGGTAGCCTGTTGGATCACGCGATCACGCCGTGGTTGCAGCCAGTTTCTTCGTTGATTTAGTATGGTAGCCCATTCTGAGATTCTGTTGTCAAAGTGTGCTCAGTTTCGAGAGCAAGGTGAATTCATTGATGTTCGTTTACAAGCGAACGAAGAAATTTTCTCTGCTCATCGCATTGTGCTTGCCGCAAGCAGCGATTATTTTCACGCGATGTTTGCTCGTGGAATGAAAGAGTCAAACCAGGAAGTGATCGAGCTCAAAGATGAAAGCATTTCATCAGCTGCTTTGAAGATCGTGCTGGATTCCATCTACAGCGGAGATCTTCAAGTCAATGATGAAAACGTATTTGAAGTTCTTGTCGCAGCCGATCACCTCCAAGTTACTGCTGTCGTTCAACAGTGTTGCGACTACTTGCAAAACCAGTTTGTTCAGCTTCGATTTGATGTGCAGACATATTGTCAAATCTGCATCATTGCTCATCGACACGGTCTGGCAGACCTACGAGAAGCTACACAGGGCAAGATGGCGTCAATGTACAAGGAAGTTTGTGAAAACGAAGAATTCTTGTCTCATATGGACGCCGATCAGCTCTCACACCTCCTCAGACGAGATGACCTTAATGCTCCTTCGGAGACGTTCGTCTTCAAATCCGTTATGCAGTGGATCAAACACAAGAAGGCAGCGCGAATGCCAGTAGCGGCTAAAGTTATCGGAGCGGTTCGTCTGGGGTTGGTGAACATCAAGGATTTGATCGAAGAACTCGAAACCGATGAGATGCAACAGGTGCCAGAGATTCACATGCTTCTCTATGAATCGCTATTACATTTCGCCAGGCCTTCGAACAGTTCCAACTTTGCTAAAGAAAAGGCACAACGACGATCAATGGGTCAAGTAAGTTTATACGCTTTCAGTTACAATTTTGTCTCAGGTTTCGCCTTAATGACAAGAATAAGTGTCACACATGGCCATTCTTTGTATGCTTTTATTCCATCTGTTTTGTATTTATGGTATTTAGCATATTTATTAGAGTTATGGTGCCTTGATTCTATGCTTTCAGGAATTATGTTGCCTCGATTTCATGATTCTAGTTTTATTTACGACGTTAGACCGATTACAAATATGGCGACGATCTCACCAAAGCGAGGCTTTTCGGTAGCAACCGTTGCTAAGGGCTGGTCGCTTGTTTATATGCTAATGCGAGTCCGTTATCTTGTTGGTTTTTTCACTCTGGAAACAATAAAAAAACTTTCAAGAAGAAGTCAGCGTCGGTTCAATGTGTTAAAATAAAGGTCAGTGCTTTTTATTTTGCCTATATTATACAAATCGGAACGTAGATGATCGGAAAAATCACGGTTGCGATGAACTTATGTGTGAAGAGCTGATATTACATTTCCGACTTTGAACTTGAACTTCTTGAAAATGTCTTAGACTCAGTTTCACTATATGCTCTTTTTACCGAACAGTATTAAGTTCATAATCGATAGGCCTGTGGAAAAGATGCATGTGAAGGAATTAAAAGAAATTCTTTCAAGGAAGAAAGTGAGCCTGAAAGGATTAACAGTGAAGGCCCAATTTGTTGCTAAGTAAGCAACCCTCTGTTTCAAATGATTAAATACACTTGAAAACTTTAATGCACCTTTGCCTTTTGTCTCATTCTTTTTTTTCTGTCTAAGTGATTGCAGTCCCTTGTTCATTTTTTTTTTGTGCAGAGTGAAATGTGTACAGACGATCGCGGGCAAAATGATCAAAATAATCAAGCGACCGCAGCTGCACTTCGTGCTCGAAGCAAAACGCGACTTAGATCTTGTTAGAGAGAATGAGGAAAAGTTTAGATTTTGTCCCTCGGAGAAGAATATGGATAAACTACTGGACGATCTTCCTCCATTCACGTATAATACAATTGTGAAATATGTTCGAAACGCCGGTAAAAACATTCAGCATTCCCTCATCTCGTCGAATTTTCACAAGCCACTCCCGAAATATAAGTCGTATTGAGAAATGTCAGAAATCTGAAACGATAGGTTTAATGAAAGATAATTTTGAAAGTAGTACCTTTAGTCTTTCAGCATCCGATGGAAGGCAGCGATACGCGATCTTTTTCCCATCCGGCCCTACACGATAACCACTCTTGCAGCACAAAGGCACGCAACAACTATCCGGCATGGCACTATTTATAAATCTACAGCAAAAAATAGTATGCAATCCAATTCTAAAAATTGAACATCAGCTTTTAGAATGATAATATTTAAGCTTACATGTGAACCTTAATTACAATGAATGAAAAATATCAGGCAGTCAAAGTATCGCGATCGCTACAAATGACTCTGTCTGAGATCGCTGTACGTCAGTTGATCGTTCAATTTAGCATAGAAAAACAGTACTCAAAGCATACATACCAGATTGAAACTTCTTTCAGCGGAGAAAAGTGACTTATTTTTGTCGAATTTAAAGGAAAAGACGCCTGAGAAGCTGCAGTCTTTCCAGCAACGGCACACTGGTTAACACATGCAACCAGACCCTAGCAACGGTTGCTACCGAAAAGCCTCGCTTTGGTGAGATCGTCGCCATATTTGCAATCGGTCTTTTGGCATTCCGCATTTTGGAATTATCTTGCCTCGATTCCATGTTCCTTGTTTCATTTTCGGTACCAGTATTTGAATTCTGCATTCCCCATTCTGGAATTATGTTGCCTCGATTCTATGTTCCTTTTTCTTTTTACGGTATGTGCATTCTGAATTATGAAATTATGCTGCCTCGATTTCATGATTCTAGTTTTATTTACGACATTTGCATTCTGCATTTTGGAATTATGTTGCCTCGATTCCATGTTCCTTCTTTCATTTACGATATTTAAAATTCTGCATTCCCCATTCTGGAATTATGTTGCCTCGATTCTCTGTTCCTTTTTTTTCACGGTATGTGCATTCTGGAATTATGTCGCCTCGATTCCATAATCACTGATTATTTACGTACCGTATTTGGAATTCAACGTATTTACTACACGGTAATTATGTTACCTCGATTCCATAGAGTTAGAACGAGGCGGCCTGGAAATAGCTTGTGAGCGAGGCTAAAGCGTGAGAAACTGGAACCGATAAGCAGAATTATTTGAAAAAAGTCACCTTCAAAATGATTTTAGCGAACTTAGTGGACGAGGCGTTTATACGAGAGCTTGATGATTTCCTGGTAAGAGTTATAACTCTTTGCATTACCTTTCTATCTAACTTTCTGGCTTGATGATTCCTCCGATAGAGTCACACGGGCTTAGCACTAGTTACTGGTGGGCTAAGACTCGGCCGCAGCCACTAACTGATGGGCGAGGAGTGGATGCGAGGTTGCTCTTATGATTTTAAAAATAAGAAAGTGAAATGTAAAATAAGTTTAAGTTAAGTTAAAATTTTCTAGCGTAAGCGATCAAATCGCGCTTTTAAAATATTTCCTTCTTTATAAAGTACCGAAATAAAACATTGAAGAAAAAAATAAATCGCAAACACAAAAGAACGTGCATGCGTACCGAGCACCAAATGTTCCCTGAAAATCATCATCATCATCCTCTTGTAAATCTTGATCTTCAGCTGGAAAGGCAACCACATGTGCATTTTTTGTTCCCGTTGGCAATAAAAACTTGTCGTTCCATCGCGGCCATACATTTTCGCACTTGCCGTTTTTTACGATTTTAAGGTGCAAACCGTCTTCATGCACCCTAAAACATCGAGCAATTGTTGTTTTGCTAAGATTCATTGGTGTCAATCCCACACTTTTGCCTTCATAATCCAATTTAACCAGATCCGCCATAATGCTGAATGATTCGGAATGAAACTCCCAATTCTCCCGCCTTTTTAGGTAATGTGACCTTTTCCCGCCATTGAGCCATGACTGAAACAGACTTTAAATCGAGGCAACTTTTAAGAAAAAAAATACAGAAATAGAGTATGGACATTCGACAGAACAAATCCGCGATAACATAGATAAAGGAACTTCATTTAGCGACAAGATGCAGCCGACAAAAAGTGCGCAATTTCTCTCCAAGGAAAGATTTTTGGTATGTCCCTTTCTTCCAGGGTCTATGCCGAAGATGGCGCTGACGTCACAAACCAAATTTCTCGAATCGATGTAGGTTTGTGCCAAAAATTCTTACCCATGGGGCAAAAGCAAAAGACGGAATATATAAAAAACGAGGAACATGAAATCGAAGCAACAAAATTACAGAATGCAAAATGCGAAAATTCAAACGAGGCAAGATATTTACGGAATGAAAAAGACTAAATACAGGAAGCTAACAACACATCAACAGAAATGCAGGAAAAGACCGGGCGTTGAGGCAACACACGGAAGGTCGATCACGAATTCAAGAAAACGTAATTGCAGAATTTAAGACCAGAAAATATTCATGAAAAACAAATTAAGAACTTTAAAAAACGAAATAAAAGCTAAAATTGCAAATGGGATTTGGAAAGTCAGACCAAAATTTTGGAATGATAGCATCAAAATTTACAATGGCCATGTGGTACACTGATCGAGTCGGGGTGTCCGTATTCTCGTTGTTTTTCACCCGTTTTGGCCTTCCCTTAATTCCAACCCTACTTTATAACTTAGAGGCTAACAAAATAGTGTCTCCTGACGAATCCGCGTATCTTAGTGCCAACCGTTTTTCGATGGGACGGGATAATGGCGTTCAAATTCCATTTCCATTTTTCGTTTTTCGTTCACGCGTGACATTGAAAAACGGGTTGGAATTTGGTTTTTCGTTTTTCGTTTTTGCATTGCTTTGAGAGACGGATTGGAATTTGGTTTTCCGTTTTTCGTTTTCGCTTCACTTTAAAAACGAATTTGAATTTCATTTTTTGTTTTTCGCCTTCGCATCACTTTGAAAAACGGAAGTGAATTTCGTCTTTCGTTTTTGTATGAATTATTTTATTTTAATAAACCTGGAAGGTTTCCTAAAAGTGCGATGCTTTTAAATAAATGTTTCCATATGATAAGTACGTAACGGTTAGTATATGTAGTACGAGCTATATTAAATACAGAATACAGGCGTTTATGGCTAAATTGAACTGCTTTAGAAATTATCGCGCTTTTGATAAACACGACCTAAAAACTATTTTGATAAAAAGGATTAAGCTCAAAGCAGTACGTGCTCTGACCTAGCCAAGTAATTTCAGAACGCAATCGAAGTATCCGATCGCCTTTCTCCATCTGAATGTTCCAGAGACTTGCTTATACCAGCGCAGCATTTCTTGTAGACAAAACATTAATAGCACTGCTAAATGGAATCACCCGACAAACAAAAGCCCACTTTAAGGCAAAGATCACCTAAGAATTCAAGCAAAATAGCGTAACGCTTGTTGGTTCTAAAACCTGTCAGGCTGACCTGTGCTTCTAGTTGACACAACATTAATTCATTCCCTGTTTGCATACGAAGACATATGGTCGAATGGATTCGTCCAAATAACTGAATAAACTACAATAGATACTCCTCAATGTCGCTTTAACAATACGAGGAACGTTTTTTTGCAGTGATTAAAAGGCTGTTTGGCTTATTCGCTTTTCGCTGAACGAAATCCCATCGTTAGGCTGCAATAGCTTATTGACGAGCGACTAAATACAGGAATGGCTCCGACCTGTAATTGGAGGATAAAAATAGTTATTATTTAATAAGTTAAAGCTTAACTTTCAGCCACGCGTCACACCGGACAACGATATCACTAACGTCGTCGTGATGTTACGGGGTTGTTTCTAAATGTTTGACCTTGCGTGACCAACCTATTTAGCTTATTTGTATTGTACCCTCTGGTTATAATCGCGTCAGAACGTCCTACCCACCCCCCCCCCCCCCCCAATCTCAACTACCTTAGGTTTAGTTTTCTAAAATTGATTTGTTCAAGTTTTGACCGAGGAAAAAAAAAGTTTTAAACAGATCATTTAAAAACAACCCCATAACACAATCACCAACGACAGTCAGATAAGTATAAAGTCTAGTTCCTTTATCCACTTTTTTATTTGCGTTGATTTTGACATTTCTTCCGTGAAGGTTTGTTTTTTTTGTTCTTTTTTTTTTTTTAACCAAGCCCCACCACTCCCCCCCCAC
>JBBMOI010000003.1:18955000-18992500 GCA_038088405.1 Porites divaricata
AACGCTGTGGCTATATGGCCGGTAACCGGTCAAGGTTTTCAAAACACTAAATGGCCCGCAGTTCTATATTCTTAGTAAATTTCACAAAATCGAAAGATTCCAGCTAATATCATATGTCGATTTAGAAAAGTCAAGCGATCCTGAAATGCTTTTCTTTCGGTTCATTTCCGGTTCCTGTTGTTTTTACTTCCGCTTCCTTTCGAATTGAAATTTCGAATATGTGACGTGACTTTAATTCAAATTTAAGGTTTCATTTGGAATTTTGTGGAAGATTATGGTTGCATTGTTGACGATTAAGTAGCTTATTAGAGTGAAAAAGGTGAATTGAAGTTCAAATCATGTAATTTGCATTTAGTTGGAATGGTGATTTGAACTTCAACATCCACGATGTCGAGTTTTCCCTTTATAGTTTCAACTTGTTCAAAGTAACTTCAAGTTCGAATGATGCTATTTCGACTGCGTTCATTGCGATTGCAAATTCATATGACGAGATTTCGACATGGATAGTCTTATCTGTGAACTTCAAATTGTATTTTATTTTCAATTACTTTTGTCTGCAAATGGACGCCATGGTATGCAAGGGAAATGAAAGACCTTTTAGTTCGTTGCCTTTCGTTTAATTTCGGTGATATCGTCATTTGTAAATCTTATTTTAAATAACCTTCCTTCTACATTTCAAAAAATATCCACCAACGTTTTAAATTTTTTTCTTGCTATTTTAGGTCATTGTTGCTATTCTCCCCCAGACTCATATGATGTACTTTGATATGGAGAAGAAACAGTGGAAGCAGCTATCATCCTTAGCACCAGCAGCTGATGCGAGAAATTGCTATTCTGCAAAGACTGTTGGTGGTGAACTCTTTGTTGCTACTGATTTCTGTATTTATTGCTACGATATAGAAACAGATAAGTGGCAAAAGCACGATGATCCAACAGTTCGAGTAGTCAAAGGCCTTTGCACTGTAGGTGACTACATGTATACAATCTGTTCAGACTACACCCAGGTAACTCAAAGGTACAGCTTTCCAAAACGCCAGTGGCAAAGTTTTGCAAAAGTAAATGTGTCAAGCAGTCATTACCACCGTTATTATTACAGTGGGGCAACGGCCCTTCTTTCAAAAGTTTATGTACTTTACGGACATAGAAAGTACAGCTCGAATTATTGGCAAGAGCAAAATGCAGTGCTTCGTTGTTTTGACCCAGCGAGCAATATGTGGCAACAAAAAGCATCAACCTGCGACTCTCACTTTGGATCCAGTCTTTTTGTAGTAAATTGCAAACTCTGTGTAGCAGGGGGTTATAATTCTGTGGACGCATATGAAAGGCCCGGTGGTGAACCAGCATCAGTAGAAGTTTACGATGAAGACAGCAACAAGTGGTCTGTAGTTGACCAAAATCATATTCCCCAAAACACCCTTGGTGCAGTGGAAATAGAGGGAAGGGTTTATTTCATCATCAATACATTTCCAATCGACAGTGGAATTAGAATCCCTTCAGGAGAGGTTTATCCTGTTTATCTCGGTGACTGGAAAAATTTAGGAAACGTTGCCAACAATGCAGCCCTATGTTACGTACCTTTGAAGAGGGACAGTGTAAAAGCGGACTGAGAATATACTTAGTAAAATTAGCTTCGGTGGCTAAAAAATGTACCAAAAAGCCGACGCAAATGGGCTTGCGTCGTACAACAGCGGTGCTTATGTGAAACTTCTCATTTTTTAAGAAAACAGTTTTATCGTATAGGATCTAGGTAAAATTAATCGGCGGGCTTTAATCAGATAATCAATCCGCCATACTGAGATATTAAAAAACGAAAGTTAGAAATAAAGTTTAACTAAGTTGTACTCTTTTGGGTTACTGCATTACCCACTTCGATTAGCCTTTGCTATATCAGTGCGGGCAGTATACATCTTTATTACATCCACTTTGAAATCACTGGCGATCCGTGCAATCTGATTGGCTCTCAGCAGTGTGATTTATTCCCAAATCGCACCATTTTTTGCTCTAAATCGCATCTGTTCCAAATCGCACCATTTTTGTTCTATATCGCATCATTTCTGTTTCGAATACAAAATGAGATGTAAAAGCCTTTTTGTTTCGGCTTTTTAACAAACCAGCTACTTGATCAATAAATATTAGTACTGACTAAATTCTGCGATTTCAAAATGGATGTAATAAAGTGGTAATTGAACTTCGTGTCGTGCAATTTTGGTCTGAAATCATACTTGTGATTTCAAATCGAACTCGCCCTGCGCGCTCGTTCGATTTTGAAATCACGCGTATGATTGCAGACCAAATTGCACTCCACTCAGTTCAATTACCATTATTTATAGTAATTGCTATATATGAATGATAAGTCCGATAAATCACTTTTTTTCCACTGACAGTTTCTCAGCAAGAGACTTTCTAGCAATTATACAGGGTATTTAATACCAACTCCAGATTAATTTTTAGTTTCTAGTTCTCTATTTTCTCACGTAGGATTTATTAAAAACACCTGTAAAATACTGTTATGGTTAATCAAATAAATACACCAAGCTTCTTAAAGATGTAATGTTTTTGTTATTTCCTCAATCAATAAGGCTTGACGGGGAAAGATGTCTACTTCTCTGTACCCATCGAACGTGAGCAAGTTGCGTTCTTTTCGGCTGCGTTGAATTGTCTTAAATTGTCCGTGAACTTTACTATTTTTCCCCATTTTTCCTTCCCAAACGGCATCAAATCCTGCAAATATAGCGCTGTCGGGCCATTGCTGGCACACAGGGTCGATTATTATGGAAAGAATTAAACATCAGAACATCCCTACACCCCACGAAAAAACACATGTATTGGTTTGGTCACATGGTTGTGCGCATGTGTCAGTTACTGGCAACACCTAGAGTTTCGTAAGGAACCAGTGCTTGATGGTGAGCTTTGCTATATTGTATAGTATTTGTTGTTACCAGGTTTCCGTATTAACATATTACTAAATAACTGTATTATTTCCGAGAAGAATTATATGGCGCTCTTGTGCCGCGTGGTGGCGGCCCCATCGTCCTCATGTGTGGTGGCTGCACGATGGTTCCTGGGTATCGGGGGGCCGCTGAACGAAACTGAGACTGTAATGCAACAGCGTGCGCTCCAAAGGGAACAGCGGCGTGCGTGTGTACAGTCATGGGCTGGGCTGCCACAACTTGGTGGCGTGGATAATGGGCAGGGATGGGGTGTCGTGCAGATGGAATGGGCACAGGGATAGGAAGGGAGGGGGTGTGAGTAGTGTACACTTGTTGTATAGCGGGGTAGCCAACATTTGCTTGTGTGGCTTGCCATTGACTGGGGTGGGGATCTGGCTGTGTTTGTACAGATGGCTTGCCACGTCTGTTGATGTTGTTCGTTGACCTGGGAGTGCGTCCATTTGGACTGGAATGATCAACATCCCACAGCTTGCAAAGTTCTTCGCCAACTTTAGGCTCCAGCTCCTAAGAAACAAAAACATGTTTTTTGTTACAAATAAGATTCAGAGTCCTATCTCCAATTTAAACAAACATATTTTACTTGAGCAACCGAGAACTTCCCCAACTCCCCATGATCCAGACGTACGTCTTGCTGTCCCATCAATACGCTGATAATTTTTCCTCATAAATCAAACTCCGACTTCAAAATAACACCCACTTTAACAGCCACCTGTTCTTCATACCGTGACCTTTGTAAATCTGCCTGTTTAACCCATTTGGTGATAATCAATCTTACACTCATCGGGCCGCGTTACTTTGCATCTGTTCTCCTTTCTCTCCTTTCATCTTCCACCCGTACATCGATACTGATCCTTTTTATTCAGTCTGCGCTATTCATACGATGATAATCGAACTTGTTACATCTGTACGCCCCCCTTTCACAGACCTTATAACTAATCCAGTTTTCCCTGTGCACCATACTGAACCATTTGAAACCTTTCTGTTCTACCCATGCGATGACAATTCTTCCTTGTGCTTCGTCACATATTCACACCCCCTACTTATACACCATACTTTACCCTTTACCTCTCATCCTTTTTAATTTCCATGCATCTATACATACACGTCAAGAGAAATAAACAGTGCTTAACACAGAGAGGCCACGATGTAAGTCTTACCTGTCCATCACGACTGATCTGAACCTTCTTATGGTCATTCCACGGGTTTACCAGGTGATGAGCTTGTTGGAATGGGATACTAGCTCTAAGCACCAAGGAAAATGAAACGCATTATTGTTTGCCTTTTTAATCATAGCTACACTCGCTGTATTAAGCAGAACCTGCAGATTTCTGTTAAACTCTTTGCGAGGGAATAGCACCTTAAGTTTTATCGACGTGCTATTAGTTATTTAACAGACTGGGTGATGGAAGGTAGAAAAGATGAAGCACATACTTTTTTATCCATTCAACACTGAAAACGCCACTCAGGGAGCTTGAGCCAAACTCGGGTGACTTTTCCTTACCAATAGCAGACGTCATCTGTGCGTACCCTGCAAGCAGAGGAACACAGACGGTAAATTAAAAGAGATTGTTTTTTAGTGCAGGAAATCATTACTGCAGGACAAAAGATAGAGAAAATCACTTCAACTGAACCATCACCTTGGAAATGTCCACTTCCTTGCACCGAGAACACCAGAATAACTCGTTTGCTTTCCTGCAACATTGTAGTGCAAATGTTAAGATCACTGGGATAAAGCTTAACTTAGATAGCGTTCTTAACAGCGACCGTTGCTACTACAAAAAGACCTAGATAGAGTCGTTTTTTTCTAACACAAAGTGAACCTGGAGCAAGTACTTGGGGTGAAATCGTAAAGGATTGCAATTTTTTAGCAAGTGAAATATATTAGTAATTTTAACAAAGATGAACTACTTTTTTCATTTTAAAAGTAATACAAGTGTGACGTTTGGGCAAACCAGTTGTAATACAAGATTGACTACAATCGACCCTTCAAATCGCTTTTCCAGGCGCAGTCGTTGCCTAATCCCTGTACGGCGTCTTTCCAGGCCTGCTCGCTCAATGCATTTTGGTGACGTATCAAAAACCCCCTGGGACCACTTGACCCGAAACACATTGGCCGCGCGCAATAATGAGGCCTAGGAACTAGGCATGCGCAGTCGGACAGTGACATTTAACACCCATACAAAATTAAGTAGTTTATTCTATTTCAGGGACTTGGTATTTTGAAACGTAACAATATATCGTATTAAGTCTCAGATAAACTGGTCAAAGAAACTTACCTTAAAAGCTCTGTTTAGTTTCTTTTCATTTGCCAGGGTTGTTGCCCAGATGCCCTTCAAAAAAAATAATAAAAAAAAAAACATTGTAAGAATGAAAGTTAACCCAACAAAGGTCAACAATTACTATAAAGGAGTTTGGATGAAAAGAGAGAATGTAAAATTCGTCTTTAAAGCTTTAGGAGTTGTTTGCAGACGAAACGTAAAAAAATGAGGGTACTTACTTTTGCCATAGATATGTCTAAATTTCTTTGATTGTTGCATTTCATAATAAAGTAACGAGCTGAAATGAAAACGAAGGATGTGATACTTGTAACTAAGACATAATCACTAAAACCGTCATGTACGTCAAAAGACAATTTCGTTTCATACAGTCAAATGTTAGCCAAATAAAGTCAAATGAAGAATTATCCTCACAGTTGTGAAAGCAATTTATGCAATTGTTCATATGTTCCCGTGAAAGGGATAAATGTGATAGATGTATATGAAATAAATCATATAAGAACTGCCGAAATGAAACCAAATGAAGAATGATCCTCACAGTTGTCAACGAAATTTACGCAAAAAATTCAGAACTTCAAAATTGAAATACAAAGAAATACCAACACTAACCCTCGTTTAGCTTGTCAGACATCTGCGCAGGCCTTGACATCCATCCATCACTGGATGTTTTACCATTCTGTAAAAACAAACCAGTATTTTCAAATGGCTTTACATAGCGTGCTATTAGGAAAGCCCTGACTGATAACCACCACGTTGGATCTCATTATAAGGAAGGTGAGGTAGATGTGCCAAGCTGGACTGATCATTAGCATGTAATGCTCCATATTTACAGCAAGGGCGCTATAGACATTCAAAACACAGTTCTTCTGCTCACGTTTGTATAGGCTATGATTGTACAGTCCGCTACCCCGACTTATTTCTGTTTAGTATCATTACATTGATGATTATCGAAGAGAGAGCGCTATGATTGGCTCGGAGCTTCGCTTCATCCCGCTATAATCACCGCGCGTGATTATACCATTGAAGGCTAGCAGTTTTCAAAATGGCAGCCAGATTTGTTGATGTTTCGGAGTCGGAAATTGATCAATAATTTTATCTTCTGAATAATCATGAATGTCGTTATACAACGACTTAGTCTCGGTGACTATTCGCCGATATTCACGTCGCCTGAGGCGACTAATTGTTAAATAGTACACAAGAAAAACTCACTTGTGGAGAGAATGGTCTTTCACTTTTCCCCCGCGGACTTGAACCTGATAACGCAAGAACTGTTTATCAGAAAGAGTGATAGCTAGTCTAATAGACTGTCACTGTAATGGGGTGGGGTGAAAGCAGCCGTTGCATAATAAACTAGGCTTACAGCTGTACATACTGTCTTTCAACCATAAACAAAGTAAATTTTACCAGAGTTGTCACGCAGGCGTTCCCTCGATGGAGAAAACTGTCCCGCTGTGCGTGTCCTGCAAATACAACAGTAATACGGTTGAACCCCTGTAACTCGATCTAGGATAACTCAAACTCCCCCGCTAACTTGAACTCAGTCCGATTTCCCTTGGAGTTGATCCCACACTTCAGTCGTTTTTCGCGGTTAATTTGAACTCAGGTGACTCAAATTCCCTCTATTCGAACTAAATTTCGTTTCCCTTGGTCAATATTTATCCCGATTACCCGAATTCTGGTTCTTGCAATTCATCACGGGTGCCATCATCTTTCAGTAAACTATCAATTATTAACATGACAAACTGAATAGTTAGTCGACCCCGATAATTCGAACCCCGCTTACTCGAACTGTTATTCGTTTCGCTCCAGAGTTCTACGGTATATTGAAGAGAAAAACGATAAAAACAACGTGAAAAGGTATCACATCTCAGTTGACTTTAACATGCGATTATCACTGAAGAAAATGCTTGATTGTTGTGTAAATTATTAAAGGTAATCAATATGTAGAGGTAGTTGTTAAAGGTACAACATACTCTTACACACCTGTCGATTCTAGATCTAGAGTCAGGCCCACTTTCGATTCCTGGAAGTACATTTTCAATATACAAATACACATCTTTAATGACATACAAATACATTCAATCAATATACAAAGGAAGTCAAACACTCCAAATATTAAGATGTAAATAACTTAATGTAAGTAATTATTGGCCACTGAAGAGAAACCTTGGTCTAAGCTTATCCATAACGGACGATCTGGTCAAAAAGAACGTGGTGTGTCTTATTCCTCTTTTGGGCTCTTCCTATCATTGCAAAGCAACTGACAAATTGCAAGTACTGTGAACACTGGTGGAATTGTTCACTATCTAAACAAGACAACCGCACACCTTGATAGATACAGTAAAATACATTACCGGGTCGTGCTCTTCTTTGGTGAGGGTACAAGGTTGGATTCATGATTTGCTCCTCTGACGTCAAGACTGCTGTTATTGCTCGAACAATCATCTTTGTAAAGAAAAAAAGGAAGAAAAACCCACCGATGCAGATATGAGAAAATAAGGATATAGATTTTTTTATCCCTTTTCCTGGAAGTTATTAGAGACGTGGTTATTTCATAAGGACTGCGCTGCGTTTATAAGAAACGTTTTGCCATTAGTCAATCAGTGTTTATCACAGAAACTGGGCTGGACTCCGGAGTTAAGGGACGCTTATTGTTCCTTAATTAATGACGTTCATTTTAATTACACCTACACAAATCATCAGGCCCAGGTTGTTGAAACGTTGGATAGCGCTATCCACCGGATAAATCACTACCCAGCGGATAAGTATTAGGGAAACCAATTGCACTATCCAGTGGATAGCGTTATCCATCTTTCGAACAACTGGTGCTGGATGTCAACGGGATTAATTTGTGTTTTACCTCATCCACTTGAGACCAGAGTCTGGAGGGAGAACGAATCCTCCTGACGAAAAATGCCTGCAACTTGTGTCGTAAATAAGTCACATTGTTCACATCCTACAGTGAAGAAAAAAAATTGCCGGCTTTTTTTTTCTACTACTTTTTTTTTTCTACTACTATCTTTTTTATTGTACTTAAATGCTTAAGAATTATTTGTTCTGTAATCTACTTCCTTAACTTTAAGTGAGTAAAATGTAAATGCCTCTTTTCTGACCAGATATTTACTTTAAATTAATAAATGTGGTCACCCAACTAGTTTAGCTTTTTAGTTATTTTGGGTGACCAGCAACTGTATGTATTTTTAATTTATTTATTGTTTAAATATTATTAGCAATTTTGCAGTTCAAATAAACCCTGTTGTTGTTGTTGTTGATGTTATAAAACAAGATCACTGTAGTGTACCTAGTATTTCAATAATGAAAACGACGAAGGAGCAACACACGACATTCTGTAGATGTCACAAACAAAAGTAACAAGATGGCAAATAAATTACATAGGACATTTTTGTTGAAGATCAGATGAAGATCTTTTTAACAGCTCAGTGACAGTACAAGGGAATTAAAAAGACAACAAAATCAAAATGAAATACAGTATATTGTGTTTAAATGATCAATTTCTGATGTGCCCTCAATTCCATTAGTCGTGTCTTGAGAGGTGCAAAATAACTTGACGGCTGCATTAGATTAAAATAAATCGTATGGACCTAGCCAGTGAATCAGTTAATTAAGAGTAATTGAAAGTTCTTTCGCAAACGTGTAGCAAGCAACGTTGCGTGGATAGATGCGGATAGATTGGTATCATTATATTACTGCTACTATCATTAACCTGTAATCACTGCTACTGCTACTGCTACTGTTAAAGACATTACCTCCTGGCTTGCTGAAAGCGCAATCCAGTCATCCAACTTGAACACAACACCTTTTTTTCCATTCCTCTCTCCTTCTTTTTCTTCTGTCTCGCTATCACTGCTCTCACTTTCTCGCCCCAAGCTATCCCCAGGATACCTCTCACTGTCACGAGAAGTTGAGAAATCCTGGGTAACGTGTTCAGAGGAAAGGCTGGGACCAGTGAAGAGCGCTACTGTTATGGGCGACACAAGTGTACAGCACTTCACTGTCACTGTGGTGTAAAGTCTGTCAAGAGATACAGAATACAAATTTATCCTCAAGAGCAACGATAGACAGTTTCCTCAGCCTCTGTTTCCAAGCGACGCTAGGAAAGGTTTTGCACTTAGCCTCGTTTTAAACTAGAGAAAAATCGAAAATGGCATATCGTCCACCAAGACTCGACCTCATTTCATTGTGTGTTTACTGGGGCGAAGTGCGGGAATGAAACCATGAATGAAATCCATGAATTGGATATAGTAGCTGTTTTAGTTTTATTGGCTGCTACTGTAACTGAGCTTCTGTTCACCAAGCATGGAATTTCTGTATTATGTTAAGAACTGGTATTTTCATATTTTTCTACTTTCCAGTTGGACATCATGTAAGTTAACTTCAGCTTTGCATGGCTGACACCAGTGAGTGAAAGGTTAAACAGCATTAAGGACGGCGAATAAGCCGTCTCCTAACAATCACGTTCTCCATTCCCTTGCATGGAAAATTGTAGAAAAAACCAAGACAAACACCAAGAAGGCCCATCCGCTCACCAAAAACATAGGCACGTTAAAACGTGCATGAGCTATTTTGAATGCTTCAGTGTAACTTTAATGCTTCGGTGTAACCTTACCAAGAGTGATGAATCTACCTCTTTTATCCTAAATGTAGATTAGGTTTATGTGCGAAATTGCGTATTGTGGTACATCAATGAAAACGCGAAACGCTCAGCTGGATCGATCCTCAAGCTATATATTCACTTTCTTCTGTCTTTCCCTGTTACATCTGGTGCAAGTTAAACAAATCGTTAAAGTGAAATAAATTTCTACTCACCAAACGTTGATTAGAAGGAAAACTCTAAGGTTTCCTCGGAGTTTCTTAAGCCAAAATGGGACTCATCGAATACTGAATAGTTACGAAATACCAGGATTTTTATCATTGTGGTAGATGGTTGCATCATCATAATTCACGAGGTTTTCACGTGCGATTCTACTCAGTGAAACAGTCTTTAACTCCGACAACTCATTTCTTCATGTTTTAAAAGCTATTGTTTCTCAGAAGACAAGAGCCTTTTTTAAGGATTTGGTTACAAAAGGAAACAGGTCTTCATACGTCCAAGTTACTATATATCATTGTGAAAAGCCAATCTGCATGAGATGTACAGTCACACAGCTGGCACGTGAAAGTGTTGGACTTTGCCCCCTTTCGTCGTTCGTACGTGAGGGAATTCGAGTTATCACACAGTTAACTAGTAAACAGAATTATAAAAATAACTCATGCACACAATTTGCACGTGAAGATGTTGGTCTTTCGCCCTTTTACAATTCGTACGTAAAAAAAAGGCAAAATAATTATTTTACTACAAAATTTTCTCAAACGATTTTAAGAAATCACCTCGGCTTCATTATAACATCTGCAATTAAATTATGTTTCATGCAACGTCAAGGTTGATAACCTAACATTTATTAACATTTGTGAAACAGTCTTTAACTCCGACAACTTATTTCGTCATGTTTTAAAAGCCATCGCTTCTTAAAAGAAAAGAGCCTTTTTTAAGGCATTGGTTACTAAACGAAACAGGTCTTCATACGTCAGTAGTTATTAGAGGATGCCTTACCATT
This sequence comes from Porites divaricata, assembly GCA_038088405.1. Lineage (NCBI taxonomy): Eukaryota > Metazoa > Cnidaria > Anthozoa > Scleractinia > Poritidae > Porites > Porites divaricata. The sequence continues at coordinate 18,965,843 of JBBMOI010000003.1, forward strand.
CAATTTCGCCACCGATAATTTCTGTCATTTCCCTGATTAACCCCATATTATTTTCATCAGTACAAAAAATGACAAACTTAATGGGAAATTTTAGCCCGTCATGTACCCACTTTTTATTTCTTGTTTAAACCTGTCATATTTTGGTGCTAAAAATTTGTGAAATATTGAAAAAATAAAAATTCCCATTAAATCTGTCATTTTTGTGGTATTTGAAAAAATTATGAAAATAATGGCTCGCCCTGCGGGCTCGCGGAAATGACAGAAAATAATCAGGGGTGAAATTGAATGGTAAATCATCCTCTAATAACTACTATAGAAGAATTCAATCGCGAAAAATATTATTACAAAATATATTTAGAAAAGATTAATTTTAAAATATAAAAATAAGTTTAATTTATTTATATTGTAGAAACATTTATCAGATTGGTTTTGGGGGGTGGGATGATAGATTCTTGAAAGTTCTGAAAAAATAATCTAAAAAATAAAAACTTGAAATAAAAGATGGCCCCTTATTTGTATACTAGGTCTAGAGTAAGAAACGGGATGATACATTTTGTTTACAATAGAGATATAAATAAACATAAAAAATATTATAAAATGATAGGTAATAGATTTTGCTCTCCGGCAAAAATAATAAAAAGATATCTTAAACGTATTTTTGAATCTGTTTATGGTGAACTAAAAAAGAATAGAATCAAAAATCCTGATGATTTAGAAGAAATAGATATTTTTTTTGACAGTAGCGATTTTAAATGTATATTTAATCCTGTAGTATACTCAGAAGTTTTAGATTTGTATTTAGTTTATTTATCGCTATATAAAAAGTATGGATTTACAAAAGATTATTTAGACAGAGTTATTTTAAAAGACACAAATCGCAAAACAAATTCAAAACCCAAATTTAATTATTTTGACACAAGTGGGGTTAAATGGAAAAAAAGAATCAAATTATCTCCCACAGACAGAAATATAATACTTTTGAGAGAAATTCCTTTTTTTATTGAAGATTTTTTCAGAGAAGAAATAGAAAATCCAGTAAGTCAAGAAGTTGTTTATATGTTTTCTTTATTTTATTTGTATTGTTTGGTTGATTATGAATTTATGTTAAGCACCAATGAAACAATATTGGGGCAAAAAAGTCTTTTTGAAGACACAAACTGTTTGATTTTTAAATATATTTTTGATTTTATATTAGAAAAAAATAATAAAGATTGTTTAAAAAAATATACTGTAAATGAAGAAATTATGCCTCTTTTGAAAACTAAATTATTTTTTTTAATACCATCTTTTTATAAAAATATTTATTTAGACTTTGTAGATTATAATATGGTGAAAGAAGTATTTAAAAAGTACAATATTGACAACTTTAATTATAACAAAATAATGGAATTAGGGTTAGTTAGTTATGTTAAAGAAACTGTTGAAGAAAAGTTTGGAGAATTAAAACATGAAATAGTTAACAAAATATTAAGAGATTTTTTAGTTTTTATAGATTTAGAAAAAATAATTGATTTAACTTATTCTAAAAAAAGATATTATGATTTTTTGGGTTTGTTTTTTACATTTTATAAATTTACAGGTTTTGGTTGTTATAGATTTTTACGTTTAAGAGATCAAGACAATCAACTAAAAAAAAGAAGACTTCAAGATATTAAATTATCAAGGTTATACCTAACTTTTTGTGGGTAGAAGATTATGAAGAACAAAAAAATTAATTGATGAAATAATTTTGATTTAAAAAATAATATTTTATTATAATAAAATGCAGTTGTCAAGTTACGATCGTCTCACACCAGAAAATATTATTTTCAATGAAGCCAAAGAATTCAAAGTAAAGGATAGCAAAATCAAGTACAAACGAATCCCAATTGAAGTCAAGTACCCAAATGGAAAGAAAGGTGCTCTCGTAATTGAAACTCCATTTCTTTTCTCTTTTGGAGTAAGTGAAAAGAAAAACCAAGAGAATAACAAACTTGTTGGCTATAGTATTCCAGTTTGTCTCTGGGGAAAAGATAGTGAACCTAATACAGAGGAAAAAGCATTTTTTGATACCTTGAATAATATCGTGGAAATATGTTGTAAACATCTTGAAACTGAATACGGGTCTGACATGGCATCAACCCTGTCTTCTCCACTTTATTACAAACAGGTTGAATATACAGATAAAAAAGGAAAGAAGAAAACACGAAAAGATGAGTCAGCTGCTCCGGTTCTATATGCAAAACTTATTTACTCTGAGAAGTCAAAGAAAATACTTTCTCTATTCAAGACCAAGGCGAAGAAAGATTTGAATCCTTTTAAATATATTGATCAGTATTGCAATGTAAAAATGGCGTTGATAGTTGAAGGAATATTTTTGAGCAAAACTGTAACATCTATTCAAATAAAAGTTCATGAGTGTTATGTAAGACCATTGAAACCTCGAGAATCTTTACTAACAATAACCGAGGAAGAAGTTGATAGTGAAAGTGATGATGATGTGACTGTTGAGGTTGGTGATGTTGAAGATTTAATTATTTCCGACATTGAGGAATAAACTGATTAAGATTTTTAATACAAAATTTGTATTAAAAATTAACCAAATCCTTGAAACTCACCCATGAGTTAAATTTATCAGGATATCCACTCCATTTTACTAATGCTTTCTTTTTCTTGTTATCTCGTCTGATAACCTTTTCTATTCTAAAAGTCTGCTGTTTTGCTTTCTGTAATTCTTGTTCGTAAAAAGATCCCCTGATCGATTCCGACATCAGATCAACAATTGAATATGTAACAGGTTTTGTTGGAATAATTTTATCAATCACAAATATCTCCTCAGTCCAGTTTGGTGTGTAACCTTTATCAAATACCTTTCTTTTATACTTTGAAATTCTAACATGATCTCCAATCTCGAACTTTGGTTTCTCAGGTTTCAAGTAAATAGATTCACCATACAAATAAAACCAAACTTTTTTCTCATTCTTCTTTTTACTCGCTTCAACAGGAGTCATCTTAATACTAGAATGTCTCGTATTATTGTAATCATTAACCAGTTTATCTATCTTATTCACATAAACAGTGTTGTTATTTACAGTAAACATCTTCCACATCTTGTTTTTCATTGTTTTATTCCATCTTTCAATAACACTAGATTTCTCTTCATTTTCAGTGTGATATAGTTTAATATCTTTGCTTTTCAGAAAATCTTTGAAATGTTTACTGATAAACTCAGAACCTTTATCAGTCCACAACATCTTTGGTTGTCGCCCTCTTTCAAATATAACATCAAATGCTTCTTTCACAGTTTCAGTTTTTTTGTCTTTCAGACCTCTTATCCAACCATACTTGCTAAACACATCAATAACCATCAGCAAATATTTAATACCTTTGTTCCACTTAGCAAACTTTTGCATTTCTACCAAATCAGCAGCCCAGATTTTATCAACCCCGTTTGAGATTACTAGTCTCTTTTGAAAGTTTCTTGTGATTGGTTTGTGAAGTTCGTCGGCAAGTTGTTGAGACCAATCACTCCTCAACGCCGACTCGCATTTTTTTGAAGCCCAAGTCCAAGTTTTTGTTTTGTATTAATCAAGAATCGAGCAGTTGATCCCCATTTTGGCATTTCACCAAAAGGAATCTGATTCAAAGATTCTACCATTTCTCTGTCGCAATCACCTTTGTTTTTTCCCATATCATAACAAATATCATGATAAGCTGCAATTTCATCAACTTTGTTAAAAGGTTTGACGTGCCACTCAGTTACTTCTCCAGTTTTTGAATCATAAGTTACTTGTTTTTCAAGAGGATTATAAGGCCCCATATACTTGTATTTACCTGGAGTCCATCCTGCTTTTGGTTTTGGGAGTTTTCCTATCCATTTGTGAATGTCAACTCCAGTTCCAAAACTAAGGAGAGGATTATTTTCCCAGAAGTGTTCATCAATAATAATCTGATATTTGGTTCTTAATATCTGAGGCCATGTATCAGGATTAGATGAAATGATATTATTCATATCTGCCAGAGCTTCTGGATTGTTCTCAAAAAACCTTGACTTTTTCATTCTTCTTGAAGGTTTTTCAAACTTAAAAAATAATTCAGGATTAGAACCTTTTTTTATTATTCCCATCTTGGCTTCTTCAGCTGCTGTGGGTCGTCTCCAGAATTTACCAGAAGTCACACCATGATCCGATCCAAAAGCTGATTTCATGATATCACCAGATTTATATCGATCATAAACTGGTTTCAAAGATGGTATCAATTCTTGAGTTGTTTTCATAGCAATTTCTGGAGCTTTTTTTACAACAGTCATTGGATCAATTCCAGCTCCATCCAAATCGGGTCTGTTAGTTTTATATCTTTTCTTTGGTCTAATTTTAGTAGAAAATTGATCCATTGCTGATCCAACACTATCCTGAATAAAAGGAGTCAATTTATTGATTCCGTAATTTACAGCCTTTTTTTGCAAATTTTTATTTCTCATTAATTCACTTGCTCCATATCGACCCATTTCGACTGTTTTTTTTGCCATCCAAGGAAGAGCATGTTCAACAAAAGCATCTGCAGTTGTCCCAACAAAAGTGTCAAAGACATCTCCTCCAGTTTGCTTGCCCGCCTTCTCAGACGGGCTTATTAGTTTTTTGTCTTTACATATCTTACTTTTTTAATTCCGCAAACCGCGCAATGACAAAAGAATTGTTTTCTTCCTCTTTTATCAGTTTGGTAACCACTTGGCTCAGTGCAAGGAGTTACCATTTTATCTTTGATGCAATATGATTCTTTCATTTAGTATAATGTTTAGATTAAAATGTCGGCCAGGGTTGATTTGGTAAAGATTGAACTTAATGAGATATATAATATGCTTAATGAGAGTTTTGAATATGTTAATATTGCAGTATTAAAGAGTGATAATCGATTCAAGAAAATAATTGAGTTAGTTATGGAAATCAAAGGTCAGACTTTTTTATTAAACAGGTTAGTAAAGTAAATTAAAAAAAAGATTATTTAAATAAAAATGAGTCATATGTTTGATGTAATAAAAAATATGGAAATAGTATCATTTGATGATAAAAAAATGCCAATGAGAAATAAATTTGCAAAAAGTGAACTTGATAATATTTGCGAAAAATTAGATGTGTGTTATGATAAAATTGAAGTAATAAGAATGGATGATAATAATCGTTTCTTTAAAATACTTGAGTTGATGGAGGAGTTATCTGAAAAAACAAGTAATCTCAAAAAATTTTTAAAAGAGAAAGTTTAATATAAACAAAAGATAAAATGGAAGCTAAATTCTTTTCAGAGATAGAAAAAAATATGGATGTTGAAACACTCAAAGATTTTGAGAAAGAAATAAGAACAAAGATAATTGATGAGTTTGAGACTCTCCGGAATAAAAATGCAGATCTTTCAAGAGTTTTAATGGCTGGTGAATGTGAGATGTGGGAAAAAATAAGAAAAGGAGAATATTCTTGGTTGAAAATAAAATCTGATAAAAAGAAGAAACTTTTCAAACTTATTGATATTTACACAAAATTTGATTCCATAGTTGATACTGTAAAAGAATTGGAAAGAAAAGTTGAGAAGGTTAAAAAGTTGAAGGATTCACCAGTGGATTCAGATTAAATATAAATTTTGTATTTAATCTTGAAAAATATTATTACAAATTATTATTCAAGGAATCTTTTTAAATATAAAAAACTTTTATTTAATTCAAATTTTGTAATAATTTTTATCCTCCAAAGTATTTTTTTTATAAAATCACTGTTATCATTGTCAAAATGAGGATTGTGTATTACATCCAAAATATTTTTTCCATTCTGTCTCTCAAACAAGTAGTAAAGACACCAATAACCACAGAGAACAGTGTTTCGATTTTGTATTTCATCTATTGAATAAACAATATGTTTTCCAGAAGACCTGAAATACTTCAAAGCCTCATTCGGCATTATCAGACCAAATGGATCAAAATACTCGACAACTGAATCCAAGTTTCTGTAACAAACCCAGTGCGTGCCAGGTCCTTGCATATCATCAAGATTGATTATTCCACATTCTTTTTTTATCTTATTTGGCAAACGGTCTCGACTGTAAATTCCTCTGAAATGTTTCAGGTCAAGTTTTTTTACCCAATCCATCAAATCAAAGTTTGAAAGGGGTTTAACTATAAACCTTTGCCTTTGGGCTTTTTTTTTGCCTTTTTTTTTACCCCCATTCCTATTGGATTTTCCCAAGTACCATTAAAGGGGGGTGGATAGTAACCCTCTCCTTGAGTGGGTGGAACATAAACACTTCTCGTATTACTTGAAGATCCCTTGTCAACCTGAAGGCCGGAACCAAATAACTTTGAAGCCAGACTAATTGCTGCTGGTATTCCAATCGCTGCTAGTGTTCCCAGTAATCCACCTTCTATTTGTTTTTGAGTCGGCTTGATAACCAATCGTCCTCCTGTCTTGAAAACTTTGTTAATTTGATCTATTTGAGCTTTGGTAAACTCATTTGCAAAGGGAGGAAGAAATGGGAAAAATTTTTTTGGAATTGTAATTCCTTTTCCAAACAGTTTTTTTAATCCTATTTCACCAAGTGCATTTGCAGCTCCAGTAGCAATTGATGGAACAACTTTTGAAACTCCCTTTACAGCAAAAGGAAGAATTTTAGCTCCAAGACTTGCCAGACTTGAGAATAAGTTTCCTCCTTGTTTTACAAGATGTGAAATCTGAGTTTGGCTTATTTTCAGGTCAGAACCTGTTCCATTTGTCAATGATTTTTTTATTTTTTCAATCTGTCTTTGGGTCAACATTAATTCATCAGGTCCCCTGAGATGAGAATGTTTTAATCTAAGAGTTAGTGGAGATCTTTTTTTAATTGCACTTAAAAGTTTTGATTTTTGGCCATCTGAAAGTTTTACCCCGTATTCGATATAAGTTGTCATTTTATATATTATGTTATATTAATTTTTTTCTCAAGCTCTAAGAAGTAGTTTTCCACTTTGTTGTTCTATTTCTGCTTCTCTTTCGTGAAGAACAAGAGCGTAAATATTATAATTTGCAGCAGTAGCACCTGACAACTCGTAATGAAAAGATAGTTTTGTAACTCCATCTTTCAAGTCTAATTTCTGCTTTGTCAAATCAAAATACACAAATGGAAAAATATTCTCAAAATTTTGTCTATTAAGAAGTGTTCCACCTTGAAAATCATTGTTGGCAAATACATAAGACATTACATCTCTAAAAACTCTTGAGGGATCTGATGAAGGTTTATAAGCAATATCAGGGTATTCATTTCCATTTCCAACTTCAAGATAACATCTATTCAAAGTTCGAGGATCTGTGGAAACGCTGAAAGTATTGTATAAAAATGGATTTGCTGTCTGTGATTCAATATTTGGAGTATTGATAATAAAAACAAATACATGCCGAGGTTTTGAAATTCCGTTTGTAATTCTAAAATTACCAACAGCTTGGTTACCAGCCAGGTTAGATTCAACAACTTCATTGAGATAAGTCCATTTATACGGTTTGAGATACTCACTCATATAAATCTTATTTCCTTCTGAATTGAATATTAATCGAGGCACAAACAGTTGAAGACGGGTGATGACTACTCGGCAGCGATTTCCCCCAGTCCTCCATATAAGATTATCATCTTTTTCAGTCTCAAAGTTTATTTCGATTTTAGTGTTTGGAAGTAATTTGTCTTCAAGTGCCTCAAAGAATGAATATCTATTGAGAGGAATTTCACAGTGTACTGTGCTTGAAGTTCCAAGCAGAGCTTTTCGTTTTGCAAATCCTTCATTAAATGATGCAGGAGTGTTATCTAACATAAAACCAGCTTCATCTGCACCAGGGTTAGCTTGATCTTGTCTATGAGTAACTCTTCTTCTAGTAAATCTATTTTTATTAGCACTTGTGGATGTATCAAGAAAATAAAATTCATTTGTTGCCACACTATCAGCGTAAGATTTATTATACTCAAGCAAATTTTTTATATTTACACTATGATTAGCGTAATTACACTGATAAAGTTCCTTTCCATTTGCCAGCACAGATAATCTTGAAATAAAAGAATTAGCACCATTTACTATTCCCATTTGGTCAGCTTCATATGCAACCATTTGCGCTCTACTAGCAGCAAGAATACTATCATCATTTACATTAGCTCCAATAACGAAATCAGTTCCATCATGTTGTTCAACTTTAAAATCCAGTGCTATTCTAGCATTGTACCAATCAAATGGAGTGACTTCACCTGTATTGTCAGCAATGAATTTAAGATTATTTCTAACTTGAACGGTGTTATTTGCTGGGGCAATATTAATAGGTTGTTCAAGGTCAAAAACAACATCTTCATATCTTTCAAGATATTTTGGGTTTCTAAAAGACTTCATTTTAATAATTAGATTATATTATTTTTTTCTTCCAGATCCAGACATAATTTTTAGCACATTATTATTGATTTCTTGCTGTGTCATTTGCCGATTATTTGTTTTACGGGAAGGAGGATTTTTACCAGAAAGCATTTTTACTATTTTGTCACCAGCCTTTTTATTTGAACTGGCAGGGGTTGGTTTGGGAGGTGGAGCAAATGTTACCTTTTTTCTAGTTGGTTTTTTACCAAGAAAAGATTTTACTGTATCCATTATTCCTTCTCCGTATATATGTTTTCTTGAAAACTTTCCTGTATCAGGATCATATTTTTTTTTAAACTCTGATTGTCGCATCATTTTATTTATATAATTATACAACATTGCTATCTTCAGTATGGCGAAGCAACAGTGTCATAAACCAATCAATACCGTTCAAGTCAATAGGTTGACTGAGTGAATCATTCACTGTTATATGCATTTCAGAAATATAATTAGAACTTACAGGACAATAAAGTGTCCTCCTTGGTTCAAAAGTGAATGGAAAAGATCTTGTCAAATTATCCGTTGGAATAACAGCAATTGTGTTTGTATTCACTCCATTCACAACAGAGTCTTTTATAGCACTTACATTTATGTTAAGGGAGTCAATCGATTTTGTAATATTTGGAAGTTTAGTTCCATACTCAGTTTTAGTCACCAGTTTCTTTTCAAATCCGATGAGTTCTCCAAAATCTGTTCCTCTCAGATCAAGTTGATAACTACCCTCAAGTGTTACTAGTACTCGATAGGTAGAGAGAATAAAAGACAGATTTATTGAGTAATTCTTCTCACCCTTGGCATCTGTTGTGTGATGTGACTTTTGTTCCATGTATTGATGAATGTAATCATTAATGTCTGAGTAAGAATACATTCCATCTGAAAAGGTGATAGTTTGCCATGTTGTTCCATCATGGGTATATTTGATTTTATTGTTTCCGTAACTACTTCTGATGTTGTACCAAGAGTAAGTCATCGATAACCTATCCAAAGCGAGAAAATGCCTGAATTGAGGGTCAAGTTTCAAAGGAGGATTAAATTTAACCAAAAAATCATGCGATTTGTTTACTCCTATTTTTTCTCTTTTAACAGATGAAATATGAATAGCACTTTCATTCATTTATAATATAATTAGATAACTTTTCTAAGGAGTGTATTAAGTTGCTTATTAGACAGGATCCCGAGATCTCGCAATCGATGTAGTATTCTAATTAATTCAGGAAGCACACCATTGTTTCCTGCGTTAAGAGAACCGTTTAGTAACTCAAATCTATGAAGTAGTTCTTGGGGAGAAAAGTATTCTATAATACCTTCTCCCACTTGCAAGTGAAGTGTAGACAAATAAGTATCAAGGATATTTAAATATTTAGTTAAAAGAGCATGTGAAGAATTATAATGATTAAGTTCATTTTCTTGCTCTTGTGTTCTGTTTTTTGTTCTTTTTAAACCTCCTTTTTTGTGACCAAAAATTGTTTTATCACTATTTACATCATTTCTAATTGTTTCCAGTTCTTCACGATCTAAATTAAAAAAATTATTTGGTCTTGGATAATCATATTCATCTGTTAAAGTTTTTATTTCCCCTTCATTAAAATTTTGTTCTATATCATAATGAATTATGTTTTCTTCTAGGATTACTTGGTCTCTATCATAATCCAAGACATTAACTGGCAAATTTTGCATATTATCAAAATTCTCTAGCTGGTCAATTTTATCTTTTGCTTCAATTAATCTATTAACTTTACTAAGACCATCAGTAATAGCTTTTTGATTAGCTTTGAGTCCTTCTGTAAGAGCCAATTGATTTTGCAACATTTCCTGGTTTTGAGAAAAAGTATTTTTCTTTTTTGGTATCTTAGGTTTTTCTGCACCCTCAGGGTTTTCTATATACTCAGGTTCCTCAAACTGAGAAATCAGAGGTTTGAATGTTTCAGTAAATCCTTCTCTCAGATTTTGTTTTTCCCAAGTATTTTCTTTTATTTGTTTTCTAACTTTTTTAATAAGATCATCGGCTTCAATCTTGTTTTTAGAGTATTTTTTCATTTTTTCAATATCCATTTATATATTTATTATATAAAATGGAGATACCAAATTATGATAGTAATGATAACAGAGATAAAAAATTCAAGCAGTTGTTTCCTTTCATGCCATCGGATACATTTCGAATGTTGATTTGTGGAAATAGTGGAAGTGGTAAAACTAATTTGCTCTTTCATATGCTAATGAAACCTCTGCTCTATTACGATGAGATTTATCTTTACGCTCGAAATTTAGAGCAGGATAAATATAAGAGATTGATGCAAAAAATGAGAGAATTATCGCATAAACTCGGTTATGAAATACTATCTGTGAGTAATGATGAAATAACTCCTGTAACAGAAATGGGTTATGAAGATAATCAAAAACTTGTGATATTTGATGATTATGTCTGTGATAAAAATCAGAGACAAATCGTTGATTATTTTATTCAAGGTCGACATAAGAATTGCTCAGTGATTTATCTGAGTCAATCATTTTACAAAACTCCAAAGATATTCGATTGAATTGTTCTCATTATTGTTTGTACGAATTTCCATCTTCCAGAGAAGCAAACAGAATATCATCTGAATTGGGAGTTGATAAAAATGTGTATAAAGAGGCAACCAAGAAACCATTCTCATTTCTTTATGTCAATAAACCAAAGAAAACCATTTCAAAAAACTTTACTGATTATCTAAATAATAAATAAGATGGGAATATTTAATGAACACTCTTCTAATCATTATCAATTTGCCAAAGGAGTTCAAGGAGCTCCAGGTGTTGGTTTTAATCTCACCGCAGATGGAAATTATGATATGGTTGGAAAAAAATTAACAAATGTTGGAGCACCAACATCAGACACCGATTCAGCAACCAAGAAATATGTTGATACCAATTCTGGCGGTGGAAAAACATCACTTTTGACAGTAGATTCAAATATTGATATGAAAAGTCAATATTCAATCACAAAACTCAAAACATCAACAGACAATGATGATGCTGCGACAAAGAAATATGTGGACGACTCCAAAGTTGATGGCAGTGTCTTTTTAAAACTGGATGGAACAAGACAAATGACTGGAAATTTGGATATGAATAACAAAAGAATTTTTAATCTTCCAAATCCAACTGGTGCCAAACAACCAATACCATTAGCTTATGGTGATTTAGCTTATCTTCACGTTGATGGATCAAATATGATGACTAATCATTTGAACATGAACAATAAAAAAATAACTCACTTACAAACACCAACAAACAACACAGATGCTACTACCAAAAAGTATGTGGATGATAGCATATCTAACCAAGATTTCAGTTCTTTCTTTAAAAAAGATGGAAGTAGGGTCATTACTTCAGATCTTAATATCGGTGGACATAAAATAATTAATCTTGAAGATCCAACTTCAGATTCGGATGCAGCCACCAAAAAATATGTTGACGTTCATTTACACCAAACTCAAGTTCAACCAAGTCATTACAAAGATGAGTTTGCTTTTCTGATGTCAAGTCCAACTCAATGGACAGATGAAATAGATAATAGAACTAGTTTTATTCCAAAAAAGATAACTTACTTACCAACTTTTAAAGGAAACTTTCACGAATACAATACAAGAGTTCTTTATACGAATATATTAAAGAATTTTCAAGGTGGTTATAAGTATAAGATGGGTCTTAATTTTTACAGATTAGTTGGAGGAGCTGATTATACTCTTTGTTTAGAAATACTTAACAGTGATTATTTACTTTGGCATAAAACCCAGATAAGCGTTGACGACAACACATCACAAGGATTGCAGCTTGGAAATGTTAGTGTAAAAAAACTTCAACATAGTTTCACCGATTCAAAAAACCAAACACAATTTATGTATTATCATAGAGTCATTATTAATTTCAAGAAGTTGACAACTGGTAGCAGGTTCTTTATTCACATTTTGGTTAATATTCCAAATAATGGAAATGATCTGGCTGTGTATCCATTACAGTTTTCTGGTGTTTACATGATTGCTTATGGTATTATGAGCAAAGTTAGCAATATCGACCCAGATAAAGTTTATGACTATCATAAATCATTTGAAATTTATAGAACGCAAGTAAAGTACAATGTTGGCATTAACGCAAATAATAAAAGTATATTTAACATTGCTCTCAATAGAAATCTGAATAGTAGTGCTGCAACAGTTGGAATGGTAAAAGAGTTAATTCCTTTTACGGTAAACCATGTTTATAGTCATTACTTTGAACAAATTTATGATTTTACTGATGCAAATAATTACGAATTAAAAAGAGGTGCGTCTGGTATTATAATTAGTGGCTTAAATGACTTTCATTGTTTAAATGGTATTACTTTTCCAAATAAAGACATAAGTAATATCAAAAAGGAAGGATTAAATATTAATAATTACACTATTAGTTTGAATCCCTCTGATAATTTCAGAAATTATACCTTATGCCTGGTTTTTTATCACTGGGATAATAGAGATTTTGCTTTAGTTAAGAAAAATACACAAAATAACCAACATTTAATGAATTTAACTTATTCTAAAGCTGCTGGTTATTTAACTTTACTTTCCAATATTAGAAGACAATTTTTTAGTTTACCAAGTAGTTTTAATGGAAAAAAAATTGTTTTATGGTTGGCGCATAGTGTTGATACAATTGTTACAAAAGCTAACTTAAGTAACTACAGCTCAACATTAACTCTAGATAGCGCTAATTATGTACCCAATCAAGATTTTGACTTTACAACTGAAGATGGAATTATGAATAAAATTATGTTTTCTCCTAATTTTTACGACTTTGACTCTGAGGCATTTAAAAGGATAATGATACAAGAAAAACTAAATGGTAGTTATATATTACAAAGAATAAATGAAGGACTTGTTTGAATTTAATCACATTGATAACTCACTAACAGAATCAGAGATCAAAACTCTCAAAGATTTCTATAAACATTATCACAAGAAATTCTGGTGTTTTAAGAAATCTTTTAAAAGATACAAAATTCTTGATGAAACACTTACTCTGACTGGAGGAGGATTAGTTGTGATAGGAACTATTGCTGGAGGAATAACACTCAATCCAATAATCCTGGGTGTTATCAATGGTCTTGGAGTTCTTGTAACATCCATTTCAAAAATGAAGAATTACAAGAAAAAGATTGAAATGTCACGAATAGCATTTACAACTTATGAGAAAGTATTGGTTGAACTGCGATCAGCTTTGAGAGGTGATGAGTTTAACAAACAAGAGTTTATTGATCGAATGAAATTGAAAGACGAAATGATAATTGATCAGTCTCCTATTGCAGACAGATTTTCAAAGAGATACAACAAAAAGTTTATTTAAAAAGTTTCCTCATTTCTATCTACTCTATAGATAGAAATGATAAAGTCAATTGTAGCTTTTGTAAATTTTTATTTTCCTTCATGTAAAACACAGTTTTACGATGATAACTTTATTAAAGCTTGTCTTGTTTATCAGTACTTGTATATAAAGTATTTCACACAAAGATTAGACTTAAACCAAATTATTTATAAACTATCAGACTTTAGACACAGTTGCAGATCAAACTCATCAATACTATCTAATCATCTTATATTCAATCTCGCTTTTCGAGAATTTAGAAAACACTTCCATCTTGGCCGAGGTTGTGTTTATACTTTCAACTCACCTGTTAAGTCTGAGGTACTTGGGTATTTGACAGGAATAATTTACTGGATTTTTCATAGAGGCATTATTTGAGTGATTTGTAACTGCGCCACCAATTTTCATAATTCTCCAGAGTTTGATCTCCAATACTAAGTTCGACAAGTTTGTATTTGGGATTTCCAATTTCTTCTAAGATTTTTTTTATTAAGAATATGACGCTAATGCTTCTTTTTCGATTAAATTGTTTATTTAATTTTTCCATGACGCTGTTATCTATTTCTAACAATTTTAAGTATAAATTATACTTTTCATCTTCAGTAAGTTTTAATCTTTTAGAGATTTGTTTGACCTTTTTCTCGTAATGGTACTTGCGCTGATAAATGCTTTTCTTTCTAAAAAGAAGCCGATCCGAGTCTTTTTTATCAAAATAGCCAAGATAATGTTCGTTTTGGCATTCGCAATTCACACAGATTTTGAAACCAGAAACCAAATCGAATTCAGTTTCTTTGCAGTTCCAACATTTTGTTTTTCGGTTGGTTTCCTTTTTTGGAGATTTAGTATATTTTTGAATAATTTCAAAGTATTTTTGAATTTCAGCTTCGGTGTAAGTCATTTTATTATTAATTTAAACAAATAAATTTATAAATAAAAAAATTGATATCGCTTGCCATCTTTCTTGGATTTTGTGATTTTAGTTTTTTTCTGGCAATTCTTAGAAACTGTTGATTTATGAATTTGATAAAATTCAGCTGCTTTATTGAAACCATTAAAAATCTTTTCTTCTTTAGTTTCTAAGTTTAAAGAAATCACTTTTTTACAATTTGACTTTTGTTGATTTTCTTTTGGAGAAAGTAGCTGTAAGTTGTTGATTGAATTATTTTTTTTATTGTTGTCGCAATGATCAACCTGCTTATTAACTGGAATATTTCCTTTGAAACATTCAAAAACATAACGTGAAACTCTATAATATTTATGAAAATTATTTTCAAATAAATGAAAATAAAAATAACCGTTACTACTTAATCCTAATTTCAAAATTCTCTTTTCTTTTTGTTTTAAACTAAGTATTTGACCGCAACGACTAGCTAAATAATATTTGTATTTTGGATGCCAATAAAATTTAATATTTTTAAACTCAATAAAATCTCGATCTTCTTCCATGATTTTATATTTTTAATATAAAATCTTTAAATCCATTTTATCTTAGTGCCAGAGTTTTCACTTTGTCTTTGCATAAAATCCTTTTATCATCCTCCCCGCTCAAAGCTAATTTATTGACTTCTTTTGAATAAATTTCGTGATTTTCGCTTCGAATAATATTCATACTTCTCATTTTTTTTTTACCTGTTTTCAAACAATCAATGTAATCTTCAAACTCAATCTGTTTTTTCACAACATTTTTTTTTATCCCTTTGCATTTTTTATTTGTATTAGATTCCTCGATTTTAAAAGAATAAAGTTTGGGTCTAAGACCTACAAATTTAGTAATCTGCCGACCAGCCACTTCATCCTTAAACTTCCCAATTACTTTTTTATTAACACCTGTCAGTATTCCTGACTTGTGATCCTGTGGATATTCAGAAGTATCAAACTTATCTCTAATATCTGATGAAATATCATCATAAAAATCTTCAGTATTTAATTCATACATGAGGGAATCTGTATCCGTAAACAGCAACTTAGCTTTTTTGTAAGAATATTTCTTTTGGATATAATTGTAATGAAAATCGAACATCAACAACTTTGACAAATCCAAAATAGCTTGGCCGACATATACAGGTTTGTTAAAATACACCTCAGTCTTCTTCAAGTGAATTGCAATTAGATTTCGATCAAATATTGTTGCTCTATCAAAATTAGGTCGGCATGTTAATTTAACAGCTTTTGCGCGATTATCAACCAGAAACACATTTTGTCTTTTCCGAATGTTTTCTATCGTCTTTCCAAACACAGAATTATTCATCAACTTAAAAAAGTCTTTCTCAAAACTGTTTGCCGCTGTTTTCCTGAGTTCAGTATTCTTTCTGATATAAGCTTCCATCCAAGGACTCTGATTAAAAGAAATACCTCGGTGAACAGCTTTGATTTTCAAACCCAGCTCAAGACATTGTCTCAAATTACGATAATGAATGACATATTTTTTATGAGTTTTAAAATGACTAATAAGTTTCTCTACTCCTCCCACTTTAATCTTCTCCGGTGCAAGAGGATAATCGTTGTGTGACTTCCAAAGTTCTTTGGGATATTCTAAATCAACCTCGAATATATATCCTCTCTTCCCAACATCATTCATGCTGCTATTTGCTTTCTCGAGAATATCCATCACCTTTTCTTTTGTCAAATTTGCCATCCATTTAAACCCTCCCGTCGGAAGTGATTGAGACATCGCCCAACCATATAGATTATTAGCATCCAAATATTGAATGAATTTAGAAGGCTTGTTTGGATTGAAATCTTTCATGTATTTGTTATTCGCTTCTGAATATCGTTTTGCTATATGCGTCATTCCACCTCTGATACCTCTTTCAAACATCATCAACATATCGTAATCATGAAGCAATTCAAGTTGTTGGCCTGTCTCTTTGAGGCAGGCATCCCAAGCCAGACCAGGAGATGTATAATAATGCGCTGGATCCAGTTTGTAATGTTTCAAACATGTTTTACGAAAGTTTTCAAATACATCTGCCAACAAAAGAACATCTGATTTGAGATAAAGATCGTGATAATCTCTGATTGTTTGGCATTTGAATGTATTCCAAACATTGATTGCGTGACTGTAATCTTCATCTGAAATATCTTCGTCATTCAATTTTGAATAAAATTTCTCTTTGGTTGGAAGTTGTGTTTCAGTCAGCTTTTCAAGAGATGAAACGTAGTCATATGGATAAACTCCCTTTCGAGTAAGAAGATTGATATTGTCTTTCATTATTTCTTTTGTATTTTGAAAATCCTCCGGTTGCAGATTTCCAACAAGATTAGCAAGAGTGGTTTGAAGAAACTTGAACGAATCAATGAATCTTATCTCAAAATTCAAAGAAACCATCTCTCCAGTTTTCCGTGATTTGTACTCATCGACTTTGATCTTTTTGGAAAATGAGATATATTTCTCTTCAGTCGATGGAATACAATTTAGTTCGCCTTTGACACCTGAAAGTTGTTTTATAAACAAATGCGCATCGTAACCTTGAAGATTATGAAATATTACAGGCAATATCAATGGTTTTCTACACTGTAGATTGCAGCTGTTATGAGCAGCTCCGCGATATTCCCCAGTAAAATGGCAATGATCACGAACCCTGTCATCTTTTAATTCTCCCGAGCAAATATGACAGATCCTGGCTTCTTTGAAAGATTTTTGTTCTTCCTCCATTAATTTGAGAGGTTTTGGATGGCGATAAAAATCATCGTAAAGTTTTTGAGTTACCTTCGCAAGTTTTGAAACAAATATTTCAGCAACATTATCACTTTCTTTCTGTTTTGTAAAAGTGATTGGTTTAAAAATATTTGAAACTATTCCTTTTATGTAAAAACAAAATCCTGACGGTTCGTGTTTCTGGTAACCAAGTGTATATGAACCTGCTGGATTGGGTTTACAAGTATTAATAGATTTGGTAAAACATTCAAAATCAGCGTAAACTACAAAAGGTATTGGAAGCTTTTTAAAATAATTTTTAAAACCAAGAATACTATTTCTTGGAGGCATTTTTACAACAACTGATTCATTGGAAGAACAATATTCAATATGACGCTGAAATAATTCTTCCTTTGAAAAATGAGTAAAGCATCTTTTGCAAATGTGTATTCGACCATTCGTTCTCGATGTTATTTGAGATCGAAATAATCTTGAAAAACTTTTGATAAGAGAATAATGATACTTGCCATCTTCCTCAAAGAGGAACAGATCGATTGTTTTCTGAGGATCTCTCTGTGCCATTCGGAGAGGGTAAAACTTTTTTCTCTCATTGACTGAAAACACGTTTATCCCTGGGAGATCTGGATTGAGTTTTTCGAATTTTGAAATGTCTTTTAATTTGACAGGAAAAGCAATTCCTTTTGTATTCAAACTATTTTCTTTTTGCTTCAAATCTGTCAATCGAAAATCATTTTTGTCTCTTGGATGAAGGTATCTCAATACGCACCATAAAAAACATTTCTCATCTTTGTTTCGAATGCTCACTATCGCTTTCTTTCGCATTATCCAATCTGGAAGGGGAATATAAGATGAACCTCTCATTGGATTGTAATCGGCAGTATGAATCTCAAGATGAACTATTTCCCTGAAATACCAACCACTTCCATTCTTCTGATAAATTGCAATCTTTTCAATTATGGAGCGAATAACTTTAATCAGTATTTCTTTTACATCAGTTGATTCAAGATTGATATGTGTTTCAGAATTAAAATATGCTTTATCTTGAATAGAACGACTTATATTTCCCATTTGTTCCATCATGCAAACAAGAACAAATCTGACTTTAATATTTCGATGATTTCTGAGAAACTCTTTTAAATAAGCAGCCTTGGATTTGAAAAACTCGAATGGCGTAATATCAGTTTTGCCTTTTACTACGTATTTATTAGCAAATCCTTCCAAAGATGATTTCTCTTTTTCTATTCCTTGGTCATATTCCTTGAGAGCTCTCTCAAGTGCTTTGCGCAGATAAGATGGAGTATCTGGAGGTATTGTTTTATTCTTTATACACTCCTTGAAATACTCTTCAAATGTTTTGGGTTTGGGTTTTGGTTTGATTTTATCTCTTACTTTTTGTAGTTTATTTATATCATCAATCAACTTTTGTTTATAATCAGCTTTGATTTCTTTTTTAATATCTTTTTTTATTTTTTTTAGCTCTGAAATAGAAAGATTAGTTAAATCAGTGGCCATCTTTATTTATTGGTTTTTTTATTTTTAAATTTCAATTTTATTTTTCTGATTCACAATAAAGTTTTATATCACATTTGATATAAAACAATAATCTATAGCTCAATATATTCAAATTTTGAAAAAAACTTATCAGCAAATTTATAACACTTTTGTAAATAATTACTTGTTCCATGAAATTCATAACATAAAAATTTTGTTATATTTGGAAACAAACCATCCATCTCTTCTCTTGCTTCAGGATATGTTTCAATAACTTTTATCGAACTAATTTTATTAAAAAAATCTTGAAAATATTTCTCTTCATTAAAATCTGAAAGAATAATTTCAACACCACTATCTATTCCTTTCAAATCTTCATAACGATATTTGCTTGGAAATATAAGCCCACCAACTTTATATGGAGTTATATCACCTGACAATGTTGACTTGAATCCCATTTTTATTATTATTTTGTAACCTTTAAACTATAAATTCATTTTTATTTTTCTGCCTCAAAACTCTATTTCCCCGACCAAAGAAGATTAACACTCCAAAAATTAGCCGATTCAGGATTTTCATAAGTCAACTCACCTTTCTTATTTTTTATCTTCTTTGCCCGAGAAAGATATTTTTCTTTTCGCTCGTTATCTTTGTGAATTAAAAAGTCTGGATATTGCGACGAGCCAAAATGTAAATTCTTTCCGCTTGGCAGCTTGACCACGTATTTGTTATTTTTCCGCTTTGAATAATCAAGAGATTCGGCGCCTAGTTTTTTTGCCTTTTTGCTTAATTTCTGAAAATCTTTTCCTTTCACAACATATTTATCATCATCGGATGATTCCTCTTCCTCAGGAACATAATCAGGATCTTTATCATGTTTATAGCCATCTTCAACAATGAAATCTTGGTCCTCGGGGCTTTGATATTCCATTTTAGTATTTGTTTAGATTATTTTGAAGGGAAACCCCCTGATTATGTTCTCATCAAAAATAACCTCACGTTTCATTGAAAACAATAGATTGCATTCCAGAGTTCCCTAGCAACCAGCAAAACTGAAAATAGATTTTGTGTTTACTTTCAGCGATTGAAATTGCTAGGGAACTCTGGAATGTATTGCTGTCATAATATAATCCCTTAATTAAAATGATTCTTGGCAGTCGGGAACTAGACGAATTCATTATTGAACCATCGATGAAGCTTGAGCCATTCGACCCAAAACTTATCAAAAAAATCCAACCCAATCATCCCTATAAACTTTTTTTATGGATTCTCTATAAATATTACCCAAGTTACAACAGTTGGAGAGATAATGATGCTAAACCTGATTCTGATGGTTACGATGACAATGTCGTCGATTTTTACTTCAGTTTGTTGGATGATTATTATAGGTACGGCGTGACTTTTGAACGCGATTGGAATATTCTTCAAGATGGTAAACTCGGTGTGTTAGAAGAAGAAGATTTTGGAAAAAAAATCTATTCCCTGATTGTAAACTACTACAAAAGAAAAACTATGTTATTTAATAAAATAAAGACAATCGATCTAAAGAAACTCAACAGAGGGGATGTGCCTATTTTAGAGGAGGACAAAGAAAAACGAGATCTGATTAAATTACAAACAAATAAAAAACTTCAAGTTGCACTAATGGATCCAAATGTTTATAGAAATATCGAACTTATAAAACACGCTATCAAATTTTCTAATTGTTATATAAAAAAATTCAATCATCGCATGACATGGCAAGGAATAAGAGAATTTAGTAAAATAGAATTCGATATTTGATAAAGGTTTCTACAATATAAATAAATTGAACTTATTTTTATATTTATAATTAATCTTTTCTAAATATATTTTGTAATAATATTTTTCACGATTGAATTCTTCTATAGTAGTTATTAGAGGATGCTTTACCATAAAATTTCACCCCTGATTATTTTCTGTCATTTCCGCGAGCCCGCAGGGCGAGCCATTATTTCTGTCATTTTTTCAAATACCACAAAAATGACAGATTTAATGGGAATTTTTATTTTTTCAATATTTCACAAATTTTTAGCACCAAAATATGACAGGTTTAAACAAGAAATAAAAAGTGGGTACATGACGGGCTAAAATTTCCCATTAAGTTTGTCATTTTTTGTACTGATGAAAATAATATGGGGTTAATCAGGGAAATGACAGAAATTATCGGTGGCGAAATTGAATGGTAAGGCATCCTCTAATAACTACTTACGTCCGAGTTACTATATTATTATTGTGAAAAGCCAATCTGCATGAGATGTACAGTCACACAGCTGGCACGTGAAAGTGTTGGACTTTGCCCCCTTTCGTGGTTCGTACGTGAGGGAATTCGAGTTATCACACAGGAATCTAGTAAACAGAATTATAAAAATAACTCATGCACACAATTTGCATGTGAAGATGTTGGTCTTTGGCCCTTTCAAAATTCGTACGTAAAAAGAGGCAAATTGTCTTACTACAAAATTTTCTCAAATGATTTTAAGAAATCACCTCGGCTTTATTACAACATATGCAATTAAATTATGTTTCATGCAACGTCAAGGTTGATAGCCTAACATTTATTAACTTCCAAGAAAATTATCAAACTGCCGAAATATATTTCTACTTATATCATGTTACTCCACTGAATAAAACAGTATCTAATAATTGTGTCAACTAGCTTCTTCCAATTTTATTCCCTAACGCTACTATTTCTACATAAGTTACGCATCTTTACTAAATAGAACGAAAAAGGTCGGTTGAACTTTGTAAGCGAGAGAATAATATTTTTAAAGCTTGTTTACGGGATTAACAATACTCGATACAGCTTTCAGAAAGAAAAGCTGCCTTTTAAACTTCTAAAACCACATTTTATAGGGCGCATACTTTCGAATTAAAGTCTATATCTAAATATCAATTGTTGCTTCATTGGAAGAGATTGAAAATATATGATCTTTTATACTCTACCCAGTTGTAGCAGGTGAAACAGAACTCATACTGACGTGCGTTGTACCGATAGCCGAATTAGGTCAGAAATGCCCCGAAGCAGCAACCACACTTAAATATGAACCCTTAAACAGCTGCATCACTGTTCACAGCGTTTGAAACATGAAGATATTTTATGTAATGCTTCCAAACACCTGTACCCGTAATAAAAGACGAAAAAATTGTGAAGGATTAAGATGGCGGTCTCAAAGTGCCCTTGTTCGACCTTTAACAATGCCATGTATAAATGGATGCCAAGATCTCATTGGTTCCTAAGCATCAACTCATAGTACCTTCAACCTTATTGGCTCTTGCAACAAACATCCCAACATACAAAGCCACAAAGCCACAGAGCCACAGAGCCACAGAGCCACAGAGCCACAAAGATACATACGCTTGCACCACTGACATATGAGCTATTTTTTCAAAATAGCTCAAAAAGGTTTACGCAGAGAGTGGTTAAGTAGAGATGGTGTTAGAGACAGGCTCAATGTACCTTGACATTTCTTCATAAATCAGCCAGTCAGATGGTAGTTTAGCAATCGCTTTGGCCTGCGCAGTTGACACAGTATCGCCGTGTGCAGGGGGCTGGTACAAAATGGAGGAATTATGGAAACGAGCCTTGCTTTCTTTCCTGAAAGAACAAAAAGTTTAATATCAATTGGATAATTAGTATACTTTTACGTTTCTACCTATTGATCGCTTTATCTCGATCATGTTTTCGTTGTTAACCTGAAAATATCCGTTTAACTTAATTCTAACCTATAGCTAAAATTTTGTTTTAACGCTTTATACTACCACATCCAAAAAAAGGAAAATAAAATTTGAACCAAGAACCAACTATATTTTAAACCACAACATATCTTCCAAATGTAAGACTTGACGTTAAAATTCAAATTAATGGTCCCTACTGTGTTGTCAGTTTGTTGCTGCTTCTGTCTACTCGGACCAATTGGGGAAATGTCCCAGCACAAAGGGCTGCCTGCAGTAAAAGAAAATTGAAATGAAATCACGAACCTGAAGATAAATAACATTATCACGTTGCTTTTAACAGGGTAAAAATATCTAACTAAAGAGGTCTTGTTGCCTATTAGAAATACGTTTCCTCGTGTAACACACAAGACCCTGCCTTCCTCATCGAGAGGAATGTAGGTCTAAGAAAGAGAAAAACTTTGATAAATATTTTTTTCTTCTTATGACATGCCAAAAGAACTTGAAAACGCTGGTCCAATTCCCACATCTTATAAGCCTGCTTATGTCAGATATAGAGCATTTTCATCTGATGCCACGGTGGTATTGGTGTTCCAAAACAATAAAAGGGCGGCTACTTCGGTGTTCTAAACAAATCCTGTGGGAGTTGAACTCTTCTCTTATATCAACGCTTTCACTTGTTCCAATAAATTTCAAGAGACGCTGGCCACGTAGTCAGAATTTTACGTCGTTTACTTTCACAAATAAATATTTTGCTTTATTAGTTTTCCAGAAAGGCTTCCTACCTTAATAACAGCCAAGTTATTGGAGTTCGAGTTCAAGTCTCTGATGTCTCCCGCCCCACGAGGACGAATAAAACCTGCAATTTTCAACTGACCAAGAATCTGGGACCTATAAAAAAAATACAGCATGTCACACAGATGAGTTTCTTCTTTGTCATAGAGATCACCCTTACGCATGCCAAACAGGATAATCAATTTCGCTTATGGTCTTCCTGATGCAATCTTCCAACGAAAAAAAATAAAACACAAAGAATTTTATGACCTAATCAACTTATTACGTAAAAGACCTTCACTTCCAGCGTTAGTAACACACAACAGAAAATGACAACTTAAAAATCTTGCTATCTCCAAAAGAAATCCTTCGGTTTCCTGGATCTTAACTACCGTAAATCCTCTATTAAGCCCCCCCTCTCAAATAAGCCCCCCCCCCCTTTTCAGAGGAGGAAAGTTAATAAGCCCCCCTCTCTATTAAGCCCCCCCCCCCTCCCCCTCCCCCAATCCTTATTCTTCACTAAAAAATTAACGATTAACGTGGACTGATCAGTTATGATTTATTCAGGCTGGAAGTTCATATTGTTTTTGGTCTTCGGCGGCAGAACCTCCAACTTCATATGCTTAACTTTCTCAATTTTGCGCTCTAGCTCTCTGTGGAGAATTGCCACCATTTTCTTGTCGTTAGACAAAGCAGTGTACGACCCGGGAACCACAAGTCTGTCCTCGAGAAACCTTGCTCCTGTCGGTGAAGAGGAGTTTTCCAGAGATTTTCGTTTGTAAGTTGTGTACGACAAATCAATACAAGTAACCATTCTCATAAAAATTACCGAAGAATATCAGGCCAAAAGCGCATTTTTGAAGAATAAGAATTTTGTTTTTGTTACTTTTAGGCTCCCAAAAGTGAATTAAATACTTTTGACAGTGACTTTAATTGTACAACGCGTAAGTCTATCTGTCTCATACCACAGTAATTTTGCTACAGGTGATGCGTTTCGCTAAATTGAATAAGCCCCCCCCTCTCTATTAAGCCTCCCCTCAAAAGTGCTCGAAAAAAATAAGTCCCCCGGGGGGCTTAATAGAGGATTTACGGTAAATAAACATGTCTGACCTCATGCCTGCCATCATTTCCATCGTGGCTTGAGATAAATAATTTCGGCGGCAGTAGTTCTTATCATATCCTTCAGATCTAGCACGCTGCCAGCCCTAAAACACAAAAGACAGCAGTGTGCTGGTTTTCACTCGCAAAGACATTCTAGTTCACAAATCACATCTCCAGTAAAATAATCCAGCCACCACCTAGCACGGGAAGACCTTGAAGCAAGGATGCCCACCTACCCTCCCCTAAGCCAACATTTTGCTCTAAGTGAGAAGTTTTTGTTTATGTTAGCTTAGGGGAGGGGTAGGTGGGCAGTTTCCCAGAAACGTAATAATGACCCGCAAGCAAGTCAGGTGTTTTGGGATTTACTTCTGACTGACAATTAGCAATCACGAAATGACTGTTGACAGCAATGTTAACTGAATAATGTAGTTGTTTACTGAAAATCTTCTAATGAAATAACTATCTAAATTGTTAACTAATTTACCCTAAATACTTGAACGAAAACCAGGTGATCACTAAATTGATCCAAGATAAATCTCTTTCTGGCTGCTGCAGCTGCACGCCTCTCCGCTGGGTACATGGGTAAGATGACTGTGCAACGGTCAATAAAAGAAAAAATATATCAGGATGGCTCTTCTGCAGAATCACTCTAAGTTAACAACAGCACAAACTTTCATATAATGCCTACATGTCCGTTTACACGACAATCATTGTAATAACCTTACATGGTTTCTCAATTGTAATCCAGTACATATCATATGATCACCAATAATAGTAACAGTAACAGTATCTTTATTGTGCCTTACTCTCCATATGGAGGGATCAGTCCATTTACAATAAAGGTCTTTTACATTTAAGTAACAATAACGTATAACTAATGATATACGCATCATAAAATAATCAAAGGTTTTCTATCAGGTTACATTTTCAGTAATTATATTTAAGAGGGTCGCCCAGGTCTGTCACTAAGCAACTAAGTAACAATGTTCTCACAAGTATCCCTGTAGGTCAGAACACGTGCTATTATCACAACTGCATGGGTCACTTACAATACATCAGGTCCACAAAAAAAACCCAAGACATTTCGTAGACGACGGATCGGATGCACAAGCTATGGACACTAATGGTAAGCGACTTTAGCCTGTTTCAGGTGTTCAATGGTGGGGAACAGCGCATTTTGTCACTGCTTCGCTCCGTTCTCTTTGCGCTTTGCCCACTGTTCAAGCCCGAGGAATGGACAAGCTACCTCATCTCAGTTTACATAGTCTGAACACAACAAAATCCTTACAAGGATCCCTGTAGGCCAGGGCACATGCTATAGTCACCACAGGGTCTAGACATTTGAGAACCACAGCGTACAAGATCATCTTTCCTAGCTGTGGACTGAGAGGTAAATCTGCAAGGTGTCGACCTACAAAAGCAAAAATAAAAGAAAAGTAAGTAACGATCAGACCACTTATGTCGTAAATACAGCTAATTGCAAAAGCCAGGAAAGACAAAACGATGCAGGGTTTATTGTCTCGAGAAACATTATGGCGATTGTCAGCCCTCTTCTTTGTCCTTTTCCAAATAAGCAGTGATAGTAAAGATTTCAAGAGACCTATCAAACAATAGAGATTATAGCTATGACAAAGTATTTACCTAAGTCAGTCAGATCCTCCCACTGATCTAAAGCATCAACCGTCTGTTGGTTAAAACAAAATATTGTACTGTACCTTGTAAGCTTCTGAATAAGAAAACTATGAAGAATCCTATTGTTGCAAAAAAACGTCAATAGATGCCTTCCAGGCGTGTTTATGTACGGTAAAAAGTGTTTTAAAATTTTGAATCAATTCAAGTGCAAGTGAAAGTGAAATTCGAGTGAAAACTAGCAGGCAGATCCAGTGGCACAGTGGAACCCCGCCTTACAACAACTCCGTTTATACGACTATATTCTTACGACCCAAAGCTAAAAGCACTGAGTCAAAGCCTGGTTAATACGACTACCTCTTGATTATGACTAGGATTTTATGTGCTACCGGGGGTCGCATTAACGTGGTTCGGTGTTCTACTGTACTGCTTAACGGGCGTGCGATAAAGGCGGTTCTGAGTTTTGAGTTTGCGGTTGACGACATAAAGTGTGCTTATTCGAAGTCCGACACAGTAAGAATAAGGTCGCAGTTCTACCCCATCATAAACT
>JBBMOI010000003.1:18995000-19125000 GCA_038088405.1 Porites divaricata
GAATTAATTCAATATGGCTGCCGTATCGGTAAAAAGGTCTATTGCACACACACACAATAAAAAACAGGTCATAAGGCCACAAATGAGTGCATGTCGTAAATATATAAAAACGCAATTTGACAACAGCCTTTCTTTCTTCTGCGTTGCAAAAGTAGACATGAAACCTAAACAAAGAGTAACACTAACAAACTCCTACAAGGAATTAAAATAGTTTACCAGTTGAATATAAATGTATACTAAGACACAAGATATCAAATGAGACTAGAAACAAAACCGACCTAGAACAATGGTTAGAAACATAAATTAAATACAAATCTTACAGAGAAACTAGCAACATACGTACAATACATCCGCTGCATTAAATTCGATTAGAGAGAAACATACACAAAAATAAAGAAACTATGTTAGACTAGAATTTAAATAAAACAGAAAATCTCATCCACTAAAAAACGTACCACCTCACTGGAGAGGGAAGAACCATGGAAAATTAAAAAGACTACACTTTAATGAAAAGATCTGTTTCAGCCCCAAAGTTCCAGTTTAGCCCTGTAGGACAATGTCTGATTCAGTTTCTATTGGAGCCATTTTAGTGCCATTTGAGCCAAAACAGCCCCATCAAATGCCCACGCTTGGACCCATTTCAGCCCGTGGGTCCAAATCAGCGCAGCCTAGGTAATTATTAAATTGGAACCCCCAAAAAAAGAAAGCCCTGGGAATAGATTAGACTACAAGACTTGAAATATATTAAGAAAATTACCCTAAGATACTGTCCGTTACTACAGCTATAAATCTTAAGCTGACGTCAAGGACAACAAATTCGTGGAATTTTGTACGCAACGTTGTTTCTCCATGAGTTGAGAGAGACGTTTCCCACTGTCGCGAAACAAATTTCTTTGTTCCAGGTCGCAGCGACTTGTTATAACTGAGAATAAATAACAACACCTAAACAACGAAAATTATTGCGCAACAACTTACTTGCGCGGCTGCTAAAGCAAACAACATCGATCACTAACAATGTTGCGCGAATTTGTTGTTTTTACTACAGCATCGTTTATGACAATGACACGAACGCCCCACCTTCCTTTTTGCTGAATGGCACTTGCTTTGGACACCCACACAGGGTGAAGTGTGGACACTGATGTTAGGGCATCAAATGATTTCTACGAAGCAATCATAAAGCAGTCACTTCTTTGTAATGAAACTAATAGTACTTCACATGATTAAAGACGACGCAGTTTCACTTTGTCATAAAATTCTCAAACATCTGAATAATTCATGAGGGAAAAAAAAAAACAAACAGTGCTTTGCTTACAATTTTGCGAATGATAGCTTTGAATTTCTTCAAGAATCATGGTTCATTTGAGAAGTTATGTTAAACATTCCACTCGGTGTTTTATCCGATACGCAGACAGCTCGCAAACAACTTGACCGCATCTCGTTTCTTTAACCGTACACTTCTTGGTGTTAGGATACCGGAAGAAAAACTGTGTGTCGTGTTCGATTTATTACTTGAAACATGAGCAAGAGTGTTCATCTGTTATCCAAACACTGAAATTGAGTTTCGAAAAGAAAAAAAAAAACTCACGAGAGGCAAATCAAGGTATTTTAAAAATCCGACTTTGAGTAAGAGTATCTGATATCCAAAGCTCATAAAAGAAAGTGAGTTTCGTTAGTTTTTCTTTCAATGAGTATAAAGAGACTAAAATCAAAACATCACGCATCACGCAAACCACTGCCAATATATACGTAATACAGGTATCATGACATTCCCATACAGTGTATTAAAAGGTGAACCGAGTGTACACATTTTCAGTGATAAATTTAGCTAGTAAATTTAGACACAATTCCTCAAAGTTTAAGTTTCACTATTTTTACACAGAAACGTATACGGGCGGGCAGGCAACCAAACTGTCGACTGATCTTACATTTTATACGTCTTTGTAAAAGTCGCAATTTTCTTATTTCTACGTTTTCGTCTTCTTTTAGATCTCTCTGGTGTTTTACTAAATTCAGTTATGTGTTTAAGATGATGCAAATGATGGAATGATGTTAGCTACAGTACTGTACAACGAATACATATATCACCTCTTTTACTTTTCCACTATCAATGACAAATACAACATCATCAATTGTTATACTGGTCTCAGCAATGTTAGTAGAGAGAATCTGTGGAAAAAAAGGCCTATTAGCAATTTGCTGTAACTGGAAATGTATAGGTGGTGCATGAATGAGAGCAATTCAAGAGTTGAAACTGGTTAAATGTACTTATAAGTCTTGTGCTTATATGTTTCCATTAAATACCACCCTAAGTTGAAAGATAGGAAGTCTGTATGACCTAAAATTAATTCTGAGGATTTGGAAAATCTAAAATAATCAGATTCCTTCAGTGTGTTCCTTAACGAATTATTGCAGGAGGATTTCAATAAAACGCCGTTAACAGCTATTTAACTTCAACAGACAACTTTTTTGTGGAGAACAAAACTGGAAACATGTTTCTTAGTTGTCTCCACCATTTTTTGTTAATTCGTTTACGAACAGCCCACCAGTTCATTTTAGCCGTTCAGAGTAGTTTTCACCTATTCCATATTCCGTTCTACTTTCTATTTGGGGTGGTATACAACAGATTATTCCCAGGTTTTCGAATTTGTAATTGAAGACTTACAATCTTTCTCATGGTTTGAGGTAGCTTCCGGAAAACCTGAAGAAAAAAATAAGAAAAAAACGCTGTACCATAACAAATAATACTACCTTCAAGAACATTTTTTTTACATGCTATACTTTTCATAATAGGTTACCTTTCGCTGCTCCGATGGCTGCATGGAAGAATGTAAAGTATAGATTTGGTATCTACCGAAGAAAAAGGATCAAATGGTCCTCATCAGATCGAGAAGATATTAGGCTGAAAACTCTGTATCTATAAGACTTTAACGCCAATTTCCGCTTAAGATACGCATGAAAAAGTCACCCAACTAAAAAATGCGCGCAGGCTAAAATATTAATAAGACAACAACTACAAGATGGCGTAATAGGGGTGGGGGGGGGGGCACCCTGTGGCAGGCCTGCATAGCAAGCGCTTTATAAGCCAAGCGAGGCGAACGCGGCATTTTGCGCAAAGCGCGAGACTAAGAGAGAAGATTTTTTTTCTCCCCTCGTCTCGCGCTTCGCCCAAAATTCCGCGTTCGCGTCGCTTGGCTCATAAAGCACCTGTTATGCAGGCTACAGTGTTGCAGGTTATAGCGACTTCGGGTTACGCGCACAAAATAACACGAGCCTCACTTATCGCCCCACTACCGTGGGTTAGGACAAGAGTATTGGCAGAGCCTTTCTTAGGGCGGGTAACTAAATTACTGTAACTGTTTGCTTTCGTGCAAGCTAGCCGAATAATGATCATGTGTTTCATAGAAGAACTTTCATAGTCAGCCGATAGTGTCTCAAAGTTCGACCAGTGGATACAGTTGTACCATGAGCTACCTAGTCTTATCGTGATAAAAGTCTAGCCATGAACAGGGCTTAGAAAACAGGGACAAATAGGTGCGATGCTAAGAAACATACGATAACAAACATTCGACAAATTAGTAAGGTTACAGCCATGAACAGCTTTTGGATGCAGGATAAAAAAATAGAGTCCTTTCATTTTATGAATAAGGGCTTTCATGATACAACAGAGCATACATCAGAGGCAGGCTTCCTCAGGCAAACCCGCCCCCCTCCCCCGCCCTTGGGCGTCACGTTCCATTAGCTGCATTTATCATCCGCTAAAATAATGTCTTATAATTCTATAAACTAGCAACAGCGGATAAATTGGTCTGGTGCCGCACAGAGCTGCCACCTTGGGTACACAGGAAATGAAAGAATTACAAAGCGACTGATAATTCTACTGTTACTAGAGACGAATACAACTGCAGGGAAATGTATTTTTCTTATCAAATCCCCGCTTGGTATATGGAGTGGGTAAATACTGGGCGCTTTCCATTCAACCAAAATTCCGGTTTGAATTTTCGGCAACTTCCAGTAGCAAATGGAACAGCACTTTCCAAAATTTTCAAAAAAGAGGACAACCTCGCGAGGTATACCCAAATTTTCGAAATTTTTTCCCGAAAGTTGTCTTTCCATTCAACTTAGCTCCCGGAATATCTAGAATTTGCGGTTGAGTGGTTTGCATTTCGAAATTTAACAGTTTCCGGAATTTCTGGAAACTTTTGGGAGAAATTTCTGTACCATTTGCCACTGAGTTCAAATTTTCGAAAGTATTAGTTTAATGGAAAGTGGCCATTGACTGATAACATAGCTATTTAGATGAATCTTGGGCAGCTTGAGTCATGCTATATATTTTGTTAGTCCTGGCAATTCACAGAACAGTACCTCTTGGAATTTCCAAATTCCTTGTGAGCAATCAAAGTATCCCTGAGTGTGATGATTTCATCATAGCCAGGAAGGAACATCAAAACAGCTCCTTTTCAATAAAAAATTTATTGACAGATGTACGTAATTAATCTAGATAGTGCATAAGAAAGCCATGCAGCAAAAAATGCTTTGGCCGTTTATCAAACTTTCTAATTCTTGTATTCTTTCAGAAAATTACTGATAATCAGTTTGAAGAATTTGTATGTGGATATTGGGGTTGCTTCTCAGGCTACTTGTTCATAACATGAAACTCACCCTCCTTCTCATTTGTACATATGTGCGTCAGTAAACTAATGATCAGGTCAAGATCAACCTAAAGAAAAAACAAGATTGATTAAGAAGAAAGATGAAACGGCTACAAAAAAAGAATTCTAATGAAACCACAGAGGAAAGCATGGATCAGCGGTCTACAGAATGCAAGACATTATTTTAATGACGAAAAAGAACGTTTTCTAACTTCGAGACAGCAGACCCTATTTCGCTTTTCATTTAACAGATAATGATAATACAAAAAATGCACTTCAAGTTTTAAATGTTTGTAAAAGCGTATGTTAGAACGAGTATACCTGTGTTTTATGACAGGCTTCGTTGTTGATAATTATTATCAACGCTCTAAGCTAAAATCAAAACCACAGATATACTGATAATCCACGTTAAAAAAATAAGTAGTAATCATAAGAAGGAACCAAAAGTAATCGACTCCTGTTAGAGCGATTTTCGTATGACCTTGAAAAAAGGTTTCAGTAAGTATTCGTTCTTTGTTTCATCAGCCAATGGATGAAAAGATCAAAACATGTTCTCTTTGTTTTCCCGCCAAAGAAACCCTAATATGGAGAAGGCATTGTTCGATTGGCCAATCGTGTTGTAGTATGACGTCAAAGCGAAGTATCGGTTGATTTCTAGAAAGTTCTCGGGCATGAAGTTTTTTCACCTGAGCGTTCGCTTAACCAATGAAAAGCCAGACGCGTTTGTCTGTCCGTTCGATAAACCAATCAAATCGCTCTATTTCCGTTCGTTTGTCGTTTCTGTTTTGTTCGCGCGCTTTCATTTCAAGGTCATACGAAAATCGCTCTATCAGTAACACCAAAAAACTGCTAGTACTTTTATACTTTTCGTCCCTTAAAACAAGTTGAAGTCCCGAGATTTTTTTTTCCGGCTTAATTGTAATTACCACTGCGACATATCATATTTTCATTAAAAACTAAAAACTGCATGCTAGGCCATTGTATGATTGCCCTCAGCACAACAAGGCCGCCAGGTGTGAAGACTTTGAGAGCTTTAGCCTCCATGGTAGGTGTTAGAAGGGGAAGAGGAAAGTTATTTTGGGAACGCAAGAAGCAAGAAGAGCTTCCCCCTCGAATATACGAATATTCTAGCATCAAAACTCCCTTCCCCTTCCTCTTCGAATGCCTACCATGCAGGAGAATCAAGCTTCAACTAAGTTGACCTCATAGATAACAATTCTTGTTTTTCGCTGGTAAACATAAAGGTTTGATGTCAGAAGAAATGACACCAACTCATTGAGAGATTATTTTGCTTACACATGTATCATACCTCAACATATTGTAATACTTACTCTATCATCATCAAATGTCTTGTGATAGATAGACAGCAGTTCCTTGCTTTCTTCACTTATTTTATTTGATTCCATTTCCAGAGCTGTTTCATCAACATATGGTACTTTGGGTGATGACCTAAAATGTATGTTTCAGACTGTCAATTAAAAAGTCCTGTGTCCTATAAAAGCAAACTGAATACACAATAACTACTCACATATATGATTCAAGGAGTTCAACAACCTCTGCATGCTCCCACTTCTTGGCCCAATCAACTGCAGTCCTGTTGGAAGACCATGCAAGCACATGTGTATTCAGATATCTATCCTTAAATCATTTATCACACGACAATTACCCCTCTAATGTATGGTGCTTAAAGCCTTTTGCTGGGTTTTCAATAAGAGCCAGTGGAATTCGTCGGCTATTTCAAGTAAACTCGCCGCCTACTTTTCTTTGGAGTTTCTATAATTTAAACAGAGTATTCATGTGTTGTCACTGAATAAAAAAGCCAAAATTTAATGATGTCTGTGTTCTGTCCAAACACTCTAATTTTTGCTCCAGAATACTGAAAATGCATTCTAAGAGGTCGAGATTTCAAAATTTTTCCAGAAGCCACAAGTTTTTTCCTTCTTCACCTACTTCAAAGCTTGTGTCACCTACTTAAAATCTTCTTGAAAACCCTTTTAAGGGGTATGTCACAAGGACAATTATTTAACAATTAGTCGCCTGAGGCGACTAATTGTTTTAGTATAATAACATTGATGATTATTCGAGAAAATAAAAGTATTGATCAATTTCCGACTCCAAACATCAAAAAATCTGGCTGCCATTTTGAAAACTGCTAGCCTTCAATGCTATAATCACCAAGCGGTGATTATAGCGGGATAAAGCGAAGCCCCTAGCCAATCACAGCGCTCTATTTTCGATAATCATTAATGTAATTATACTAATACCGTTTAAGGCTAATTCCGTGCTATAGCCATTACCTATTAGTTAGTAGTGCCTTAACCCATACAAAAAATGCTTCTGTAGAGTTATGAAGAAGATATCAAATAAATCTCACCAGGGAGCACTAATCCTTAAATTTTGCCAGCATAGCATTATAACACGAAAAAGTTGGCCCAACGTTTTCAAGTTTCAACAAATGTCTATCCTTGCCATCTATATAGCAACAGGAAACAGTTTAACAGCAAATGCAAATAAAAATCTTCAAAAATATATTCTTAAGTCTTCTTGATACTGCCACTTGAGGGACAGAGCTTCTTGTACCCTTTACACTGGTGTCTGAATATTCACAGAAGTAGGATATGTATGAAATTGGGTATTTCTTAACCTGCATGACTGGCATTATTTCTCCCCTTTTTTAGGCAAGCAAAGGCAAGCGCAGAGCAAGCGAGGAGTGCCAGACGTACATGATGGGGGAAGGCACAGAAAAAAAATAATAATATTTTTTCTGCGCCTTTCCTGGTTGTGTGTGTGTCTGGCATTCTCGCTTGCTTTGTGCTTGCCTTGGCTCACCTGAAAAATGCCAAAAATTAACACCTGTTATGCAGGTTAGTTTTTCTTGGAACAAATTCACCATTCATAATAGAGAGAGGTGTCTATATTATAGATGTGGCCAAAAGGGAGGATTGACTCTATAACTTAAAACATACACGTACTCTCAGAGGGAACAAACAAGACAATCTGACTAACAATAGATAACCGTTTGACTGTGAGAATAGACAGATAGCAACACACCAATTTCATTACGAGTCTTCGTAGCCAATAACATTATGGCTTAACTGACAGACGACCAATAACATCACGATGTAATTGACCAATCAGGTCAATAACTAGAATATAATACCATCAACTGATGTGATACAACTCACTTTGAAATGAGTCCAGGATTCAAACCTTTCACAGTTTTAAACAATGTAATGTTATTTTCACAAAGACTACTGAAAAGTGGGTTAAACAAAGGCTACTTCAAAATACACCTACCCTCTTCAAAACCTGACCATTATTTTTAGCTTAACTTTGAATTGTTTTCACACCCCAATCTGCTTAATTGTGTATGTAACTCACAAAAGCAAATACAACAAAAACGTTTCCCTTACCAGCTGTTTTTAGGTTCCTTGATGTGGGGATTGGCTCCCAAATTCAGCAGCTGCTCTACAACACCAGAACAGCCTCGTCCTGATGCTACCATCAGAGCAGTGGCCTGGGTCTCAGAATGCTGATAGTCAACTATTAAGCAATTCAAGAGAAAATATGTCAATATTTTCAAGAAACACAAATATGTAGAGTAGCATTTATGTGCTCTGAAACCATGAAATGCAAGGTACCCAGTAATTCAGTTTATGCAAAATAAAGGAATCCCTGATCACCCAAAGGTAAAGTAAGTTGTCTTAGGCCATCAGAGACTCCAAGTTCATACAGTTGACAACTTGTTGATATATTTCATTAGCCAAAAATGGTAGATGCATAAAATGTTGAAGAAATACTAACGCAGAATCTCCTTCTACTTACCACTGATGTTTTCATGCATAATCAAGTAAAGAATCTGAACAAATGACTCTTCATCACCCTACCAACAAAGCAAAGTGATTAACAATTAACATGAACTTTAATTGCCAACAGGTAAAAGTACTTATGATTCCCATGGGAAAAACTCACAGATATGCTAAATATGTATCGTAAACTTACATTGAGCCATGCCTCAGAAATGCTGTTGTCCATTTCTTCCCTCAAATACTGTTCTTCATTGTCACTTTCCTAAAAAGAGAGCTCTATTTAATAAACAACTAGGTGTACATGGTTACCTCAACAAGACATTCTAAAACCATGTGGCAGGCAAATAGACATGGGGACAGACATTAGAAAGCAGAGAGACAATGGTGTCATTCTACAAAAATTATTCTAGGACAGTGCCACATGGTGAGACAAGTCATCCATGCCGGCAGGGATGAGGGCCTAACTAAACATAATGCTTATGGAGGTAGGAAGTCACGCCAATTCAAATACAAGGCAACATGAGCAAGTTACACCTCATTTATGTGTACAAATCTAATGAGGTTTTCTTTATCCAAGAAAGCCTTAACAACGATGGGCTCCATGGGAAAAACATCAGCTTTAGATTCCATGCAATATACACATACTTAACAATTATTCCTCGAGTCCGAATGGGCTCTGGGTCAATAGCCCATGAGGGCAAGAGGAATAATTGTTTTAGTAAAATCCAACTGGTTGGTCAAAATTATCGAGAATAAAACAAGTTTAGCTAGTTAAAGCTTGTCTTTAATCCTTTTTTGCCGCCAAAAAGCCCGCGCTTTTCGCTACTAGTGGGCTATAACATATAGCCTAGTAGTAGCTCAACCAATCAGAATGCAGCATTGATAATAGACCACTAGTTGGATTTTACTAATAGGTAATAGCTCAACATACATGTACCTCATCTTGTTTATCATTACTATCATCGTTTGCCTCTGCTTGCACATTATCATCCACAGCATCATCTAATTTGATAACGTCCAAGCAGACCTCAAGTTCTTTGACTTCTCCTTCATCTGTTTTTTCCTCCTCTTCCACTACATCTTCCTCATCTATGTCTTCATCGTCTCCCTCATCGTTAGCATCATTGTCACATTCCCCCTCCAATAAAATATCCTGATCAATTTCTTCTCCATCAGCAAGTTCTTCCTCAATTGGGAATTCAGGTTCATCTTCAAATTCAAGACCTAGAAACCAAAAAAACATAAAATTAATTATTTTTATAGGCTGCAACTGACAACAATCCTGGAAGGGCAAAGCCATGTTATTTACTAAGGCAGAGTTGAACAAACCCAACAAAAATCTCTAATGTACCTTCTGTTGGTTGCAATTCGTCTTCAAATGTCTGATCTGATTCCAAATTATCCACTATAGGGGAACTGAGCTCTTGTAGAATTACATTGCCTCCAT
The DNA here is from genome assembly GCA_038088405.1 of Porites divaricata. Taxonomy (NCBI): domain Eukaryota; kingdom Metazoa; phylum Cnidaria; class Anthozoa; order Scleractinia; family Poritidae; genus Porites; species Porites divaricata. The sequence goes on from JBBMOI010000003.1 coordinate 19,004,906, forward strand.
TTTCAGGCTCTCCAGCTCTTTTGTCTGGGGTGGATACCTCTTTCTTTGGAGAAGGAGAAGCATCTTTATGTGTATCTTCTGTTCCACTTTTATTTTGTGCTGAAAAGAAGTATAAGCTTAATGAAACTAAAGGCATTTTTGATCGCAGAGACCAGAACGTATTTTCCTATTACTGCGCTTTTCAATGACACGTGAACTCTGAACTTTAAAAGCCAGCTTTCAATATTAATTGCATCTTTCGCATGTTGTCAATCTGAAGCAATGAACTATGAAACACAGAAACTCTCAAAACAGATCAAAATCCACCGATCACAAATCATATGCCATGACTTTTTGAACTTGTTGAACCAAGTTTCTGTTTCCTAAGAGGTCTGCTACAATAATTGACAGCAGCAAAGAATGCAAACATTAATAATTGGCTTTTAAACTTCGGAGTTTGCATGTTTTTGAGAAGCGCAGTAAAATGCATGCTTAAGGAAACATTGCGGTCTTCAGAATAAGGAAGTGCATTGAAAGAGATAAGGTCTAGATTATTTATCTACATGTCCAGGGAAAAAGTGTGGAAATTACATAGGCTAAAACTAGGCCTATTAATAGTGAACTGGAGAACTGTGTATAGATAAGCTGGGTTGTTTATTTTCTATAGAAGAATACTAGAAAATGTTTCACCCAAGGAAGGTTTTAACATGTGTAGACATTTCCAAAATAATGGTAAAATGTACATGCTAGTAAAAATGAGGGTTGTCTAATTTTTGTGAATTAAAATTAATGCATTACCCTTTGTCATTTCTTTCATATGCTTTACCATCTCTTTGTTGCAATAAGATGTCCTATAACATAAGAAATAATGATATAACTGAAAATACAGTGAATGTTCAGCACTAAAACTTACCAGAGAATAACACAAAATTCAACAGAGTCAACAGAGTGAATTTATGATGACCATAATACCGGTAATTTATTATATTCAACAATAAATTATTGTTCATCCCTTACATTCTAAGCACATCTTCCAGAAAGCATGTTTTAACTTCATAGCATCGACCAGGAACTGTGAACAAAAAATCTGCATGATATAATTATCTAAGGTACTTGTGTCTATTTAATAACTATTACTGCTAGCTGCCAACACTGCTAACCTCCTCTAAGCAAAGCCGTAATACTGATTGGAAGTCGGGCATTACTGTAAATTAAGAAGTAGTAAGAGGATATACTGTCCATTCCCTTTTTTGTTGTTGTTTATTCTCCTCAGCTTTGGAGCTGAGTATGGATTTTACCAGTTCAAAACTGATCTATTATCAAGCTGGAGTATACTTGTACTGGAGAATTAGTTGTAAACCTGAAGCATTAGAAGAGCTCCATACAAGCATTGTTAACATGTAGAAAAGTGCAAAGAAAGTTTGCTTAACAGCTTGCCATTTTGGCAATGTAGCAAGAATGTATTGGCCCAAAAGTCATTTCAATTAGCCCAAAAAAACTTTTGATGAGCACTAATTACAGTTCATCAATAATTTGAATTCCCCCCCAAAAAACTTCACTTGCCCGTCGGGCAAGCTAAGAACACAATTCACTACCCCAATAAAATCCACTAGCCCTGGGCAATTGGACACCAGTTTCTTTGCATGCTGTACTGGCAATCAGGTATCCAAGAGAGTTTAAGCATATGGTGGAATTAACACATTATAAACTCTGCAATACATTTACTAACATTACCATGAACAACAGGACATTTTCCAAAGTATTCAATAAACAGGTTGATATCCAAAGCAGCACTCATCAATATCAATTTGAGTTTTCTGTTAACAGTAAGAAGATCCCTCATGGCAATCAGGAGGAAATCAGAAAATCGGTCACGCTCATGAATTTCATCCTGAAAACAATCAAAAAGCAAAATCCAGTTGTAAATATATTTACAATCATTGTGAGATAAAATAATAATATTAAACTAGATTTAGCCAGAGTTAAAGTGAATTTCCTATTTATACACAATTTACTTCACACCATGAACTTGGAACTACTGCAAAGAAATCTACAAATCAATACTTACAGTAACTCTAGAGAGGACCATACGACTTTTGAGGACTACAACCCTGGCCAAAACTCTGGGGACACTAAGGCAATAGCTTATCAAATTGAGGCATCTTCCCTCCCCCCTTCCCCCCTGGGGCAGTGTTGACGTTATGCATTCAAGTTTTAAATTCAACACAATCAACACTGCTCGGGGGAGAGGGGGACAGCAGAAATAGCCGGCCCCTTATAACAACATCCCCAAGCATTTTTGAAAGGTAGAATTGTTGGTTTTTAGATGATGTCACTAAAATTCAAACTAAAAAAAACTATCGATCCTACTGAGATTTTAATTTCACGATGCATTAGAGCAGCTGAAAACTAATTTTCATACAATTTTTTGCTTCAAAAGGGTTCTTGGTTTTGTGATAGAGTACGCTTGAATTTCTAAGCTTTTGTGCGACGCAGCATTTACATGACGGCCAAGAGAACTGTCATGTAGGTTAAAAAAATGACTTATTTCTGGAAATTTTGCTATCTAAACAGTTCATGCATTAGAAAAAGTATTACTTTAATGTTTATGAGTTTCTCAAAGATTAAATTCACACTTTCGTAGCAAAACTCGGTAACAAATGTTTCTGTTGGTTTCCGTCCGCCATGTTGGTGCTCATCCAGGTGAGCACCAGCATCGCATCTCCATACAAATCTCTATAAGTTTGGGTAAAACATTTCTTTGGATATCTCGTATATGAAATATTCCTCTGACCGGAATCTTGGCGAGGGTCTTTGTATATGTACCTCCTTTCATTTCCCAGATTCTGGACTTTATCTGTTGAACAGTTTTGATTTTTATTTTGATCTATTTTGAATGGCCTGACACTGAAAACCTGCAATATGAGTTAATTTAGCAAAGTGTGTCTTTGTGCCTAATTTCCTGAAGTGTCCCAAGACATTTTGACCAGGGTTGTACAGTTAGCTGTGGTGTAGATGGATGGGCAAATGGATGGATGGTTATGTGACTGCCACAATTTCTCAGATGCGTAGATACCCCAATTTTCTTTAATACCCATGGTGCTCTGTTGCGTGTGCTTTGCACATGCCAGAGCTCCTCTATTATTATGAATGGACAGAGAGTTGCCGTACAAAAACAACAACAAAAAATCTCCTGACCAGCATGCCCTGACCCATGAACAATTAATTATATTTCACTGACCTCTGGTTAAATCTCACATTTCTTTAGTTTCTTTAGCAGGGCATGAATGAACCCTTAATATCAAAATCAATTAACTTAAAGAATATTAATATTTTCTGGGTGAAAAAAGTCTTCATCAAAATAATGTTCAAAAATCCTCTGGCAACCCTGACATGTACTTTTCCTTTTCCCTAACTTTTCATCGCCTTTCCCATGTTGTTTTTTCTGCTCTTGGCAATAAGGGACTATTCGAAACACTTACCACAATGACATGTGTGACAAATGAGAGAGAGCTATCACCTGACATCAGAGTCCGTAATAAGACTCCAGTTGTACAGTAAGTTAACAATGTTTTTGGAGATATTCTGCATGAAGAGAGGTGAAAACAAGTAAAACAAGAGGTATTACAGCAAACTGTAAGACAATTGAACAAATAGGGAGTCATCTGCCAAAACACCAAAGAATATTTCTCTAGATTATTAAGGCCTGCTTCTGTTTTAATAATATTATAATTCGAGAACAGAAATTGGTGCTGAGAATAGAAACAAAATTGTTACTCAAACCGGGAAGCATTAATTCTTCAGGCATTACAGCTCCATTAACACCAGTTTAAGATCAAAGCAGGTCACTACCAGGGAAAAGGTGTTGTGTTGCTCCTGCCAAATCTGGCAAGGCTAAAACTAAAGTACACAAAGCCTCACTTTTATGTCATAGTCTGTATAAACCAAACTTTCATTACACTTGAATATCAAAATATACCTGTTATCAAGTCTTATTTGGTAGCCAACAGTCTGCCCAAGTCTCTCTCCTCTTTCTGTTGCAACTCTTTCACTGACTGATAAAGCGGAGATCCTGCGAGGCTGAGTACAAACTATTCTACATGGTGTTGACCTAGCACTGGCATCTTCAAGTATAAACTGTGGTACCTGTCACGAATAGAAACAATGTTAACTCTTAACTCCCAAGAGATCCAACTATGATATTATTTCAAATTATGAAATGTTGACAAATGAGTAGCACTATGTAAAAGGGGTTTTATTGGAATGCTTACTCCATAGAAATACATGTACATGCAGGGAAAGATCAGTAGCAAGTTCTATACTAAATTGATCTGAAAACAGTTTAGAGGATTGAACTTTGCATTCACAGGTTTAGATGATTCACAATCTTGTGCTTTACCTACTGTCAGTGATAAAAGGCAAATCAACTGCAAGTTCTTATACAATATAGCTAGTAATAAATATAATAAAATTATACAGGAATTGTAAAATTGGAATAATGACATCCCAGTCAAGAAATGGCAAAACTTAATACACTACATGTAAGCCTGATCTGCTTCAAACATTGAAGGCTCAGTTTGTGGAGCAAAATAACAACAATACAGAGCCTAAAACGCTTCAAGACTTTTACAAGTACACTACAGGACATTAATCAGAAAAAATTAATACAAGAGCAGTGATTATACAGCTGCATGTTCCTGCTCTCTCTCTCTGTCAAGTTAATGGAGTTGAATTCTACTTAACCAAAAGTAAATGAAGACTGCAAATGCAATCACAAATGCAGACATTGTCACTTCTTTCCTTTTTTTTCAGATGGAGAGAAGGCTAAATTGATGCAGATTTTTGATCAGTTGACGCACCTGAGTTGTCTTTCCAGACCCTGTCTCACCAGATATTAGAACAACCTGAACAGAAAAAAAAAAACATATATTAAAACAACAACAAAACTGACTAATGTAGACTACAGTTACATGTGCATATAATGGTCTTCACTAGTATAGACCCTCCTCTGACTTATGGATTCACTGCTTCACAGAAGACCCAACTTGAACACATGAATGGTGTTTCTGACCACCAGTTATAGGTCAGCCTTCTGGCAGCTGTGATTTTTAACCAGGGCATGCTCAAACACCCAATCCCAGGGCAACCCAAAATGGTCAAAATCCCATCCCTGAGACAACCTACATGTAACACACTCAAAAATGTGACACTAAGCCAAATAAAGATGGTTTCAATATTTATCACAATATATTTTGCCATGTTCATCACTAAAACAGTAGTGACCATTAACAAACTTGGACCCACAATAATGACTGTGGTATATTATTCTCATGTTGCATTTTGGGCCCTACTTCTAGCACTTCTGCAGCTAAAGTGTACAAATAAATACTTAACAATGGACTATACTAACTAAAGGTAAAACAGAAGAAGTAACATAAAAACAAGACCACCCTTTTCGCACATAATATTAAATCACTACGAATAAACTGTGCCCCCTTTGTTTTTGAAACTCATACGTTACAGGTCAAAATTAAATCCACCTAGATTAATTCTCAATTTCCTTGGCTCTTAGCCCTAATTATTCATATAACACGCACCATAGAGATTTGCTCCGTCTGCCGCTAGCTCGAACAACTAAGTACCAGGGCTCCTTAAGGTTCAGCAGAGCCAAGATCTGGAACACGCTTCCTCCAGCCCTGAGGAGCGAGCATGATTTAAATAACTTTGGGTTTCACCTAAAAAGGCACTTTAGATCCAAGCCAAATTGAGCCTCCAATATTTTCGCTATACTTAGTTGTTCCAATTTTTTTATCTGTTATTGTTTTTTGTGTTGTTTTTTCTTTTCATCAGGGCCCCACTCAAACCAGTCTCACTAAACTGGGCACCCCTGAATAAATATTGTTCAAACTAAAAAATAAATAAGAAATTAGGCCTAAGAGACAAAGGAATTTGAGAATTGACCAAGGTTAAAAAATTTCAACTTGAATTTAATTTTGACCTGTAACATAATTATACGATCATGATTATGTTAGAGTACTCTGGATAAGGCTAGACAGGGATAAGTATTAGCTTACCTGATTATCTGATATAAGTTTTAAGAACTGCTCTCGAAGTTCATAAATTGGTAGAGACTTGCGGAATGACAACAGCTCATTCTCTTTAACCACGGGAGGAACAGCAGGAGTATTGTTATTGAGTTTGCCGACCACCTTATTCTCCCTTGAGCTGCGACCTTGTAAGAAGAATAAGTTATGACAGTAATATTGTATTAACACATGACTACTACAAAAATTGTTAATGTATAGCCATTACTAAGGAATGTGATAAGTAAAAGACACACCATAGACAGGCTGATGAAAATTGGTGTGTGATAAACTAAAATAAAGTATTTGCAGAATCATTTAGATTTTTTGATGTACAGTCTCAACAGATTCGCTTAGCAAAGAGGTAATTACCATTCCTTTTCATACTTGAAATTTGAACATGATATAGATGTTGTGGTTCAATGTTATCCTTGGTTTAAATTTCATTTCCCTTTGTTTTAAACTCATTATCATACATTACCATACCCAAAAACAAAGGGAAATAAAATTTAAACCAAGCATAAAATTGAACCATAACATAGATACATGTACTTTGCAATACTGAGACTCTTCAGGTTTCAGCTTTGTGCATGTGTGACCAAGATTTTGACAGGAATATTATAAGCTTTGTCTCTAGTAATAGAACACAGCAGTGTGCAGCTATAGTTTAACCAACAGGTTAACCAAATGTGTAACACAGACAAACAACAAAAACTGATGGTTGACATTCCCATATAATCACCTCTGCATGTTGATACCAACCTGTATCAAATGTAACTGTTGATCTTTCAGTCTTGGGTTGTAGTTCTTGTTTTTCTTTGATGTTTAAAGGGAACTTTTTGGACAGATGTTCAATTTGTTGAATAGCATTGCTTGAGAGCTTCAACAGGCTGTTACAAGTTCCAGTGGTAACTTCCTTTTTTGCGACAGTAAGATACCTATTGCTTCCATTCCTGGGAAAAAAACATTAACTTGCTTATTATCAGAACATCGACCCATTCTTTTCTAAGAGATGCTGTCAGTAAAATCTGTTCTCATGTTGAACCAATATTCAACTTACAGTCGAACATCCTGTGAGTAAGCGACCACCCAAAATGCAAAGACTTAGCGGTCGCCTACCGAGGGTGATCATTATTTTACAAGAATTGGACCACAAGGGGTCTCTTCCAAGAAGAGGCCCAGACACTTCTACTTTAAGGAAGATAATTCATTGCATGTAAATTCTAAGATGTGATATGTGTAGTTCCATGTTATCACTAAAAGTTCTTCTGACGACTGCCCGGGTTAGCTCAGTTGGAAGAGCCCTGGTCTGCTGAGAGGGAGGTCATGAGTTCAAACTCCAGCCAAACTATCAACCAAGGTCTTTAAAAGAACTGATGAGTTCATGCTAGCTGTGAAACCCTTTTCTCAGTTCAGATGATTGCATCATTGGGGAGTGATGTTAAGCCGTTGGCCTTGTTTCCTTCATCCTTGTACTCCACTCGGAAGGGGACGTAAAAGAACCCGTGATATTGTTCGAAAAGAGTAGGGGACATAGGCCTCGATGTCATGGTCTATCTGACTTGTGCCATCATCGGTCTGGGTAGACAAGGTGTGATCAAAACATGGACTGAAGTGACTGCAAGAGTGTGCAACTGCATGCTGACATACAATCTCACCTCTCTGGTTCCTCCACAATTCAGCCATTGGCTGCAAGTAAGGAAAGTTGGCACCTCATATATAATATTTTTTTACTTTAAATAGCATATACACTGTAGTAAAATAATTATACCGAAGTCAATGTGTCAATTGATTGCCTACAAGAGTTTAAAAACAATGGGAAATCATTGAATCACCAGCCCCAAGATGTGGTCAGGGTTGCTCACAGGAGGTGTTCATTTGTAAACACAAATGTATGAGAGGTGGTCGCACATGGAGGTTTCAACTGTAGTTTGATTCAGAATTTCAATGTTGTCTAGCCCCAATGATTGCTATTATTATTCAGAGGAGACAAAGGAAATTCTGTTTTTCATAATCATGAGAACAGATTTTACCTACAACAGAGACAAATACACACAAATCCAGAATCAACATTACAATGTTATGTTTCTGATGAACATTCAGCTAAGTATGCAAAAGGAGAATACCAGTAATTGAGACCATATTTTACCCTTATCTGGCACTGAGTTGTAAATCCAGCAGAGCAGCAAATTACAAATTGTAGACCAAAGTATTTAACAATTATTCCTCGAGCCCAAATGGGCTCTGAGTCAATAGCCCATGAGGCCAAAGGCCAAATGAGCTATTGACTCAGAGGCCATGAGGGTGAGAGGAACTGGTTGGTCAAAAATATTGTGACAAAACAACTTTAGCTAGCAAATGATTCAGCCACCATTGTTTTGCTTTTCAAAGCCGGCGCTTTTTGCTACTAGTGGGCTATAACATATAGCCTAGTAGTAGCTCAACCAATCAGAAAGCAGCATTGATAATAGACCACTAGTTGGATTTTACTAAAATGTAATAGCTTACCCTTTGCTCTTTGACTTAAGACCCAGGTTTTGACACAGTCTGTGTACATATGCTCTCTCCACAGATGTGAATGATGATGGAAACTCTAGTGCTGAAAAAAAAAAAATAATAATAGAGGTTACTTTCTAGAAACTTTGTATGTCTTTTTCCCTTGCGCTGTGTGGGGAGAGTAGACAAAAGCACTGTAATAGAACAAAAAAAGTGCACACCTTTCCTTACTTTACAATTATTTATAATCAATTATGATTATTACTGTAATACAATCTACATTGACTGGTCATAATGCACATCATGTCACTCATGTATGTTGCAGTTAATTTTTTATTTCAGTTAATTTTTATATTTCCTTTGTTTCATATTCATTAGCATTCATTACCATACCCAAAAACAATCGAAAAATAAAAATTAACTGAGATAAAAAATTGACTACAACATGTACATACTGTTGGTCATTTCTAGTCCCTTGGATCAACATGCAAATATTCTGCGTGGCAGAAATTCTTAACTGATGCATGGGCCAGCTGCAATGCAGGCTACATGAAAACTAAGATGCGACATGTTTAGCTAATGTGTTACAGTAAGGACACAAACTCAACATTAAGGTGGCTCTGTCATTAATACAGGTGCATTTAGCTATAATGAACTTTTCATCATAACTTTTTTGTTTTTAACCCATTAACGTCTGGTGCGCCCTCATGCGCCCGGAAGAAAAACTGCCCTGAAAATCCAGTGCGCCCGTGTGCGCCCTGTCATAAATGGCTCATTTTAATTGGCTGTAGCTTGGATACTTAATCCCTTGGGTACTTGAAATATGCAGAAAAGTGACATGCATAAATTTAGCTTTTATTTGAGACCAAGGTCAGTTTTCTTCGTTCACTGTGAGATTTTTGGCGAATTTTTGAATATTCATCTTAGTTTTTTTGCATGGCTTCTGGTCAATGTAACAACGCTCCACTTTCCTCTGATAAAGAAGAAGAAATCTTTGCCAGTTTTTCTGTGGAAGATGTCGCTGAACTTCAGCAAAGACAGCAGAGACGGCTAGAGCAAGATTTGCTTGAAGATGTAGATCGAGAAATCAAGGAGTTCGTGGACTTAGGAGCACACGAAAGGGGAACAGACTCTGATGTTGAACTTTTCGGTAGCGAAGATAAAGGAAAAGAGGAAGAAGAAAGCAACGATAGCGCAGACGAAACTGAAGATGTTCCGTTTCAATGGTCGAACGTATTGGGAGAAATTGACATCGAAGAGTTCTCTGCTCGTCACGGTGCAACTAAAGATCTCGGTGACCGTGCAACGTCGAAAGATTTTTTGAATCTTTTCATGGATGATGATTATCTGGATGAAAACGTTCGATGCACTATTGCTTACGCCCGTTCGAAAGGAGATGAAACCTTCGCAACTAGTCGTGCAGAAATTTCAGCCTATCTCGGACTGAATATTTATATGGGAATCCATAGTCTTCTTCAAATAGACATGTTTTGGGATTCCGATATTTTATTGGCGTTGAAGGGTTCAAGAAAACGATCCCCAAGCAGCGCTTCAAAACTCTGGGCAGATATTTACATTTGGTGCGTAGCAACTTGCCTATCGGCGTAAACTAGCTAGGCTTCTTATTGCCGGCTACGTCCGTCAAGTTCAGGCACCTGTGCAATCCAAACTGTAACCAGTGAAGAAACCTGAAAGGACATTTTCTTGGCAAGTTGCAAGGCAGGAAAAAAGCTTGTGCTATGTGTGCGAAAGCCGGCTGAAAGCGTGATGAAGGACGCACGTTCGAGATATCGTATGCATGTGCACAGTACGGCGTTCCCGTGTGTCGGCAAATGCGCGGCGAACAATCCTTCTTTTCCGAATGGCATGGGGGAAACTAGTGTTTTAATAGACACTGAACTTTGACTTTATCTTTTATTAGAATTTGTTCTTCATTATCAACTATGTTAAGTGCTGTGAAACATTAATTTAGGCAGTTCACCTTATGCACTGTTCGCAAGGAGACCATTGTTCAAGTACACTGTAGGATAAAAACAAGTCATGTCTTTCTTTTGCAAAATCTATTGTTCATAACATATTAAGCGAACATACTATTTTAAGTAGTTACGTTATTTTGTCCGATGGTTTAGAAAATGAAGCTTTGTATCAGCAGGTTTGAGTGGTAAAATATGACTTTGAGTTCTCCATGTCATGACGTAGCATTATGTCAGCAATGGCGGCAAATTCAAATTTTGATTCTTGTAAGAAACTTGAAAATTTCCCTTTACTTTCGATTAGATGACCTGTAGAAAGCAAAATTGCGTGGCAAAATCTTTTCTTTAGCCCTTTTGATTAGCTAAGAGAAAGAAATAGACAGCATGTGGTTAAAATTCTCCCTTGATCAACTGCATATAGCTCTGGTCCTATTTGAAGGTCATGTCGTTTACTCAATTCTTTGACTTTGCAATTTTTTTATAGAGAGGGTTATTGTCATCTTGTAAATTTAGGAGGTGTAAATAAATCTTTATTAAAATAGCAATGATTTTGTGAAGTTTCACTTTGATAAAATAAAAGGAAGACAAAATAATTTTGAATTATTTCAGACTTCTTATGTTTTTCTAACTAGGCAGCCATTTTGTCTGGATTTTCAGGGGTAGTCTGGGCTCAGGGCTCTGGACCTTCTAGGGTTAATGCAGTGGCTGCGAAACTTTGTAAAGAACAACAGATATCATTCAGTAATAATGTAAAATATTCCAATTTCATTGATGGTAAACATTTTTGTGAAATTAGAACTTTAAAGGACCTTACTGTTCAAAGAAAATCGCATCTAGTAAAAAATTGTGCTTCTATTTTTGACTGAAATTAATGGTATTTCACACATGAAAATAACATGTGAAAAGATCACCCTTGCTATGGCTACATAATAAATCGCCCCTTTCACAGGAATAAAACTGTTGAAATGAAATGGTTTGGTATTTCATTGGTGTTTTTTTAATAAGTAGAACATTACATGGCCACTGGAAAAAAGAAATTTCTCTTCTGGTGTTGAAATATATTTTTCACCACTCAAAGAGAAATTTTGTATCTCCGTGCGGCCATGTAATATCCTCTATTTATTACTGAATGATATTTGCTGCTCTTTGCAAAGTTTTGCAGCCATTGCATTTAAACCAAAAAAGTTATGACGAAAAGGTTGCCATTGCTAAATGCACCAGTACTAATGATGGAGCCACCTTAAGGGCCTGTTTTGGAATATTTTCAGGAACTGATTTAACTCTTTGTTATTAATAATATATTAAAGAAAAATTCATTTGGATATGTTAGTCAGGCATAAGAAAATGACCCTGATACATGAGATCAGTGTCTTTAGTATGAAGGTGTGAGACTCATGCATAATGTATAAGTGATGGCAGGTATACAATATTCAGGCACAAGACCACAGATTTTTGAGCATTGTGCAACTAAAAACGGTGGAAACATTTTTTACCTAGCATTTGCATTTGTAATACGCAATTATTGCATTTGCATTGTTCCAGTTCATACATGTTAAATGGAAAATGCACAAACACGACCATAACGCCCCTTACGTTTACATTGGCAATCATTGGCAATGAGGCAGTTCACATGTGAATTTTCTTTTGCTTGTGCTTGTGATTGTATTCCTTTTTTTTACCCTTGCGTCGATCGTGTCAACCAGCCCAAGGACGCCTAAGAGTCAGACTTTCCTCATGAATATTAATGTCGGTCACAGACAAATTACATACCATAATGCAGCATACAGAGTATACAACTATAATAAAGAAATTCTTCTTGATTTAAAATAAAAAAAAATTCAAGTAAGAGCTTATTTTCCTTTGAAATGTACAACAACAATCGCAACCGACACTAACAAGGGACTCAAGTTGCTTTTTGCTAACAAAGAAAAAACATGAAAAGCATATAATTACGTATACGGTACTTTGCAACAACCCAGAGATGAAGGACTCTACCTTTTTGTGTTTCCTCAAAGCGAAATCGATCAAGGGCAATTTTAACAGCAATCTTAAACTCCTCTTTAACACAAATCTCTCGCTGCTTTCTTGACGTCTTTGACCCGGTGGTGGCCATTTTGGATGTCGATGGTAACACTTTATTGTCACGTACACGAACAAGAATGTAGACTGCTGATCAATATCATTGCTTACCCCCCTGGATGGGTGACTAAGTGCAGTTAGTGCAGTTAGGATTTTAAAAATTTGCAGTGTTTTTACAGATAAAGAAAGAAATAGAAGAATGAAAAGAAAATTCGGAGCCGGAGGAGACTCCTCTGATGCTGATAATGTTGCAAGAAAGGTAGGTCGCAGCAGCGAGAGTTTAAACAGTTGAGAGTGAATCGTCTCGTGCTCCACGTGTTTTCTTCAGTGGCATCAGTGTTGTTGTGTTAATGTAAGCCTTTTGGGTCGTAATCAGAGTTGTTAAAATGCTTCTGACTTAGTGAGAGCAACTTTAGATATTCAGCCATCTTTAATTAAGCGAAATCAAAAGTGAAGTTGTTAGCACATTAATCAGATTTACAAGAATCAGAACATTTCCATGTTTCCTTCAGTAGTGTAGCAGCTGATCCTAAGGTCTCTCCTAATTGGTCACTGAAAACAATGACATGTCATTCTTCCCATTGTTTTAGTATTGTTTGGGGTTAGGGTTGCACACCATTGGTGACTTCTCTTAGGATCAGCTGCTCCGTTTCCTTAGCTGACTCTGCATTATTATGACTGTCGGTTGCAATCTAGTGAAAACAGACTTTCAGAATTAAAGTGCGCATTCCCACACTTTTAATATCTAATGGAATGTTTCATTTTTTATCTGCACCCCTCCCCCTCCCCCCTCTTAAGGATGATGGATTTTCGAATAGTGGGACTCGGATTTTTTCAAAAAAGCCGACAAATTAAAAGTTTAGCCCCTTTAAACAGATTTGTCAAAGATACCGACAAAAAATAAACCCTTCTGATTTCATTTTTGAAAGGGTGCTGACAACATTTTGAGGGTTCAGATTCCAGTCATCTTTAGAGGGTGGGTGTGGAGAAAAAAATGGATTGTTCCCTTTTGCTCCTTACAAATATGAAAAAGTTTATGGAGGGACAAACAACTTAGTCTGAAGCAGAACAGCAAACTTTGCTAAATGACGATTAATTTTTGTATAAATTATCATATGACTGTTCTACCCTTATTATCATATAACCTGGATTCTGTTACCAGTAAAAACCAGCCTTTTGTATGCATCTGCCATGAGAAAACATTGTACCTATCACTAGTGTGTTACAGGAGTGTAGGAAGTTGCAAGACAGTCCTGAAGTCTGATGCACTTGTGTCTCATTTTTTCTCTGTTAACTGCTTTATGTGTCACTCATGCCACCCTAACAACTTAATTTTTTGCAAAATCTTAACAGACTACATTTACGGTCTGTTTGTAAACTGGTAATTACCGCAAGTGCCGAATATCGTGATTTTTTTTAATAATCACCATTCGCTTGATTCCTTTGTTCTTTTAGAAATCTTCTGTTGATAATTTGGAAGATCATCAGGGAAAAACCACAAGCTATAAGGACAGTTTGTACCGACCTCCCACTAGTGAAGAGATGAATGCTCTTAAAGAAACAGAGAACCTTTTTAAATCAAGTCTTTTCCGTATGCAGGTTTGTATAGTAACTGGATAGTTAACCATAAAAGGTTCAATGTAATTTTGAAGATGTAGGGTTTTGATATTAGTGTAAATCAGCACCTGCAGGCTGAGAACAGCAGGAAAGGCATTAGACAACATTTTTTAGTTCACTTGACTGATTTTCCAATTTCCACTGCAGGTTCACAGTTTGGTTATCAAGGACTTTGCTGCATTAGAATTGCCTTTTCATGGTTGCCATTTGTTCATCTCTTCCTATCTTGCTTTACATGCAGTTCATTTGTTTTTGTTTTAACTTTCGGTCTAATTCCTCCACCTTTGCAGTTAGGTCTTTCTGTAAACACATGTAAATATGTGCTCATGCAATGTCAGTCTGAATAATTTTCATTAGCACTTAAATTTTTTGCCACTTTTTGGATATGTGAGGATAAATTAGGCTAATGCTATTAATAATGGTTTCTGTTTCAGATAACTGAGCTTCTCTCGGAAGTACAACCAAAAAAGAGCAGAAACAAAGCTCTTGATGAAGTTTTGCATGAGCTTAATGCACTCTTGTTGTCTTTACCAGATGGCAAAAAGGAACATGAGGTACAGATGAACACATACATGTTGATATGAAATTATGCTGTCTATATATATATAATATAATATATTTTTGTGAATGTGTTCGTGCACCAGCTAATTAATATGTGTTTATGTTGTAGTTAAAATTTGTTACTTTTCTCTTCCTTTAGTGGGATGCTGTGTTTTATTATTTTACTCGCCTATCTTTACCATTTTGTAACAATAATTATACTGCAAGGTCATGGTTTTCTTTAAGGTTTTAAGTAGATGGGAGGTTTTTGTAAAGTACACGGATCCAAATCACCCACCTTTGGGCGTCTCTGCAGTAGGTCCATTTTTGTGTGAGCTATATAAATGTCCAAAACATTTTTTCTTGCCATTTTTAAAGAAAAGGTAAAACACTTCTGGCAAGCACTTTCAAAATTTTTTTCACTCGCCAGATGGCACCTGTATCAAACAGTTCATTTCAAACCCTGCTTTCAATAATAACTGTCTCTTAACACTATTACTTGTATTCGTTACATAATGATTGTCACACAAAGTGAAGGCTAGGAGACAAATATTTAAGGAAACCGAGAGGGCAACCAGGATCAAACCATTTTTTAACTTCAATTTAATATTGACCTTCAGCATTCATCTCAAGGATTGTTAATCTAGGCAGTCTGATAAGTAACGTTACAGGAGTAGCAGTGCTTAACGTACTCTGTTAGTTAATATTAGTGGTTTCCTTTTTACACTGTAGGTATCAGATCATTCATGGCTACCAAAAGGGGCCAAATTTCCCCTTCCATCACCTCCTGCTCCAGTGAAAGGAAAATTTTGTTTTCAGAGATCTGCCAGTGTTAAAGTTGTAGGAAGTTATCTTCTTGGCACTGTAACAAAACCTGATTTGAATGTGGATATTGCAGTACAAATGCCAAAGGTAATTAAGTAGATTTGAAAATTTTACAGGAAAATCTATCACCATTGTTTACAAGCTCCTTTGTTTTTGGTTTATGTTTCTCATCTTTACATACATGTAAAGGGCAAGCTGGTTGTTCAAATTTTGGTGTTCAAGGATGTAGCTAAGGAAAATTAAAGCTTCACCATGTAAGCAGGGTTTGTTATTAGTCAAGCTGGCTTTTTTACTCAACTGCATCCTCCAAATTACCACATATCTTTGTCTTCCATGAGCCATTAGCAGAGATGCCAACCTCTGGAGACCTAAAATCGGGAGACTGTCTTTTTTTTACTTCCCCCCCCCCCCCCCGAAAAATTGACCCAGCCCCCAATGGGAATGACTTAGGACATTATATGACATCTTACATGATGTACATACTATCAAAATTCGAATGCTAGAAATAATCTTTGTCAATGACAAAAATACCCCAGAAACCGTACTGCGAATAACAAAACTTCAAGTTTTGAACTAAAAATGGGCTAAATCTCAAACTAAGACTGTTTTATTTTTTACTAAGTATTCAATATTTATAGTGAACGTAAAAAGCGGAAGATTTATGTACCAAAGTGGGAGAGCGGGAGACGAGGCAAAAAAGCGCAAGTCTCCCGCCAAAAGCGGGAGAGTTGGCATCTATGCATTAGTAAGTAAAGATGTTTTTCAGCAGGTAAAATTAGACCACAGTCAGCTCTAAGTGCCATGACTGTCTGTTTTTGGAAAACATGTTCCCTACCCCTAGTATACCCTTTCAGCTAAACATATGAACATGCTTGTGCAATGGTGCATGCTAAGCAGGCTACTGTAATATGAATTTAATGTCATTACTTTAAAGTTAATGGTATTTTTACACACCACCACACCACAGTCACTTGGTTATTATTGTTAAAAATTAAACTCATCACCAATAGAGATGAGCTTGGAAACTGGTGCCTTAAAGGTTAAATGGAAGCCTGAGCACCTCAGGCATAGCAAGGAGTATTCATTATTATTATTATTAATTAGTATAATTAGATTGATGATTATCGAAAAAAGAGTGCTATGATTGGCTAGTAGCTTTGCTTTATCCCGCTATAATCACCACATGGTGATCATAACATTGAAGGCCAGCAGTTTTCAAAATGGCAGCCAGATTTTTGGATGTTTCAGAGTCGGAAATTGATCAATAATTTTATTTTCTCGAATAATCATCAATGTAATTATACTAAAGTAATTAGTCGCCTCAGGCGACGTGAATATCGGCGAATAGTCACCTCGACTTCGTCTCGTTGACTATTCGCCGATATTCACGTTGCCTTTGGCGACCAATTATTGTTAATTATTAATAATCATTATTTATTTATTATTATTTATTTATTACTCTTCACCTCAGGCGTGTTTCCAGCCAAAGGACTACCTAAACTTAAGATACCATCACAAACGAGCTCTTTACCTGTCAACCATAGCATCACATCTGAAAAGGAGCTCTTTGTTTGAGAGTGTTAAGTTTAGTCACATGAATGGAGAAGTGTTGAGACCAATCCTGCTTCTTAAACCCAAAGGTGAAACATTTATTAAAAATATTTAGTTTCCCATCAGCTAAAAGCAACAAGTTGAGCTCAAAGTTATTTATTGGTAGAGCCAGGACATAATGAAAAATTTATATTATCCAGTATATTTGTGCTAACTCGTCAAAATGTTGGTTTTCTATGTACAGTGTATAACATAGTTTTTCGACAAATTTTTAGTAGCATTTCACAACTCCTGTACAGGTAGTCTAATAACTTTCTTAAATTCTGAGGCTCATGCATTCTTCCTTCACATTTAGTGTTAGACTTGAATTTTGAGAAAAATGCATGCTAGTTCTTGCTAAGTCTTACATTATCATTCAATACCCTCACAATGAGATGATAACATGTTAAGCCTTAGTGAAAATCTTTCAAGTGTATATCATTCACACTATGCTAAATCATGAAAAGGCAATTGACCACTCCAGAAAATACCATAACATACCATAATGCTCTTTGATATGAAGTATATGAAATAATTCATTTTGAACTGCAGTTGTAGATGAGAGTGAAGAAAGATCATCTCAGTAAATTTTCCAATTTAAGCAATTGGAAAGAAGAAGCCTGAAAAAATCAGGGCTTCAACGGGATTTGAACCCGTGACCTCCATGTTGCCGGTGTGTTGCTCTACCAACTGAGCTATGCAGCCACACATTGGGAGCAAGATCAATTTATTGAGTTCATATCTCCCGTGAGGAGTGAAATGATATGAAGTATATGAAATAATTCATTTTAAACTGCGGTTGTAGATGAGAGTGAAGAATGATCATCGCAGTAAATTTTCCAATTTAAGCAATTGGAAAGGAAGAAGCCTGAAAAAATCAGGGCTTCAACGGGATTTGAACCCGTGACCTCTGCGTTAAATTGGAAAATTTACTGCGATGATCATTCTTCACTCTCATCTACAACCGGAGGTCACGGGAGGTTGCGGAGGTCACGGGTTCGAATCCCGTTGAAGCCCTGATTTTTTCAGGCTTCTTCTTTCCAATTGCTTAAATTGGAAAATTTACTGCAATGATCATTCTTCACTCTCATAATGCTCTTTGTTTGTCACCCTAAAATTTTGCATTTAAGCATTGTCTTCAATTTCTCTTGGGGCCATTTTAACTCCCAAGAGAAATTGAAGACAATGCTTATGCAAAATTTTATGGTGACAAACATAGAGCATTATGGTATGTTATGGTATTTTCTGGAGTGGTCAATTATGGTATTAAATCTGATGTGAATATTATTGTGAGTGATATTCTTGTGCCCTATATGATAGAGAGAAAAAGTAGTAATAATTGCAAATGTATCTACCTGTCACTATTGGGCCCTTAGACTAATACCCACAACTTAATTATTTAGTGTGATTACCTGACTTCTCTTACAGGAAAAGCAGGCAAGCAGTTTATTATCAAATTGCACTTGTGTTTATCTGATGGCACATTCAAGCCTCACAGGTTTGCCCCAAACAAGAATAACATCAGACAACACTGGTTCAAAGGTGAAGAGGGCATAGCAGATGATGGTGGTGTTGGTAAGTTGCTCTAAAAGTAAAACCAGTTTAGGCTGCCCTGAATATCCTATGCATCTCACTTACAAAATGTAAAACTTTCATCCATCAACGTTAAATTGGTAGTCAAGGCTATTGCACATCCTCAACTTGTCTACAGAGATCAAGACTTGATCATTGTGTACAAGTTACTTCATTGTTTTTGTAAGAAATGCATACACAGGGATTTACAGCTCTAGCAGCTCTTGTAAGGATTCACGCAAATCATTGTTTTAATACCTTTCTGGGTAAAATTATTTTCATTTCTCAGCTTTAGGTATTTCATGGGAAACCACAAATTGCAATTTGTATGTGGTTGGGCATTACTCTCCAGTTTCAGGTTGCCATGGCTTGATTTATTGCGGGCTCCTCTTGTTGCCTTCAATCCTAATCTCTGGGCCCCAATTGTTCAAACGTTGGATAGCGCTATCCACCAGATAAATCACTATCCAGCGGATAAGTATTTGGGAAACCA
Organism: Porites divaricata; assembly: GCA_038088405.1. Classification (NCBI taxonomy): domain Eukaryota; kingdom Metazoa; phylum Cnidaria; class Anthozoa; order Scleractinia; family Poritidae; genus Porites; species Porites divaricata. The sequence continues at coordinate 19,024,153 of JBBMOI010000003.1, forward strand.
ATTGCGCTATCCAGTGGTTAGCGATTTATCCGTTGGATAGCATTATGCACCTTTTGAACAACTGGGGCCAGGTTGTTATTATGCAAGCATTGCATGTATGTAGCCAGCATTCGTTTGGACTTCCACTAAAAATGAATGGAATGATCGCACGCGTTTAGACCTTCTATCACCTGATCGTAATCTGATCAGGCGTGTTTTGACCATCTGTCGCGTGAAACTTACACAAAGCACATGATTGAAGCAAAAGCATTTTGACCTTCGATCGTTGTCGCCCACACTCCGTAACCTTTGGTTATAGTTTTAGCAAGGCATTCATTGTTTTGTCCTGCCATGTTGTTTTTGTCAGGTCAAAGTGCCCCAGTCTTATTGCCAAAAAACATAAATGATTAAAAAAAATCTAACTAGCACATCACATGTGGCAAAAGCAACCTCTATGTATGTGACCAGTGAAGCCCTTCCTACCATTCAAACATGAACCCCAAACTGCAAATGCAATGGCAAGAACATGTCTTTGGGACATCCTGAGGTTTGCTATTTTCCATTATAACCATGAGAACCCTGATGCTAAAGGGCTCTGGTAAAGCTTTCAGGGATGAACATGTACAGCTGTACCCCTTTGGGTATTGTTTGTGTGGTGTTGATTTTCACCTTTTGTTATGATCAGATTTCTCCTCTTGCAAGTACAAACAAAGAGAATTTCAAATTTTATTCTCTCAGCAAATCCTCATCTGGTCTTGTTTTGTATTTCAGACACAGGTATACCAACCCCACATTACAATGCATCAGTGCTGTCAGACATGTTTTATGAGCAACACCTTCATTATTTGTATAACTGCCTGGTAGACTTCCCTGGAATGAAAGATGCTGTGGCACTTCTCAAAGTTTGGCTTCACCAGAGAGAATTTGATCAGGTTTGTTTCATAAAACTACATACTTATTGTCAAGGAGGTAATCCATGCAAGTAGGATACATAATGTAAATATGTTACACTCTCCTGAATTTTCAAGACTGATTCATTTATGAAGAACTCATTATTTCATTTATACAGGGACTTGGTTGCTGTGGAGGGTTTTTATCTTCTATGATGATTGCATATTTACTGTCAACAAGGAAAGTTAATAAACACATGAGCTCATATCAGATCCTTAGAGTTTTACTTCATTTCCTTGGTAAGTAATCAACACCAAGGCTGTCCTGTAAGAGGAACTGTAGAGGGTGCCCCAAGCTTTGAACTCACTGTATATGACATTATGCAGCATGTGCATTATACTATGTTAAGACCAGAGATTTCCTGCTAGCTGTCCATGGATGATAGTACATCAAGGGTCACAAGGCAACCAATGCTAGAGTACTGACCCCTGGAAACATAGTTCACCATTTTCACATTGCCCATAATACACCGTGTTTATGCTACAATATACAGGTCAAAATTAAATTCAGGTTAAAATTTTTTAACCTTGGTTGATTCTCTATGCCTTTGTCCCCTATAGCTATCCCTAATTTAGTAAAATCCAACTAGTGGTCCATTATCAATGCTGCGTTCTTATTGGTTGAGCTACTACTAGGATGTTATAGCCCACTAGTAGCGAAAAGCGCAGGCTTTTTGGCGGCAAAAAAGGATTCAAGTCTAGCTTTAACTAGCTAAAATTTTATTATTCTCAATATTTTTGACCAACTAGTTGGATTGTACTAAAACAATTATTATTCCTCTCGCCCTTATGGTCTTTGAGTCAATAGCCCATGAGGCCAAAGGCCGAATGGGCTATTGACTCAGAGCCCATTCAGGCTCGAGGAATAATTGTTAATTATTCATGAATTATGGCTAGGAGACAAAGGAAATTGAGTATCAACCTAGATTAAAAAATTTTAACCTGAATATAATTTTGGGCTGTAACATTTACCCTCCATCTCCCACCCCCGCCCCCTCCCCCAAAAAATGGGTAACCATTGTGTCTAATTTCTCCTGAGTATTACAGTCATCCCAAGAAAAATTGAAGACAATGGTCATGTAAAATAAGGGGGGGCAGGGTTACAAGGTGTATTATGGGCAAATTGAAAATGGTTAATGGCATGTCTGCCAAACACTTTGTTTTTACTCAACTCCTTACTCAGTACTTATCTGTGCTAGTAGTTTCCGACGTGTATTAAAGTCTCAATTACTTTTTCTTTGTGTTCATTATTGAATGCACCACATGTAGGCTCAACTGACTGGACCAAAGAGGGAATCACCATGAGCAGAGAAAATAATGAAGACAGTAATTCGGTAAGATGATTGTTAGTTTATTTTAGTTTTAACCTTCTTTTTCAACCCAACCCTGCCTACATGTAGACATCTCATGACCCACAATCTAGATGAGGGTCAAGATCTACCTAGAAAGGCCTTTTTAATTTATTAATATGCATCAGAACATCTCTCATGCTTTGGTAGAAATGCATGATTATAAACTCATCCCATTAAAAGTGGTGAATCATTTATTGGAATGCATCTCTAACTTGACCTATATTCTACTCAATCTCATTGACCCGTTCTGTCCTAAGAATTTTGCCCAAAGGTATATTATAAGGCAAGTTGAGCAATTTTCTGGTCCCTGTCTAGCCTGATTCTCAGACATCCAAGGTCGTTTGCGGTGCCTTTCACTTCCGTCCTGGACTGCAAACGACCCCGGGCGTCTGAGAATCAGGCTAGTCCCTGTCTGGTTAAAAGCCAATTCTGCCCAAAACACCATTTATGGGACAAGCACTTTGCGGCCTTCTGTTCCAGATGCAAATGTCAGGTCATGTACTAAGCTCAGTTCAGTTCAGGAGACATGCGGCTGTATGTAATTTTTTCAACTCACTTCTTGTTGCCAGGATATCAGCTGAAACACTGAGTATCATGTTTGATCTGTTACATAAGTAATAGACCAAACAGCCATGAACAGCCAGCCTGTCAGCACATGAAAGTTTTGTGATATATGTTTATGTAATTGCAGCCATCCAAGGAAGATTTTCATTCTGCCTTTGATGTAGTGTTTATTGATCCGTCTGGTTATCTTAACTTATGCGCTGAGATGTCTGCGTCACAGTACCAAAGAGTAAGTACCCATTGTTGACATCTACAAAGGCAGTTAAATCATTGTTTACATGAAAAACTACTTCCTGCTTTATTATTAGTAAGTTCTCTGAAAATACAATGAGGACTCACAAAAGGGACAGCCCATGTCTTTGTTTGTTAATAATACTGCTTATTTTTATTTTGTTACTCTTCATGCAACCAGGTAGTTAATTTTGGTCAAAAGGTGTTTATGACACTTAAAGAAGAAAACATAAAATGTATTGCAAACTGTTTTGATTATTATTTTTGAAATTTTCAGATGTTAGACAGCTTTGTGCTGTTTATATGAATGTTCATTTTGTAACCTAGGTTTTTAGACAATTTATTAGTTGAACAGGCTTTGGAAAATGTTTTCTTTTTTATGGAATTCTTTTGGACAAAAATTTAATGAGTTGTCAAAAAAATATTAACAATTTTTATTTTTTAAAACCCCAAGTGAGATTAATCAGAACAGAATTAGAAATTTAAAATACTTGGCAAGAACTGAAAGGAAAGGAGGAGTAAAGGTGTGTGAGAACTCGATGGACATGCACCCTTCTACCTCCCCCCTCTTGTGTCCCCCACGAAAGCCAGCAACATACATATGGGGTTAGAGAAAAACACAGAGCAAAAATATCAGAAAAGGTCTTCAATCATGTAGTTTTGAATGGTCAGTATAAAGAACGAATTACACCGGTCGATCTTGCAACCTCACAATGTTCACCAATTTTAAAAACACCCTCTCTCCAGCTTTGTTGTATCATTTATTTATCCATATTTATTTGCAGTTACAGCATGAAGCCAGGTTGTCAATGAAGTTTTTGGACAACAGGTTCCTGGATGGCTTTGAAGTTCTTTTCATGAAACCTGTCCCATTTACACAAACCTTTGATCAATTTTTGTTGTAAGTTTGTACATTTTAACATCACAAGAGCATTATTTAATTTTATCTTTTACCAAGCTCTGACCAACCTGGTTTCCAGGGTCCTCTCCTTCTCATCTCACTCTGGGGGCTGAGTAGGAGAGGGCCCTGGGAATGAGGTTGAGCTCTGACCATTGCTGTCATTGCAAATTTCCAGGTTTAAGTGTGTAAATATTGCACAAAGCTGGTGTTTTATGATGTCAGAGAGTTCTGTCAGTGGCAGTTGTATATGGGGGAGTTATTTGCAGAGTAAAATCATTTTTTTCACTTCCAAATCCTTTTTAAATAGCTCTCAATGTGTGATTTTTGTGTGCAGAATTCCAAATATCAGTGATCTGGAGGCCATTTGTGAAAGAAATGACCTTATGACCCACTTGATGGATCATCCTGGAGATTGGACCCCAGTTATTGCTGATTGGCTACTTCACCTTGTCACCAGAGGCCTGGGAAAGAGAGTTGAAATGCTGTGTTATAAGCCACAAACGTCTTACCAGGTAGCTCAAAATACACTGATCCATACCAGTAGCAATTGTAACTCTTATTACCCAATACTCTTAATTCTGTGGAGAGTTTTAGGTCTGAATTCGAGCTCTACATATAACCATAGTCATTTTCTTGATTTTCAACCTTCACCGCTTGGAACACCACATTAATCAGTACTGTGTTCATATGGAACACTGTCACCAAGAATGAAAAAACCTATCTTGAAAACATTGCTAAGCAATGTTTTTAAGTTAGGTTGGTTAACAAGTACATGAAAGTGCAATTAAACTATTTAAACTATTTATTTATTTATTTTCTTTCACCATAAAGAAAATAAGAAGAAGGAAAGCAAATGGAAAAAGTTAGGTTAAAGTGACCTCATGCTGTCATGGATAAATTTCTTGAAATAGTACTTTTTCTGCTCTCCATTTATTGATTCACCTGGAAACTATATGTATCCGTTTGGTGTTGCACCTTTAACAAACCTTACAGTAAGAATTCCCTTGACAATGCAATATTATTGTAAGTGTCTTAAACGGTGCTTCTTTTGCTGTATGTAACCAAATTATTTATTTTCATGCTACACAGTGGCCTGCAAATAAATCTCCGCCCTCCACAAGCCAGTCAAGTCTCACGCTGGGTTTGATGCTTAACTCTGATTATGCGCAATCCATCCTTGACACAGGGCCCCAAGCTGACAGTGTAGAGGTTAGTGGGTTTTGTTTGTTTGTTTGTTTGCTGAATGACATCGTTTCCTTTGGTAATCATATCACATGTTATAGAGAAAGAAGTTGAACAGTAAAGAAAAATAAACTTATTTTGTTGTGGGGTCGTTTTTGCCATCTGCCGTATAGATGTTTGCTCACTTGAACCAGTATTTTTAAGATTTTCGTTTTTCTTGAGTGGAGAACACTTTTTAACAAGACCGTCGAACAACATTCATGAACCTTACTTCGTTCTGAATCGTACTTATGAGAATGCTTTTTTCCCGTTTTTTTTTCTTTTCGTTCATTCTTTTCCTAGGCAAAGTCTTTCCGTGCGTTTTGGGGTGAGAAGTCAGATTTGCGGCGATTCCAGGACGGTTCGATTCTCGAGGCTGTTGTGTGGCCTTGTAACAGTATCGCAGAAAGAAGAGTTGTCTGTGAAAGGATTATTAAGCATCTTCTACACAGGTGAGGTCTTAGACCAGCCGAAAGTCAGGTGTTGCCTTTTATGGCAGGCTTTAATACTCTTCGTAACTCTCCGTGTCTCGCATATTGACAAATTTCTATGTTGAAGGTATCACACCCGGCTTGACATAATCATCGGAACATGTCTTTAGAGAGTCAGTGGAATCGATCTTGGCCGAAGAGTCTTTATTTTTTCGTTCATGTAGTGAACTTTGAAGGAGAGGAAGTACTGGAAGGTTTTCTGAAACACACTCTCACGGTCTGATATTTGGTTTTTGACCTGTAACTGAATCCATGAAAAGACTAGTACAGTCAAACCCAGCTTTACGGACACCCGCTTAATATGAACACCTTTATAGCGGACAGTTTGCTTTGTCCCTGGAAAAAAAAGCCCTTACATTTTCTCTAAATTCAACCCGCTTAATACGGACACCTCGTTATTACGGACAGTTTGCTTTATCCCTGGGGAAAAAAAATCTTAAATTTTCTCTAAATTCAACCCGCTTAATACGGACATTTTCTATCACCCCCCCCCCCCCCCCCCCCCAAACAGTGTCTGTATTAACGGAGTTTGACTGTATCATCATCCTTATACGCTACTTGTCAAATTTCACACTTTGGAATTAACTCTAACTTATACCTCAAACCCAAAATAAAACTCATTTTCCATAAATCTGTACATTTCCTGGTTTATTACGGTTTAGTTCAATAAGACACTGGATTTTCTTCTTTGGTGTGTTCACGTATTAACATAAACCATTTTCTTCTTTCCAGACATGGCGGAGTTGATCCAAAATCACTGACTTATGTAGCAAATCAGCTGGACTGTGTGCTACAGACCGCTGGCTCTAGAAACAGTGGCACGGGTGATGAGCATGCTCAGAAGGTGATCCAGGTGTACGATGCATTATGTAAACAAATCCGTGCGTTGGATTTGCCACTCAATGTTAACACGCTTCAGGGAATAAGTCCTGTTTTCAGGGGTGCAGAGGTATGTGAAAAAATTTGTTCAATCTAGAATGCAAGTATCAGATTAATTATCTAATATTATTGGTTAAGCGAAGGGGAAGGCAAATGAAGGCCGCGTTTGATTGGTTTCGTGGACGGAGACAACGCCAGTAACCGTGTGCGATAGCTTTGTCTAAAGCTTTCCACTACAGTCGAACCTCCTCTAACGCCTCTCCACATCGGCCACCTCTCTACAACGGCCACTTTTTTGGCGGACAGTCCATACATTGACTCAACGGCCACTTCCTTTTGTCCCCATGGTGGCCTTTGTGGAGAGGTTCAACTGTAGTAAAAAGCGAAGGAATCCATTTAAAACGAAAGTGAATTCTCTGCGCGTTTTCTTCTTCTCCCTGCCAAGTCTTCTTGTGGCACAATAGAGGCCTGTACGGAGGATAGAGCGCAAAGCGAACGGCTTTCGAACTGAATAGTTATGGTGTTTTTGACGTCAATCAAGCAGTTATCTTGCTGCCAGCAGGCTCACTTGTTTGGAGTATCGGGCGGGTATCCTGGCGGTAAAGCCTCGCAACCCGGCGAAGCCCGCGAGAGAAATTTTTTTCCCACCCCATAGCTCGCTGTCGGCTCTGCCGCCAAAATACTCGCCGGATACCACAAACAAATGAGCCTGCTCACAGGCTGGCAGTAACATACAACGAGTATTTGAGTGGGAAAACGTGAAATGCCTCCTTCGGACCCCTTATCTCCTTTAAGGGAAGACTCCTGTCTCTTGCTACCTTGGCTGTGTTGCCTTTACTGATATAAAGTGTGCTACTAGATTTCATGCTTGATAAATAATTGCACGTTTATCTGTTTTTGATGTAGGTAATTCCTCCAATTCCTTGCTTCAAAAAAAGCAAAATAAAACCATTTTCAGATGAGGGAAAGTTAGCGGATAATGTACTTGTTCCCTCGGAAACTAAAAGCACTTCTTGGTGTCCAGCGATAGAAGGTAATAAACGGCATTGCAGTTTGTTTTGGGGTTCCTTATCGTAACTACAGAACGTAAGTGCTTTACAGTACGAGTTCTCGATAGTCGACCTAGCTCACGGAATTCTTTTTGCTTGCATGGTTACACAGTCAAACCACTTTTTGTCGACGTTGCCTGGGAGTGAACGACATTTTTATCACGCGGCTTACGTCACTTGATAGCTAAATTGTACCGTCAGGTACAGTACTGCAGCGGGAACAGTTTGTCGTTAGTGACCACCCGTGGTACTTGGAAAAAGTGCTCGTTACCAGGGCTCGAGAAAATTTGTATTCCAGCTTGTCCTTTGGGCAAGCAGCTCTTACAATTTGCTAACCTGGTGCCACTTTTTGCCCGTCTTAGTTAATGATTTTGTTAGAGGATGACTCGCCTGGACCCCTGTCCATTGGGCAGCACAGTAAGCTTTAAAAGTTACTTGCCCAGCACATGAAAATCTTCTTGTCCCGGACTGCGGACAGGACTTTTTTCGAGCCCTGGTTAATTGAAATTATTGTCGATTTGACCAATGGCAGGGTTATGAACCGAGTGGTCACTGAGAGCAGCTGGTCGCTTGCAACAGTAGCCTAAAGATTGCAGTGAATTGCTCTGACAAATCTTAGCTAACGGAAATTTCCTAATTGACCATTCTAGGCCAATCACACAGTGTCGCAGTGCAAACTACTTTTGATACTCAGTGGATGAAATGCCTCGTGAAATAATAGATTTCTTGAAAACAACCTTAACTTGAAATTGATTGAAAACCTCATAACAACAGTAGTATTTTATCACTTTGTGAGGTTAGTGAGGCGATGGTAGAGAAGCCTCTTAGTATGCAGACAAACACTTTTGTAATCGCTCTTCTTAACAGTTGTATTGCAGTTCGAGACAAGTGGAAAATGGCCTGATGATGTGACGGCTATCCAGCATATAAAAGCTGCCTTTCACATTAGACTAGCGGAATTACTTAAGACGGAGTACTCATTGGTAACTGCTGTATCACCTAAACACGTGGATGTGCATAAGGTTAGCAAATAATAATGATAATGATGATGATGTTGATGACGATGACGATCGATGACGATGATAGTTATGCGCGGTGCTGAACAAGAAATTTTCCTTTTTTTGTGGCTGGGCTTGTTATTCAAACAATATCTCGAGAAAAAGAAGAAGAAGAAGAACTTTATTTTAGTGTCAAATGCATTTAGCTGTACAAAATACAAGACAGCTAATAGGCCATTTCCGAGTTCCCCCGGGCCTCTGTATCAAAACGAGGTTAGGTGCTCAACTTTTCTTGTGAAAATGAGTTATATTTGCATGAGAATGAAAAATCATTTCCATATCAAAGGTTGAGCACCTAACCTTGTTTTGATACAGAGGCCCGGGGGAACTCGGAAATGGCCTATTGGAGACACTAATCTAAAAAAATACATAATAACGATAATAATGATAATAATAATAATAACTGGGCACACTAATCTACAAATACATAAAAATACATATCAAAATATTAAAAATCTTTAATAAAATCAGGATCTGTAAAGGTCACAAGGCTTCTGGAAAGGACATCCCTTGTAGCTAGTACGATCTCTTGTTGATTCGTTTCCCTTGCTTCCTCTGATAAACCTGATCTAAGCAGTCTTATGATTATGTGCCGATTAACCCCCTTCCCTTACCTGTCTTGTCATCGTAAGTTAGCACGAAGTTGTAGATTGTCACTGGCTCGTGTAAATGTCTCACATTTGTGTATCCTTTTTCTTTTTTTCCATAAGGATGGGTTTGTGTTCAGAATAAAGATAATGCATTACAGAGAAATGATGCTGCTGCAGCAAAGTGCCGCCACTAAAGAAGGTAAAGCAAAAGACGACAAGGCAGCTAAAGAACTTGAAAGAGAAATAATACATCTACCAATCTTAACGAGTACACTGCATGGGTAGGTAAATAATGTACTATTTTTCTGCAAATGAGTGTCGAAATGAATGTCTAATTCTGCATTTGAACGGAATTGTTGAAATGCAGAAAAAAAAGGTTTATTCGCCATTGTCACATAGACCATAATGCATGTTGTTTCCAATTTCTCCTGGGCCGGTATAATAGTCGTCCCAGGAGAAATCGAAGACAATTGTTATGCAAACTTTGGGGGGTAAACAGAGTGCATTATGGCCTATGTGAAAATGGTGAATTCGGCAAAATTTTGAGTATGTTTAGTCTCATTTGATTGTTGTTTTGTTTTTCATGCTTTAGAAATTTTTGACAAGATTGTATTTTACTAGACACAAATTTTAACCGCTTTCCTTTAACTTTCTCTTTCAGTATAGAACAACAGTTCACTGCATTTAGTGGAACGGTCCGCTTGGCCAAACGATGGGTTTCTGCTCAACTGCTTTATGATCACGTGACTGAAGAATGTATCGAATTACTTGTGGCCTCCCTGTTTCTCTCTCCAGCTCCTTTCACTTCTCCAAGGTAACATACCAAATTTAAAGAAACGGCAAATTTAGTGTGGTGATGTTTATCCAACAGAAAATAACTCCCTCCTTTATTTTCTTGGTCAAGTTTGCGATTTTCGGTAAAACTGTCAAAAGTCAAACCAAAACCAATCGTGCCTCGCTTGCAACCCGGTTTTTCCGCGCTTAGCGCCGTCTTCTCGTATTTGCTTCACGATCTGATTTATTCACCAGATGGTCTTTGGCTCTTGTCATTGGCTATTTGAATATAATAGGACAATTGCACGATGACGTCATTTTACTACAGCTACCAGAATCCTTGAGTGCGTTGTTTTCTTGTGCAAATTAAGGCTATTATTCTTTTTTCCCCAGCGGAATTGGCAAATTTAAATAACAAAGCAAAAACGAAATGAATTCTGGTAGTTGTAGTCAAATATCGTCATCGTGCAATTGTCCTATTATGCCGACTTGGGAGTAACAATAACGCTGTATTTGAAACCGCCTTCTCACACAATTTATGAAATCCTTTTTTGCAGGTCTCCTCTCGTTGGTTTTCTCCGATTCCTTCACCTTCTTTACTCTACTGACTGGCATTCCACCCCTATCGTCCTGAATTTCAATAACGACATCTCCGGTAAGTAAATCTTAGGTTTTTCTCATCAAATGTATATTTATTTTTTGTGCATTCATTGACATTGATCAAATTCGTTCGGTCCTCAGCGGAAGAATACCAGGAAATAACCTCAAAGTTCTCAAATAACAGAGCACAGCTGCCGACTTTATTTATTGCAACTCCCAAAGACAAGTTTACTTCCTTGTGGACCAAGGATAAACCTACCACGCAGGTTTGTTTCTAAATCTTTCAGTTACCAATACCACTTTACCTTTCCTGATAAGAGCTGATTTTTCTGTTTGTTATATCACTGAAATCACTGGTGATCCCTGCAATCTGTTTGGCTCCAAGTAGTGTGATTTACTCACGAATCACACCATATTTTTTGCTCTGAAATCACATCTTTTCTAAATCGCATTATTTCTGTTTCAAATATCAAATGAGATGTAAGAGCCTTTTTGTTCCCACTTTTCAACAAACCAGTTACTAGATCAATAAAATGTTGGTACTGAGTGACTGAATTGTACGATTTCAAAATGGCTGTAGTAAAGTGGTAATTTAACTTTGTGTCGTGCAATTTTGGTCTGAAATCATACTTGTGATTTCAAATCCAACTCGCGCTGGGCGCTCGTCCCATTTTAAAATCACGCGTTTGATTTCAGACCAAATTGCAGTCCACTCAGTTCAGTTACCGTTATGTATTCTGTATAATAGTGTTTTCTTGAAAAGTTAGTGATTCATATCAGTTTTCTCTGTTTTTGTTGTTGTTGTTTATGATCTTTTTTCTTTTCCCAAGTTTTGTTCTCTCTCTTATTTTTACAGATTCTTAACAGACTTTCCTTGCTGGCAAGGGAATCCCACTCGCTTTTGAAACGACAGATTGAAACATGTGCTCTGCAGGCGACAGACTTCAAGGTAGGAAACGCATGGTACCTGTAAATTTTTGCTGGGACGAGACGGAGTTGCGCGGGCTCATTTTCCGAACAGCGGCTAGTGATAAAGCCTACGTTAGCGATGAGAGTCGGTTGTATTCGCAAGCTATGTCACTAAAACACTTGAACTTAAATTATAATCACCGAGCCACTGATGTTGTTATGTTACTCTCATATTGTTGTATTCATATTTTAGCAAATCTTCCGTCCTCCATTGGATCACTATGACGTCATCATTCACCTCCACAGTCGCCTCCTTCCTCGTGGAAACCAGGCGCTCGATCGCTCAAAACCGGTGACGGAACAAGCCTCGTTATCGCGTCACCCAGTTTTACTTTCGGTCGTGAACTTCGACCCTGTTCAGTTTTACATTAGAGAACTCAAGGTGAGCAATTAGTTTCTGATGGAGAACTAACCGAGTGACGTATGCTGTAATGTCGCCTCCGTTTAGGTTTTCTATTACATATCTTTTATAGGAGACGCCGGAATAAGATTCAAGAGCGGTCATTGAGCTCACTGAAATGTCAAAAATGCTTATTCTTCCTGATCAGCAAAGAACTTGTGCCAAGCCATTCTTGAAATCCCAATCTTCATTTTGTAAAATATTGAATATCAATGTCACTACGAAGGTGCTGTAGAGTTTTCTATATAAATGGTCGTACTTAGGTTTTATCCACACATTTCAATGACAGAACTACGTTGCGTGTCTCCTTACGGTGGTACGAAAGGCTAAAACCTCAAAAAGTACCTTGACTCCTTTTTTTCGTTAATATGAAAGTTTAGATAAAGATTTGAAAATCTCCAAAGGATAGGGCACTGTAATACGTTGATAACTTGATAGGGGCGCCATTTTGAGACACCATCTTGGATTCACGCACGCATGCATTCTGGGATATATTGCCTGTATGCAGCAGGCTTCTACCTGAAACAGCTGCACAGAAGTTAGGGAAAGAAAGAGTTGAATGCCAAAAAAAAAGCTTAAAGCCCTCAAACGCCTGACCTTTTTCAATTTATTGTAATATTTTCGTTTTTCAGGAAGCCTTTTCGGACATCGCCCTATTCTTTTATGATGTATTTGGGGGAGACTTTATTGGAGTTATATGGAAGCCCCACAGTTTTGTTCCCGCTCAGTTTAAGGTATTAACTACACTAAGTTGCTTTAGTATCTCAACGTGATGTACGTTTCATGAGTAGTGGTGCAAGTACAAATATTGTTGCCCAGTTGTAACCAGCATAGGAAATAAGAGACGTATGAACTTAAGTGAGTTAAGTCCATGAAAAGTTCGACGTCTGGCTCAGCTAGGTTCGTCTGAATGAGTTAGGATCGTCCAACACGTTCGATCCGTGTGCTTCAGACAGATAGAACGTCTGAAGATCGTCTCCGGGACAAACGTCGATCTTCAAACGCGACAAACTAAACTAATAAATCAAAAATTTGTATGATAATGATTTAGCCTTTTTCGGTAGATCTGATTCATTTTCTGATTTTCGGTAGATCTGATTCATTTTTGAACATTATGGATATATGTTATTTTTACATAATCTTTTTATTTTTTACGTTATACAGGGCCCCCGTTGATACCAGTCCTGTGACTGAAGGGTTCACCCTGTTTAAACATCGATTATTATTATTATTATTATTATTATTATTATTATTATTGGTTCGACGCGTCCTAAGTTCGACGTCTGACCCAACAGGTCGACCTTAATTAGAGCTCGGTTCGTCTCATGAAAAGTTCGACGTTTGGCCTATGCCTTAGGCTGCAAAAGCCAGATGGTATAAAAAGAAACAACAACCACAGTCGAAGCTCTCGTAAGCGACCACCTCGCAAATTCGAAAAAGTGGTCGTGACTAGAACTGGTCGCTTGCAAGAATGAGCTCTTGTGAGCGACCCCATGGTAAAACAATAGAGGATGGTCGCTTACGAGAGCTTCAGAAACTCATTAATAATTCATAAAGAAAAAACAAAAGAAACTACTGTTTAATGAGTGTCTTTATATCTGATATAGACACGGCTAAACTTTTTAAATAAAAGACTCTGAGGGATAGCTTACGAGAACTTAAAAGCAAAGGAAAAGTCCTGTTGGGTCATACCAAAAGTGCTCGCTGTCGCTTACAAGAGCTTTCCATTACAAAGTTTAGGCCATAGCTCAACGGGGTTTCACAAAGGTGTTCGTAACTAGAGCTGGTCGCTTACGAGAGTGGTCGCAAGGAGAGCTTCTACTGTTGGTGGGTGAACAAAAAAAGGCCTGTGTTCTGATGGTCTATTTTCTTGTCCTTGAATTTCACCAGGTGCTGCACTCTCAGTGCAAAATGCCTTTAGACAACGCCAAATCAAGTGAAAAGGTTAGTAACTATTTATATTATGTTTAACGTAAACGACTACAAGTATTTTATTCTTATCAATAACGTTGGGTGTAAGGTTAACAAAACCTGTCATTGAATTGATAAGAATGAACGACTTGTAGTTTATGCATGCAAGTCGTAAGTGTTTGCTCTTTCTTTGGGGCTGCATAACTGAAGTACTACCGTAAAATTCCACTGATGATAATCTCAGGGACTTTGAGGGGCTTATATACGGAGGTTCTTATTATAGGAGGGAGATTTTTACGTTGCAAAATCTGCCTGGCTCATATAAATTGAATGGGAGATTTGTGTCAGCAATTTTACCATTTGCAAACGATAATATTGGGGCATCGACGTCAAACACAACAGCAAGAACTTTACGGAGAAGTAAAATTCCTTACATGTTATAAATGGCAAAGCAAATGAGTAACCACTAATGGTGTCTGTAACACCTATGAAGTACTGTATAGTACCGCAAATGATCCTCGACCGCAAGTGATCCCCAAAGTCGACCGCAAATGATCCCGAAAGAAAAATAGGAATGGGTCAATAGACTCCAGCCTGCGTTGCAGGCGTTCGAAAGGGAAGGGGAAGGGAATTAGGGCGCGAGACCACGCGCGAGGGAGGAACTCTCGCGCGCCCAAATTCCCCCTTCCCCTTATTTTATTTTTATTTTATTTTATTATTTTACCACACACAATGAATTACAAGCAAAGTAAAAACGATAATAATTAACATTAAATTTGAAATTTGTACATTACTTGGGAGGAGTGACTGTGGCGAGGAAATCTCCGAGAAGCCGAGCTTATGAGGAATAGAGATTTCCCCCCACGGGCAATTTAAATACTAGGCGGTATTTTAAGAAATAAAGAAGAAAGTCGTTTATTTAAGTATATAAGTGTGTTTAGAGGAAAATATAGAATATTAGGTTGCATTCTGTCTGGCCCTTAAAAATGGTTTGATCACACGCTTGAATATACTTCCCCTTTTAACGCCTGCCACGCAGGCTAAATAGACTCGAGTTAGCGGATCATCGTGTATAAATTTTAGTTCTAAACTAAATACATGAATAACAACTAAATGAAAAAAATCATTCAAGTGTAAAAGCGAAGTCGGTAGGCAACACACGACTAGCATTTTTACCTCATCCCAAAATGCTGCTTGTTCCAATGAATATTTTCTTTGGCGGGTAGATTATAGTCATGACACACATTTTCTGCAGTTATTGTTGTTACTGGTTGGCATTATTTGTCCTTTAATGCAAGAGCATTTCCTTTGACCTCTTTTGAAATGCAATGCTCTTCATTGCGGCTAAGTAAGGCTTTAATTTTCTATAAAGTACCTCCTGGATCCGAATAATTATAAGTGTGGCTGCCCTCGAAAGTCGTACTTGGCATCCGAAGGAGTTTCGTTGTTATTCACAAGAAAAAAGAGAAACACTTCAATTCACAGATCTTCAGTTTATCTCCAGATAATCTTTAACTCTTCAGTTCTTCAGATAACAACTTAGTCTGCCTTACACGATACGGATGAGCGAAGGATTACATAGATTGTAAACCTAAATCACACATGTGATAAAAGGAACATGGCGGCAACTAGCACGAGTCCTAAGCAAAAAGGTAACAACCGCTGACCATAAATACTGATAACTCCTTACTACGGCACTGCTGTAGTAACAATAAGCGACTTTCTTTTAGTCCGGGAATGTGACGTTTCCTGCGATGTTTTGTCACGCGATAACTACTGCTTGCCTCGCTTTTGCGTTTCTCATTACCAGGTTTAGATTCCTGGTAACTGTCTCCAGCAAAGGCACAACATATGGATTTACATATAAGCGTCAATATAACTATTCGCAACATGTTCATGAGCTGTAAGCAAGTTGCTCTTTCAAAATAAATCGAGACCTGTGGACATTAATAAGTTCGGTGGCATATTTTGACGTGTGTTTATTTTAAATCATGTCTTATTTCGTAACAGGCACTCCTAAGTTACGAACCTATGTCATGCTGTTTATTACGTAAAATTAACACTTCAGCGAAAAATTAAATATTCTGAAAAAAAACTAATTCGACACTTCTAAAAAGATCAGTAAAGTCAATAAAGCTCTTGTTATGTAGAGGGTGCCCGGCTTTGTATTCCTCAGTAGACAAGTTGACCTTGGGCGTTGAAATAATAGGGTTTTTTCTGCGCAACGTCCTGCCTGTCTTAAATTTTCAGCGACGAAACAGGTCTTGAAAGAAAATTGAAGCAATTGACAAAGGAAGAAGTATACGGTTGATACCATATCCTTTTCAGATTTATTCTATTTTTTTTTTTTTCGCCTTGTATAAATTGACCTAAGATGTAGCGTCCTGGATCCCTTTTTCTTTAGGCGCGAGGTTCCTTTTTTAAAATCAGTCCTTTTTCGTAATCAGTCCCATAAAATCCATTCCATTCCATTCCTCAAGTTTTCACGGGATCATTTGCGGTCAACTTTGGGGATCACGTGCGGTCGAGGATCATTTGCAGTCCATTTTGGGGATCATTTGCGGTCTCGGGATCATTTGCGGTTGGGGATCATTTGCGCTACTGTACAGTACCCCGTAAATTGTAAATTCAGTTGATAAATTTCATAAGGTAGCTTAAAGTTCGTAGAAATCGAGGTTTTAAAGTCGTTCCTAATGTTCCGATATAATGTGGCTTATTTTGTTGGTATATTTGCAGGTAATTGCCAAATATAAGGCACTGGGAGTTATACAAAGGGGTCTATTTTCGGAATTTTACGGCGCTTATGAGATACTCTGAAATTTTATGGTCCTTGGTGTTAATGGTTTTCCTTCATTCGTGCAAAGGTGGTAATTTCTATATTTTGTCTTGTTGTATTTATCGATATTTGTTTGTTTTTGTTTTTTCAGTCCAAACATGTTCCCAGTTTGGTCGTTCCTAATGTATCAGCGGTCTTAACAGATTTTCAGGCTATCGGAGAGGGACTGGTAAAGAAGATTGAAGTGGTGAATGCGTAGCAAAGAAAGATGCGAATAATAACTTTACTTCAAATAAAGAGATTAGTGATGACTGTAGTTTTTCTCTTCCTGTTTGATACTGCGTAAACAGTTTTGTCCTCTGAGAATCCCGGCACATTTTGAGCAGTTACTTGACATGTTAGGGTCCCAATAAAACTCCTCTTGTTTCGGAAAAGCGTCCGACTTGCTCCCCCCACAGATTCAAGTCCAATGAAGCAAAAGTTTTTTTTTTTCAACATGAACAACGGATTATTGCGATGCTTCCCGTCTTCCGCCGTCTATAGAGTGTTTTCACTCACGTGGCCAGCATCTGTGCAAATTTATTGGAACAAAAGAAAGCGTTTGCATAAGAAAAGAGTTCAACTCCCACAGGATTGGTTTGGGACATCAACATGGCCGCCGTTTCATTGTTTTGGGACACCAATATGGCCGCCGTGACGTCATGTGAAAACACTCTATAAGGGACCTTAAGCAACCACGACGACCACGGCAGTGCAAACGTCGCTAAGAAAATGAATTTGATTTCTTTCAAATTTAATCGCGTCTATTTGGACCCGCTAAAATGTCAAATGCAGGAGACTTTTCCTAGAGTTGAATTCAGGAAATGTTATTCAGGTTCAAATTCGTCGAGTTAGGAGGTTTCACGTCGTAGTCGTGCAGTGGACGTCAAGGAAATGTACTAGAAAGCGTGATGCACGTGCAGAGCTGTTGTTTTGATCATTAAATATATTGTTTTTTGAAGTTGTCGTCGTCGTCGTCTTCGTAGTTGCTTTAAGCTCATTTATTAGGCCCGTGTCAAACGTCGTGCTACTGCCGTGCCGAACTAAATTGATCGAATTAAATTCGACTTTAGCAAGGTGATCTCTCGCGCGAGCGACCTCGGGGTTTTCGTGATTCTGGATTCTGGATTCCTCCTTCTCTTTCCATCGAGTGTCATCTGTTCCTTTTCCCCTTGGGCAAGAGCTTTAGAAAACAAGATATTAAAAAAAAGTTTTTGAAAAAGAGTCGTATGATCTCTCCTTAATTTCCCCGGGTGGGGATGGGGCATTTGAACGGGTTTTGGTTCGGGGAGTGGGGAATTTGAACACTAATTTTTGAAAAACTTAAATGTCTGGGGACGGGAGAGAGTTTTCCACTATTCGTCGCCGTTCGTGGCTTCGTGGGGTAATTTCGAAGTACTGGGTCCAAGTTGGGCGCCATCTTGGATACTTCACGCTGTCACACGCTGTACGTTATCCGACGTCCACCTCCAGTGAAAGTATTTGAAAATGAGCAAAAAACAAACACCTAGTGACTTTTTAAAGCAAATCATAGGCCGTCCTGTAGTGGTAAAACTTAATAATGGCGTCGACTATCGAGGTAAGCAACAGCTTTCTGCTTGTCAGTGGAAAGCATGTCTATGAACGTTTGTTCGAAATTCGATCGTTTTATATGAAATGGTCCTTTTACAGATCCAGAAAGTAGGGGAAATGGAATTTGTGTTGTGGAATCATTGTACCAGCCCGTACCTGTCCTCTGTTTACTCTACCCAGTAAAATGATGTACAGTCTATCCTCCAAGTTATGCTGTCCCTAATAAACCTGGCATTGATACACCATATGGCCATGATTCTTGGTCTTAGAAATATCGACATGGGGTTTTACTACTGCTGCAATCCTCCAGTCCTCTCAAAGCAGCATAGTATACACTGTACCTACCAACTCTTTCTAGATGTGAGTCTCACACTTGCAGATAGAAAATTTCAATCCCATGCCAGCTCAACTTGTGGACAACAATTTATTTGTCATGCCTGGTGGATGAATTAATGCGAGCTATTACTGCCTTCATTATATCTGTTACAGGTCAAAATTATATTCAGGTCAAAAATTTCTTAACCTAGGTTGATTTTCAATCTCCTTTGTCTCCTAGCCCTACTTATTCATGAATTAGAAAGCCTACAAAATTGAGAATTTCATTTTGACCTGTAACATCCCAGTTTTGAAATCACTGGTGGTGGCTGGGTTGGGTTGCCCATGAAATATTTTGGCTGTCCAAGTCAACCTCTTAGCCTAGCTCAATCCGAGAAAGTAAAACATTGAGGTAGCTGAAGTTATTAACAGTTTTATTAGTTTTTCACAATATAATGCATCTCACTTGTTTCATGTGTTTTTTCATCTCTCCATGCAAAAACTGCTGTTGCTTGTTTGGCTTCCAAATGGGGATTTATCTTTTGAAAACCATCTGTGATAACCACTGAACATAGCGTTTTCTTTTGCAACAAATTGCAGCCACAATCGCATAGTCCTCGCTTTTAAGTAGTTTGCAAAAAGAACAGGACACGTGACGGAGACTTTCTCATGCACCCCGTTCTTTCTTGCACCCATTACTGTGGAGTCCTCCGTGACTCTTAAAATGTGTGATTATGAACATTTTTTTGAGCTTTCTAATTCTTGCACCTCTACTCTGCTGTTGCTTCATCTATGGATTTCAAATTGAAGTAGTAAAGGAGGCTCAAACATTTTGCATTGTATTTACATCTACATAAAAAAATCAACAGGCTATAATGTAATTAAACCAATCAACAATAGATGGGTGTGGTGAAGGTGCCTGATGAAAGAGAAGGAGGCCGCAAGCAAGCCTAGAAGGTAACCATGACAATCCTGAGGGTGGTACCCACCAGGCACCATCACACCGAGAACCTAACCTCAGTGGAAAGAGGTGCAGATACTTACCAAAAAGAGCGTCCAGATAGGAGGGAGGGTTGGGGGCAACAAAACAACTATAACAACTGCATGCAAAAGCAACGTGAGCAAAATGATTGACTCCAGCGAAAGCGCTGTAAAATCACTAAGGCCCTGATAAAGCGCAAGACTGCCCCACGTGCAATTAGTGGTGGAGACCACTGGCCAGCATTGTCTCCTGTTTAACCTCGCCTAAATTTCATTTAGCCACATTATATACGTTTACTTACATACTGCTAGTTAAAGCACCACAGGCTCATTCAGGCCAAACATTGAATTCCGAGTCTATTTTCTTTTTTGCAATTGTTTTACTTTCAACTAACTTTTAGGTATCATGAACCCTCCCAGGGCAAAACGCTGAGATATTTATTTCTCTTTAGGGACTTATGCCTCAGCAGATTGGGTTGTTCTTGGGGCAACCACTCAGCACAAATTGGTTGCCCCATTGATATTTTTGGTTGTCCAGGACAACCGGACAACCCTGCAGGGTTTGGACAATTCATTCACGCCTATCTTCATCTTGAGACAGAGAGTGTGAAGCATCAGTCACTAGACTGGTGGCAACCTTTGTTTGTAGTTGTTTAAAATGTGTTCTGCATTATTATCCTTGTGTCAGTGGTTTATTGTCACCATGATTCTTGAATGATAGTCATGATAACAATAATGATAATGATGTTGATATTTATCAGGCCGCATCTGTTTTACTTGTTCTTGTAGGGGTGTTAGCCTGCCTTGATGGTTACATGAATATTGCTCTTGAACAAACAGAAGAATATGCAAATGGCCAGGTGATTAAATAGCCATCTTTTCTGTTATGGTGTGAGATTATTGTTTACCGGTAATGTTTTGTACAGATCAATATTAGATTAGTGACAAAATTTGTCAATAATTTTATTATTGTTGATATTATCAAGAATTTTTGGAGCCAACTGCAATTAACAGACAGGATGTGACTCTTTTCATTTTGCATTGTTTATAATAAAAATAAAAACTATAAACTTGTGGTCTTTACAACTTCTTTCATAGTTTTTCTAAAAAAGAAAAAAGAGAATAAACATTTAAGCTCAGGAAGGTACTTTTTTGGCAAAACTTTGTATGTATCAGATAAAAAGGAACAAGCCCATCTTGAAAAAAACAACTTTACCTCCATTGGTGAAATAACTGTGATCTGTGAATATATTTTTAGCTAAAGAACAAGTATGGAGATGCTTTCTTAAGAGGAAACAATGGTATGTTTTATTTTCAGTGTCAACCTTTTGTTACAGGATTGGAAAAAGATGGAACCATAGCACAACAAATAGAGTTGTGCATAGACGCACATAATTGCAGGGCTGTCACTAAGATAGTAGGCTGATTTAGCAACAATGGGAACATCAGTTAATGACAGTGTGCACAAATCAACAACTGGTTTGACCAAAAGCTGAGCAGCAAATTGGGCCCAGGAAGTCAAGTTTAGTCCTTTCTGCACTCTTTCCCATTGTCAAATGACGTTCCCACTCTGTTGCTAAATCAGCCTTGTAAGGATACTTGAAGACAAAGAAAAATATCATTCAAAATCATTATCACTGGAGCAAGTGCAAAGTTCAGTAAGAATTCTTTCTGGCTTTGGACAATGCTGCTTGCACTGCCATGATGTTTTTTCCTTTCTTTTACAGTGTTATATATCAGCACACAAAAAACAAGCCGGAGATAGAAGAAAAATTGTAGAGAACACTTCATCCGCTTTAAAGAACTGCAACCTGTTACCTAGCCTTTTGTAAATATCTCTTCTTTTGTAGTTTCCTTTTGAACAGGGCCAGCAAGCTGCTGTATTGTATGCCTTACAAATAAATTCCTAAAAAGCCAAAGGCGTCCTTTGTCTTCAGTGGGTGATCTGCAGGGACTAAGATCTTATTACCAGTGTGTAAAAAAAGCCCAGGAGGGACTCCCATATAAAAGAGACGGGGATGCTCGTCGTCTTGGTTTGGAGTGTAAATTGCAGATTTTGGTCTCCCTTGGGGTGTCTGGGATGGAAAGTCACTATATTTGCCCATTCAGGTATTGCTACGTATTGTGCATAAAGAAGTTTACGTAAAATGCTCTGACACTGACCACACAAAAATCTCCCTTAGGGGTCAGTTTAAGCTTGAGCCACACCCACATTGGTCTCCCTTAAAGGTTTAATTTGAATTTTCTGACGAGCATCCCCGTCACTTTTATATGAGATTCCCCTGCCCCCCAGGGATAGTAAATGATTTATCCTTGTTCAGAAGCCTTGCCTGTAAACTCTGTAAGAATGTATATTGAGATACCAAATCAGTTCCAGTTATCTGTCTCTATTTTCATGTGCTTGCAATGTTCTTTTATTTGCATGTATCAAATTAAATGCCCTTCTCCTACCTTAAATGGAGCACCCGCTCAACCTCCTTCAAATTTTAATCTGTTATAATGCACAACGCATTTTGTTGGATTAAATAAAATGATCTATTTTTGTTTTGTTTTCAATATCATTATTCTGGTCCCTGTGTAGTAAGACAGTCTGTCGATCCTGGAATAAGCACCTGGGCCGGGTTGTTCGAAGCTGGGTTAAGATAACCCACGGTTAGTGCGAAATTTGAACTCAGATATGAGGGCTTAAAAAGTAAGGTCAGTTTAATTCTCTTTGCCTATAATTTGATGACTGGACATTCTAAAAAGAAAGGAGAAAATTATCCGAGAGAGTGCTTATGATAAGACGATAAAGAAACCTCGGTTAAAATTTAACCCCGGGTTAGCGCTAACCGGCTTTCGAACAACTCGGCCCAGGGCCACCTACCAATAGGTTTTTCGGGATGTGAGATTTCCCTAATTTAAAGGCCAGGATTCGGAATTTTAAAGCAAAATGGGGGCGAAAATCGGGATTGAAACTACCGTAAATACTCTATTAAGAGAGGGGGCTTATTAACTTCCTTCCCCTGAAAATTAAGGAGGGGGACATGGAATACAGGATTGCGAAAAGGAAATACCGGAGTGAAAATTTTGGTCAGGATGATGGGATTGAAAAGCCCTAATGGGTACCCTCATCTAAGGGCTCTTGTTCAATAGCCTGAGATTATGTCCTCTCCTAAGGTGCTTCACTAGTAAGGCCAAGAGGCTGGAGGAGGGTGCTTTTTAAGCTGGCGTTTTCTTAACCTAAGTGAGTGAGGTCAGTCGCACAGTCTGCGTTCCTTTCTAGTCAGGGTTGCCACGGTCAGGGAAAAACGAAAATTTTTCAAGGTCAGGGAAAAGTCGGGGAATTTTTTAGAAAGTCAGGAAAACTCTTTGATATTGTTAAGGTCAGGGAATTTTGATTTCCGGCTTATAGTTCATAAGTTTTCTTCAAGACTTTGAAATGCACTTTCTTTCGAAAAAGATGAAAAGTATGCTGCAAAGCAAACAAAGAGATCAATTTGGCACTCTACGCTTGACACATGTAGTAGTTGTCACAGTTGTGGTCAATAGTTTTCCTTGTGAATGCTTTCTTGGAAATTCCTTCTTCCTCTTTCCGCTTTTCGCGGAAAGAGGTTGAAAATGAAGACATAAATATCGATGGCCTGCGAAAAAAGCTAATTCATTGATAAAAGGCCAGTGAAAACTGTTTAAAGGTCAGTGAAAAGTCAGGGAATTTTTAGCTTTCTGATGAGTGGCAACCCTGTAATTCTTTGTTATCGGGGAGCCTTTTCAAACGCTCTTGAATGGAGCATGCATGTTAACCGAAAATGAGGCCTTTTCACTTTACAACGAGCCTCTCTGTGGGTACCGTACCTGCGAACGTTGTTAAAAATAGTCGCTTATCAAGAATAAACCTTTTCACGGTTTTTTTCAACTTCTGACATGGACAAGTTTGGGAAAATTCGTCAACACCACGACGACGACGACGAAGGAAATATATATAAAAATAAAAAAGAGTGACCGGTTAAATAAGCAAAACAAAAATCCTGATTGTGAAGCACATCACTTTTTGCCATCATTGCACGACAGACGCTGTCAAACTTGATCTGAATGGCAATGCGATTAGTCGCTTTAAATTCTTAAATCGTCGTTTTATCAATCGGCGATAGTCGTGGCTTCGATTTCTTCGAAAATACCTGTAGATAGGCTCTATGCTCTAATATGGCTTGAGGCTACCACAAAAATGGTTATATTTTTATAAACTGTCTGAGACGTTTGCCCGAAAATTTGGGCAAATCGGGCAAAACCGTTACTCGAGAATGCAAAAAGTCTACTTCCGGTTGAAGTGAATTGCTCGTCTATTTTCAAATAACAAAATCCCTGTACTTGAAATTTATATGTAATTTATAGCGAAAACGTCATTCTGTATGTTACAGTGAAACTTGCATTAAGCAGACACCGTATTAAGAGGAAACATTCTATTAAACAGACAGTAGCCGGGAAGTCCCCAGATTTGTTTCCCTTGTTTACTTTAATGAACATTTATTCAGCGGACTGACCTCTATTAAGCGGACGCGGACACCTAAAAAGTACCTGAAATGGTCATTTCTATTGGTTTCAACCTGTATTAAACGGACACTGGCATGTTGGGCAGTGGAGTTAAACTCCACTGTCCAACATGCCAGATATCATGGACAAGAGGACCTTACGCTGGCCATTTAAAGCAAGGCAACCAACTCACTCCAGGAAAGTTTAAGACGCTCAAACAATCACGGATTGGTTACGTCCCCCCCCCCCCCCCCCCCCTCCCCAAGCGCCCATCCTGGGGCAAACCATTGATAGGTGCATAATGCTTAATGTTTATTGCATCAGTACAATAAACGCCTTAGAAAATGACACAGTTTTTATGATTGTTTGTACAATATGCAGATAATATGCAGCTTGTTTTGCTAATTTGATCAGTTTCACAGTACGCAGTTTATTCATTTTTCATTTCTTTTTGTTTGTATAGAGTTGTTTCACTCATCTGATTTTTTCAAATTTGAGGTGCAGTGTTATGTTTACTTTATGTTAACTATGATCACGCAGGCTGTACACTAAGCCTACGCAGACTGGAGCACTCCCGATTTTGCGGCAGGCACACACAGTGCAGCTACTCGCCCCCGTGCAGTGTTGTTAAAAAAGCGGAGAAAGCTTTAGCGATTTTCAACTTTGTGAAGGGGGAGGCGGGGGAAATCGACAAGTGTTCCAACTTTTTTCTAACTATTTTGTCCGGGGTTAACGTTCAATAAGTGACAAAGGTCAACCTAGGACTTCTCTCCTGCCGCCGCGTGGGGAAGGGGATACTGGGCTCTAGCAGGCCTGGTTACCCGTCTACTGATAGAAACCGAGAGAAACCGAGAGAAACCGAATGCCAAAGCACGTGTTGAAAAGTCAGTACGAATCTTTCCGATAACGAGAAGAACACTTCCGGCTAGCCATATTAGGTCAAAATCGTAGTGTTTGGGTCTATTTAATAGACAGGCGCAGTAAAAATTTCTTAGCGGATGTTGCTCACGGATGGGGAAGGAGTTTATTAGGGTTCGGGGGAAGAAAATGCGATGGCCATTGTTTTAACTCCAAAGAGTTCGTATAACCTTATATCCCAGACAGAGTCAAGCGACAACAGGCTTCTAGTACATGTGAAATTGACAGATTCGTGCTTGCGAGCGCTCGAAGAATATCAATCTGCCGAGGTATGGTTCAACGAGTTCGATATTCTCTCTCACAAGCATGGCTTTGATTCTCCTCATAAGTGTGAAGTGTAAGGCATTATTTCTAAAGTAGTTCGTTTGCTAGATTTTTACTTATTGTCTTATTTTTTTTACTGTAACAGGTCTCGCCAAGAAGAAAACCTACTATTCAATTTTCTGGATATCAAGGAGTGAGTTTTTGGTAGATTTTGTGTCATGCCCCCTTCTAATCTTTCTTTAGATTTTCAATTTTTTATTTGTTCCTGGTATCGCCGGTTAATAAAAAGTGAGCCAGGTTGAAAATGAATAAATCATAGCACCAGATGTTAATTCAGGCATGATAAGAAACAGCCGGCAGAATCGAATGCAGTATAACTTACTTTGTTTTCACAGCCCTGTGCCATAATATTTTCTTTCTCTTGCGCAAATGCTTGCTCTTGTTCTATCGTGGTCTTCTCAACAGAGACTCGGTTCTTCTTTACCCATACTAAAATTTGTTTTGATTTGTTTTTCCCGTTTTTTAAGTTTTAATATGTAGCATAATCCTTTTGAAACAATGAAAATGATTTAGTCAATTGCGTGGTGAGCCCCTTTGAGTATCTTTCAAATTTTGGTTGTAAATCGATTGATTTTAAACCAAAACCTTGTACAAAATGAAAATATGGTCTCAGTCATAAGGGTTTTTGTTCAAATCGAATTCTTGTGACCATATCGAACAAAAGCTTAACTCGTTATTTCCTGATCTCTTTATATGCAGATGAGTCAGCTCTTTAGTTAGTCAATCTTTTCTAAATTTCCAAAATGACTTGATCAGACTCTCTGTTGCTTGTTGAATAATTCGCATCAATGATGTTATTATTAGTCATATTTTTTAAAATGCTTGGATGCGCAGTTTGTGCTATAGAAGCCCCTTTTTTTGTATCACGTATGCAGTATCTTAGTTTGTCACACTTGGAACAAAATTAACAAATTCAACTAACATCTGTGAAAAATTCTTTAAATTATTTGTTTATTGGCATTGTTTGTCAGCCTCCAGTTGATCATTTCTAGAGATGTTGCCTATTTCTCTGGGACAGTTACATTGTAAACATTCATGTATGTTGTGTTCTAACCATGCCAGTTTATGTATTTTTAGCCACTGTCAAGGGTCCACATTCTTTTAAAACTACATTTTACAATGGATTGGTGACTTTTACTTGGGAACCTTTAAATACATGTCAAGTCGCAAAGGCCGAGAAAAAACCACCGCAAAATCATTGTAGATTGAATCTGTCAAACACTAGGCACAAAAATATTATGATGGTTTTTAATTCACAAACCATTCTTGAATCATTTCTCTTTCTGTGAAAACTAACTTGGAATATGAATCAGAGATAAAAACAAGTGCCTGTTAAATAAACTTCTGTTTCCGTAAGGTAATCAGAACTCAACTCCTAAAAATGACTGCCCAGGCATGCTTTCAGCCAAACCAGCAAAAGAAACTAAATATTTATGAAATGTTAGACTTTGTTGACTCTATTCTGAGTAGGGGATCCTTTTTCAGTCAAATGCTTAGCTCTTTTCTGAACAGGGTCAAGTGCAGAGATTTATACTATGCAGCAGATCAAACCTCCTAGTAATGAACGTGACATGTTTCCTTAAATGCTATTGACTGCCATCTTTTCTAAACTGTGAGATTGCCTCTTATAATAAAATTATCAATTAGAACAATAATATTAATGTTAAAAATTTGGGATGGTTACCATACTCAGTAGTCAGGGGGCAAATTATTATAATACAACACAGTCCACATTTCCAAGTACTTGTGAATAATGATTAATAGGTATCTCATTATTCCCTTCAGTCAGTGTCAATACCACTGAAAGGAGATGAAAACGCGGCAAAATTTGAACTTGATTGCTCCGTGCTGCAGTCAGCTAGGCAGCAGGGAGGTATGGACTGTGTCCAGCAACCTAGTGGCAGTAAGGACATCAGAACTGTTGGGACAGTCACACACAAGATCAATGTTAGAGCTACTGATGATAGTTATCAGATGACACAACAGAGGATGAAAGAGGTTGAGGAAGAAAGAAAAGGTGTCAGGTAGAAACTCCCAGAATTGTACAATGCACTCATGTGCTTAGTAGCTATAACGTATCTTCAAACTTACTCCACATTTGTTAAGCTTAAGACAGAAAGTAGACTTTCACAGTCCCCTATTATTTTGAAAGATCATCAGGATCAATCATTTACCAGTAAAGGTGGCCACCTTGGTCTCATGTGTACTGAGGGGGCTCGCATTGTGGTTTAAAGTGGTGAGGTATTTTTCTCGTTTCCTTCCAAACTGTCCCCACCTCCTTAGTAGATTTGATGCTCATCCAAGATGGCTGCCCGTAATGCAAAGCTCTTGATCTCGATGATGTTACGGAAAAATAGGGGATTGTGAACAATCTGAACAGAAAGCAAATTCATAGTTTTTTGACTCAGTGCAAACATGTTGTTTCAACCCAGCTTGCTAAATTTGTCAAAAGAAGGCAAATTAAGGACTGTATCCAAGTTAACAAAAAGAAAAAAGAATTTTTGGTTATGTGATTACTTCCATCTTAAAATGTTGAATTAGGACATATTTCATGTACATGGATGGATAGAATTTATATGCACTTCCAGAATAGAAATAGCAAATTTGGTTTGAATAGTTGCTTGTTATATTTTGCTTGCAGCTAGCCACAGAAGGTTCTGAGCCAAAATAGCTTATAATATTTAGACTATGGTGCTGAATTTATTTTGAACTCTGCATGTTGTTTAATAACACTTCTTGTCTGTTGTCTGTTGCAGCACAAAAGTGATCAATATGCCAAAGAAAGGTACAGTTTTTTAATCATTTTCAGCAAATGCCCACCATGTTAATTGTACTAACTACTTTTTAGTCCTAACTACTTCCCAGTCAATGACATGATCCCATGCACCATTGTTTATAGAATGCTCTGTTTCAGGGTGCAGGGTAGGGGGGGGGGGGGGGGGTGGGGGCTCCAGGTTCAAGGAGAGCAAGGCAATTCGCCAGTATCTTCAAATAATAACTTAGACGTTGACATGCTGATAGTTAGCTCTATCAACATCTTGTCTTAGTTTTGATCATCACATCATTGGGCAGTTTAATTTAGCCACTAACCTGTCGTTCTTTTTCCCTCCTTGTCAGTTTGTAGGAGATGTAAAAAAACTCATGTTGTCATTAAAAAAAATGGTAACATTATTGTGTCAGCTGTGGTTTATTATTTGCCACTTGCAGTAAAATCTGCGATGTTTGTATTGCTGCATGGATGGGAGATTCTGTGTGCATGATTCAGGCAGTTCTTCCTTCCTTGGCAATAACAACATAAAACAAAATAACATTCTTGATGTGTAGATGCGAATCTTTTAGCAAAATAGAATTTACAAGTATGTGGTTATAAGACTACATCAAGCACAGAAATGTGTCAATTGAAGGATTTTTCAAGATACCCTTACCCACTGAAACATGTTAATTATTGTTTATCTATTTATTAATCATAACTCATAAATATAGATTGGAATGAAGTAACATGTTTTCTGCCAATGACTTTTTCAGGCAGTAAAAAGGTGATCAAGGGCTTACACAAACAGCAAAACAGTGTAAACTCTGCTGTAAGGAGGCAAATAAAATCTGCCAGTGTAGGAGTTAAAGTTTCATCAAGTGGACCTAGTAAAACTCTCAGGTGCTTATTTCAAGTAAAAGTTCATTAATAATTCATAAAGAAAAAACAAAAGAAGTTTGTTTGATGAGTGTCTTTAAATCTGATAAAGACACAGCTAAACTTTATGTCCAATTTTTTACCCCAAAATAACTGCAAATCTAAATACAGTGTATTAGTGCAAGAGTGAGTTGATCTATATTTTAGAGATTTTGAATTCATTCATTTCCATTATGAATTATTAATGAATTATTGAAATTTATTGTTTTAAATAACAGCCTTTGAAGCAAATACAGTTGAAATAATATATTATTACAATATTATTTTTTTAAAAACTCTTTCCACATCCTTTCATTAAATCAGCAACATATTGCTATCTTGAAGCAACAAGGAAACTATCAGAAATTGCATTTGAACCTCCATGGCTAGTTGTGTTCTTTGCTTTGCAGAGACCCAATGATTGATGAATTTGTTTTAGTTAAGCAAATTAAATCTCCAAGATGTTACAAACTCTCATTTCCCCCAGCCATTCTGTTAAAGCAGCTATTTTGATATTTACAAGCAATTTTGTGATTATTTTGTTAATCCTGAAATTGCCTTATAGATTGTTTTCAGTCACATGGTCAGCAGCTTTGCAAATTGCTTGGAAAAAAAGAAAGTTTTAACATGTGAAAAGAGTTCAATTCCCACAGGAATATTTTTTTTGTAAACAAATATGGCTGCCAATTCATTGTTTTGTACACAAATATGGCCGCCGTGACGTCATGTGAAAACGATCTATTAGTTCGACACTGTAAAGTGTAAGTAAAGCTCATATGACTCACTCTTAGTTATTTATTATTATCTTAACAGGGAAAGAGTAATTCATTTATTAGCAGTTAAACCTTACAAGAAACTAGAACTAATATCTAGATTGGCTAAAGGTAAGGAATATACAGTCATGTACCCATCATTTTCTGGCTTCCTCGATTGCCCTTCAGAAACTGAAGAAGCCAAAGAAACTGTGTGTTCATAATACCTGAATTTTAGTCTTGATTTGTTTTAATTTAATATAATTTTGTTTAAATTTCTTGTAGTTTTGGTACAATGTCGTGCAAAAACAATTCATTTAAAATTAAAAATGCAATGGCCAGCATTTTTAAAAGCTTCTGTTTTCATCTTGCAGATGGTGTGAATTTACAGAAAGATAAGAATTCATTGACTGCATTATTACAACAAGTAAGTGAAAAGAGACATGATTTTTATATTATACAAAATAATACTGACAGTGTTCATTAGCCAGTCATCTCACTGGGATATGCAGTAAATTAGTTCCTGTAAAATTGGAAAGCACTCATATGGCATTTAAAAGCTGCCATATAATTTATTGTGATTGTTCCAGAACCCAAGGACCCTCCACCCCTCCCACCCACTGTTTGCCCCCAGCTACACGTATGTTCTTGATAGTGAAAATAAAAGTACAGTCAAACCCGT
The DNA here is from genome assembly GCA_038088405.1 of Porites divaricata. Classification (NCBI taxonomy): domain Eukaryota; kingdom Metazoa; phylum Cnidaria; class Anthozoa; order Scleractinia; family Poritidae; genus Porites; species Porites divaricata. The sequence goes on from JBBMOI010000003.1 coordinate 19,054,607, forward strand.
ATATAACGGCCCTTTATATAGCGGTCATCCTGTATATAACGGTTGCCGAACAACCTCCCAAAATTTTCAGTTGCCTTATATTTTCTGCAAAGTTGACCAGTGTATAGTGGTCACCCTGTATATAACGGTCACTTCATCATTCCCCAAGGGTGACCGTTATACACAGGTTTGACTGTACTAAACAGTAAATAATCAGTTTTGCTCCCTACTTATTTTTATAACTAGTTTATTAATTGCGTATGGAACATGTAATAAGAATAAAATTTTGACTTTTTGACATTTGGTTCAGCTAACCTTAATTTGCTGTGTGTGATAATAATTATTATTAAATATTATTTCAATGTCTTGAACTGTTCATTTGCAGGTTGCTGTTATGACTGACAACCAATATAGATTATTAAAACATTTATATTCTGAAGTTCAGGTAATTGAAAATAACAGCCCCTCATCATCATTAAAAATATTTTAGTCTTTACTGGTATGCCACTTCATTCTCTCATTCACCATGTTGATCACCATGGCTGAGGTGATCATTCAAAATTGACCATGCATGAATACTTTATTGAAGATAGCTTTGTACAGTGCAAGGTTGTTCTGCCACCAACAAAAACTGGTTTTAAAATTTATGGTTGTGGTCTTGCAGTTTACAAACTTCAAATAGGAAAATTTATGTATCAATACAAATCTGGCTTACTTCCTTATAGCTTCAATAACATGTTTTTGGTGACACGCAGGTCCATTCTTATGGCACTAGAAGTTCAGAGCTTTTTTATTTACCTCAACGTAGGACTAATATAAGAAAGTTCTCATTCAGTTTCCAAGGTTCTAAATTTTTTAACTCTCTTAGTTTTGAAATTCGAAATGCAATAAGTACCGCTTTTCCTTTTGCTGTAAGCTGAAAGCATTCCTCTTATCATAAATAGTAATATTTTTTTCCTTTTTTTTTTTCGTCATTTTCACTTTTTTTAGCCTGGAACTGTGATTAGTATGACTATCTAATATATTTATTATAAGATTTACTGTAGCTCTGCCATTGATTTTCCCATGTGTATTCTGATAATATTTTGTTCTAATTATTTTAACTGAGGGAGCCCATTCCTTATAAGCCCGGTGGCTTCTTGACTTGGGCTTCCTCGCCATGAGAGCTTAAATAATTTTTTTATTTTGCTTTGTACAACTTATGGCAAACAAAATAATAAACAATAAACACTGAAAGCAATAAAAAAGAAAAGAGAACACAGATAATTTTTGTTAGATTGTGATAATTATATTGCTGACCTTTTGTATATATTCTTGTTGTGCAAAAAGTTGCATGTAGTGTGATTGGTTTTCTTGTTTAGGTTGAAACATGGCCAGGCTATAGTGAATTGGATAGACAAGCTTTGCGCAGGTGAGAATCAAACAAGAGACAGTTGGGACCTTGTATAAGTAATTTGCAGAGAGTAGATTGGAAAGAAGTTATGAAGAGTTGGTCAAGTTGGAACATGTTTAATATCAAGATTGCCTGTGTAAAAGTCACAATATCCAGTTCGAAGACACTAGTAAACCTAGAAGATGTCCTTTTTCAAAATAATTAATGATGTCACCGGAGTCAGCTCCATTTGATAGACAATCTATTGTAACATTAAAGGGTATGGTTGAAAGCTACACTGTACTTGCTTTTCTTGTTAGCAGATCTGGCTTTGAGCTTTGCTTTGTTGTACAGTCAACTCTTTCTAATACAGACTGGCACTATGTGTCCATCTTACAGAGATGTCTGTCATGTAGAGGGTCAAACTAAAAGAGCAAGGATAGGCATGAGGGACTAACTCTAGGTGTCCATTTTAGCAAGGCAGTTGTCTTATAAAGTTGTCTATTTGGAGATTCTGAGTTGACTGTATCATAATAATTTATGTAAATGTTAATTGTTTACTCATCTGCTTCTACAGGAAAATGAAAGTAGAAACGAATGATAACCCTGTAGTAACTTCAACATCTTCTCCACCAAAAAATACTCAGGTACATGAAGTAAAACATACAGTGATAGATATTTGGTTGTTAACAGGGATTTCTTTGTAATTTTTGTGGGCAGTTTTAGGTGCATATAGTATGACTGCGTACTTGTCTTACATTATACGTAAAATATTATCATTTGTGATATGTTTTGTTATCTAATTGACAATTATTGGATGAGGTTGAGCAAAATTAGGGGCTTTGTCAGTGGCAAGCAGCATCAAACAACTGATCTGCAACACACTGACAAATCACAATATTTTGTGATAACCAAGTTCAATACCTGTTTTGTCATTCGATCTCAAAGTTTGTTTTTTAATGAGTATCTTCTGGAAGTGAAGCGATCTGCCATTTTACACAAGAGCAATCACAAAAAGCTAGGAGAAAAGCGTGGTTTCATTTACACATGAGACGAATAATTATCATTTGCAGCCAAACACGGTTGGAGGACATTGGGTGTGAGCAGACCATTATTTGTAGGCAGTTATTTGCAGGTTAATTCAGATTAAGAAAAGTAGCCTGTCTATTTGTGTCACAATAATTGTTTTTAAACAAAACAAGTTAATATTATTATTATTAAAGTCAGCAATAACTCAAATCTCCACCCTTTTCAATTATCTTCTGCTGATTGTGTGACAATAATGATTATGAAGTTATGAATATATGAAAATCATATGAGAACTGCCAGTTGAAGAATATTTATATGAAAGAAGATCATTGCAGTTATAGAAGCAACTTTTGCAGTTGCGAAAAAAAAAAGTCAGAAAAAATTCAGGCTTTTACTGGATTTGAACCCCTTCCTCTTTGCGATACTGGCTTCAGGCTTTTTTTTCGCAACTGCAAAAGTTGCGTCTATAACTGTGATGATCTTCTTTCATATACCAGTAATAATGATTACGCTATAATAATAATAATAATAATAATGATACTAGTAATGATAATAGTCAACACAATCATACTAAAATCATAATATTTTTCAGACAACCAAGCAACCAAGCAAGCGAGTCTGTTCTAGTGAATCTGACAGATCTTCAAAGAGGCAGCGTGTTGCTCATATAAACAAAAACAACAACATTGTAATGAAAGAGTCTATAAGCAAAGACTCTCCCATTGCAACTCTCAAGACCAGCCCTGATAGCCAAAGTGAGGACCAGTCATACCCTGCAGTGAAAAAAGAAGTAGTAGATTCAAGTACAACGGCAAACCTTGGTGAGTATACTGTGAATGATCTAATAGACGCCCACGGCAATCTCTTTCATTTTGGAGCCCAAGCGGGGGAGTTAAATAGAAAAAAGATATTTAAAAGAGGGAGGCATTTATTTTCATAACTGTAACCAACACTTATGCTTTCAGCGAACATATCACCACAGTATATAAATAGCAGAGTATCCAGTCTATCCATTGATGAGCCAAGGCCATTTAGAGATCCATGTTGGGTTTTTTTTAAGCTCAACTTCAATGTCAGAATTCTTACTTTGAACATTGAACTAGGTGCAATGTGCAAACTCTTATTAATCAAACGAGAAACTGAATCAATTAGAATGATTTTGGTATAATGTGCAGTTCCAAAAAATATCTATACCCCCCATGTGGTGCACGTTTGCTTTAGACCCCCAGGGGATGCTGGTCAGACCTCCCACCCCTTGCAATTTCCATGATTTTTCAACTTGGTTAGGCCCCCCTGGAAAGAATATTTCTGTGAGAAATGCTGTTGCACTATACTATTATGCAAAAGATGATTATTTCGGTGATAAAGACAGAAAAAAACCTTTTTTCAGTTTTTTTGGAGCAATTGTCATGCAGGGAGTCTTTAGACTAGGGCATTTATAACAGAGGAGTGTCTAATACAAATTTGGGACAGGTGTTGGAGGGGCACTTATCAGACAAGGGGCGTTTATTTGAGAGAGTCAGAGCCAGAGTCCCATAGGATAATCAGGATGAAGCATTCCATTATCAGATAAATTTTGATGTTTTGATCAATCCATTCAATTTGAACACTGTGTCCATCCTATTCACTTGTTGCTTTTGATTTTCGTTTTGTTTTTTAAACAGAAAACTCAATTAATGGTGTAAATAGTTTGGATTCGCCTGAATTCATGAGGTAAGATGGCTTCATACAAGGCAGGGCTTGAAAAAACTTGAATTTTGGCTTTGTCGGCTCTCACATTTTGCTCGCCCCCGGGGCCACTTCTTGCTCGTCTTTGTAATTTAGCTAAAAGAAGACTTTCTTCGATCCTTGCCTAATTGGGCAGGTGAGCTGTAAAAGATACTTACCCGGTTAGAAATTCTATGTCCTGGACAACCGGACTTTTTTTTAAGCCCTGCGAGTTACTTCTTCTTTTCAATAATGCCACTGAAATTCAGCCTTTATTTTCAATTTAGCAAACTCTTCCTTTAACATGGAAAGTCATAGCCTTACCATTCAACTGTTTGTTGTCTTCCAGGAAATACAAGCCGATAACAACATATGAACAGCGTTGCTCATATAAAAGAGACTTTCAGGCAGAGTATAGGGTATATGAAGGGTTGAAAGAGAAGGTGGATTCTGTTTCTACAAAGTTTACTGAACTTCAAAATAAACGACAGCAGTTCCCTGAGGGAAGTGAGAAAAGAAAGGTAGGTTAAGGTAAATGAATAGTCAAGGAAAAGCAAGCTGATCTGTTTTAAGGGCAGCTGGTCACTCAAGGAAGATCGTTGTTATTTTTTCTTATCAAAAAATAAGATGACAGTGTGTTACGTTACTCACCGTATTCTGAGCTTTCAAAGTTTGGTCAGTTCCAGTTAAGTTTTTTTGCAAAGATGGCCATCACGGACTGCCATTGTGGATCGTGTGATGTCATTCCCATCAATGGGGAAATGGCAGAAAGCTGAAATAGGCAGAAAGTTTGACATCGCTGCTAGTTTTTTTTTTTTAATGAAATTTCTAAATCAAGGTGGCCAGACAAAAAAATCAGATATTGCCACAACATTGCCATCCCCAAACTTTGTGGTGCACCAAGCTTCCCCTTGAAGGACAGGATGACATCACATATAATCGAAAATGGGTGCCCCAAATTTAGAGAAGTATTTCATACAGGTTGGATGGACTTTGAAGGCTCAGAGAATGGTTGGTTACTTTAACACAATAGCAATGGCTTACATGTGATTGGAAAAATAATTCCCGTTTCTAAAGTGACCTTTTCCTTTAGTAGGATTAATAGACTGGAGTATATCACACATCTGTTAATCCTAAAATATTTTTGTAACATCCGATCCAAACTGATTCTTTCTCTTCTAAAATACCTGCATTATCTGATTACTAGTCCTTAAAATTTATCTGCTTGAAACCTAATGTTAAAAGCTTGCCTGCCAAAAAAACCGTTTTTGTAGTCACCTTTGCTCTGTACGCTGTGTTTAGTTGGCTTTAGGTGCTCGTTACAACTTAGGTTTGCAAGGAGTTATGTTTCATTGAAATTACCCAGGTTCTCTGGTTCCTTTTTTAGGATACCGATAAGGAAATTGTACAGCTCTACCAAAAAATTCAGAAGGTAAGCATTACAGTCTTTTCACTTACGTATTTTCCATCTGATTTATTCTTGGGTACCTGTGTTAACATATCTGACTTTCATAATCTTGAACCAAACAATAAGGAAGGGAGTACTCCCTCGTATGGGCTATACGAGTAGGTGCTGCTCAGCAGGGTATGTTTTTTTTATGGCGCGGTAACTAGGACAAATCGATGTGCTAGACCTTTAAAGTGAAGATGTATATCTTTGAAGTGACGAGGTACACATTTGAGGTGAAGATGTACACCTTTGAAGTGACGAGGTACACGTTTAAAATGATGACGTACACCTTTGAAGTGACGAGGTACACGTTTAAAATGATGACGTACACCTTTAAAGTGACGAGGTACACGTTTAAAATGATGACGTACACCTTTAAAGTGACGAGGTACACGTTTAAAATGATGACGTACACCTTTAAAGTGACGAGGTACACTTTTAGAATGATGACGTACACTTTTAAAGTGACGAGGTACACTTTTAGAATGATGACGTACACCTTTAAAGTGACGAGGTACACGTTTAAAATGCTGACGTACATCTTTAAAGTGACGAGGTACACGTTTAAAATGATGACGTACATCTTTAAAGTGACGAGGTACACGTTTAAAATGATGACGTACATCTTTAAAGTGACAAGGTACACGTTTAAAATGATGACGTACACCTTTACAGTGACGAGTACCTTTGAAGTGACGTGGTATGTCGTTAAAGTGAGGAGGTACGTTTTTTAATTGACGACCTACACCTTTGAAATGACGACGAATGACGACCAGTATGTTTTTTAAGAGTCTAGAGCGTCTAGCACCTTTGTCGTGAGGATAGGCCTGCGGATCATAAACAGCGGTTTCCCGTTTCGCGCATGTCATTTATAGGCCACGTGTTTATTAGCCGTGTGGAGCCGTGTTTCTATCCAAAATGACAGGTGCACACCGAGATGTGAGAGAAACACTACGCGAATGCGCTCAGAGCATTCTTAATTCCATCTCTGTCATGGAAAACGGTAGGTAAAATATTAGCTTAACATCGAGCAATGGAGGCTTTTGTTTTGAGACAATATTTGAGAACGTCAGCGAAGAAAAATCAAGTCGGTGAACAGGGCAGGGTGGTAAGATGCGGCAGACATATTTGTTGTATTTTGTCCTTAGTTTTAAACGTGTACCTTGTCACTTTAAAGGTGTACGTCATCATTTTAAATGTGTGCCTCGTCACTTCAAAGGTGTACATCTTCACCACAAAGGTGTACCTCGTCACTTCAAAAGTGCACATCTTCGCTTTTAAAGTGTAGCACATCGATTTGTCCTAGTTCCCGCGCCATAGTCTTTATGCTTCTCTGACTCTGGAACCTAAACAGTTCGCCTTGCGTGAGGGAATCCAAGACAGTCTTGTAGTCTGGATTCCGGATTCCAGGTACTGGATCCCAGTCTTTATCAGTGAAACGTGGATTTTGAATTCCAATCGTTAGTGGGATTCCGGATTCCTTGCGCTGTATTCCGGATTCCAAAGCCCAAGATTTCGAATTTCATAAGCAAAACTTCCCCTAATTCTGGAATCCGGATTCCCTTACATGGGCGAAACACTGTATCATATCTGGTGATATTCGAGTCGGCTTGCAAGAGACATCAAGCTACTGATATTAGCAAAGATTAATAGTGATTCAGCTCGTGGAAACCATAAGTCACTTTCTTTCCTCTATGGTTCTAAACTATAGTGTTTTTACTGCTAGGATACTATGTGGCAACAGACAAAGAAACAGTGCAAAGAGCTGCACACTAAACTGAGCTACATCAAAGGACTCATTACTGCCTATGACAAGAGCATTGCAAGCACGTGACATGCAGCTGATTGCCACGTGAATACCCGTGAACACCGCCATCAAACCCTCTCTGTTGCCTTCCTCCAAGGAGTCAGTCAAGGAAGAGGCATTCTTTTAATCATATCCCAACCTCCTTTCCATGGTTTAACGGGATAAGGGGAAGCCTGGAAACCAGCTTAGTTGCGTAGAGTTCACGTTTCCCCAGATCAGTGAAAAGGCTGTAAATATTGTTCGCTCGTCAAAGAGAATGCATGCACTGAGTGGGCAAAAAGGGAATATCTGAGTTTCCAAATCAGTCACTTTCAAAGTGGGGCCAAGTCCGAAACCTTTCGTGTAAGAATGAATTGAAGGCATAGAGCGCTGACCAATTGTATGAAAAACGTGGAAATTCCGGTGAAAATGTTATTTGAATTGTTCATCCCGGTGGACATTTTCTAGAAAAAAGGCCAAAGGTATTACCTTTATTTCCCGCTTTTACCGAAACGACCGAAATTTTTTGTTCCATTTGTCGGAAAATTTTCATCGAAATTTCTGTAGAAATGGTGAGCGCTCATAATTTCATACTTTAAAAAAATGCTCTTACCTTTTCTTTGAAAGTGTTGGGTATTGGGGCAGCTCTGAAATAGCTTTTCATCGTTTTTAAACGTTTGCATCACCTTCTCAAGGAAAATCTGCAACCAACCGTTGCTCATTAAAAGCCCCGTTTGCGCGAGCAAATTTTACGATAAAAACTTGTTCGTGTCAGCTGGAAAGCTTGACATGTTCTTTTTCCTTGTTTAAATAAAAGAAACCTGCTTCTGTAAACGAGGCTGAAGTGAGAATTTCCTTTCAACAGCAATGATCCCTCTTACGTAGGGAATAAACAGCAGAGAAAGTTATAATTAAATTAAAGTATCCTGGTAAATTGTTGTTATTACAAGATAGATAAATTTTATAAGTTTCTTTACTTCACCTCTGTGTATACTGCAGGAACACAATTGGTCCTTTTTTGCGCTGAAACCTTTAAAATTTTGTTGAAATGCATAGGCAAACAGCCTTCTTTCCTTGGTCTTCATTTCTTTGTTCTTTTTGCCGGTATAGTAAGTAACTTTTCCTGGCTAAGATTAAATCAAAGGTTTAAATTGTAACATGTGTTCTTTCTTTAATATCTAAAATATCAGATGCATCCAGCTCATGTGAAAATTACGCTGTAACAAAGGCGACGAAAGAACAGGTAGGAGCACAGTCCCACTGTTCCACCATGCTCTTTGCTGTGCCCAATGGGTTTTACAACGGTTAATATTATGACGACGGTCCGGTGAGCGTCTCTTCTTATTCGCGCGTAGGGTCTGGGGGAGGACTCTGACGCACTGATTATGTCCTACCACTTGCTCCCTGCGCTCTCAGTCCTCAGCGCTTTCGTTACTGACGTCGAGGAACAGGCGAGTGGAGAAATGCCAGCGTGGACGCTTCATTTAGCTAAGCTCCTTGGGTTGCGACGTTCTTTCTTTATCATTCTGTCGGGGTATCCACAGTTACTTCCGCCATTCTTTCTGGTCTGACTGCTCATACATTTCCAGAAATCTTGTATTGGTCAGCGGAAAGTTGGTTCGGCCTAGAACCCGAGAGGTTTAAAAACGCACCCCCACAGACGTCAACGGCCGTCTATAATGTAATTCTTGCAGGTGGTTTCTCTGTTTCACAGAGAAGTATCTTTTCGGGACCGCTTCCGAAGATCTCTGAACAGAACAGAACTATTTGGGTATCAATTTAGGTTTCTAGGAAATTGCCCACCTACCCCTCCCCTAGGCTAACATTAACACTAACTTCACACTTGGAGCAAAATGATGGCTTAGTGGAGGGGTAGGTGGGCAGTTTCACTGATCTAAGAGTGATTCAGGGTCATCAAGTGGAATGTTGCCACGCCGGTTCAAATATGCGCCATTTGATCTTTGCAAATCAAGCTTTCACGACCTTGAACCTTCGACAATGATTCATGCAGACTCCGTGTCATTTGTCACCTCTGCTAATGATCGAATTCAGAAGTATTCGTCGATGTTTGGCTTTCCTTGGACAAATCCGTCGGTGAATTCTCAATGTAAGTGGTATATAAAAAATGAGTACACTGATATGGCATAGGGTCTATAATCACGATTTCGGCTTGTAAAAAGTTCAACTCTAAAAGGTTTCTTTGGAGTATTCTGGATGCGCTTCTCACTGTTTCAGGCGCGTGTCTTGTGACATGTACCGCCTGTATCCTGGGTATCAGAGGGTTTTTTTCGCGTGTGACGAGGAGCTTCGTCGGCCGCAGGCCGACACGTAAGACTTGACCGAAACCGGAAACCACCCAGGGTATGTGACTGCAAATCAGCTAAGAAATGGTATCTAATGCGCATGTGCAACAGCTGACAGTGTCCCTTTAACTGTGGACGGAAAAAATAAACGTTGATATGATGACATTCGTCTGGATTGGAATGACGTGCTGCTGTTCAAACAACCCAACGAAACAATGAATCATTAGGAACTACTTTATCTGTTCAAACTACATTTCGATCAGACGTAATCGGCGACGATAAAGAGAAGCACACGAGAAAGATTTTTGTAATATGGCGCAAGACCACGAGCCCACGGTAGCTGTCCTCGGTATGCATAAAACTGAAAGCACTTGGCGAGGGGAAGAAGGCTCTGTTTCTTGTTTGCCATTGGCAGTTCAAAACGGTTCCTCTTCTCCGGCAGTGAAGCTGTACGGTAAGAGAGAGAGACAGCTGCTAACCATTTATTTTTACCGTATTTTGCGATAAAACTGTCGCCACGGAGTCGGCTGAGAGGTTAAGTTTTAAAAAAAGCTTTTCAGGTATTTAATTCGTGATATTATACACGGCACCCCTCTCAGTAATAACCTTTTAACAGATTTACAGACGTGGGCCTTTTCAGAAACGCAATAACAACTTGATTTAACACCGGGTCTGAATAAACTGCGGGGACACGAAAAACCGAATAAATGCCAGGGGCGTTAAATTGGTAAAATACTGTATTTTTCTTTTTCTCGAAGGCTGTTCAAAAAGGACGTTGGATTCTCGTTAGTTTAACTCACGATTTCGATTCCAGGGAGGAGGGACAAGTTATAGAGGCACCGGCCTAGTTGTAAAGGAATTGCCGTCAGTAGGAAAAGCGGGCTTTGTATACATCTCGATTCCCTCTATATACCTTGTTGACACTCCCTCTGTAACAGACCCAGTGAAACCCTACTCAGTGATAATTCAGCCTTCCCGATACACGGTGAAAAGTTTGCTTCTACCCCGCTGATTTTTTTCTCATTCGGTCACTTTCTATCATGACTTCTACAAGACCAGTGTATTTCGTTGGTCATAACTGTTCCAAAGAAGCAAATAATATAAAACATTATTATCATTGATAAAAAGAAAATACGAAGGGTACAGGTAATCAATTTCGCATAAAAAAAGTGTAAATCGTTTAGTTCCTCTTTAGTTTTCAAGCCGGTAAAGATGCGCTTTGTGGGAAGTACCCAACCAAGCAACCAAGAAGAAAACTCAGTGGAAAATAAACCATCCCAGTGACGTTTTCTTTGAGAAGCCGTGAGGATATAGATTCCACTGGGTCTCAGTTTCGCGGGTCCTTTATTTCGCGTTTTTCGCGATTGTAAACAAAACGCGAAAATTAAAGACCCGCGAATAAGAATTCTGCCCTTCTTTCATGTTTTCCTACCCAAAATACTGTCTCGCCAAAAGCATTCAAAAAAGTGCTCGAAAATGATCATCAAGGCTTACTCTAATTCCAGACTCACAGGCCTACTGCACGTGCAGCACACCTTTCGGTAAATTTCTAAGCTTTTCAGGGTTGCCACTACGCAACAACGACCAAGAAATTTCCTGTGCCAGTCACGTTTACTCTCGTGAATCAAGAGCAATAGGTTTCATCGGAGATTATTACTGGCAGGAATCAAAAAGTGTTGCCTTTTAATGAAAATAGCGCCAATACAAATAAAGTAACAAAGTTTATCCCCGCAAAGTTTGCGCAGTGCGAGTACAAAATTACCTGTTTTTAAAAAAGTTAAATTTCTCATAAAATTTGCAGCGATCGGGAAAGAAGGAGATCCCCAATGGCCTTTAATGACATGTGAAACCAGATGTAAGAATGAAAGATAGTGGAAGGGTACAAGAGCAATGGACGGTTCAGTCAACCGTGCTTCATCTGGTATTCAGTGCGCTTTCCAACTAAATAAAGAAAATTCCCCAAAAGAGGAATCAATCTGGTTCATTTTGTAGTTTGCAGTTTTGCGGTAATAGGCCACTTTGCTTCCCTTCTAAAAAATAGAAGAAAAAAAACCGCCCGGTCCCGAAATGATCGCAGCTTACCTTCACTCTTTCACGTTACCTTATTAAGAGTTCCCAAAGTAACGACTTCCCGAAAGTAGCGACCCTCCTCTCTTAACGCGCGGGGGGGGGGGGGGGGTACTCCCTTATATAAGCCATCTAGGTGTGTGCCGCCCCATAGGGAGCGTTTTTGCGCCGTTTTGGTCTGAAAACGGTTATACACTTTGCCCATTTTGGTCTGGAATCGGGTATGGTTTTCAAGGGAACTGCGCGCGGAGTGTATAAACGTGGAAAGAAAGAGAAATATACGAATTCGAAATGGATTTGAATATTTTTTTGTTTGCGCTATAATCTAAGTAATGATAACATAATTTCTGCCTAAAGGCCAGGTCTTAAAACGGCTATGGATTTTAGAGTTCTAGTCTGAAAACGGGTGTGGAAAATTAAATTTTTTGGTCTGAAATTGGGTCAGGATTTGGAGAACCGGGCGGCACACCCCCACCAAGAATTCCCAGGAGTAGCCCCCCGGGTCTTAACGTTATACTCAGACGGATTTTTTTTATATCTAAACTGTTCCAATCTCCTTTTTCTTCTCAATGTTGTTAAAAAGGCAATTTCGTACAAATGTCTTAGAATTATTCCTTCAGTAGCGTTCACTGACTCAAAAAGGCAAATGGTGTCGGGTTCAGTAAATCACCAATCCCCTCTCCTGTGCATTGTCATTTGATTGGACGAATAATTTCACTCCGAAAAACAATCATTGCAAAATCATCACAGCCTCTCAAGCTGTCTCCAAGGACAAGTGTCTCCGACTATCAACAATACTCTCGCGGCGAGATATTGGGTCTTCCGAGAAGTAAGCTACGGTTTCTTGTGGGAAATTTGAAGTAGTATCATCAGAGATGACTGCGCTACGAGACCGCGCGGAGAGCAACATTAAGTACGAGCCGGCAAGTATGTAAAAAGTTTTGATTTGCCTTCCATAGCTTATGTACGGAGAGACAGTATTTACGGATCATTAAGGGATCGTCCCCTTCGCTCGAGGGAGGCTGTCATTATTTCTTTGCTTCCCACTTGCAACTAGAATACCTTGCTTCAAACCATGTACAAGGAGGTATTTCTTGCCAGAGTTTGGAGATGGATGGGAGAATATTTACACGGCAAATGATTTAATACCGTCACAAATTAAATAGGCAATCTGGGCGCGTCTACCGTATGTGCGTAAGCCGCTTCTGATCGGTCAACAAAGAGAATATTTACACCAGCGCAACTACCAGATCGCTATCGTTTTTCTAATCGAGACTGTACAGTGACAATCTGCAACCACAGTTTTTCCGCCGTACTGGCACAGGAACCGTGTGCCATTCTTTCAGCTTTATTTGTAAATAGCGGATGGAGTTTACGAATCAAACCCTTAATATTTATTAGATACAAACACAAGAGCCAGCTAAAAAGATATGACAGGTTGAAAAACAGCTCACGTTACACCCATTGAATAGCTTCTTCGACTTTTGTTTGCTTTCACTAAATACAGCTAGTTCTCAGCTAAATTTACACAAAAAAATCTTATCAGTCGATTCCATAGCAATTGCACGCCGGTGGAAAACCATTTTATAGACATCATGCCAGTGGTGTTTTTAAGCTGACCATGGTTGATTCATTACATAACACATATCCCTTTTCTATCCTCGTTTGCAAAGCAACCTTGAAATGACAATAATCCCGCTAGGTGTTTGCTTTTTGTCTGGTTTCAAACATAAGCTCTTTCTTACTTGTCGTATTTTTCCGTGGCATTTTTTTTATCCCTTATCTGTTTAAAAGTCAATCTTGTAAAAAAATCGCCCCTGTTTCCGTTCCGGGTACCGGGTTGTACAACGAGCGTTACTACTTTTCTCCTCCGCCGAAAAGCCGAGATAATCTGGTGAATATCAAAAGTTGTAAACAAGTTAGGTTTCAAAGCAACTTCTCGCCTTTCCTATGTACATTTTCAGTACCTCAGTGTACCTTTTACCTGTAGACTGCTTGCAATCCTAATTTACCTTTTTATCTCAGCCAGAGCGATTGCAAACCTCGATGTCAAATTGGGGGACGGTTCGAGTACTTGCAAAACGTTGCAAAGAAAATTGCTCTCAGTCTATTTTACCGATGATCTATGAAAAACCGGTTATCGCGCAAAATTGGGAGAGGAACCACTGAGTCGTGTGTAGTAACAGTAACAGTATCGTTATTGTGCATTACTCTTCATGAGGAGATATCGGTCTGTTCACAACATGCAATGGTCTTTTACATCAAAGAAAAAATAACGTCTGACAAATGATACACGCAAAATGGCATAAAATAATCAAAGGTAACCTATCAAGTTACATTTTCAGTACCGTAATTCTTTTCTCTCATGTTTTGAACATGAGATTAATATATTTATAATTTTGCAAGTATTATTAACTTGTAAATGCATTTTATTGTTCAATAAGCTCTCTAATCATGGAACATCGTCGTCGGGCTTTTGAGCCGGGCCTGAGGAACTGGCTGAATACCCTGGATACCAGAGGTTTTTCTCGCGTGCAGCGGGAATTTTCGGTGTTAGCAGAAGGCCGACACTAATCTCGTACCCAGATCTCCGACGGCCAAGGGAAAGGGATCTCACTCTGTTTTACACTTTTCAGTGTAAAACAGGGTGAGATCTGGGTACGAGATTAGGCCGACACATCTTCGGCCGTAGGCCGAATTCACGAGCGCGGGTCACTATAAAGACTTGACAGAAACCGGAAACCGCGCTAGAAAAGTCTCTGGCACCCAGGGTACTGGCTGAATGGCTCCAAAATGTTCTTGCGGGATCTCTAAAGATCCATAACGTGCAGTTCGACGAATAACTCCTTGGGCATCAGCTTGTTGGGGCTGAATTGAACTCGCAACACACGGGAAATACCCGCGGGGTACTCCCTTATAAGGGCTTAGTCAGGGTATGTTTTTCGAGATTTTTGCCTTAAACAGGGTATCGATTTTATCATTTTTTGTCTTAATCAGGGTATCATTTTTTGTCTTAATCAGGGTATCATTTTTTGTCTTAATCAATCATCTTAATGGACCTCTTAGGAAACAAAACTTTACTTTTACGGGTTCAAAAGGTCATGGTTTGTGATTGTGATTTGTGGATTTTCGATCCGTTTTGTGTGTTTCTGTGTTTCAAGGTTCGTTGCTTGTGATCGTAATTATGATTGACGGCAGCGAAAAACGCAATTGTGAAGGGGACTTTTGAACTTTAGAGTTCGCATGTTTGTGAAAAGCGCAGTAAAAAGGGTATCAGGGTATGACGGGCCGGGCCGCACCTCCCCACCCAAGGTTTGGTTTTCACATGACGTCACCAAAATGCAAACTTAAAAACTATCGATCCTACCGAGATTTTACTTTCATGATGCATTAGAGCAGCTGAGAACTAATTTTCATACAAATTTTCGCTTCAAAAGGATTCTTGGTTTTGTGATAGAGTACGCTTGAATTTCTAAGCTTTTGCGTGACGCGCCATTTACATGACGGCCAAGCTAGCTGTCAAGTAGGTCAAAAAAATGACTTATTTTAGGAAATTTTGCTATCTAAACAGTTCATGTATCAGAAAAAGTATTACTTTAATGTTTATGAGTTACTCGAAGAATAAATTCACGCTTTTGTAGGAAAACTCGGTAACAGATGTTTCTGTTGGTTTTCGTCCGCCATGTTGGAGCTCATCCGGATGAGCTCCAGCATGGCGTCTCCATACAAAGCTCTATAAATTTGGGTAAAACATTTCTTCGGATATCTCGTATACGAATTATTCCTTCGACCCAAATCTTGGCAAGGGTCTTTGTATATTTACCTCCTTTCATTTCCAAGATTCTGGACTTTATCTGTCGAATGGTTTTGATTTTGATTTTAATCTATTTTGAATGGCGTGACACTGAAAACCAGCAATATCTTGTATCCTCCCCCGGGGGGGAATAGCGCTTAGGTGGACGGGCCGCATTTGCAAGAAGCCCCGAATGTGTCGGTTCACTCCGTCAATAAAGAGATTAAAATGGTGATTGGAGTTCACTTTGCACACAAAAGCAGGCTCGTTGGGCTTCTGCGGATCTCTTCGCTCTGCGCAGAAAGCTACCACTTCCAAACATGTCTCCTGATCCGGGATGCAGAGCCCAGTAGTTTCCCTTTCCTGGCTTGCCAAAGAAGCTGCGAGGAACTTTAATGAAGCAGTCATTCAGAGAAAGGTTGTGATAAATGGAATTCAAGAACTTCTGCTGATTCCTGCGAAAATACGGAAAGATGAACTCATATATCTCGTTCAGTGTCTTCATGCGGTATGGGGAACTATCGATGGCCATGGCAATCAGTGCAATGTACGAAAATAGCGGCTTTACTTCTTCGGACAGGTAATGCTTGCTTCTCGACTGCATAGTGGATGGATTGCTGGCTGGAAATGTTATGCTTCAATTGTGTCGATCTGTGTCGAGGCTTTTTATATCGGCGGTGAAGAGTGTGAAGCGCTTGAATTACCCTGGCTCCAGAGGTCCGTTCTCAAAATACCTAATATTAAATAAACCGTGCTTACGGTTTGATGATGGATGGCAGTATTAAATAGCGGTCAGTATAAAACATGGACTGCGGACTGCAGACTGGGTATAAAACACGGACTAGGTATAAAATGAAGACTACGGACTGAGTATAAAACACGGACTAGGTATAAAACGCGGTCTACGAACTATGTATATAAAAACAGCTTTAGAAAGTTAAAACTGAGAGAAAAGGAAAGCGGGCTTGCATAAAACAGTAGTTCCAGCTCCTTGCCTCACACAAAAACATTCCGTAAGCCGGTCACGCTGTCTATATTCTCCTCATGAGGAGAAGGAAGCAAACTGCACGGACAAGGAAGGTTATGCCGCTACTCAAGGCAACTGAAATGAAACTCTGAATCCGACTCTGAATTTTATCAAAAGAAGGAGTTGGAAGAGAACCAATCAGAGAAGCACCGAATAAAAGGAATAGTATTGGTGTTAGCCGAGTCAGAGTAAAATTCTTAAAGATGCCTCTATTCCGTTTCAAATAACGCCTTGGGAATATGAGAAAATGAAGAACTCAGACGAGAAGGTGATATAGGGGCATTCGGCGAAGTAAAAAAGCAGCATTTAGGGGGGAGGGATTACTCACCTGACCTGAATAATAACCGAAATGAAACATCCAACCCAACGTGATATTCTACGTGATATTCTACGCGACATGATTTAAACCCTCCTCCTGACCCCTGGAAGGGGGTACTCCTAGGAATTTTTTGGTGGGGTTGTGCCCCCCTGGTTCTCTAAATCCTTACCGTATTTCAGAATAAAAGTGTCATTTTCCACACCCGTTTTCAGACCTGATCTCTTAAAATCCATACCCGTTTACAGGCCTGGCCTAGTTTAGCCTGTTCCAGGCTCTCAGATAAAGAGGAGACTTCCCAGTTTCCTCTCGTTTTATTTTGGCGCTTTCTCAATTCAGCGGAGCCAACTATCTCGGAGCCTGGAACAGCCTAGGCCTGATTAGGCAGAAACTAGTATGTCATCGTTATATATTATAGATTAGAGCACAACAGTAGATCATTACCTTTTGAGCGCGAACAAAAAATTCTTCAAATGCATTTCAAATTCGCATACTTCTATTTCCTTCTTATTCATTAAGAACTGAAAACGATAAATACATTCGTACATGTACGCTCCCGTAGGTTCCTTGAAAACCATACCCGATTCCAAACCAAAATGGGCAAAGTGTTTCCAGACCACCAAAACGGCCCATAAACCACACCCTTTGGCGTATACGGCTGATATAAGAGAGTACTCCCCCCCCCCCCCCCCCGATCCTGACCCCTTTCATGATTGTTAGAGACTATGGCCATGTCTAAAATGGGTGAAGAAAATAGCATTTTTGTCAGGCTCTTGATTCAGAGAACCTCCACCAAGAATTTCTATCTTATACCCAGTCCGCAGCCTGCAGTCCGCGTTTTATACCTAGTCCGTGTTTTATACCCAGTCCGCAGTCCGCAGTCCGTGTTTTATACTGACCGTATTAAATATTACTTGATAGGCCTCATGAGGCTTGATTGTGGTTATTCTATACTGGACTGACTGGAGAGAGATTCTTTGAAGGCTAAACCAACTTTTTCAAAGCAATTGATTTTTCCTATACTGATACAGTGGAACCTCGATTTAACGAACCTCTATATAACGAAGTCCTCGGTATAACGAACGAGTTTCTTCAGCCCGGCCAAAATTACAGTAAAATGTATGGAATAGAACCTCGATATAACGAACCTCGATTTAACGAAATCCTCGTTATAACGAACACAATCCAGGAGCCCAAACGTAAAATATACCTCGATATAACGAATAAATGTCAACATGTGACGAAAGATTAATAGCAAACAGACCAACAAGGATGAAATTTCTTTAATCCTGTAACACGAGGGCAGCCGCTCATTACAGCTTTATACAATACTAGCACAAAAACATCTACAGATCGACTTTATCCTCTTTGTCTCTTATAAGTTCTATTAATTTCTTTATCTTTGAAGGCTTCTTGTGGAAAAAGGAATAAATAGCTGGAATTTCCAGTCCAACACCCTTGTTTCTTCTTTTTCCGACCACCTTCGCTGATATTTGACCTCCGTGCTTTAGAAATAAGTGGAAGACTCGTGAAAGTGTCAAGGGCACATGACCCACGATCTGAAGCGTCCCGTCTTGGTCTCGAACCCCTTTTACAGCAACAGCGTGGGTGTCGTGTGGGTTATCAGGCTCGTGCTGCAGAAAATATAGATGTGAAATCACTCAGTTCGCTCAGAACCGGTCATAACTACAATCACATCCTCGAAGAGTCTTACCTCACAATCCAGAACTTCGCCAACAACTGCATCCCAGATATCTTTATACTCATGATAGCCTCGGATACAAGATCGAAAAGAATATGCGGTTGTGTTCATTGTTGTCTGTTAGTTTTTTTTTCACGGTATTCTGACGTATTAAACTCAACAAACCGCTTCGCATTTAATGGCGTTAGAGAGCAGACCGCAGACCTCCAATTAATTTCCTGTAAAGGTGTCTGAGGTGACACGATTGTTGATCAATATCAAAGGAATTAGATTTCAAAAATTCCAGCACGTCCTGCGATGTCTGGCCGTATTTTGTGTCGCTACGTGAAAGCCACGTGCGTTTATATCTCTGTTGAGTTCGGCACTTATTATTGAAAGCAGTATATTAATATAATGTTCTATGGCAAGCCTAGAGAGTTCAGCAGAAGAAAGCACAGCAGTTCCCGTTCAAATTGCTTCCGGACCGCCTCCATCAAAAAAACAAGAAACAAAGAAGAGAAGGATTCTGACATTGGAAGAGAAATATAAACTGGTTAAAGCAATCAAGAATGGGGAGAAAAACACTGTTGCTGCAAAACGTTTTGATCCTCCTTTGTCTCAGTCTACTATCTCGACCATTATGAAGAAAAAGGACGAGATAATTCGAGCCTATGAAGGAGGATTGTATGCAGACAAACGAAAGAAGATGAAGCAATCGACTTCTCCAGATCTGGACAAAGCACTGTCCAGATCGGTTTCGGAAGGTTCGAGGTATGAACATCCCGGTCAGTGGACCAATCTTACAAGAAAAAGCCCTGTATTTTGCACAAGAGCTAGGGTATGAGAGTTTCAAGGCAAGTAATGGCTTTCTAGAAAAATTCAAGGAAAGACAAGGAATCTCAGGCCAGGCTGTATGTGGTGAAGAGAAAAGCGTAGATCCTGATATTGTCGAAACTTGGAGTGAGCGTCTCCCGGATATTTGCCGCAGCTATAGTATGAAGGATCGTTTCAATGCTGACGAAACAGGATTTATGTGGAAAGCTACCCCCAATCAAACGCTTAACTTGAGAGGAGAAAAGTGCACCGGTGGTAAGAAAAGTAAAGAGCGCGTGACAGTCCTCGTGGCTTGTAACCAGGATGGCACAGAGAAGCTACCCCTACTTGTGATAGGGAAATACGCCAGACCCAGGTGTTTTAGGAACAGTAACATGAACTTGCTTCCTGTGACCTACGAGTCTCAAAAGAAAGCCTGGATGGACAGCGTTTTGTTTGAAAAGTGGGTCCGTCAAATTGACCGACGAATGCGAGGAGCAAACCGCCATATTCTGTTATTTATAGACAATTGTTCATCACACGTTATTGTCAATGGCCTCACAAACACAAAGCTCATCTTCTTTCCGCCGAACTGCACAAGCAAGCTACAACCGGCAGACCAGGGCATAATCCAGAACCTAAAGGTACATTATCGCAAGACAATGATCAGGCGGATGTTGCAGTGTTTAGATGACAATAAACCTGTCAAAGCAATCGACCTTAAGGATGCTGTCTTTATGATGGCCAAAGCCTGGGACAATGTAAGCACCACAACCATCAAGAACTGCTGGAAAAAAGCAGGATTCCCAGGTGAAGTAGAAGAGCCCTCCCACGATCCTTTTGAGTCTGACGACGAAGATGAAGACACCGATGAACTTGATGGCGGCCTATGGGGAAACATCACCCACCATTTTCCCTCTCTTGCAGAGACATCCTTCAGTAACTTTGTATCTTTTGATGACAATGTTGTTACCGAGAACCAACCGACCGAGGAAGATGTTACACGTGAAGCCCTGGAAGCAGTCAAATCCGTGGAACTGATGACTCCGAGTCACGAAGAAGAAGAAGAAGAAGAAGAAGAAGAAGATGGAGAAGATTCAGACACAGACATCTCTATAGTGGAGCTAAAACCACTGAGTCTCATCGGAGCTAACGAGGCTGTAACAGCGCTGCGCAATTTCATTTTGTCATTTGACAAGCCAGGTTCAAAGGAAAAAGAATTTCTGCGGTCGCTTTCTTCGATGGAAGACACATTCCTACGGATGTCAAGAAAACAACAGAGGCAATCCTCGCTGAAAGAATTTTTTGGATTAAGAGTTCTGATAAGAAGATTTACTACTGTACGTACAGTACAATAGGTTAGTCGAATAGTGCAGTGTTTAAAGTTTTGTTACCATTTTCACTTTGAGAAATTCTTAAATGGAGGACGTGTTTTTACTGATGACAAAAAAACAATCCTCATTGGAAGTACAGTAATCTATTTAGCGTCTTGTAGTTTTAAGCAGTTTTGTTTGCATGTTCAGTTTCTCTTGCCGTAGCTACGTACAGATCTGTACTGAGACGATAGCTTTGCATAGACATTAAAGAACGATTGTTTATTTTGTAGTACTGTACAATTGTTCAAATCTTGGTTAGTGCAACGTAACACCACTGAAAATTAATAATTAACTATACCTCGATATAGCGAACATTTTGGTTATTTTCCACAAATTCGTTATATCGAGGTTTTCGATTTAACGAACCCTCGATATAACGAACACATTTCCCCAGTCCCTTGGCACTTCGTTAAATCGAGGTTCCACTGTATCTGTTAACCGTAAAGGAACGAAATTAATGGATACCCGTAGTAAAGCCAAAATACTAACCGTCAACTAGCCTGCGTAGCTTGGCTCTAGTCTCTTGCGTGACCCGACCTGAGCGGCTGCGGAGGAGAGTACTGTTAACCGTAAATGCCAGACCTCCATAAGACCCTTGTTACACAATGTTTACACAGTCAACCTCGCCAGCAGCTGAATCCCTAGCAAAACTTTATTCAGGCGCTCGATTCTTACAAATCCCGTACTTTCGTGGCCCCATATTTCCATCATAAGCTAGCGGTGATTTCTTCCTGAACTTTCGATCTAAATCTAAATGAAATGAAAAAATGAAGTTTTGCTTGAAATCGGCAAACAGGTTGTATTTATTTAATCAAGGCAGTCATATATCAAATGAATTCTTTCCTGTTTTTCCGAAAAGAAAGAAAAAAAATATTACTAAGCACTTTTTTTCTCTTTCAGCTGAAGACGACGGGGAACAAGGAGAAAACTGTTGCTCAAACAGTCAGGTTCTCTCTTTTACAACTTTTGTCTTTGTTTTGACACCTATATATCAACAGAAATGTTATCTCTTATCTTTTTTTCAGCATTGGTTCCAAAAATTTCCCAAAGCAACATGGCCAATTCTGGTGACAGAATTTGGAGAACGCTTCTCTTATTATGGCATCAAGAGTGAGTAACCCAATATTGCTTTCTCTTCGTTAGCCTGATGATTCAGTTTACATTATACCATTATACACGGGGAAGTAAACTTAATAGTCTCCGAGTAGTCCCTTACTTCAGGGACGCTGGAGTGGGGTGTGGGAGGGGGGGGGGCTTAGTGGACCTCCCCTTACTTTTCCTGAAAATATAAAGACTTTCTAAAAGAAAAGTTTTCCTCAGCTGGTTACCCATTTTAAGTTACTTATCAACCTCTCAGCATTGCTAATTTCTGGCCCTTTTCTCTAATCCCCAATTTGGGCATGGGTGCTGCGCTCAAAGAAGTCAAGCGTCTATTTACTCTTCAATCTGATTGGCTTGGTTTACCCTGCCAAGAGACTGTTAGCTGTCGCCTACATCACGACCTGCAAGTCAGTCAAACGCCCGGACCAGGAGAGGGGGGAAACCCGTGGGACGAATGAATGGATTTTGGAGAGAAAAAATCATTATGGTTTATTAATTTTAATGTAATAAACAAAGGATAAATATCGGATTAGTCACATGATGAACAATTATATTTATTTGCGAATAAAATAGCACATTTCTTTGGTAGCTGTGTTGGTTCTGTATTTAACAAAAGACCTGATGTTCAACAAGCCAGAAGGAAAGAGCATATATCACGCGTTTAGCATGACAAGTTACTTTACAGGAGTGATTGGAGCAATGATTGCTGACAGCTGGCTTGGAAAGTACAAGTGAGTACAACTGCAGAGCAATTATAGAAAGAACGTACAACAGTTCCTCCTTCCTTGCATTGGTGTAGATACATTTTCACCTAGAGAGAATGACTTAGTGTTTGCACTTCGGACAAGATTGATACTCTAAGATTTTTTTTAACGTCGATTTATTGTAATCTTCACTCAGTTCCCAGAAGTCCACAAAAGTAAAGAACAGTTCCAGATTCTCATTACACAATGAGTATTGAGTAGTAATTACATGTAATTCAATAGGCTAGATTACTAGCCACTGTTTGGGAAACGACCCCGCGCTCCCACCCGGGGCGGACCCAAGAGAGCGGCGGGAATCAAGCCATGTAAAAGATCTACTTAAGAGGTTGTTTTAATAGCGCCACTACGAGCGTGGTCAGTAATCGATAGTCAAAAGTTAGACTGCATGTCATCACCTTCGGCACTGATCACTATGATGAGTAGCCGTTCTTCCAATTGCCGCACCGGGAAGGCGACTGCATTTGCGAGAAATCTTGCGAGATCCAATTATATTGTATTAATAAGTAGCCACTAAGAAAATGACCGACCTTCCAGGTATGCTAACATTGTCGAGTCAAATAAAGTGAAAATTAGTGGCACAATGGCCGACTCCTAATAGACGTAGCCGCTTCACCTACTTAAAACATAATTTAACTTGCTACGTTCGTCTAATGAGCTTTTTCTTTCTTTTTTTTGTTAGAACTATTGCCTATACCTTGTTTCTTTATTCCTTGTCGGAAATCCTCTTGACTCTGACTAGTGTTGACACCATTGGTCAGCGAAATCCGTAAGTATTTCTTCAGTACTTAAACAACAACACCGTAATTGTGCCCAACATTATACAAATAAATTAACAAAAATTTAGAGGAGCACCTGCTATTTCCCTGCTTAGTGAATTGCCATTCGTTTCTTCATTTACATCTACTTTCTCTTTGTTAGGCATGGTCATCATTCCTTTAGTTAAAAGAGAACTGACTTTAGATTTGACGACTGCAAGTACGAGATTTAACTTCATTTTTTTTTTTCGCGTATTCTCCAGTCGAAAAATATTCATCCCGGAAAGCTTCATTGTACTATTTTTCACCTGAAAAATTAGTGCGGTTATTTTTTAGCCCTTTCCCGGTCGCAAAAAAAACTTCTAAAATTTGATAACTTGTTCCGGCCACGACGGCAATCTCGCTAAAACTCGTAGTAGAATGACGACGGCTATTACGTTTTCGCGGCAAAATGAGGCTGGTTCACGCGTGAGCAATACTCAGTATTGAGAAAACCTCGTACCCGTAGTCGTACTCGTCTCAGAATCTAAAGCTCTCTAAAATCAGGGGGCAGCGTGACTAAGCCCGGCGAACTGAGACCTAGGCATTGGTTTCGATGTTTCGTAGTCCCCGAGTTCAACTCCTTGACCATGTTTTTAAAAAGCTAACTAGTTTGCCCCTTGTCAGTTCGGGAACCATGCTATTTTTCGTTAAGATTAATCGTTTGAGATTAATGAGTACAACACCTAAAAACAAGCTGCAATCAAAGTTAAGTGCACCAGTTCTAAACACGGTTTTTCCTTTCTCTTCCTTTTCTTCTTTTCTACTATTTAACGTTCCTTTCGGTATTTATTCATTCACCCAGTGTAGATATGAAGGTACCCAAGTTTCTTGTACTTGCGACAATATTTTTCATTTGAATTATCCTTAAGGATAGGGCCTCTGATATCCTTGTTTGCCATGGCCATTGCATGCGGTAACATCAAGCCTTGCCTCGCTGCTTTTGGTGGTGATCAGTTCCGCAAAGATCAGGTTAGTCCAATATGACTGATTTTTTTGAGGTGACTGTTCGTAGAGCTTAAAGAGAGGACAAAAGGAATAGGTTTTAAATTCTGAATATAAAGACTGTCTTTGTAGGTCTTTTCTAGCAGAAGATTATTTGACAATCACAAGCAAAGATACCTAAATATGGAACAGTAGGGTTGCGAGGGCGGATTCTCTATTTTAATAAAACTTCCAAGTTCGTTAGACCGCCGTGCTGCGCGTGGCTTTCTCGCAAACTGTGAATAAGATCAGTTCAGTTATAATAACATTAACATCTGAGGTAAAGAGTGTATTCGGTCGAAGCTCTCACTTGTCTTTCTTTCAACAGGAACACTTGTTAGAGTTGTTTTTCGCCATGTTCTATGCTTCAGTGAACGTTGGAGCAGTACTGTGCATGTGGTTTATCCCTATGGTCAGAAGTGAGTATGTTCAATCAGTTTGATTTCAGTCGTAATACATGCAAGGATTCACCATGGCTGTTAAAGTCCTCATGATGTAAATCACACGTGAAAAAAGGCCGCGTTGGAATCGGAGATATAGCAATAATTTTGAATAGACTGTTTAGAAACTCGTCAGGGCTCTGCGTGTCCAGGGGGTGGCATCTCATTGTTAGTTCCTCTCTTTGCGAAAGTACTTAGTAACCATTATCTCCTTTTTTTCTTCTTCTTAGCGGATATACAATGTTTTGGCAGGGATTGTTATCCAGCTGTGTTTGGTATTAACACAGTTCTCATCGTTATGGCTACTTGTAAGTTGAGAGTCAGTTTAAATGTCTTATCCCGCTCGCGAGTGAGCTGAGGGAGAAAGAAACTGTCCATCCGAGACTGACTAATTACAGGACGCTATCCTGGCAAGACTCATATCATACATCAACCTACTAAGTGGCTATGTTTACCATGTGCCCTTCATAGTCCAGAATAGTACATCCTCCTGATTATCAGGTGGTCATGGCTACGGAACTCATTACGCACCCAACCTTTTTCTCTCCCCTATACACTCGTGACATGAACACTGCATTCCCGACTTCTTAAAGTTCCATCCTCAAGTTTCAATTGGTTAACCAGGTTATATTTGCTCCCCGAGTCTCTCTGAGCGTGCGTAATGCTTGCGAAATCCCCATTAAACGAATGTAACTCGCTCTTTTTTCTTTCTTTCTCACGCCATGATATTGTAACCGAACGCTTCACACTAAACTCGGCAAGACACCGCACGTTCAAAATTGTTTGGATTTAAGAGAGTCCTGGCCTGTTCTAGGGTCTTGTATAATTACTTTTTCGTGTTTCTTCTCTAACAGTGTCTATGGTTGGAGGAAAAAGATGGTACACCCTTAAGGATCCAGCTGGCAATGTCATGATACGAGTCTTTAAAATCATTTGGGTAAGACGTTCAACGAATAAAGACGAAATCCATCAGGAAATTGAGTGATTTTATTTTTCAGACTGGACAAAAACCTTACAGCAGAATAATTTAAAGCATATTGCATTCATTTTCACATTTTTCAAGGGCTAAAGATGTAATTAGTCATCTGCAATAACACCAAAGAAAATTTCTCATCGGCGTCCTAGAAAATGAATGTCAAATTTTACAAGAAGTGTAAGAACACGGGTAAAATTCCGAAAATTTCATGTTCAAGATGTAATTTTGTGAAATCTCGGGCACTCATAAGAAATTTTCTTTGGTGTTATTACAGATAACTAATTACATCTTTAACCCATGGAAAATGTAAAAAAACAATGCAATATGCTTTAAATTTATTCGGTACAAGGTTTTTGTCCACTGAAAATTGAAATTACTCAATTACCTGACGGATTCCGTCTTAAGCTTTTGGAATTTGAAAACCTGTGCACCTTTACGCCCTATTGCCCGTGTTAATAAATTATCATTACTGTTTCGTTAAGACTGAAAAAAGGGTCATGTAGCAGCTGCTCGGAAGAGACGTCACCAATGGTGCGTTTTCCTGACCCCAAACAATACTAAAACAATGGCAAGAATGACACAGACATGTCATTGTTTCCAGTGACCAATTAGGAGAGACCTTACGAGCAGCTCCTAAGTTAAGGTGTGATTAGAAGATTGTTGGCGATATTCCTTCCCTTCCATTCTTTCATAGTCATCACTCAGAGAGTTTTCGCAACTGAGTAAGCCCTGACTCGCTAGTCCAAAATCTGCATTCAACATAGATTTTTAGAGTCCCAGATTTGCAACCCTGGATGAACAAAGTTAATTCATCTAGGTATTAATTAATTTATTTATTTTTTCATCCACTAGATTTTATTTTGTTGCTGTGCCACACCCAGACCTTTAAAAGGATACATAGTACACAACATAGAGTGGATAGGGTTATGGAACGTTATATCCTACGGAAGCCCCTTATATTACTTCATTCCGTAGGACTTAAGTCTGATTTTAATAACCTTGCCTTATCGTTTCTTTCAGCATGCATTATCCAACAAAGTTACAGGTTCAGGACCTGCTCAATGTAATCACTGGTTAGACAACGCCACTGATGAATACGAGGTACACAGACTCAGCGTTGAGCTGCATCCTTTCAAAAGCCTCGCATAAAGATGCTCCATTCCTAGAATCACAAGAAATGCAATGAGTCAGTTAAAACACGGAGGAAAAACTGGCCCCCTAGCAAGGCGAACCTAGTGCGACCGGCGAGCATATCGAAGCGCGGGGCGTATATTTTGTTCTTTATTTTTTTGTTCACGCGTGACCTCCCGATCTTGCAGGTTGTTTTACATTTACAGAGAGCTGGCCACGCCCCTGAGACAAAGAATAGCTTAGCACGGAAATGCGCACCCGCAACTGCTGGCAGATTGTTAATTGCTTGTGCCGCTACACTTGCGTATAAAACACAATTCGACACTTGAGAAGGAGAGTAACTAATACAAAGGATGTCATTGATACTTTTTAGCAAAAGGAAATCAACGACATCAAGCTTCTTCTCCGTGTGCTTAAAATGTACATTCCTCTTCCGGTCTTCTGGGCCCTTTTCCATCAGCAGGTAAGTATCTTAAAGTGAATAAATTGTTTCTGATAACCGAGGCAATAATGTCCATAGCAACCATCTTTCTTTTACGGCCAACGCTCAGTCGTACAATGAATCCGGCGGGCACTCTGGGCGGGGATGCTCGTTGTCTTGCTTAAGTGTGCAGGTTACTATTCCGCAAATATTTTTACCCTTAGAGGTATCGCTTGGGTATGTGCGTGAAATTATAAAGAAAGAAGGAGAAGAGATAAAGAGAAAGAAAAGAAAGCGTTCAGGGATAAAGTCTCATCGAAACTGAAATTACTAGAGTTCGAACGTGGCTGTGACGTCTGGTTTAAAATGTTACCCATCCCTCCCAAAAAAGTTCTTCATGGCTGAAGATTATAGTTTCTATTTTGTTAATTTGCTTATTTCTTTTCTATTCTCCGAAAATTACTTTAAGCGCCTGAGTTTGAACCTATTGTACTCTTTAAAATGAATGAAAAAGTTCTTATAAAAAAAAAGCGCTTTTTAGTTCAAATGATTAAAACGCGGTGTGCTTTTTCTTTCTTTTAGGGTTCAAGCTGGATTCTTCAAGCTGAGCAAATGGACGGAAATTTGGTAAGATATCTACTTATCTAGCAGTTTGCCATATTCTCTTTCCCGTCTTATTATTTCAGTGACCATACCATAAAAGTGTACAAAGTGTGTTTGTTTTTTGTTAGGGTGGATTTACTTTGCGATCGGATCAAATTCAAGTGAGTATAAGACTGGCTGAATACACAATTTATCAGCGAAATCAATTTCAGTTAAGAATTTAGTCAACACATAATCTCTAGTGCGGTTTATGAAGCTAATTCTTTCTTTTTTCGCTCTCAGGCGTTGAATCCAATTCTTGTCCTCATTCTTATCCCGCTGTATGATGGTGTTATCTATCCCATTTTTGAGCGCTGCCAAATGCCCCTCAGGTATCTATAAATTATTAAAAATCGAAATTGATTCAGCATGATGAATTTTTAGCCCCAAGGTTGAATGTAAAACGCGATGAACGGGCCACAGAACGGAAATTGTCCTCTCTTTAAGATCCGTTACAAAGTTATTTTTCGGCGTTCACTGCGACACTGAACAAGATGGTCATAGCTAGAGCTGGTCGTTTTTAAGTTAGATAATTTTACTGAGAATTTTGTTGGACAAAATGGGTTGGTTGAGGGAATATGGTCGTTCCGGCATTAAGTAATGTATGTGTAAGGCCGCGTGCAAACGGGCGCAACAACTCTCAACATTGTTGCACCAACAATGTTGTGAGTTTTTGCGTGCATGTTGGCAGTGGGGTGAAAACGGATGCAACAACTCCCAACAACTTTGGGACCTGCAGTGCATCGTTGGAAGAATACAACCCATAAGTCTTTGTAATACATGCGTAATGAGCTTGCGTGGCTCCAAACGGATCCAACATTGTTGCGCTACGTGTCGGCGATCACGGAACACAAGAAATGTTAGGAGTTGTTGGCTGAAAAGTGTGACCGGTTTCAAACTTTGCGCAACAACACGCAACAGCATCCAACAACATGCAACAGGGTGTGCAAACGGACGCAACATGTAACATCCAACAATGTTGCGTCCGTTTGCACGCAGCTTAAGGAGTGTAAAAACTCGAGGCGAAGCCGAGAGTTTTTACACCTGATAAAACACGACTGCGAGTTTTTTGAACGGCTTCAAAGTCTCTGATATAGATCAGCTCATTCTTGCACTAATATTTAGATTTGGAGTTATTTTGGTCTAAAAAGTTGGACGCAAAGTTAGCTGTGTGATATAAATTAAACATTAAACTTTTTTTGTTTTTTCTTTATTAATTTATTAAATAGTTTTTGAACGTGTGTGAGAGTAAGGCTATGACTGTGTTATATTTATCAGGACCCAATGTTTATACCGTATTATTAATTAATTCGGGTAAAATTCTCTATTTCAGTGCCCTAAAAAAAATGACTGGAGGCTTAATACTGGCTGCGATTTCTTTTGTTATTTGTGCTTTTGTCCAGATTCAGATCCAGGTATTGTAAGTTTCTCCCAGTGAAGGTAGAACCTTCATTATTAGTTTATGCTATTTCAATTTAGGAGATGTCCTTTAGATATAAACTGTATTAGGAGTTCTTAGATTGTACCATTGCTTTATAGGTCAAGCTAAATAGCGGATAGAGGTGATGATTACTGTCTTTCAGGTCTTAATGAAGGCAAACGTTTTGCCAGATAATCTACAGCGAAAGAAGACAAAATAAGTGTGTGAATGAAGTGAGATATCGTTAGTTGATGTCTCCAGACTTTAATACTCCAGTGGAAGTTCTTAGTTTGTTTGAAAGTAGAGCTAAGTAGGGTTCCTGATGATAGCTGACATTTTCCGAGTCAATCTACACCAAAACGAGACAAGTTCATTATAAATGAAGTGACATACTGTTAGTTTATGTTACTCACCAACAGCATTTCGGTCCAGTTTGACGGATAACTCTCACCCTAATATGGTTACGTGGATGAAGGACTCAATGCCGAGACTCTCAAGCTCAAACTGTGAACTCTTTGTTTTCAGACTATTGGTCAAGGGCCTGCATTGCCGGCCATCAGCCACACCAAGCTGGAATTCATCAACGGCGCTCCATGCCCGGTGTCTATCGATCGACAGTCTTTCTTCAGGGTGAACCTCAAATATGGCGAGGTTTGTTCGATAAAACGTTTTAGTCTTTTTATCAATGAGAATGGCTTTGGCTCAGTATCAAAGCTGTCTTTTGATTTTTCTGATTTCGTACATTGATATATTACTACTAAACAATGAGATAACATCTTTCATTTACAGAGTCACATTCAGTTTCAATTTCAGTTTGCTGATAAGGGTGTTAGCAGAAGACACTTGAGTGTTTTATGACAATCAAAACATTCTCTAGTTAGATGTTACAGGGATATCCCTCCTCTTTGTTATTTCGTGAGCAAATTATTTAATTATACACTGCAGGCAGTCGTTCTTTTTTCCTCAAGGGAAAATAAGCGGATGTTCGGGAAAATGAGCCCGCACTCATCTGTAAGGCACAAGAGCAAATTCGTTGCGGCAAAAAAAAAAAAAACGAAGCAGGAAGGAGCAAGAGGAAGGGTTTCGTCTTGCTCATGGACATTTTCTATAGAAGGAAGGGAGAATCTAATTTATTTAATTATATTTCGCAACTCAGAGATCTTCCATCTTTGACGGTCAGTCTGGCTTGGTGAACTTTACCATCACTGTTAACGGAGAGAAGTGCAAGGCTCTGGAGAAACGTGTTAGTTTACAGTTGGAGGACGAGAGTGTTTTTAGTGCTGTGGTAGGAATCGAAAACAATGAGATTATCCTAAACAAGGTATAAATCGGGACTAATGTGTTGTGCCTCATTTAGTTTTTGTTTTGTCAAATCGTTTAGGAGGGCGAACCTAGAAGTATGATTTATCGTGTTGAATGTCTTTTATTTTTTTACCTTGTATAGTTTGGAATGAAACTACCAGATATAGACATAAACAAAGCTGAAACTCGAGTAAGGTGTGTGTCCTTTACGCCTTTGCGCAGGGATTTAATTACTTTTTGCAGTATACCGTAAACCCTTTGTAAGTTGACCCCTTTGTATAGTGGAAGAAAGTTATTAAGCCCCCACCCCCCCCCCCCCCCCTTACTCGTCACTACCAAAATGAGAGATTGTATTAATTGATCAAAATTGTAGCACCTCAATTCACGTGCTGGAAGTTCAGATTTTCTTCTGCTGCATGCATGATCTCCAACTTCATTTGGTTGAACTTTTCCATTTTTTCATTTTTCCAACATATTTTATTATAATAACACAGCTCGACTGAAGTCGCACCTTTCAATAATACCATGTAAAAATGAAGTTGGACCGTTATTATTTATTGGCTTAGTTGAGGACGGTAACGCCAAAACATGGCCTTTCTTACTCTGGCTGTGGAAGTATAGGAAATTTAGTTTTCTTTTGTCCTTTAAGTTCGTTTCTCCTTTTTGTTTTCAGAGTGATTTATTCCCGTGGAGATAAGCTGCCTGAGAGAGTGGACGTTGAGCTTAAGTCGGTGATCGATAAAGTGGAACCAACTGTTATCAAAAACGTCGGGTTCGATAATTCAACCTATACCCTGATAGCAACTGGCGAGTAAGTACAATATTTAAAGAACGATTTCCGTTTTTTATTAATTAAAGAAGCTGTCTAGCCCTAACCCCGGTCCGTTCTAAGGTACAAGCCCTGGGACGAGGTTAGTCTGACCTTGAGTTCGTTTGAAACGTGGACCGCTTCAACATCCGCCGAATTTAACGTTCTTGACCAAAATTGTAATTGTAGTCTACGAACTGATCAAACGCTCTAAGATTCTGAAATACTCGAAGATTGGTGATCAACTTTTTTTTCCTGTTTTGTTTTGATTTTTTCCCCCAGATATTATGTACATACTATTATGGAGGCTGAAAACGGTACCAAGTACCAAGCAAAGGTGAGAAAAGACTGCTCTTGATTATAATTTCAGCAAAGAATCTTCTCAGTGAATGAGAAAGAGCAAATACAGTAGATCAACAGTAGACAATGGTACTCCTGGCTTGAGAACTATTTCAGGCGATCAACTTCTTATGACAAACGCCTGTTTTTCTTCGTGCAAAAGTTAGGATCGATACCCCGCGGGTGCCAGAAGCTTTTCATGCGCGGTTTCCGGTTTACAATGACTGCTTGTAGCTTCGGCCTACAACGAAGCACCCCGCCGCACCCGAGGAAAAATCTTCTGGTACCCAGGCTAGATTGATGGCAGAGTCTCCGTATTTTGCTTATTTTTCAAGGATCCGAGGATATTTGAATTTGACCGCACAAAGATTTGTACAACAATATTTTGTCTGTTGGTATTAGACTTCTCTGGTATACTCTCGACGCAAAGGTTTTATAGCCAAGTCTGACCTTTGTTTTGGTTTTTTCTTTCTTTTATAATGACTAACGCTCAGAATTGCTTAATTTCGTCTTCAAGGATCAGAAAAAGAAAATAAAGTTTGGCAACTTTGGTGGCTACACCGTGGTTATACATCCGCCAGAAAATGACCCCAATTCCACCCAGGTAATTTGAGTTACGTGAAAAATCTTGTGCTATACAAGGATTTTAATAACGACCTATGATCTTGTCTCCGTTCTTTTAGTTCGTGACATCGATGTACGAGGATGCCCCTGGAACGGCGGTGTCTCGCCTATTGCAGGTTCCTCAGTATGTTGTACTGACCGCAGCTGAAGTGATGTTCTCCGTCACTGGCTTGGGATTTGCCTACTCACAGGTGGACATTAAATTAAAAAACGTTAATTTTACTTGCAACTTAGTTGCATATATATATACAGGAGTAACAGGTGATGATCGTAAACAAGATAAATTAGCTGCGAAGACACTGGAAAACGTTCTAATCAGCGTGGGTCGACGATTATCAGTGGTTCCCACGCAAAATTAGGTAAAATTAAAGATGTGACGACTTCCTTCTGGTAAAAGCTAGAACAACCTTAGAAAGTTATAACTGAACGGACAGATGAAGCCCTTTCATAAGATGAATCACAGCCATGTCCGCCTCTTGTGGAGGCCCGTCAAAAGAATCAGGAATAGCCAAACGGCACTTTACCATCTGATCAAATTCGAGGTTCTATTTTCTACCATGTGACGTGCTTGTGAGTTTGAAAGGGAAACTCCCCGGGAGAGTTGAGGGTTTCTACAAAGAAAGAGTAGATGCCTGCCATGAAGGGCGGACTTGAGCTTGCTGAATTCATATTTTTTAGGCTCCCTCAAGCATGAAGTCTATTCTGCAGTCCTTTTGGCTGTTAACTGTTGCTTTTGGTGATCTTATTGTCGTCATTTTAGCCTCGGTCATGCCTGCCTTAGGAGTGGTAAGTAACTTGATTTTCTCCATGAACTCCCCAGAATTCCCATTCGAGTCTTTCGCTACCTTATACTAAACTCATTCCCCTCATAAGTACACTATTTACAAGACTACCCAACCTTACCCGTTTTGTAAGACGTATTACACGAAAACAGACCAAACAATGACACAACGTTTTGACTGGAGATGATACAGGACATGCATCCCAGTTGACGTCAACTGTCCAATTTCCAACTGAATCTATCAAAGGTGGACCACACTACGGGATCTACGTCTGCCTCTTCTTCGTCTTCTTCAAACAGCAGTGTGGGTTCTTTACTCCCCGTACGGAGTCGAGTCTGAACCGTGAAAGTCCTGTGAGAAGGCGCCTTCAGTTTTTCCTCCTTATCCGAATGATTAGAATGTCTTTGAACCATTTGCAAATGTCAGGGTAAATTGCTTCAATGCCCTGAGCGTTGGTTCGGCTGGGAATCACAGTGCCGGATCCAGACCTTGAGATAAAGGGGTGGGGCGGTCATCCAGACCCTTAGGTAAGGAGGAGGCAGGGGGGGGGGGGGGGGGGTGGTCTCCAAAATTTTTTTTCGGCCCTTCGGGCCTCAGTTTGGTCTAAAAATAAGTGGGGGACCCGGGTCCCCGGACCCCTGCCCGGGCCGGGCTTGTTGCCAGGGATTTTCACCTTAGAAAAAAAATCCGGTTATTTTTTCATGTTACGCTTACGCCAAATAGTTATGTTCTTCCTGTGATATAATAGACTGTTTGTACCGCAGTATGCCCTGTATTCCCATGTATACTAGCCTTGGGAACGAGATTGACCTGTTGAGCTAAAATCTGGTACCCAGCCGATGAAGCTCAGTTACTAGGTAGCCTTCGTTCAAAACAGCTTTGTATGACACGTGACTCACATTCACACTTGAAATGTTATCGACGATATGAGCTAAAGGGAGAAACATATACAAATTGCTAGAGTACCGTAACATGAGACCATAATATCTGTTTTGTTTTTGTTTGGCTATTACAGGAAAAAGAGATGTTTCTGTATGGCGGTTTAATGGGAGTCATCGCCATTATTTTTGGCATCATGTCGTACTTCTATAAGTACGTTACGCCTGAGGAACTTGGAGAAGTCGAGAAAGACGAGGAAAAGGAAAATCTTGAAGTGAACGGAATTCCACTTGAAGATCGTTCAGACAACACCAAAGTATAATTCAGTCTCGCTGAGGACCAAAGATTGCTTCGCCTTTTGTTTTTTTTTAAAATGATATGTACAACTCCTTTCGCGTCCTCGTTCCGATAAAAACTTTTTTTTCTACACCTCCACAGCACACCTTTTTTACTAATGTTGATAAACGAAAATGATTTCACTGGATCGATAATTGAGCACTTTTCGTTTAAAAAATAAACTTAAAGGCGTGTTTAAAACGTGGAAGGGCGACCCTTTTTAGATAATAGCCCAACACTGGTTTGACGGCAATCCTCTCTTGAGTGCGCTTGTATCCTTTTTGTTCGAGGATATAGAATTAAAATATTTTCACTGCTGTGATAACCCTGCCCTGTCTCTTTGCGCAAAGTTGTTGCCTCAGGGTACATAGTTTTCTCCACAACCGTTCTTTGTGTCGGCACACAACGAGGAGGGAGAAACGCTGCGTGACGACACAAAGAACGGCTGTGTAGGAGACGCTTCGTGGACTCTTTTTACCTCGCATCAAGACGGATATGGCGAAGTGTCCTTGGACCAAGCTTTTTAAGACATGGTTTATTAGCACCGGTCCGGGGTGCAAGGTATATACATTTATTTTTGTAATAAGTTAAGAATAATCAAGAAATAGGTGTAATTTGGGGTAAACCAAATGTACTTTCTAGACCTTATTGTTACATTTTATTTTTATATTGTCTAAGATGTAGCTTACATTAATTCGTTTTTCTATGAGAAGGGACGCTTATTTTTCTGGTTGCACCGTGATTTTATTACATGTAAACCATAAAGTCACACGTAGTAGACCGAAAACACGATATTTTTGTGCAGACGGTAGTTTGAAACCTTACACTCAGACACTGTTGTACCTTTAGAACTCGATTATGACGCTGGTAATTGGTAAATATATAATGGTTTTTTTGTAAATATTGTTGATTACTTAGGGGTGGTTAGTACCTGGTTTCCCGGGAAAACAACAACTCTTGCGTGACTTTGATCAGTTTGCAAGAAGAATGCGTCTAATGTACGTACATCTTTCGAGGGGAAAACAACGAACCCCATCCTTTTCATGTCAAATCTGCATGGGAACCACCAATACAACGATCAGTAGCCCTTGAAAGTTATCTAGAAGAGGTTAAGAGCGACCTTGCAGAAATAGAAATAACAAAGCCAAAAAATAATCTGCCTCCGGCCGAACGTGAGGCTCTCAGGGCCCTAAAACGTGACACTGAAATAAACCTTAAAAAGGCCGATAAAGGAACAACAACCGTAGTCATGAACACACAAGACAAAATTAAAGAAGGCCAAACTCTACTAGACAACAAAGACAACTACAGGCCTCTTGCATCACCTATGGTCACTGAGACAAACCATAAAGTTAAACAACTTATTACAGATCTCCACAACGGAGATCCCATAGACGACATGACTAAAAAATGGCTTTGTCAAACACCAATTGCAAATCCGCCTCGAATTCCAGAATTTTACACCCTCACTAAGATACACAAGCCGTCCCCGGTCGGCAGACCGATAGTATCAGGGTGTGATGGCCCAACGGAGAAACTATCATCATTTGTCGACAAACTCCTTCAGCCGATAGCACAACAACAAAAGTCGTATCTTGAAGATACTACCGACTTCGTCAGTTTCATAGAAAATACGAAAGTCCCAGCGGACGTCATACTTGTTTCAATGGACGTTACGAGCTTGTATACAAATATACCGCAAGAGGAGGGAATAGACACGGTATGCAGAGCATACGAAATATTCTATAGAAACGAACCTCCTACCCCTACACAACTACTAAAACGAGCGCTCAGGCTAATTCTCCAAGAAAATTCTTTCCAGTTTAATGGAAAAAACTACCTTCTAACACATGGTACGGCCATGGGCACGAAAATGGCAGTCGCCTTTTCTAATATATTCATGAACAAGGTAGAGACGGGAATCCTTAGCCAAAGCCTTTTTAAACCGCTCGTTTGGAAACGTTACATAGACGACACCTTCTCGCTCTGGACTACAAACAGAGACAGAATAGAACACTTCATTGAACAAGCAAACAATCATCACCCTACGATCAAATTTACCGCTGAAATTTCCGATAAGGAAACAACATTCCTGGACACCTGCATCTACAAAGGGGAAAGATTCGAAAGAGACGCAATCCTTGATGTGCGTACTCATTTCAAACCAACTGAGACATTTCAGTATACCCATTTTGCTTCCTGTCACCTGCAAGGAGTTAAAAAAGGCTTCATTAAAGGGGAAGCCCTCCGACTCCTCAGAACAAACTCTTCCAAAATAATATTCGAAGAGAAAATTACAAATTTCAAAGCACATCTGCTACAGAGGGGTTACCCAGAGGATCTTATTAACTCAACCCTCTCAGAGGTGAACTTCAAAGACAGGAAACTAGCTCTTCAACAGAAACCAAAGACAAACCAACGAATCTTGCCTTTTGTCACACAATACCAACCATCAGTGCGAAACCTAAAACAAATTCTCATGAAAAACTGGCATGTAATAGAACAACAACCATTACTGAGCGGAATCTACAAAAAACCGCCCCTCGTATCTTATAAAAGAGGGCGGTCGCTCAAAGACATACTCGTGAGCGCCAAACTATAAAAAGGCTATTTTGAACACGCGCTGGGGAGTCGTGTAGGCCTGTCAACCCCATTTTACACTGTTAGTACCTGGTTCCCCGGGAAACCATTTATGGCGTCGCCAAATGTCGTTTTTTTTCCCAGGCCGTATAAATTGCAGTCAAAAACTTTTCTTTCTATGGTCAAAATTTGTCTCTAGATATCATGAGACATTTTTTCACATGACCATCCAAATCCTGTTGGACCGGATTTGAGCCATTTAGTACGGGGTTGGGTAAAATGAATTTTGTAACACCAAGGGCATATTTTCCTGCTAATCAGTAACTAATCAGATGTTTGAGTTTCTTGCGCATGCGCGTAGGCCAAAATTTGGTCCTTTTGCAAACCTATTTCAATATTTCTCTCTCCCTCTCTTTTTTTTCTCTTTTCCTTCCTTTTTACAGCCAGTTCTTTTGCCCACTTTGTCTTCTGTATTTGGCATGGAACTGTGCGACTGGCTAACCTTCCAGGAAATGGATAAATTTTACCTGCAAAGAATATCAGATGAATAGCAAAATTGCCAGTGGATTTCCATAAAATGTTACTAGGTTTTTTGTACCTCTGTCGGGATTGGTCAAAATTTGCAAAATGAGATCCATCCTGGCTGATTTCGCTGCTTAACAACTTAGCGGCTTAAACTGAAGGCTGAATGAGTCCAGGAAGGAAAATATGCATCGTTCCATACAAGAGAGGGTTCCATATGGAGAAGAAAACGACCAAAAGGCCGTCATGGGGTGAAGATCTCTACTTTCGTGAACAGGACTAAAAAACAATTTTCCTGGCGATAATACACCATCAACTGAACTAAAATACACTACTTACTCGGTGTTGAAGAGAGTTGTAACGTTTACAATATATTTTTAAATTCAATTTGTTGAAATCTTTTTCTTATTGTTCTTTCATGTTTTACATTAATCCGCCAATGGACCATTTATTTGACAAATTCAAACAAAGTAATTTATTTAGTTTGAATTCATTTTGATTGGCTCGGTGGTTGAAGGTCAAATATGTTAAACAAGCAAATGATAGTCTAAACGAATCATAAAGCCTGGGAAATTTTTCAGTAACTAGAACGAGCTCAGGTTTTGAAATACTTGGTCCGTTATTTTTCTGGGAGATATTCCTAGGGGCTTGTGGTCCTCGCGTTTGTGAATACACATTAGAAATCAAAGATGAGAAATCCGAAACAAAGACATCGTACAACACTCATACTAGCGACAGCCATCACGTTAGTTGGCATAGCCTGCTTAATAACGGGAGTCGTTTTGCTTGTAAAGAGAAATAATTCCGTCAATTGTGAAACAACAGGAGGTAGCGAAAAGGAAAATAGCCGCGACAAGGAGGTCAAAAGATGCACTTTCTCGGTTGAAGCAAAGCGGTGTGGCCTGGATGTATTTCTGCAAAAGGTTTTCGACACAACCTTTGAATTACATCCGTTTTTAATCGCAACCAAGCCAAAAGTGAGTGCAGAAGAAGTTAAGATGAAGTATAAAGCGTATGATCCAAGTCCTTCCAACCTTAAGCACGTAACAGACACGGCAAAAAGCCTTCTTGAAGAGCTTACAAGAAAGGAAATCAACGAGAAAAAGCTTGCCTTGAGAGAAAGAAAAGCCTTGGCGCAATTAAGGCATTTCTTAAAACATGTTTTTGGAACGCCATTTGACGGGAATTACTACTTTGGTGACTTTCTTTTGGGGCCGAATATGTTCTGCTGGCAGCACATATGCAGTGTTGGAAGCTCATTGCATCGGAGCCTGGGTTTTTTCAAACCTGCCGACGCGAGTGGATTGGAAGTTCTCATCGAGAAGTTAGCAGAAGTAGATAAGACATTCAAGACTTACACAGAAAACTTAAAATACGGCATAAAGGCAGGAATGGTGCGTAGCGAAGAAGAATGCGTAGCAGGTCTTGATGCAGTAAAAAGGCACTTTTTTAGTATTTCAGTTAACGGACCTGAAGGTTTGTAAATATATTTGACGTCTTGCAGGTCATATTAATCAGAGCATAATTCTTTCGTTTCTGACTCGTTTTTATTCGCTTGTTGGTCAGCTTTTTTTTTGCCTTCACCAGATTTAAAGCCGGCATAATATACTCCGAGCTTCTGTTTCGTTTTTAAAGTGAGTTAAACATCCCTACTCTGAAAGAAAAGTATTTCCCTTCAAATGGAAAGGGTCTTTTTGTTGATTATTCAATGTAGAAGTTTTCCAAGAGACTGAAGCGAATTTATGAGGATTACAATGTCACGTTTAGTGACATAAAACTGTCATAAGAGGTCCATTATATCAGAACGCTGTTTCATTAAACACATTTAATTAGTTTTATTACAATCTAGAATAAATCAACTTCACGTTTAAATCTTTGAAGTTAAAAAATGTTTTATTCATCACCGACAAGGCATTTTGAGTGGTCTACCAGTAGACTGCGTTTTATTTCTTTTTCCTGTTTCTACTTAAGAGATGTGTGTTTCTTCTTCACGTGTTCAAACTTGACAAGCCATAATAAAACAATCGAGTAGTGAGTTTTATAGCAGTTTTTGTCATTATAAATTGAACAGGTGAACAAAACCAACACAGCTTTAAAATTTGCTATTAGAATGTAATGCTAAATCATTTCAGAAAAATATCAAAGGGCAGTATAAAAAAGAAAATAATAAGCGCTAGCAAAAGAACAGAAAAAAAATAACATCTTTCATTTTGTCAAGCTACAGTCCCTTACTCGACCCTGGTAAAATCGTGTATTAAGAAAAGACAAGAAGAGGATAAAGCTTTATCCCCTCTTGGAGAAGAATAACTTGCTTGACCACACTTTTGGAAGATTTGAATATAATTCAGTTCTTTTTATCAATTAGTATCTCTAACGGGATAAGGTTTATAACTACCTCCATGCTTAATTCAACCGAGGAGTTTATTTTAAAACCCATCAGTGGTCAAGGAAGTCATTTTGTACTGTTTAAAAAACGAGCAGGAGTGTATTACCGAGAGTTTTTACACCTGATAATACACGACTGCGAGTTTTTTGAACGGTTTCAGAATTTCTGATATATATCAACTCATTCTTGCACTAATATTTAGATCTAAAAAAGTGGGCGTAAAGTTTAGCCGTGTCTTTATCAAATACAAAGACACTCGTTAAACTTTAATGTATTTTGTTTTCTCTTTATGAATTATTAATGAGTTTTGAAGTACTACTATATCTCGACGAACAGTCCTCTGTTAAGAGTTTTGCTCCTGCCATATTGTGTCTACTAGAAAAAATTGAAATGCTCTGTTACAGCTTACGGTCTTCGTCGATGTATGATATGTAGAACAATCAATTCAGTTACTTTCATATATAATTAGGCGCAGATCATTAGAAAAAACGTGACCGATTTCTGTTAACGTCATAACGTATAGGCTTCATTTTCGTCGCTCTCTCCGTCCTTCCCAAGAAGGCTAGGACAAAGCGCGGGCTCATTTCCGCAAAAGCGGCTGGTAGTCGATCCTCCGTATACATAACTTAAAGTTTTCTTTTATAGTCGAAAGTCTTATCGTTTTTTGGAAAGCAACGACTTTTAGTAAACCAAGCCTGTTAAAATGCATCACAGATGGCACTTTCTATAACGTTGGTTTTGTCCAAAGTTTTGCCTTAAAACATGCTTAAAACCCGCTTATATCAAGGTACATATTCTCAACAGGTGCAGAAACAGACATTGTTAGTTCTAACTGCATATATAATGAGGACATCTCGGAAATATGCCTGCGTTCTACTAATACCAGAGTTCATGGTAATCGGGACCATTATGCAGCTGTTATGATCCTTTGCGCTCTTCTGCCATACATTTGGGCAGCGTGGTGAAAAATCTCGCAGGTTTGTCGCCCCTCCCACTTCCCCTGGTGGAGATGACCACATCAGCCTCCCTGCATATCTTTTCGTAGGCAGTCGCGAATTCCTCCCATAACTTAGTTTGTAGCCATGATGCGACAAAGATGTGCAGTGAGGATAAATTACTACTTTATGCTGTAAGCTTCTGTATTTTCCATTGAATCAAGTCTGTTACGCTTTCCCTTAATGACGCAGGTGTTTTCAACGAGTCATTCATGCAACACATCTTAAGACCAGACTTTCTAGTCATGCTGGAACACGATACAGAACAGATGAACCAGTGGAAAACGAAGAACCAAGGAAATACACCTTCGCAATCTCTCAGCGAGAGCATCCTGGATCATGTCGGGCGGCCAATTTACGCCTTTTTAAGGTACCTTTTAGTTTCAGTTCTGGACTTTTGTGTTGGTTAGTGTAGCTAGCCTAAACTCTGCCATTTTGAAAGCGGGCAGATAACCCATGTTGACCAATCAGAGCTCTAAGCATCTGCACCTTGCAGGGGAAAACAAGTGCGAGCAAGTTGCAGTCGGTTTCTCATTATATTAGGGCCTGATTGGTTGAGTAGGTGGCGAAAAAGTTTGAGCCAATTACGGGTTAAAAGCTAGTTTTCATACTGTATTTGTACAGATCAATTGTACACTTTTGCTTTCTGCATTTGCGCCATCGATTGAAAGACGTTTGACAAATTGCCCCTTCTACTTGGTATCAGGTACCTGGAGGAAGACCACATTCAGTACTGTGTACCTAGCAGAGTTTCAAGTGGCCTGTCGTCTCTTCCAGTCTCCTATGTGTATGTCAACGGAAGTGCAAACATTTCGCGGACAACCACTAAAGCGCTACCGTTTGGTGAGCCATTAAATGGATCCAAGGCTTATATGGAGCTTCTTTCGTTTTTTACCACGACAAACAGTACCCCGGATGAGGTGTACAACCTTGGTTATGATATGCTTCTTAAGCTATACCCAGAGGTAACACATCATTATCGAGAACCTATGCTTAATATTACGAACAACATTTTTCGAACAACACGAAGAGTTACATTGTTGACTGAGTGGAAGTTAAGACTGTCTGAGTTTGTCGTATTCCTGCCATCTCTAGCAATAACCGCCTCCTTAGCATATAGATGATAGGGCACAAGTCTTCTGAGCTGGAAGTCGCATGTTCTAACCACAGCAGTCAAACTACCAAGCAGGGTTTGGTAAGGTACGAACATGCCGGCTTTGATTAAGATCGTCTCAGTTCAGCTAATCGCGACACTGGGCGCTTACGTTAAGCCTTTGGCTTTGTCTACGTCTATCATGAGTACTAGAGATTAGGCAATATCATAAGTCATTTCTAAACAACACCAAGCAGGGTTAAGACAGCAGGGGACGTTAACCCTGGCGACGTGTGTGCATGGGTTGTTTAGGCAGCCGTTTTGTGGCCCGTGAGTCTCGTCTGAACTACGCTAAACTATAATACTACCACACGATCTTAACTTTCCCAAGCAAAACTGCTGCACCCCAATTTACGCAAAAATGTTGGTTTCCGTCCATTAGCTGGATAGTAGCTACTTAAGCGCATAGTACATATAAATTGCCTTAACCATTGTTATTAATTCTCAGGCACTCCAAGTAGCCCACGAACTCACTGGTCCAAACAACACCGACGTCACCGCAAAGGATGAATTTATGAAGATGTTGAACGATTCAAACATGTTTTTCAATAAAAAGTCGTTCCCTCAAAACGAATCTGACAGGAATGCTTTTAAGCTATGCAGCTCTACTGAAAAGGCTGAGAAATTTTGTCCAAAACGTTGGCGGGCCATTCAAGAGTGGTTTAAAGAGGCAAGAGAGGTAATTGAAACAAGTTTGAAAACTCCACAGGAAAATCAGATAATGTAGTAACCATGGCAAAAAAATATATCTCGGTATCACGTGATAAAAAGTATGATGTATTATATGAAGGTACTCTCACATCCAATTACAGGTGATGAGCATGCTAGATCCCAAAACATCACAGATGTTCTACTTCAACGGAGAGAAAAACACAGCTCCAAACTGTCCGGTAGAACTGATGCCGAATTTCAACCCTTCTGCCGGCGTTCCAAGTTATCAGGGAAGCGATAAAGCCTGTAGTGGAAATGCTATATACAAAATTCCTTTCTTTCTGGAACGGCTTGGGCCTCGTTATATGCAGTGGAGTGTCAACGCTCACGAAGCAAGGCCTGGGCACCACACGCAGGTGAGCTCTATGTCTTCCTGATCTGGGTACTTGAAGTACGTGGGATCATTCCGATTTTCAAGTGAATTATCCCGCCTTTATCATCATGATCTTGTTCTAGCGATGCAACATATAATAATACCCAGTCTTTCGGGGTGAATTAGGATAAGTTTTATGTAACCATCTCAATCTGAGCTTTGAAAAAATTCAAGAAACTAGGTGGGTTGTGCTAAAAGAGACGAAATTTTGGCTCATAGAACGAGAAACGTGGTATCTTCCTGTCCTCCCTTGTGAGACACACCTATGAGTAAAAGTAAAAAGTCCTGTCACTTTGCGTTCTGTATACACAAGAGCTTATAATCGTGAGACTGAACAGTAGTTGCAAACAGCAAAGATCTGCAGACACCCCACACGATAATACAAACCTTGTACTAACACTCTTTGCACAAGGTGTCGCTTCAAGTGAAGATAAGTAGTTTGCATCAGAGCGTTCGTAAAAAATGGAAGAGCAAGCAGTATGACACAGATTTCATTGTCAAGTACTGGCCAGTAACGAGCCTTCCAATTAAATCTTCGTTTTCTGAACATCTTGCATAGCTACCCTGTTTGTCGTTTTTATCAGGTACAGGGTCTTACAGAGCACTTTCAAGACACTTGCGGAGGAGTAATTGGCTGGTTGTCGTCAGTGACGTCATACACAGCATTTATCGAGGGCTGGGCGCTATATGCAGAGAACCCTCTTATTGCTTATGACACCGACACCTACAAAGAAGAGCCGCTTTACAAATATGGCATGCTGAAGTCCCAGGTACAGCTAACAATTCATTCGTGTAAAATACTTTCAAGACCTAAGAAAGTCATTAGTGGCCTAAAAACTTTTTGTTGTTGTTTCACAGCTATGGCGGGCACTTCGCTTGATTGTAGACACTGGATTACACTATAAAGGCGTGACACGTGAGGAATCATTGAAGTTGTTCCAGACATACTTGTGGGATAACAGCGATGTCGCTATAAAAGAAGTGACAAGATATCAGAGTGTACCAGGACAAGCGACATCTTACATGATTGGCCAATTACACATCATGAAATTAAGAGAATACTCGAAGAAAAAACTGGGAAAGGCGTTCAATTTGAAAGACTTTCACTTTCAGGTGTTATTCCAAGGATCTGCACCACTGAGTTTTCTGCAGCAAAGCATTGAGCAATATGTAGATTGTACGCTTAATAAGAACAAGGAGGGTTGTGATGAAGTTCTTGACCCGCTCTTGAAAGATTCTCAAGGTAAAGTTAGCAAAAACGAAGAGACAGATACAATAGATTCGACGCAAAGAGAACTGTACTTTTAGACTCCTTCAAACCTTTCTGCAAAGCTGTCAAAATCAAGAATAAACTTAGCCTGAGAAAACAGCCGACATTTCGCGAAGCCACCACTGGTTTCTCCGCGAAATGACGTCTCAGAAACGAGCGCAGAAATTCCATACTGATGACGCGTCACTACCCAGATCTGAGTAGTGCTTCTGATTGGTTAAAAAATTGCTTCAACCAATCACAAGTACTACCCAGATCTGAGTAGTGCTTCTGATTGGTTAAAAAATTGCTTCAACCAATCACAAGTACTACCTAGATCTGGGTAGTGCTTCTGATTGGTTAAAAATTGCTTCAACCGATCACAAGTACTACCTAGATCTGGGTAGTGATTAGCCTGAGAAAACAGCCGACATTTCGCGACGCCACCACTTGTTTCCCTGAGAAACGAGCGCAGAAAATTCCATACTGTTGACGTACCTTGGGGGCCTGTTTCTCGAAAGTCCCGATAATCAACGGGCCCTGTAAGGTGTCTCCTTTTTCATTAAAGAT
This sequence comes from Porites divaricata, assembly GCA_038088405.1. NCBI lineage: Eukaryota > Metazoa > Cnidaria > Anthozoa > Scleractinia > Poritidae > Porites > Porites divaricata. Next base: position 19,099,588 of record JBBMOI010000003.1, read on the forward strand.
CGAGATTTCAATAGTTTTGCATGTAACATGATAAAACTATCAGTTAATGAAACAAAATGGAGTAGTTTGCTAGCCAGGACCCGCGCTCTTATTCTTTATATTTCGATTTGAATATTTGATTTCGGGCCCGAAAAGTTACCGGGACTTTCGAGAAACGGGCCCCTGATCCGGGTAATGCTTCTAATTATGCATGGTTCGTTGAAGTAAATTTCCCTTAAGGCACCCACTCGTTTCTCAAGCTATAGAATCAACTCATTTATGACTAGTCCCAGGCCCTCAGATGGTAAACCAAGATCTGGTGGACGTAAAATTCTATTCCATGAATATGCTGTGAAACTAATCAATTCCAAATATTCTTCATACCTTTAATTACAACAATGGTGTATATGCTTTATTCTAGATTATGTTGAGTAAGTGTAAGAAGAGGGAGACGCTCGTTTAGGAAAATTTATTTAGATTTTTAGAATTTCTTTAGTTTTAAAAATTTCCCTTTATTTTTTAGTATTCTGATGCATCCTAAGTTAAGAAAAATAAGTTAACAATAAACCTCCTAGCAACAATTGAAAATACGAAACCCTTTAGAAAAACAAAACTACTCAAATTTTCCTCCGTATGTTTCCGCCCTGGGAACAGGAGGCAACCATTGTGTTTGGAATCTTTAGTGATCTTCGGTAACCAAAACAACTGACAAAGAAATCACTTTAAAATTTAAAGGCTACAAGGCCAGGGAGTAACATATTCACAAAAACACCTTTTGTTTTCGAAAAACTTAATTTTACAATGTAACAAGGGAAACCGTTTAAAGCTATTTATTTGTTCTGTGTTTAATAAATGGAATGGAAACAAATCAGTCCAATGGACCATGCAGTGGGGGTTGTTTCTTCATAAGGTTCTTTTGAAGCAGAACTTAAATAATTAACACTACTGGTGTGCCGCAGTAAAAGAAAAATAAAGAAATGGATGTCTTTTAAGCTGGGCCAATTTTAAATCTCGGGGGGGGGATACTCCTGGGAATTCTTGGTGAGGGGGTGCCGCCCGGTTCTCCAAATCCTGGCCCTACTTTAGACCAAAAAATGCCATTTATCACAACCGTTTTCAGACCTGGCCTCTAAGAAATTATGTCATCATGATCATTATTTAGATTAGAACACCAACAAAAATGATTTCTTAAAATCCATTTCTTTCTTACTCATTTGGAATTGAAATGATAAATTCGTTTATAAACTCATCCTGTAGTTCCCTCGAAAACCATATCCGATTCCAGACCAAAATGGGCAAAGTTTATAACCGTTTTCAGACCAAAACGGCGCAAAAACCCTACTCTTAAGGGGGGGGGGGGGGGGCAAATACCTATATAGCTCATATAAGGAGTACCCCCGGGTTTTAAATCAACCTCTGTTCAGCCGGTGTATTCCACCGGTAATATGAACTCAATTTTTATATGCGGTTTCTGGTCATCACCGTATACCGTAGTAATAGTGGTGATAATTCAGCACTGTTTGGCCAGTATCTTCTTAATTTGTCGTGTTATCAATAAACTCAGTTTGCCTGGGGGCCTAATTACCATTACTGTTACGCAGGTAGTACTATCGAGAAAAAAATAATAAAGATAGGCGCTAAGCTAAATTCATTTTCAGTCTGTGCGCCTTAATAATAGCAAAAAAGTGAACGGATTTACTTTTAACTAAGCTAACTTCTACTTCCGCTCGCGGTTCAGCCGTTGCATTTGTAGTTCATTGTTGGGTCTTTCTCCTGTCCATTAGTAATTACTAAGCATTGTCGTTGTGCATTATTATGAAAAAACTATAACTTCACCGTAGTCAGTGTGTTTTTAGTTCTATCCAATCAACAGCTCAGTAAGCCCCGTATATTGTTCTCGTCAATGTTCACCGCACATACCATTCTCCCTGTCGGTCCCCACTTAGTCCTTCTGGCAGAAGATGAACTGCACCTGCAACTTCGAAAACAATTAACATTCAGATCCTTTAATTACATGGACGGTTGCGTCGCTGCCGAAACACATAATCCTCACCAAGCACATATTTTTCACTGCAGTTTCTTATTATAAACAGCCTCCGAGACGGTAAATATTCCCAATTACTGCTTGTTAGCACTCGACGGCAATAAAACAGTGGCACTGTTTGTTGGCTGGTCAAAATATCACACCGACAGTAAGTAGTGGGTAAGTACACACTGATGCAGTAAGTGATAAATGCTAATCCGCCGGTGTTCAATCGTCGGTTTTAAAAACGCAAAACTGAATCGAATTCGATGTTTCAAGATCTTGCCCAGTACGCAACACTGCGGAGAAGAAACATTTACGACTTCAGTCTTCAATAACATCACCACGTAAAAGCGTATTTTTTTCTCTTTTATTAGCTGTTGGGAAAAAGTAGTAGGGTTCTCTTAAATAATACTGAACTAATGAATTCTCCAAGTGAATTCTGGTGAAAGCATCATATTGTCTGTTTTATCTCTCGAATTGCGGATTGATTTGTTCTCTCATTTCAAGAAATTAACTCCACTATCAAAAATATTAAATTATGATTTTGAAAAAGAGTGACTGTTGATTGGCCTAAAAATCAGAGTAATTTTATTCCTAAAAGTAACGTTTTGTAGCTATGGTAACGCTAACGAATTTGACAGATCACTCTCAGGTTATCCCAAGTTGCACTTGGCAAATTTTTATCCTAAAAAGATTACTGAACACGCCGGATTGTCTGCTACAAGAATCCGAAGAAAGCAGTACTGAATTTAGCCGGTTGGTAATGACACAATATCCTTCCATCGCTGTAATCGTCAATATACGTAACAATGTTTAAAACGTTTTGTGCCTTTCTCTCATTTACATAAAAATCCGACAAGTAGACAAGTATCTGCAAAACGATTAGACAGATTTTATCCATCTGTTAAAAGCCCCTGGTTAAAAGGTCGGCCTTTAGGCGACGTGAAATGAATGCTTTCAGAATAAGGCTGTCATGAATTGTGCATGGCTAAATATCTGTGCAGTTTTTCACCCTTGCTTATTTGAATTGTAAGTGGTCCTTCGTGGAATTTCACAACACCAGTGATTGTTAAATAGTAAAAGCAACTGAACAGGAGCATAAGATTGCATGCTCCGTCTGGTCTGAAAGACTGGGCGATTATGCAATCAGGATTCGAATCAGTATTTGTGGGTGTGTCTGGGGAAAATACCAGACTGAACAGGGTTCTTTGAAAATAGCTCCGTGAAGTATTGAACAACAAATAAAAACTGCCAAGACTATGAGAAAATACGTTCAAACACAACCCTCATTATTGCAATTGCTGGTTTACTTTGGTGAATCATAATTCCAGTAGAGTATACGTCAAACAAAGAAAAGACTGGCTACTTAAAAATGTATGGTAATATTTAGTGTTCTCCATCAATCAGTAGGCATGGAGCACTGTAGTTTAGTAAAAACCGACCTTTCTTTTGGTTACTGCCTGAGTTTGTAATGAACATGGAAAGGTTCTCTATTCTCCCAACGCTCCAGATGGGTTTATGACGCTGGTAACCCATGTCTCTAAATCCGACAAATACGTTTTTCTGGCTCATCATATCCCTTGCGGAGGATTACAGCTCGTCATTCATGTCAAAACCCGAAACTATATCATTTGAAATATAAATATTTTCAAGTATTTAAGAAAACAGACTTCAAGTGTGTTTAGGATAGTCAGAGTCAGTAGTATAACCTAAGGCCCCATCCACCTATCCATTTTTGTTTGAAAACAAAGATTTTTTTTCTCCGTTTTCCAAAAACTCTGTGTCTACTCTTTGCGTCAGTTTTTAAAATGTTTCTGCCCGTTCATACGAAACAGTAAGACAAAAAGCAAGGCTGATTTTACAGTCGGGAATATATTATCTTTTAACCAATATTTCGGAAGGCACGGCCTTGCCTTCCTTCTTCAGGGTCTTACATATAATGAGACGTTACAATTTGAAAATAAGAAATAGCGTGCAATATGAACGGTTTTTGTTTTCAACGTTCATTTGCTATCACAGTATCATATAATTGCACGCTATTTCTTATTTTCAAATTGTAACGTCTCATTATATGTAAGACCCTGAAGAAGGAAGGCCGTGCCTTCCGAAATATTGGTTAAAAGATAATATATTCCCGACTGTAAAATCAGCCTTGCTTTTTGTCTTATATTTTCACTTATTGCTGATTAATCTTCATCGCGGTTAGTCCAAGTCACTAACTTTGTCAAATGTAGGCGGACCCTCCAAAAGTTGAATTTCTAAGAATCACATCCAAGTGCAGAAAGAGAGAGGAAATTTCGTTATCGCTTGTGTACTTCCTCTGTACATCGTGAAATTAGGCATTTTCACGTCGTAGAAGTGCAGTGACGGCAAAGAAATGTACAAAAAAGCGTGATGCACGCGCAAAATTGTTGTTTGCTTATTTTTGTGGCGTTCCCCTTTCCGTCGCCGTCGTCGGATCTTAAGGTCCCTAATGGTGACTGGAAACGGTACCATATGGGAGCATGCGCATTTACTATCTAACACCAAAATCGAGTTTTCAAAAAATCTTCACTCTGGAGAGTGTTTTTGAAAAGATGTGTTTTCAGTGACTTTTTTTCACCGGATACCGTGATGTGGAAGGGGGCCTTGCGTGGTTCGTGTTTTCGGCGAATAAATACTTAAGTCTTTGACCCGCTCAGTCTAAATGCGCCCCTAACGATGTGGCTAAATAAGGAAACATGTGCTGCGGAAGGAAGAACGTTTTTAACTTGATTAAATAGAGTTTTCTCGCTGGGGGAAAGCAATATCTGCGTCCGCAACATCTGTTTCCAGTGCGGCTACGGATATATGCGACCGGTTCGAATCCCTGTGTTGACCGTGTCGGATGTTGGCTTGAATTTAGTGTTTCAAGTCTTATTACTTTCTACTACGAAAAGCTATTGCTGTAGGGATAATAAGCATCTCTCTTATGTTCATTTACATTTCACATATAAGACCATTTTTAAATAACGTGCCGTGATCTGCTCAGTTAGATCGTTACGTTAATAATCGAGGAGTACAAAGAGGCTTTAAGGACGGTGAATTGTTTTAAAGCAAAAACGTGAATGAACAGAACTAATATCGAAGTTAATTTACGAGTTTTGATTTTCATTCAAAAAGTAAAAAGAAAATTGCGTCTCTCCTAATGTGTTCATCACCTGCTTACAATTATCACCGCCATAACAAAAACAGTGCCATGATTTTCTTCTCTCTATGCAAAGATTCAAAAGCCTCATAAAGCAACAAAAAAGTCGTAATTAAACTTAAAATGATATAGAATCTGAAGGAAAAAAATCAGTTGTGCAAGCTGAACATGATGCGCTTTTCCTAAGACAGGAATCAAAAGTCTCCGCACTTGTGTTGAAAGTTAGTGAGAAAGGCAGGGGAAACTGAATTCAAGCAGCTCAGCCAGTCCTGAGTCTCGCTCGATTCTCTGCTTTACAAAAGTTTTTTAATCTCGCCATAGGTGCTCATGTAATTAATTTTTTTTTATTGCCTTGGTCAGAAGGAGAGTAAGTGCAAAATGAAAAAGTCAACACGAAACACTCCGAAACTAAAGCGACATGACATCCGTTTTTGCAGTCTAAGTGCTAAATATTGTCGCCCCTATCATAGTTAAATCGTAAAAAGATCGAAATGGGATTTTGATGTTTCTTTTGAGCCTCTGTAATCTTGATAATCGGGAACAACAGCAAAAGTTTGGGGAGCGACGGTTTTTCTTATGACCTTCAATTACCATACTGACTTGACATTTGCATTGTAAAAATCAGATTCCGTGCTCACATCTCGTATTTGTTCGACGACAAAACAGTGAAAATTTTAACCACCCCCTTCCGCTCTTTTTGATAAACTTGTCTCATGAGAGCTTTATTAGGTGCAAAAGCCCAAGAAGAACAACTTTTTTTGCCTTGAATATGTCTGAGCGTGAAGAAACTAGGCTGGTTAAGTGTTACAAAAGTAAACAACTACAACCAAGGATTTTCATTTGCATTTCAAACAGTGCCATCTCAGCTCAATCAAAAGAAACTCTGGTAAACAAATCTTTTCAATGAGAGCCAGGGGCCTTTGTTTGCCGTCGCCATAGCAACGCATCTTAAGGAACGACCAGGTGGTGACGTCTTGATAATAATTATATCCACCGGACGGTCGTATTTGATAGAAAAGGTAAATGTTATTGCCGTTACAGTAGTCTGTATGTTGTATTGTTTAATTCAGGTGCGATAACCACGCGTCGAGCTGGATGTCCAACAAAACACAGCGTGAGACGACCGAGTGACCAGATTGCCTGTTTTGGCTGTATATTAACTCACTTGCTGCACAAGACAGACCGGACACTAGCTAGCAATGCAGAGACGTTATGTTGTTTTATAATTATGATAACTTCAAGTTCAGAAGCCGGGATACACGACACAGCGCCGCCAATGGCAAATTTATCGAAGGATATGCTTCGTTTCGTGCCAGTTATCGATCCAGTAAATCAGCGAGCTGACTGTGTACTCTTTGACCGGGGTTTGAATTTAACAGAGTAAAAGCTACAGTTGTAGCTTGTGCCGTTGTCAATAACGATGGTGTACTACTTCACCAATTACTCAAGGGGATACATCGTTGAATTTGAGCCACCGTGCTTCAAAAGCTGGCTTCTATTGCCAGCTGAAAACTTATGGAGCGAAGGCCTTCGTGGATTTTTGTATACAGTGGCCATGCTGTATTTATTCTTAGGGATCGCGATAATAGCAGATATATTTATGAGCTGCATAGAAGTAATAACTAGTAAAAAACGAAAAGTGACACGCTACGATCCAGAGAAGCAGGAGCGAGTTGAGATTGAAGTTTTTGTATGGAATGAAACTGTGGCCAATCTAACTCTTATGGCGTTAGGTTCTTCAGCCCCTGAAATTCTCCTAGCTGTGGTAGAGACGGCGCAAAATCTAGGTAATGAACCCGACGCAACACAAGAGGATAAGGACGGTCTTGGTACTTTTACGATAATTGGTTCTGCTTCATTTAATCTCCTTCTTATCACAGCGATTTGCGTGGTAAGTGTACCGAGTGGAACAGTTAAAAAGATCCGCGAATTTGGTGTATTTATTGTGACCTCTGCTTGGTCTCTCTTCGCCTATGTCTGGCTACTAGTTGTTTTAAAGTGGAGCTCTCCGGACGAGATCGAACTATGGGAAGCATTTGTTACTTTGAGCTTTTTTCCTCTTCTTGTCGTCACGTCATGGTGTCAGGATAACGGTTGGTGGTGCAAGAGAGGACGAATCTTGAGCGTTGAAGCTCCTGAGGTGAGTACATTCAAACAATTATAATTAAACCGCATTGTCTTTGTCAATTAGTAAACATGGGTCAACTCAGTTCATTTGGGACTGATTGGGGGAAAAATCCAGTTTATTTCCTACGTGCCCAAAAGCATCGCTGCAATGAACAAGGGTTTAGCTGGTGTAGCGCACGTGCCCTGATGATCATTTGAATAAAATCATTTGCAAAGCTATCTACTTTCTAATGTATTTATTGAGTAAACATCTCCTCTTGAGTGCATTAAGCATTTTTGTTCAAAAGACGCCTTTTACTCACAATGTTTTACATTGCAGGAATTACCTGAAGCAGAAAGGTCGTAGGTTTAACGGTTTCTGGGTGAAGTTAGTTCCGCTAGACAACTACCGCAACCAAGATTTTTTTTCCGTGATCAAAGCAAGCTCACAACGTATTTTACCAATGAATGTTTTGTTATTGTTTGTGTTAATTTGCAAGCGTAATATCCTTAACATTTTATCTTACCAAGTATCTTCTCAAGGCTCGGCTAAGAAATTTTAAACCGAAATCTTTTCACTTTGTGCATAGTTTTGATCCCGGGGGGGTACTCCTGGGAATTCTTGGTGGGGGTGTGCCGCCCGGTTTTCCAAACGTGACCCTATTTCAGACCAAAAAATGTAATTTCCCATACCCGTTTTCAGACCTGTCCTTTAGACAAAAATTATGTTATCATTACTTAAGTTAGAGCACAAACAAAAAAATTCCGCAAACCCTGTTTCGAATTCGCATATTCTCTTTCTTCCTTACTCATTTGGAATTGAAACGACAAATACGTTCATACACTCCCGTAGTTCCCTCGAAAACCATACCCGATTTCAGACGAAAATGGGCAAAGTGTCGACCCGTTTTTCGACCAAAACGGCGCAAATTACCCTACCCGATGGGGCGGCACATACCTATATAGCTTATATAAGGGAGTACCCCCCCGGAGGGTTGACATTTTCCGCCAGTAGCATCGCCAATACAGCCATCTTTCCTTGTTCCTCGCCGCTAGGGGCGTGGGAAGAGTCTGTCAGCCGCAAGACGTCCCTAGCGGACTGAGTTGCCTGACTGTCAAACCAACTTAATACACGGCGAGCTGTATCTTCCGTAATTATAGAGAGAAAATGGAGAATTGCCAAAAAATATAAACTATTGAATACATTTATTAAAATCTTGACTAAGAAACACATCATTGAAGGGTTTGTAGTCTACTGCTGCTAATACGCTGTTACACAACCTCGCCCGGGAACGCAACACTCCTTGTTATAAATTTTTTCCTGGGGCTGATGCAGAAATATCGAAATCTATGGTGAATTACGATATTGCCTGCCTATTTTAGCTGTCGATCTTCTAAATGCTGGTCTATCTTTTTACATTTTCGAAGACAATAGGGCACTGGTAACAAAGGTAAACTTTTGAATTTGTTGTCAAGTGCAACATAAAAAATTTATAGAGTGCAAAAACAATTTCTACTTCATGTTTATGAACCAGTTCCTTACCTTTTAATAACTTGAACCGATATTCTTGCTTCCAAGCCATTATATTTTTTTTATGAAATTTAGCCGCCGGGTGCCGGTAATCGTCAAAATGGTTTATAAGAACGTAAACTCGTCAGGAAGGAAGCGACAACCTAATACGGAGTTTTTATAATTTTTATAATTGAAATGAGAAAATCCGCTCTGACGCAAAGAGTTTCTTCATTTAAAATACTGGTCTTAATCATTGAGATCTACTGAATCCTGTCAAGACTGTCGTCATAATCAAATTTCGGCAGTTTAGGGATGACAGATGCTTGCTTGAATAATATGAGGCTTACATTTTAAAATTACCCGTAACTGATACTAAGTTTCATTATTATACACAACCTCGTTGCCAGGTTCTATTTATACGTTGTACTCATTATCCGTCTAACTCATTGGCTAAGAGTCTACACCTAATTTTGGAAATCAGCGCAACCTACAGATCAGTTAGTTATCTGCTAGTAATGTAGGTTGGGCGCGCAATGCATGATTTCCAATAACAATATCATTTCTTTCCTAAATACATGCAATCCATTCCAAAATAATCAAGGTGTCGGTAAGTGTTATCAGCCTCGGCATTCGGCTCGGACGATAACACTTACCTCGACCTTGATAATTCCGGATATCACAAAAATCTCATCCAATAATAGTTTAAAATTACAGAAATATGAAAGGCAAAAAAAGAACAACAACAACAACAACGTGAAAACGTCACCAAAAAGGTTTTTTTACCGGCTATAGGAGGACATTGCAATTAAACAAAGGAAGCCCTCACTGAATAGGGAGGAAGGACTGGACCTACCAGCAATTTATAATTCTCTCTTGGGAATTCGTAACTTTTCATCGTCACTTCATAACGCTGATGAAGTCCGAGTGATCTGAGTTTTGGAATGATTTTCTATCAGAAATCCCTTGCACCTTTAATGAAACCCGGATTTTTTAATAGAGGTTCAGTTTCAATCCAAGCACTCGGAACTTCCGGCCATATCGAGTGAATGGTTTCCTGCAAGCAAGGAGCAATATGCCTTGACAAGAACCATGGATTTTCCAACCTCGTTTCCTAGGTTATTGCGGATTTTCAGGGACAACATCAATACCAATATTCTGGAATTTCTGCTAATAATTAATTAGCTCCCATTTGCGTTCAGAAGATGCAGTTGTCTAGTTCAGTACTTCGACAAGTCTATTCAGCTGATTTGGCTACACTTCGTACATGTTTGTAACGAAGATCATATTTAATCCTTAAATGTTTATGCATGAGATTTCCAACAGGATGCCTTGAGTAAATGGTAGAAACCTTTGACACCTTTGGAAGATTTCCCGCTTTGATACTTTTGTTTTTAAGGCGGTAGATGACATTATTAATTTGAAATTTTTCTGTCAAATTTAATCACGCTAGCTGGTGAGATTTGTCCTTTTGTGGTTCGTTAAGTAAGAGATACAGCCGCCCAAAAGCTGAACAGTAGTCGAACTAAAAAAAGCGATGGGAGAGGGGGTGAGGGGAGAAGGCACAATGAGTGAGAAAAACCGGCAGTTTTTCTCTCTCTACCCTAGACTGTTCACAGTCCTATTTTTTCGTGAGATCGTTTAGATATACCGCGTCTTTCCGCGTCTTACCGTCACGGCTATCTTGATTTTCAAATGTACCGAGGGGGCGGGCGTCGGGGATTATAGCTCGGGGGAGCGAGAAAACCGCCCCCGCGCCCGCCCCCGCCCCCAAGTAGTTTTGACACTCGTGCCAGATGGCAGCCCGAAACGCAAAGCGCTCGATCTCGATGATCTTACGGACCGTAATAGAGGACTGTCAACAGTTCTATCTCTACCCTCGCTCCTCTTCTATCGTTTTTTTCGCTTGACCTCGCGCGAGGCCGTAGTAAATCAGGTTGTGATTAAATTACAAGCTAAAAACGAAGAAAATTACGCCAAGAAAAACCGCGTTGTGTCTCGGCAAATTTGCTTTCTTCAGAAATCTTATTTATCTAGTAAAGGGTTTGGCTATTGCTGGTTTTCAGTGTCACGCCATTCAAAATAGACCAAAATAAAAAATCAAAACCGTTCAATCATGATCAAGTCAAGAATCTGGGAAATGAAAGGAGGTACATATATATATACAGACCCTCGCCAAGATTCAGGTCAGAGGAATATTTCGTATATGAGATATCCGAAGAAATGTTTTACCCAAACTTATAGAGATTTGTACGGAGACGCCATGCTGGCGCTCACCTCGATGAGCTCCAACATGGCGGACGGAAACCAACAGAAACATCTGTTACCGAGTTTTGCTACAAAAGCGTGAATTTATTCTTCGATAAACTCATAAACATTAAAGTAATACTTTTTCTAATACATGAAATGTTTAGATTGCAAAATTTCCTGAAATAAGACATTTTTTAATCTACATGACAGCTCTCTTGGCCGTCATGTAAATGCCGCGTCACGCAAAAGCTTAGAAATTCAAGCGTACTCTATCACAAAACCAAGAACCCTTTTGAATCGAAAATTTGTATGAAAATTAGTTTTCAGCTGCTGTAATGCATCGGGAAATTAAAATCTCAGTAGGATCGATAGCTTTTTAGTTTGAATTTTAGTGTGACGTCATGTGAAAACCAACAATATGGCTTGACTGCCGGTCATTGCAGTCAAGGTTTTTAAAACGATAATTGGAGGTTACCTAAATATACAAACTTCTTGACTCCTTATTAAAACCCTCAATCCTTAAACCTAAAATTTATCAAGTTAACAGTTCGCTTGTCTTACCCGCAGAAGAAAGAGATGAACAATTCAAACCGCGGTCTACTTGGTCTAAGAACTTCGTTTAAATGATAGGCTCTCTAGTTTTACAGTAAATAAGCTAATACTAAGATAAAAATTCAAAATCACGTAATAAGTTAACATGTATGGCAAAATTGATCCTTACCTGTTTGGACCTTGTTCGTTGAAAAAATTGTTTCTTATTTTATAATTAATAAGAAACAATGGCAGGAAAAGATTTGTACAGGCCACAAAAATATGGCGGGAAAATAAGGCGCCTACTTTAAGAGCTGACGCTGGTCAGAAGAGCGGCTCAAGTCCGCCATGTTGTCGTTCGCCTGCACGAACACGCGGTTGAAAAAAGTTGAAAATGACTCGCAAAAACAGTAACGTCTTGGACGAAGTATGGTTCAGATGGAAGCGAAAATGTAATATTAGCAATTTTAAAAAAAGTTGTTGTTAATCTGCGTTTTCATTTAGACTTTGTTTTGGAGTTTTCTGCGCGAAAACACGAAGCAGCTTCTACCTTGATGTATAAAGATTGCCTCTTTTCTTTTTTGTTCAGGTTCGCGTTGTGGGACTTGCAGAACCTGGGAGCCCTACGATCATGCATCGCTCCATGGAACTTAGGGCTTTAGAACAGCAAAGATTCAGGTAAATGCTGAAAAAAATATCATGCACACAATACTATACTGTGTGCGCGCAGCGGTATGGGGTCATTTGAGTAAGCTGATCATGAAATGATAAGTTTTGTTATTTGTATCGGTCAAGTCGAACTTCAACATCTCCCCTCAGGCATTCTATTTTTTTTTTTTATTTATTCGCGTTCAAATTTGCCCTTCCCCGAGCCAGAAAGTCGTTCAATGGTCTCATCACAGATCCATGATCAAACTCGTACCCAGATGCCGATCTGAAAATTCAATTTGTTTTTATTGGCAACTCAAACCAGTGGCGGATTCAGACCTTCGGATAAGTAGGGGCCCCGGTCATCCAGACCAGGAGAAAAAGGGGGGAGGGGGCAGTCTCAAAAAGTTTTTTTCAGCCCTTCAGGCCTTAGTTTGCTCTAAAAAATAAGTTGTGGGGGGGGGGGGGGGAGGGGAGGGGGGGGGGCAGGTCCCCCAGGTTCCTCCCCTGGATCCACCACTGCAAACTGCTTAGATAGTGATGTGAGTCTTGTAAGCTGCCCACATTATGTATGGCATGTACAATTCATTCTTTACAAGATCTCAAGTTTTGTTCTAAAAAACCTTTTGCTAAGCTGTTTATTCTGTGAAAGTAAAGAGTGATCATTGCAGTAAATTTTCCAATTTAAGCAATTGGAAAGAAGAAGCCTGAAAAAATCAGGGCTTCAACGGGATTCAAACCCATGACCTCCTATTTTTTCAGGCTTCTTCTTTCCAATTGCTTAAATTGGAAAATTTACTGCAATGATCACTCTTTACTTTCATCTACAACCGCAGTTCAAATATGAATTATTTCATATACTTCACATCACTTCACTCCTCACGGGAGACATGAACTCAATAAATTGACCTTGCTCCCAATGTGTGGCTTCATAGCTCAGTTGGTAGAGCAACGCACCGGCAACGCGGAGGTCATGGGTTCGAATCCCGTTGAAGCCCTGATTTTTTCAGGCTTCTTCTTTCCAATTGCTTAAATTGGAAAATTTACTGCGATGATCACTCTTTACTTTCATCTACAACCGCAGTTCAAATATGAATTATTTCATATACTTCACATCAGTTTATTCTGTCTTACTATAGGGTTTATGTTACTGTCAAACCCTGTTATGAACACTGAACACTGAGGGGGCTATAGAAAGTGTCCATATTAACAGGGTGTCCATATTAAGTGAGTCATGGTATTTAAGTCAAAAACACCAGGACATCTTTTAATAAATAGCATCATTTGTCAAATTAAACATCTCTAACCTTCACAAAGCCGTCATTCAGCGGCTTAAATCCAGGGAAACACTCAAAAATCGCTTATTTATATATTTAAAACTGTTCTCTGCATTAATGGTTTGATGCCAAAATTAGTGTGAAATTGATGTCTACAAATCATCGTATCTGGTGTATAGACTTCCTCAAAGTCCTTCGCTTGTCCTTTCTGGTTCTCGTAGTTGGCCCCAGGGCGAAAGGACTTTTATCCCCTGCAGCGCGCCAAATTTGCAGGAGGAATTTTCCTCCTGCAGGTTTTATCCAATCACGAACGGTTTTACTGATGTGCCGTCAATCAAACCTGATCACGCCACATGAAATGTGACTTGAACTGTTTTGATCCAAATTCAATTTTGTGGGCTGTATTTCAATTTCGTTTTATCGCTTGTATTCAAATACAAAGCTTTAGTGGGCATTTTATCTTCCTCCATTTGAGTACTTTACCAGGACCGGATTTTCCTGGCAGCCATGAAGTGAGGAAACATTACCGTCTTGTTTTATTTTGAGTGCGCGTACTACAAAGCTTTTATTTTTATGTTTTCTTTCATGGCGTTTGCAAACCTTGCAATGGTTCTTACATACTAGAACTCTACTAATGAAGGACCAGGTCCGAAATGTCTGGAGACTGAAATATCACAAGACGGCACTTTTGTTCATTACCCGTTTTTTGTATCGAACATTCCTTTATTTACTTTATCTACTTTCTCTTATCGGAATTTTTTTCCGTTGGTTGTTTGTTTTGACATACTTTGACAGCTCGCGATGACACTCATGCGACAACACACGTGACAGGGACGCAAATAATTCATGCCAAAATGGCGTCACTTGATGCGATTTTTTGCAGGGGAAACAAGTCGAGCTCTCGCCCTCTCGCTCGCTTTTGCAGCAGAAAACAAAAAATCTAGCGCTTGCACTTTGCGCTCATAAAAAAATTTGAGCGCAACTTGTAGGCAAGTCTATCTGGTGTACTGTATTGCTGGGAACATCAACAGGCTGTCAACTGAAGGTTTTTTTACCTTCGAAAAGGAGAGGTTTATTTTACAATTTACTTAATGAAGTGTCCACATTAGCGAGGTTAGCTTCCTATGAGAATTTTGATCGGGCAAGAAATAAGTGTCCATTGTCCACTTTCACAGGTGTCCGTATTAAACAGGTTGAGTGTAGAGAAAATGTAAGTGCTTTCCCCAGGGACAAAGAAAACTGCCTGTAATAATGAGGTGTCCACTTTAAGTGGGTGTCCGTTAAAATGGGGTTTGACTATATCTCAAGAAGGACTTTTTAACCAAATATCCCCAGTTTTAAATAAAGACTTTTGTAAATAACTAGGAAAAAAGATAATTTTGTTTTGTACAAATTGTTGTGTAATAGAGAAATTAAGAGTCATGTTTACGGCAAATGTCAGATTCATGTTGAGACATTCTCAGAATAGAAAATAAGCAGATGAAAACTGTCCAGAACAATTCTTATGAATAAAACTGACGTGAAACTTGTTATTTTGGAGTTGAAGTAATAAACAGTAAATGACAATTAAGAGGAAAACTTGGTCATGTGGTACAAATTCAGGTTTGACATTTGGCCTAAACGTGACTCTTAATCTCTCTACTGCTTTGAACATGCGCTATGGTACCTACCGGTAACTGCCATGTTGAATTTGATATTGTTTACAAAACAAAAAGCTATTGACAAGTCCATAAATTTCATAAGAAATATGTGTATCGCAGAACCTCTCAGGGTCCAGGTGAAAGCCAGCAGTAAGAATAAAGGGAAACAAACTGAGAGAACAAGAAATGTATGTGATTAAAAAAAAAACTATTAAAAAAAGAAAAGCAGATCAGCCAAGAGTGAAATCTTGTCACTTAATCCTCAGGTAGACTCCTAGACCACTGTGCCACATCAGCATATTATACACATAGTACTTGTAAAAACATTGTTGGTATTTAAAACATTTTGCCATGGAAATTCTGCCAGTAAAGTTATCCTTGACCTGTTGGAGGGGCTGGTTGTATGCAAAGTAAGCTGTTATATTAAAGTCGGTGATCTCTTTTTGTCTCTTAACAGTGATGATGACTTAGGTGGAAGCAAAGAAACGATTAGGTAATTTGTGTAAATATTATGTCAGCTATGGACACTGTAGGATATGTAATAATTTTCGGGCATTTATATATGCCTTTTATTTTTACTATTTCCGTTTTTGGTGATGGTATATTTTGGTTTTCTTTCTTAAACAATTTACAGACTGAAGTAGATGGTATGTAGAACTAATGCCAATAAATATTGACGTCTTGACACTTAATAAATAAGAGAGTTTTCATTTGGATTCATCTTTGTCAGAGTTTCTTGGATTTTAAATTAATGATAGCCACAGAGAAAGCTTCAATATATTGTGCATTTTTCAAGTTAAGTTTAATTTATGGTAATAAAAAAATATTTTGTTTGCCATTGCTGTCAACAGAAAAGTTGTGAACCTGTGGAAAGGCTCAAACCCTGACCACAATGCCAATAAAACAACAGCAGATGTTGTTCTAGCTTTGAAGCAGTATAAGCAGATCACTCAGCAGCCTCAAAACAGTGCTTCAACCAGAGCACGGTATGATGTTTTTTAAAATTTATTTATGGAAAGATTTCCTCTCTCTTTTAGGTTTTGGGCTAAGTTTGGTTTATGTAACAGGTCATTGTTTACTGAACAATATTATTCCTTAATTGTTTTTAGTTTTCGCCATGCTGCATTGTGTAGTGTAACGCGAAAGAAGCAAGGAAACTTCACAGTACGCCAAGAACCAGACAAAGATCAAGATCAGCAGCAATTGAATCTTCTTTCCATGTCTTTCTATGGATCAAAATTTCTATCAGGAGGTAATGTATTACAATAATTATTATGTTGGATATGTTGTGGTTCAATTTTATCCTTGGTTTAAATTTTTTTCCCTTCATTTTTGTGTGTGCTAATGAGTTTAAAACAAAGGGAAATAAAAATTAATCCAAGGATAAACGTGAACCACAACAGATTACAAGTATTTTCCAGCTTCAAGGGAGAAATAGTTACCGGTAGATCTAACCCTCGCATTTAACTCATTCACTCATTTCTGGACAGAAAGTGGGAAATTTTGTTGAATAACTCCTTTTAAAGCTAGTCAGGCTGTTTTGGCCAAATTGAACCAACCTGAACTACCCAAATTGCTGTTTATAAGTCAAGCACTTGGCTACCTTTTGTTCCTGATTCTAAAAATCAACTTTGGAAGTTCAGGCATGGACAGAAATAAAAAAATGTGGAGTCCCTTTTATTGGGAACACATTAATATATTAATTTAATAATAGGTCGGACTCTAATTATTATTAATTATTTGAGTTTTCACCCCAGCAGATGAAAAATGTTTCAGCTTTGGTGCATCTTCATATTCTGTCGTGAAAAGTGCCAAAAAATTAACAGTGGAAGTTCAACTCAGTCAGAGGATGCCCAGGTTTGCATAACAACTTAAAGTCAAGCAACCTTGGAAGTATGAAATGTGACAGTTTTGTCTTCCATAGTATATTTTCTTTACACTCTTTACTCAGATTCCTTTTTAGTGTCAAACAGTTCCTCTCTTTTTGCCTGGTGTAACTATTTTGTTTTGATGTGGAACTAACAGACTTAACTTTGTTTTACAGGTCACCTGCTGTTTCTCGTAAATCACTCTCGTTACCAGCTCCATATGACCCAAGAACACCAATCACTCAAGGAAATAGGAATCAACTTTCTATACTGGTTTGTACATATTTAAATTATTAATAATATAAGTACATGACATTACATTAATTTTTAGTGGGGACGGTGTGAAAGTCATAAAGTGCAATAATATTACTCTCTTCCATGATTAAGAATTGTATGTAGAAGAGAGTGAGTTATGATTTTGCTTAGAAATTCAAATTTCAATTACTTCTAAGGCCCAGTTCAGACGCAGTACTTCACATAATTCATTGAATCCGATTCAGCTTATGTAAAGTAGGGAATCTGAAGTGGGCCTTAGCTCTAATTTGGCTCATGGACTAGTTTCAATGTCAAGCTCTGTAAGAGTGTACTTCTAATAACATGAACTTAATTTAAATTAATTTGAAAAAAGTTCCAGCTCTTTCTTCATCAGGGTCTATCACTGCTCTATTTAGTTCCAATATTTTATGTTAAACTCAATAAATTGCTATTCATATTAAGTACAATATAAAATCAAAAATGTTTTGAAGGAAAGTAATGGTGGGCCCTTATCAACTCCAAAACTTGGAAGGGTTATACCATCAAGGGACAGTGCTTACGACACAGGAGATACAGCGTCTCAAGCAACTCTTAACGGTGATACAATGGGCAGTGACTCAGCACGTGCTTCCAGTATTGACTTTTCTGTTGATTTTGAGACTCGTGATGGCTCTGCAAGGAATGGAAAGGACTATAACAGTTTAAAAGGCACACTGGTGAGTAATCACAGCAAAATTATTAAAGAGTTAATTTGTCAAATTATATTTTTTAATATGGTTTAAGTATGTGTATTTTCTACAGTAAAAGTAGGTATTATATACTATTAGAGGAAATATGAAATGAAGGATAAACAATAATTTTTGAATGATAGCAACAACAACAAAATGAATCATGCCACAAAGACTATCTTCTTTAAGTTCATTTACACTTTACTGTTTGGAAGTTAAAATAGTCACATCTAGAAATTATTACTATTATTATTGTTATTATTATTAATAATCATTATTGATTGCTTTATTTTGCAGACATTTAAACCAGGAGATGCTAAACAGGCATTGACAATAACTCTAATTCACCATGAAGGATATACACAGGAGAAAGACTTTTATGTGTTGTTGAAAAATCCAATGGGAAAGGCAGAACTAGGAGAACCTAACCTGGCCAGGATCACAATAATTGATGATGATGGTAATGATCTCGATCTCTGTAAAAAGTATAGTGTAATGGGGTTGCAAATAACAGTTGGACATTGGCTGACCAAAATTTGCTAATGTCCGATGTAATCCTAGCTGTTCGTACATTATGTCTGGAGAATTTTTCTCATCATTTTAGGGTAATGAAGAATAAAAATCTACCTTGGGTAAATCTTATTTTGTGTGAGGACAATCTCAAAGTCACGAAACAACATTGACTTTGATAATGAAATTTTCTTTTACATTAGCGTATGTCCTCTGTTTTACCCAAAAGGTAGCAAATACTTTTTGACAAGTAGTGAGATGTTTTTTTTTATTTTTCCATAGTCATCACAGTAAAATTTTGCTATGGATTGAAAACAATTCACAAATTATACATGCCAGTGTGGTATTACTTTTTGTTGTTTGAAGCAACTTTGTTCTGTCAATGATGTCATTCACTTTAAAGGAACTGATTGCTAGGTTGATTTGTCCATCAGCTCCATTTAAGTCGAACTGAAATGGTATATTTTACTATTAATAATAATAAGTAATAGAAACACAAAGCAGTTGGTCTGGGCCCAGTTGTTCGAACGCCGGTTAGCGCTAACCCAGGGTTAAATTTTAACCCGGGCTTCTTTTTCTTTTCATCAAAAGCACTCTTTTGGATAATTTTCTATATTATTTTTAGAGTATCCAATCATCAAATCGTAGGCAAAGAGAATTAAACTGAATTTGTTTTTTAAGCTCTCATATCTGAGCTTAAATTTCCCACTAACCGTGGGTTACCTTAACCCAGCTTCGAACAACCCGACCCTGATCGTAATGAATGATGTAATAGCTCGGTAATTTTAAGGGTAAAAGCTCAACCTTTTGTTATGCCGATATCTGAACAAAATCTTGTGTATGTCATTTTAAGAGAAAAAAACTATTTGCAGCCCAGCTGTGTAATGATAAGAATTAACAAGAGAGAATAATGGGACAGAGAAGGAATTGCCTAGTGTGACCCTTGGGATATGTGTATTTCATCAGAGTTATTTTCAGACCAATTAAACACTTGAAATTAATTGATGGTTGGTTTTCAGAGAGGTCTGCAAACTTTTATTCAGTGTTATTAAGATAGAATTCAACAGTTGCCATTACAATATTCTGCCTTGTTTGCTTTGAGGCAGTCACATGTGGAAATGTGCAGACCTCCTTGGAATTACATGTAGGCTTCTGTTTGGATACGACCTCTAAAAATAACTTTATTGAAATTCCCATATCCCAGCCAGTGCTCCAAGAGTTTCTCTCTTTCTTATTTTTCTCTTTTGGAGTAAAGGCTATTTATTTAGCTTGAATTATGGTTGTCCAGTTGGCAAACAATTCTTTGATTTGGTCATCATTGTTATAATCTCGTCGTTTCTGATGACTGGATGACCATAAATTTCAGACCCTGCATATGACATGTACCTCAAAAGTGAAAAAGTGATCAATTAAATGAATATTATTATAACACTTACATTTCAATAAGAACATTTTAATAAGTTAAACCATCAATTTTATAGCTTTTTCCAACAAAAATAATACTCTCGTACAGATGTAGGTAAGAGGGTTGGTCAGGTAGTTGTTCAGGTAGGTAGAGCATCATCCGGTTGATCATATATTATAGTCCACGTACTTATGAAATTACTCCAGGGTTCAAACCTTTCGCAGGGTTAAAGACAACACATAATCTAAAAAATTAGAAAGGCCTCAATTTAATATACATAGAATTAACCATATTTAACAATTAGTCGCCAAAGGCGACGTGAATATCGGCGAATAGTCACTGAGACGAAGTCGAGGTGACTATCTGCCAATATTCACGTCGCCTGAGGCGACTAATTGTTTTAGTATAATTACATTGATGATTATTCGAGAAAAAAAATTTATTGATCAATTTCCGACCCCGAAACATCAAAAAATCTGGCTGCCATTTTGAAAACTGCTAGACTTTAATGCTATAATCACCACGCGGTGATTATAGCGGGATAAAGCGAAGCTCCTAGCCAATCACAGCGCTCTATTTTCGGTAGTCATCAATGTAATTATACTAAAGTGGAATAAGTTTCAGAGTCCATATGTTCTGTGCATGACATTTTGGGGTTATTGTGAACACACATGGGAGATATAAATCAAGGTCTGTGTTATAATTTAAGTATACCAGCTTAGTTGGCAGGGATCCATATTCTTTTCTTATCAGCCGGGCAAGTAAACTTGATGTATGCTTGCCTGGTTAGATTATTTGGGTTGCCCGGCAAAAGTGCAGAATAATATTATAGAGAGAATGGGGATAGAATTGTGTGCTACTTAAACCTTTCTTATGTGCATTTTATTTTCATTATAGTTGCTAAGAAAGGGCTTTAATCAAACTGTAGAACACAACAGGTGACAGGCCTGAGGCTAAACACAATTTATTTACGTTTTACGAGTATTAGTGTGTCTACTTGTCATTCATCAATGCCACTGTCTATTGGGGCCACGATCTGTTAGTTTGCCATAAAGGCAAGAAGGTGCATTTATGTTTTTCCTTGTGTAAGGCAGTGGCTGTTGCTTCACTTTTTTTGCCGGAGGTGGTAAAACACTTTCTAAAATGCCACATCTTCATGAGTACCGCTATGTTTTTTGTGAATGGCCGGTGAATGTGATATAACCTTTGCAAAATGAAAAGACAACATGAAAACTGAGCATCAGTTGTTTCATCGCAGACAAGAGCTGCAGTTTATTCGCTGTTATTCTAAAGTTTTAAGTCGATGAGAAGTAATCAGAACACAGGTAAAATGTACATGATAAAATCATATAAGAATATTTGGAAAGATTTTGTGGTTGAGCAAAACATCACTGGTCCAAAGAATGACTTTTGGAGGTATTTTAATCATCCATGTGAGATTGTAGTCATCTGGAACAACCGGACGACTGTGAATATGGATCCCTGAGTTGTTTTTGATAACTCTAAGCATACTGTCAGCTTTAGCTTTCGCATACTTAAAATGGTCAGATCAGGTCAAGTCCTTCATGACATAAACACCGAAATATAAACTGGCATATTACGTTATGCCTGTCGACAGTATTATTATGTTAAGGCTAAAACTTGCTTGTTTGTGTTTTGTTTTGCAGAACCTGGGGAATTTTCATTTGAACAAGCCTGCTATTTTGCTAACGTGGTATCTGGAGATGTAACATGTAGTATCATTAGAAAAAAAGGCTGCGATGGAACTGTTACATTGACCTACAACACGATGTAGGTTTGAGGAACTTCTTATTATTTAAATAACTTTTCTACATGTTATTCAACCCTTTTATTAAACTGATGCATTTATGGTTTTTAGGAATGGTACTGGCTCAGGTGGTTCTGCAGATGACTTGAATGAGAAAAAGTGTGACTTTGAACATGCAGTGGACGGGAAGTTAATCTTCCAACATGGAGAGACGTCAAAACAGCTTATCATAAGAGTCAACCCTGATTGTCAGGTAGGATGTGTCTACAATGTAGAGTCTTCACAGTTTAATACCATCAGCCGACATGTTACAACTCACTTTGACTCTGAAGATGATTACTACAAAGGTTGTTGAAACATAAGTTACTGTCAACCACATTCCTGTTCAGGACTATGTTCACCCAGATGATCATGCTTCACCTAATTATGATTGATTTACTTGAAAAATGTTTTCCACTTCACATTGCAATAGTTGCTATAGTACTGATAATAATATCAGAGTTCAGTAGCCTAGGGGACTATTATTAGGGTTCGATGGTTTGCTTTTTTTATTATCTGACCAGTGAATACCTCATTAATGAACTCCCAGGTCTTTGCAAGGCTATTTTAGGGATGAGTTTGTATTGTGTTAATGTCTACAATGTATAGTTTTATATTTTTATTGTATTGTGCTCTAATTTTTAGATCATGATAACAATAAATTGCCAGTGTCACTTTTTCGTTGTTTTTTTTTAGCAAAGTTGGTTTTCTCACTTATTTTGTGTAATAAACTGTAAAATATAATTATTTTTCTAGGTTACCTTTGTTTTTCCCCCCACTTTTACATTAGTGAGGAAGTTATTTCTACAGATTCTAATCCATATTCATTTTTTTCAATATTTCAGAATAAAAACTTCATTGTATTGTTGAGTAATCTAAGTCCAGGAGCCAAACTAGGGAAGAAAAGTGCTGCAGTTGTTAACATAACCAATGGTAAGTGTGTTGAAAAAGATGCCCAGGCAGCCTGCATGCCTCTCACAGGAACGAGGGCATGGTACATTTTTTATCAGTTAACTTGACTGTGTGCTAAAGCCAGAATCTTAATTTCTTTTGGATTGGACCTGACACAATAGACATATGAATAGTTTTACAGTTAGTGCTGCAGTAATGTTGTTGTTGTGCTTCATGGCAACCTGACTGCTGTTATCTAATGTACATTAAATGGCTTAAATTCTAGTGCATTACACACAATGGCTTGAATGAACATTAATTTTATTGGCTTAAAATACAATAACCAAAACATAAATTTCTTTAATTTGGAGGGCCATTGGTGACTCGTAATGTAAATGCATCAGTGTCTCTTTTCCCCCCTCCTTAAAGTAAAGGAGCAACTTATGTAGGTTGCTGTTGGGTGGAGCCTTTCCACACGTCAATCCCTGAGTATGCTGCTGGTAGTGTTATCAACAACAAAATTATCAGGATTGTTACATTTTATAACAGAGGAGAAGTTGTTATGTCACTTTGCCATGGTATCAAAATTTCTCCATGACAACAAACCGAGAACGTCCCTTAAAAAGTGAATTCACACCGTTTCAAACTCCATCGATCTTATTCAATTTCATTAATTAATTTTGTAAAATCTTGGAGAAATTGTCACGGGTTGAATCTGAAAGGACTGTATAAAAAAAGAATATTTTTGTGCTGTATTCACCACCTCTATAAAGCGGGCACATGAAATTAGGAAGTTTCATGTCATAGACTTGCAACGATAGCAAAGAAATGTACGAAAAAGCGTTATGCACGTACAGAGTTGTTGTTTTGCTGATATAAACCGATTCCTTTTTTGCCATTCTCATTGCTGTTGCCGTCATTGTTGCATAAGCTCCCCATTGTTGTGATCCAGAAATGTTGCTACCATGGTAATGTGTTGTCACACTTCTCTCTTTTTGTAAATGACAGTTGATTTAACTTCCAAGATTGGTCTCAAATCCTTTCTGTAAAATGTTGTTGTTTCAGACGTGGATAATATTGTTGAGAGAGTAGCAAATATAATGACAGCAGAAGATGAGCACAGCTTGACAAAGAGTTGGCGATCCCAATTTGAAGAGTATGTTGAAAGCCCTGTGAAGGGCCATTAATATTTAGTGCTGCTCCAATGCAACTGTTTGTTTCAGTGGAAACTGGGTGATCCGGTCTTGCTTAAAATGTTCTGTATTACATTAAATATTTAGAATATAAAATGTAAAATCTGTGAGAAATTGTCTTGAAGTTAAGGACAGGGAGGAAGGAAGGGGTCTAAAGCCTCAAAAAGCTGATGTTGTTATTATTATAAGGAAATTGCTCCAAACTAAATAATGAAAATGAACAGTTTGTTCCTTCCTCATGGGGATGTATTTTTCTTGTTAGTGAGGAAACATTTTGCACATTAATCAGCAAAATGTGCAATTATTTACTTGAACTGATTCATAATTTCATTGTTGGAGAATTGTCAAAAGTGAAAAAGAGCTCCCCTAAAATTTTGTTGGCCATTACTGTCTGCTGACAGTCTGCCAACAGTGGTAAATAAGGAAGATTTAAGTGTTATAATTCAAGATTGCTCGTCTTGGGTAAATTAAAATGCCTGTACTTAAATACCTGTACTTGCCTGCCTACCCTTTTTCTCACAGTAAAGTTGATATGTTTTAATGCACTGTGGAGTCCTTTTTAAAAAGTGTTCTATTCATCAAAAAGTAATATTGGTTTGTCTTCTTTCTCCTATTGACCTGATAGGTCCAGTCAAAATTGGACTGTGTAGCTCTCGGTCCAATGCTGTCTGCTTTTTCTCAAGTCTATCATGCTCTTTCCACCTTATTTTGTTTCTCCCTTCATCTCCTCTCTGCATGGCTGTATTGCTTTTAGATTGAAACTTATTGTTAGTTTTTGACTGCATGTTTATTATCGTGAAAAGGGCAATAGTTATTCAAGGAGAAGAGGATGAAGATGGAAAACAAGAGCCACTTAGTACCATGGACTTTTTGCTTCATTTTCTGACATTCTTTTGGAAAGTTCTTTTTGCCTTCGTTCCTCCAAGGTAACTTAAAATATTACAATCGTGGTTCCTCTATCATCAACAGGTGATCTTGACAAAAATAATTCTTGTTGCTCTCTGAATTCTGAAAAGCAACTTTCAAGCAGCTCTTCTGCAAGATGAGTCTTGAAAGTGTGACTTAAGAAATTTGTCCCCTTGTTCTCAACTCATGCTTGACCAGGGTTGTCAAAAAGTTTTGAAGTAGATGACTGAGTTGTCAAAGTAAACGGCCCGTCGTCATCTACAAAGAAATGCCAAGCAGAGTAGCCTGCCGATACTAACCAAGTAGGCGGCACTTTTCACTGGCAGCCGGCTACTTCTGACAACTGTGCTTGACCCTTTCTCCCTTGTACTGCTATGCAAATGATCAGGCTTTAAGATGCATCCCTCTACATGTATTTTATTTTCATCATTTTCATAATTCAAGAAACAAAAAAGTGGAGTTAAGAAAATGCGACATCAAGCTTTTAATACAGGTGCCGGTAGAATGCTTTTTATCATATAAACACCAATGAAATACCAGGTGAGCTTTCATGCGAAAACATGATATCTGATATCTTCGCATGGGAAAATAACATGTTATCTTCACACATGAAATATCACTGTTGCTATGGCTACATAATAAATTGCATCTTTCACAGCAAAAAACTATTTAAGTGAAATGGTTCGGTGTTTGTATAATAAATAGAACATTACATGG
>JBBMOI010000003.1:19130000-19390000 GCA_038088405.1 Porites divaricata
TCAGATTACTGTGATGATGAGAAGATATCATAAACAAAAATTTGCTCATTTATACCATCGCCAGCATTGTTAAATAACATTGCAACCCTCATAACAGGCTAGGATGCAGCAATCTTTCCCTTCTATTTTATAGTTCATTTTGTATTATTTTTAAATCTTTAATGCTGCTGCCTAGCACCTAGTTTAACTTAAGACAATTTTCCTTGAGAATAATAAATTATTATGAAAAATGGAGACAGAATATAGTGTTGCATGCACAGCAGTTAGTGTGTAATCAGCTCTCAAAAATGTTTTCAGAGTGAGAAGAAAGTAGTAATAAATAATTATGGCCTGAAAATTGTGTTTCATTTTATCCATTACTGCTACAGGCACAGAAATGGTGCAAGTAGGAGACTGACAGTCCACTGAAAGGTTAACACATGCTAAGGCACAGGGTTTGGAGTATTCCTAAGTGAATTGTAGTGCTGTTAGCTCAATATTTATCATGGTATGTGTTCGATAGGCTCGTTTTTTGTTTGTCTGAAGATTGTCACTGATGGTGACTAGCAGTATGCGGTAATAGCAATGTGATTATCATGAGACAAACAATAAACAAGCATATCATTTAGGGCTCTTGTTCTAAACTGGAAAGATCCAGGGTTTAGAAAAGGGATGTAGGGTTCGTAGGAAGGCATTTGAAAGGGGTACTATTTTTTGATAGAAGGTACACAAAAAGGGTGCCTTTTCTGTCAAAGATCAGCGGCGGATCCAGACCTTCCGATAAGGGGGGGGGGGGGAGGGGGGGTTTGGGGTGGGCGGTTATCTAGACCCTGAGACAAGGGGGCAGGGTGGTCTCAAAAAAAGTTTTCAGCCCTTCGGGCCTCAGTTTGGTCTAAAAATAAGGGGGGCGGGCCCGTCCCCTGGAAATAGTATACAAAAGGGAAAGAGTTTAGACTTATGGGTGGAAACTGCCCCAAGGGGAAGAGGGAAGCCAGATTGCTTTCAGTCTAAAACAAAACCAATGCGTGAAAACCAAGTCCTTTTGACAATAAGTTAGTCTTTTATTTACACTATGAAATAAACTTGCTGGATGTAAATTTCTGAGGATTTATATCAAATATAGTAGACATAAAAAATAACTTACAAATATAAACTAGAGTAGATCTATAAATGGTTACAAATAGCAGTGAGAGGTACTCACTGAAGATAAAATAATGTGGGTGATTGCAGATGGAAATTAATTTCTGTCTTTTTAGTGTTGGAAAAGTGGTCCATAATAGGTTTGTAATAATATTCATTTTAAAAGTTATAAGTATGTGACAAAAGAATAATGGTACATTATAGCTATAACATTCACACTGCATGAATGGCACTGATATTTAAATGACGGTTTACATCCTAAGCCTATTTGCATACACTTGAAAATTTCTCTAGGAACAAGCCATTCACACGAAGGTTAGGATGTGTAAGTGTTATTACTCAATGTTGATACCAGGATCTATAAACTATTGATTCAGTTTCTTTATATAAAAAATATACCATGCAAAGAACCAGATGTAACTAAGCAATGAGTAATAGATGAGTAATCATTGGGTAATCAAGTGATTAGTTATTGATTACAATCTATACTCAATGGGTAATTGATGACCAAAAATTTTGTAGCCTGCGAAGCTATTTCTCGTGACTTATGCCGCTAGTGATGGCTTCGCCACCAAATCTCACTCGATTACTACAAAATAACGCCAGCTACGCAGGCTAAAAATTTTGTGGCCTATCGATTAGTCATCAATGACATCGATTACTCGTTGATGTCATCGATGAGTAATTGATGCGTTCGATTACTCATCTCATACAATTTCTATCATTTTCTTCTTAACTTATTTGTCATCAATTAGTTACGTCTGGAAAGAAAAAAGTCAATGAAAGTTGTTGCTACAATTTATGCCCCATCCTTCACAAGTCTCTTCAATAAATTATCGTTGGCTGGGATTCTTTCCAAAGAATTCTTCATAAAAAATATTGGAACTTATATAGAAATAACAAGACCAAAAGGCAATAATATGTGGAATAAATTTTTTGTACCATTGTAAGTAATATAGTACTTGGTGTGGTAGCATGAAAGAAAACGACAGATATACTTGCCTCAATGTCTAACGTTATGGATACCTTTATTACTGAAAGCCCATTATTACCTTTTGGTACTGTCGTGGACCTGTTTTGAATACTTGGAGCGATTTTCGTATGACCTTGAAATGAAATTGCGTAAACAAAACAGAAACAAACAAACAGAAATAGAGTGATTTTATTGGTTTATTGATATGTGGGTTTTCGTTAGTTAAGCGGACGTTCGGGTCAAAAAAATTCACGCCCAAAGAACTTTCTAGAAATCATCAACTGATACTTCACTTAGACGGCATACTGCATTATAATTGGCCAATTGAACAATTCCTTCTCCATATTAGGGTTTTTGTTATTTGGTGGGAAAACGAAGAGGCCATGTTTTGATCATTTCATCCATTGGCTGATAAAACATAACAAACACTTACAGCAACATTTTTTTAAGGACATAAGAAAATTGCTCTAACACATGAGTTATAGCTCTCTTAAGAGACACTCTCCTAAGCAAACAGAGCTACTTATGGCTACCTTGATAAAACCCTGTTTGACCCTCTGCATACAAAATTTATTTTACCCAAGCAGCCAGCTCCAGACACCTTCATCTGCTTTTAAAGGGTGCCTGTTTAGGGGAGCTTTGACCGTGACAAAAAGCTAGTACAAAATTTAGAAAACAAAACCAAGAAAATCACCTTTTATCTACAAACATGAACCTCAGAGTTATAAAATTATCCATTTTGCATCAATCACAATGTTCAGATGAGACAAAATAACCCTCATTCATTAATATAAACACCAATGAAGTACCAGGTAAACTTTTGCCCAAACACATGATAATATCATCTGCACACGTGAAAATAACATGTTATCTTCACATGTCGATAGATCATCACTGCTGTAATGGCTAAATGATAAATTGTGCCTTTCACAGCAAAAAGGTATTAAAGTGAAATGGTTTGGTATTTCATTTGGGTGTTTAATAGTACACTACATGGCTGCTTGGAGATACAAAATTTCTCTTCTTGGGTTGAAAAATGTTTAACTCCTTCACCTTGGTGAAATGTTGTATCTCCGTGCTGCCATGTTTTATATCCTCTATAATTTATGTAAAACAGTTTTTGGCTGCTTAAATGGTGCAATCAACATAACCCTGCCTTTTTTATTGTTAAATCCACTTAACTCTCTCTAAGATAGACAGTGCTGAAACTGGCACAAATATTGTTCTTACTAAAGACGTTCCTGGCTGTTAGAGTTGAGAATAATGACTGAAGAACGGCAAGGACAACCACTCTCCTTCATAATTTTAGAGAAGGGTCAGTTGAAGGAGTTGTCATCAGTGATGACTTAAGGCTGGTTTTCACTAGGAACGGAGTCGGAGTTGGAGTTGTAAGCGGAGTCGTAAGAGTGCTTATGACCTAGTGAAAATCAAAAATCGGAGTCGTAAGCGGAGTCATAAGCTTGACGGAATCGGAGTCAGAACGTTTCCATTTTCTTCTGACTCAGTTTAAGACTCCATCGCTTGCATTCTGCTTATGATCTAGTGAAAACCAGATTGTCGGAGTCGGAAGCAGAAGCGGAAGGATAAACCAATCACAATGCACGTTCCCACGCTTTGTGATTGGTTTGGTTCTTCTGCTTCCGTTTCTGACTCCGACAATCTGGTTTTCACTAGATCATAAGCGGAACGTAAGTGACAGAGTCGTAAGCGGAATCGTAACGCTATTTTCACTAGATCATAAGCTCTACGCTTCTGATTACGACTACGACTACGACTACGACTCCGACTCCGACTCTGTCGCTAGTGAAAACCAGCCTTTAACCTTCTATGCCCCAAGGGTGACCAAAAGCAATTTTCTCAATACATCATCAGAAGAAAGGTTATAGGAATTAATAAAACGATCACCACAAGGAAAATAATATGATCTTTTATCAAAATAGAAAAAACTAGCCTGTGTACAGCCGCCCCTCCCCTCAAAAAAATCGGAAAGGAGCGTCTGTGATTTACCGTTGATAATCGTGTTCAGGAATAATTTTGCATAAATTATTAAAAGATTTAAGATTGTTCAAGAGCGTCGTTCGTTTCTTCAGCGCGCAAAGACAATTCCTACAAATGTACGTGGAATTGATTTCGACTTTACACTCCAAAGACAGCAGTTCAACTCGAACTTTAAAAGAATTGCCCCTTCGACCATCAACAAGATTTTTATCCTTGTTTTTTTACGATGTCTACGCCACAAAGAACACACGAACTCATCGTCAAAATCTCACATCATGTTATTGTCGCGAACGAAAGTGAAAGATTCTGTACAGAAGGCTCCGATTACCAAGCTCGCGAAAATGAAAGCCAATCAAATCTCGCTATTTCAGTGATGTAATGATGTATGGGAAATAACCAATCAAATCATTTTCCATACATTCCTGAAAAAGTCACGTGGTCTTTGAACACGATTATCAACGGTAAATCACAGATGCTCCTTTCCGATTTTTTTTGAGGGGAGGGGCGGCTGTACACAGGCTAGAAAAAACTAATTCTAAAAGAAATGTAAGGATATCATACTGTGAAGAATTTGTATGTGGATATTGGTGCTTAAAGAGTTCATTTACAATACCTTACATGATCACAATGAAACAATGACATTTACTGACTGCAGACTTGCTCAAACTCTTGCTAGCGCACTGACATGATGATCATAGAGATAAGCACAGTTGCAGGTAAAAAACCTGGACCAGAATTGTTATAAACAGTGGCTTGAATTGGAGGCCTGTGACACCACAGTTTCCCTGCGAAATGACATCTGAGAAACAAGTGCACAAATTCCATACTGATAAAGGGTCACTACCAAGATCTGAGTATAAAGTGCTTCTGATTGTCTGAAGCAAATTTCCTATGTGGCATGACCAATCAAAAGCACTACTCAGATCTGCATTGTGACGCGTCATCAGTATGGAATTTCTGTGCCTGTTTTTCAGACGTCATTTCACAGGGAAACTGTTTGTGGCATCACAAAATGT
Organism: Porites divaricata; assembly: GCA_038088405.1. Taxonomy (NCBI): domain Eukaryota; kingdom Metazoa; phylum Cnidaria; class Anthozoa; order Scleractinia; family Poritidae; genus Porites; species Porites divaricata. The sequence goes on from JBBMOI010000003.1 coordinate 19,135,107, forward strand.
AAGCTGTTTTCTGAGGCTAATCCAGCTCCATGCTATAAAATGTACTATGCCCACTCAAAGATGTTTGGATGCCACACACTGCATACCCTCAAAAATCATATTATTGTAGACTCTTTCTTCCAGGAACCAAGTAATTTTAATATTAAAGAAAATTGTTTAAAATTCTATCAGAGATTATTTGCAGCAAGAAATACTGATGGCATTAGATTACACCAAGAAACATATTCCGCAAATTCTGGCAGGTTATAAAAACGTTATCATTTGAATCACTAGAGTAAGACAGTACAGGAAAAAATGGAGTTCACAGATTGACTCTGAGAAGGCTTCTTACTTCTCCTTTTAAACTCTATAGAAATTTATATGGCATATATTTCTCGCAATAATTTATTGTTTTTCTTTTTAAAAGTTGTTGAAGCATTTAAATATTAAATAAGTGACTTTCATTTGCAGGTCATACCTGTCATTTGGGTGTGAGGAAAAAGGCCCTAAGTGATGCCGATTAATCTCAAGCTATGTTCTCCTTTAGTCCACAAAGCAGTAAAAGGAGAATCTAGCAACTGAACAAAATTTATTTCAGAATATCTTCCAGGCATTATGTCACAAATAATTTTTTGGTGACAACCACTTGAACAAGCAAAGCTAAACCACAGTTTCCCATACACTAGATACAAACATCTATAACCAGCCGTAAGGATTGATTTGAAAAAGTTGAGTTACACACCCTCCTCTTCACAAGTTCCACCTCCCTACTCTATATTCATGCCCTCAGGTGAAGATTGCTCCCATTGGACAAAACGAACACTTGGTGCATGGAACTTGTGGCATAACAAGTTCCTTAAACATAGAGTATATCCCACTCTGGTTACCTGTTGATTGAGTTTTCAATCTTTTTGATTGTCATTTTGTCCAGAGCACACAAGTCAAAATCCAGCGTAGTGTCTGTGAGTTCAAAGCGACCTGTTGCTTCTAAAATGTCTGCTACTCTTTGAAGCACACTTGAGTCTTTCAGTGTGGTAAGACGTCTGTACAGTTGAATGAGTTCTGTTGATGGATTCTGCTGTCCATTGCTACCTTGTTTAGTCTCTTTAAGCTTTGGTTTGGGGCTAAAATTGAATTATAAAAACACGTTTATTAGGAGGAAAATGATAGCCAATGCCAAACTTTGACTTTCCATGATCCAAATGACCTGAAGCTTGCTGTCACTAGGGTTGAAGTGGTTAATAGTTTTCTTAGAAGCTAGAGGAAAAATAGTTTTGCTACTTTCACTGTTAAGCAAAAGAGTATGCATACCAAAAACCATACACCCATGTAGTTACAACAGGTCTAAAATAGTTTTCAACATCACAACTTTCTGGAATTTCAAATCTTGACATTTATAGTTTTGCAGGGTGGCCATGTTCTTCAAGATTTTAATAAAATTCTCATAAATAGCAACACAAGCAGCTTTTGTGCATCCTTCTCTGCACCCCCAAAAGAACAACTTCCTCATTCTTTGGGGGGGGGGGGGGGGGGAGGGGAGACAGATGTAGACAGGCTACAGCACACAGAGTCTTCACTCAGTAAGGGAAAAAACTAAGTAATTGCAAGTGCAAAATGATGAGTTTTTAAAACACCCAACCACATGTCAAATTTATGCTGATGCCAAATGCAGAGTGTAGAACAAGAAAAAGATCATAAATATTATCTTCATGATAAGATGGCAATTTTGAATCACTTGTTAGTCACATTGCTGATCATTGCTTTCTTTCGCACAAATTTTAAATATTTAATTTTGTATTTTCTTTCTTTTTAAACTTTTGTACTTACTATCTAAAATTCAATTAGTTGTTTTGTAATTTTGTCAGTAATTTTCACACGTATTAAACTTGTGCACCTACTTGAGCTGTTTAGATAGAGTGAAGATCCCTCAAAAGGAACAAAAGACTTCTTAACAACCCTTTCCCACATACCACTCCACTTAGCACACATAATGAACAAGGTCTAGGCTTGGGTGGACAGTTTCAGACAAATTACTGTATTTTTCTCAATCCAAGCCTTGAGTTGGTGCCTGTGTTCATAGGAATGAAGGAAAGGTCTATAAGAAAACAGTCAAAGAATTAAGTATGGAGCAAAAATAAGTGTCACCTTTGTTTAACAGATAGTGACTTGGAGGTAGGGCTTTTCAACCCATTTTTTCTTCCATTTTTGGAAGTCTCTGATTTCTTTGTCTGTGAACTGCCTTTCACCTTTGCTTTACTACTGTCTTTACTCTGTGATGAATTATTTGGAGAAATTACTGAAGCACTTTTTTGCTTTTGTGTCTTTGCAGTGTGGGTTGAGCTGGACTGAAATGGGGTAAAAATATCAACCTCATCATCATCGTCATCATCATCATCATCTCCTATTTCCGCTAATAGTGCATTCAGTGCAGTGTTTTTTTTGCTGCCACCAGCATTCCCTAATAAACTTGAACTAGAAGTGCTACTTGACCAGCTATCACCAGAACCACGGCGAAAAGTAATCTTTTCTACTTTCTTCTCCTCCTGTTTAACCTGTTTCAAATCTTCCTTGGGTGATTTTAGCTTGGCTTTCTTGGTTGATGTTGAGTCTGCAGTCTTTAAAAGTTTATTTGCACTTTCACCAATGCCAACCTCTGATGAGGACCGCCTGTTTTTCTTTTTGTCATTCCCAGCACTTTTTGAAGGCAATGATTTAATTTTTAACTTGACATCTTTTATCTCATCCAGTTTGTCTTTGTTTTCATTCCCAGGCACTGGTAGCTCTAAAGGAATAAAACCAACAGGTTTGTTCTTTGGTGTTCCTTCATCTGTTTTCTTTTTCTTCTTTTTCACAGTAGGCTGTGACGGAAGATCATCTCCACCAGATGTACTAGACGATCTTTTTAGTCCTGGTGTAGTAACAGTTTCTTGCATTTTAACAGTCTTGTTACCTACAACTCCATCATGCCTTTGTTTTTTTGCCTTGTCAGGCTCTTGCAAAGAAGTTGCATATTTTTGTGTATTATCTGTATCACTGATGTTGTTCGATTCCTTGACAGCATTTGTGTCCATGCTTTGTGGATGTGATGTCACTTTTCCTGGGGAGGAGGCACTAAAAGGAACAACAAAAATCATCAATTTATTGCAATTTTGAAAACACACTTAAAGAGGTTATGCCATGCTACTTGCCATCTTTTTGAAAAGTTCAAATATGTCTTCACATCACCTGAATTCTAAAAATAATGGTCCAGTTTTGTTATTGAAGACTATATTTAGGTTTCGAAAATGTTTCCAGTGGACTGTTTCAAGGATGGCAAGGATGACAAAGATGGACATGAATTGAAACTTAAACAGTTGGCTTAAATTTTATGCCTGCAAATATCACCAAAAAATTATGGTTAGTGCTACCTGATGAAATTTGTTTGATATCTTCTTCAAATCTCTAATGGAGCATTTCCTATGTGGGACTAAGGCACTAAGTAATGACTTCAGCACAGAATTGACCTAAAACAGTAATAACCTTGTGACATTAAGCCTCTTAAATGTTGCACCTGCCATGAATGTAATCAACCCATGCTCTTGTTTGCGCACATTTGTTATTAAAATGTGGTAAAAACAAACAAATAATGGCCCACTAACATTGAACCAACTTTTCCTTTGAAGAGCTAAATATAAGAAAGGGTTCTTTTTATTAAATAAAACTTTTCCGAAAACTTCTTCAGTCCATTATTTCCCCATTTTGGTGATGTCACTTGCTCAATCTAGAATATTATCTTGTCCCAACTGAATCAAATCTTCATCAAGGTTTCTTAAGCTCACTACTATAAAGTTCCTTCTGAGTACCTGTGAAGTCCATTTACTGTTTCCATGCAGCTCACAATACCACCTCCTTTGACAAGTTTTTTCTTAAACTCCTCTGTGGGGTTCTTAAATGTGAGTGCCTCGCTGCGAATGTTATCAATTGGTGGAGAACCATACACGGGCAAAAACAGGTCATAATCAAATTTCAGTTTCCTTGGCTCTTCTTTGTTTTTAAAATAGACTTCAATTGGAAGATAAAAACTTCCATATCCTGCTTCTGCCACTCTGTATGGGGGCTCCTTCAAAACTGCAAAAAACGACAACATTTTCATGTCAGCAGAGTCATCACTAGTTTGAACAGGGAAGGATAAAAATAATTATAACCCATCGAGATAACTGGTTTCCAAGAGTGCAGATGAAAAGGGCATTTCTGAAACTCATGACTTGAAAAAACTGAAGGATACCATTAATGAAAATAAAAGTTACACTTTCACTGAAACTGAATTGTAAAGAGAAACAGTTGATCTGTTGTGGCTCACTTTTATCCTTGGTTCAAAAATTTTATTTTCCTTGTTTTTGGGTATAGTAATAAATTGATGATGTTAAGTTTGGAACAAAGGAAAGTAAAATTGAACCAAGTATACAATTAGAGCATCACTCCAACAATTTTACTTCTAGCACTTCCAGACTTGTCTTCTAGGGTACGCAACTGCTTCCTCCCACCATTGTTTACATGGCATTTTCAGTTTATTTGCATTTTTATCCTTACTGTTTGATTATAAACAAATTCTAAAATTTCTGGAAGCAATGTACACAGCCACTGTCACAATTGAAGATCACATTTCTAACCAGATTATTCCTTGTATTATTATACTCCAATTAAAAAGACAAGTGGGTTTTCAAAAAGGAAGGGGATGCATTGAATAGATATTCACCCTGAGAAACATTATTGAGCAGTGCACAGAATGGTGGACACAGCTGTACATCAACTTTGTAGACTTCAAAAAGCCTTTGATAGCATCCACCGAGGTAGTTTTTGGTGCATCCTCAGGGCATAGGGGATCCCACTGCAGATTGTCCATGTCATCCAGAACTTCTACAACAACTTCACATGCAGGGTGGGGAACAGCAAGTCCAGTTTTGAAGTCAAGACTGGTGTCAGGCAAGGCTGTTCAATGTCAATGCTGCTTTTAAACATCGTTATTGACTGGGTGATGCAGCGAACAAGAGAGGACCAACCACATGGCATCAGATGGATCTTCGCCACAATGCTTGAAGATCTAGATTTCGCAGACGATCTAGCACTGGTCTCACACACCCTGACACCCATCAGCACATGCAAGAGAAGACATTCCGTCTTGGCACCTTTGCACAGCAAGTAGGCCTGAAGATCTGCCAGAAGAAGACAGAAGTCATGACGCTGAATGTACAACATCCCACACAAGTCAAAGTAAACAGAGAAGACCTTCCAACAACTGAGGAGTTCACGTAGCTTGGCAGCATTGTCAGAGATGATGGCGGGGCAGGTAACAACATCAAGAATCGCCTCAGCAAGGCCAGAAATGCCTTCAGAATGATGAACAACGTTTGGAGGTCATCCCAGTACAGCACCATCACCAAACTAAGACTGTACCAGAGTCGTGTGCTTTCCACCCTACTGTATGGCTCAGAATGCTTGAGGATGACGAGGTGTGACCTGGATAAGTTTTCCACCTTCCATACAAAGAACCTAAGATGGATCCTGCATATTTTCTGGCCTCAGACCATCTCCAACCAACAACTTCTCGCCCGCTGGAACCAAAAGAGCACGGAGACTATCATTGCAAAGGCAATGGGGATGGATCAGACATGTCACCAGCAGAGAGCAGGGCAGAATCATCCACAAAGCCCTACACAGGACACCAGAAGGAAAATGCAAGTGGGGACAACCCAAGGACACCTGGCGTTGGACTGTGGAAGAGGAGCTCAAGACCCTAAAGCACACCTGGAAAACCATTCAAAAGCCGGCCCAGAACAGACAGGAGTGGTGATCCTTTGTTGCTGCCGTACATGCCTGATGGCATTCATGGGCATGAGCCAAAAAGACAACTGTGCAAATTGCTGAACACCACATAATGGCACATCCTTATTTTGCATAACATCACAACTCATGACTATTTGGGTTATGAAACTTTCTGACACTGGACTTACTGGTTCAATAAAGTATTAATCTGAATGGCAGATGTAATCTAACCCTGACTAGTAACTTCTGCAAAGCAGCGCTGCAATCTTTGCTTTAGGCTCACAAAAGACTCTACAAATTACTTGAAGTGTGTTTTGAATTTCCCTTCAACCTGACTGGCAAATCAGTCATAACTTTTTTAACAGGCAAGCCATGAGGCACACTCAAATCCTGGGACACAGCTAGGGGCCCAGACTGGCATGCAGACACACTTGACCAGAGGTTTGGTTTCATCTGTGGCCTTGGCTATATATCATCTTTTTGAATTCATAGCTTTTAAAGCATACAACGAGTACTGAGAGGAAAATTCATTTATCCCCTTGTAAATTAAGTACACTTCAACACTGGCGACACAGATGACATTTATTTCTAGACAACTGTGCAGATCCATCAATCTTCAAGCATCAAAGTCACTATTGTTTTACTACTGTTTACAAAGAATGGAAGGACCAAAGAAAGGATCAATGGAGCACCCAAGGAGTGACAATTCACCCCACCATTTCGAAAACAAGAATAATGCTATTCACATTAAAAATTATGTTGGAGGTTCCACATGGCAAGATTCTCACAACACTTGGAGCAAATGCATTCTGTCAAAAATTATCTGTTTACCAGAGATACACAATGTATAGCCTGTGTACAGCTGCCTTCTTTCCTTAAACAAAATCAGGGCTCAAGAAAAGTGCCATCTGGTAGTCCGGGACTTATTAATAATGGTAACAGGACTGAGTGGAGTCCAATTCGGTCTGTAATCATACGAGTGATTAACAAAATACGCGGGAGTCCGATTTGTTTAATCACGAGTATGACTACAGACCGAATTGGACGACACAAAGTTCTGTTACCAATTAATCATAACATTAACAAAATTTGTGATATAATAGGCTATTTTTTAAATCAAAACACAAGAAATTCAAAATTTTGTTTTGCTAGCAGTGAAAAAAAAGCCATTTAAGTGCGAGCGTGATGACGCGTACTGTCCAATTACTTAGGCATGATGCGTACTGTCCTATTAAACAGTCCAATTAAGGCTGAAATCGGGGCAGTTGATAGCCAATCAGATTTGACAATTTTGTTATAGTTATGATTAGTAATGGTAACAGGACTGAGTGGAGTCCAATTCGGTCTGTAATCATACGAGTGATTAACAAAATCGGACGACCGCGTAGCGGGAGTCCGATTTGTTTAATCACGAGTATGATTACAGACCGAATTGGACGACACGAAGTTCTGTTACCAATTAATCATAACTTTAACAAAATTTGTAGTATAATTAGGCTATTTTTTAAATCAAAACACAAGAAACTGGAAATTTTGTTTTGCTAGCAGTGAAAAAAAAGCTATTTAAGCGCGCGCGTGATGGCGCGTACTGTCCAATTACTTAGGCATGACGCGTACTGTCCTATTAAACTGTCCAATTAAGGCTGAAATCAGGGCAGTTGATAGCCAATCAGATTTGACAATTTTGTTATAGTTATGATTAATAATGGTAATAGGACTGAGTGGAGTCCAATTCGGTCTGCAATCATATGAGTGACTAGTCCAATTGTTTAATCACGAGTATGATTACAGAACAAATTGGATGACATGAAGCTCTGATACCAATTAATCATAACTATAACAAAATTTGTGATTAATGTCTCTGCTCCTTTATACTACATGTTAAATGCAAAGTAACTTAATCATAAAACAAATAATGGCAAGTTGGCGATAATGGGGGAGCACTGCCTTGCGCTAGATTAGCCTGTGCAACTTCCGGCGATGGCGTGACCAAAGAACCTCACTTATCTCCCCAGCACTACGAGCTGAATGCAATACAGCACGTGCTGGATCGGACAAGAGTATCGGTTTGCAGGCAGTCTTAAACGGCAATGCGGCCAACAAGCTTGGGGGAAGTCGCTGCGCAGACTTAACCGCACCGCGAGGAGTGTCCCTAGTTTATTTGATGGCATAGCGCAAAACAAAGCCCAAACCTCATCTCCAAAGGGAGGGAGGGAGGGAAAAATTTACAAGAATAGTATACTGAGCACCTAACCTTGCTGAACACTGGAACCCAAGTGAACTCTGAACAGGCTTTTATAGCTAGACGAATGTCTGCTGGCATAGCCAGTAGAAAAGGCTGTACTATAAGACAGCTCAGCATTGCGTGTGCAAACTCTTAGCCATGAATAGTGCTTTGAAAATATTGGCCAATGCTGTGGCTCGTACTGGCCTGCTTAAAACAACAAGGCCATAACGTTCAAGGCATATTAGAGCTCGCTGACCTTGGCAACCTGACTACACAATTGCTTTGTTGAAAAAGAACCGACATGAAAGGCTTATTGATAACTAGAGTTATGTTCCATTAACTACATTTTACTGGCGTGACAGTAAAATTGCTTTATATTAGGCTTTTCAAAATCAAAACAGAAGAAATTCCGAGAGTTTTTGCTAGCAGTGAAAAAAAAAACGCCAGCGCATTGAGATGATGCGTACTGTCCAATTACTTAGGCATGACGTGTACTGTCCAGCTATTACACTGTCCTAATAGTGTTGAAATCAGGGCAGTTTGATAGCCAATCATATTTGAGAATTTTGTTATAGTTATGATCAGTAGATTTTCTTGCTGGGCAAGTAACTTTAAAAGCTTACCTGCCCAATAAGCAAGGGTGCAGCTAAGTCATCCTCCAACTAAATCATAAACTAAGACAAGCAAGTAGTTGCTCTGCAGGGCAGGCAAAATTTCACTGAGAGCTGCTTGCCCATATTACAACCTGAAATTCAAGTTTTTTTCGATCCAGGAGTGATTACTTGAAAAGAGGGTTAGCTTTATCTATCACTAAGGTGACAGTTACAAGGCCAAGTTATACTAAAGAACAACGAGATTTTGACTATGCAAAAAAAAGGTAACTCAAGTAAATATTTTTTTCGTACATACTAGGCCTGTTTAAATTTTCTATACAAAATACTCATAATAACAGTTGGCAAATACAGTATAGGCTTTTCAAACCAATAGAGACTGGTAGCATCAATCATGATCAACAGAACAGAATTAATTGTTGCATCGTGATATTTTCCTAAAGGACTGTTTAAAGATTTTGTTTCAATGGTTTTAGTTATGTTATTTGCTTTTAAAAATGGACATCAACACAGAGTCAAGAGTCAAACGTACTAATTATACTAGTCTCACTGATCTATTTTAAGAGAAATAATACATATTCCCCAAACGATGCAACTTATTAAACAAACATCTTCACAAGTAATTCACAATGTAATTTTCATGATAAATCGATCGCGATCTCGCTACCAAATGGTTTTCTGTTGCAAAAAGCCAAGTTTTTCCATGAAGATTACACAATGAAGTGAATTTAGATTGAGAAGAAGTAAGGCTGATATTTCAGTGCTATGATATCCAGGAAGGTTAAATGCATTAACAGTCACTTATCTCAGAAGGGCTTATCTTGGAAAATAAAAACACGTTGCGACAATTGTCTACAGATGATGAGGAAAAAAACCTACCACAAAGGTGAACTTCTAGCAAATCTGTAGTTCAAGAACAGTCTTTTGTGTTGTTTTCCACGCAGGGAAATAAAAAACAAAAACCTTTCTAAGCGAATATTATAATAAAAGCACACTGCTGTCAGTGTTTTGTGTAGACAAGAAAAAGGATACAGGTTAAGCTTAAGATTTTGTTTTATGATCGAAGCACAGTGTGTATTTCTTCCCGGTGTTTTTATAACAAACAAAATGTACTTTTCTCAACTTCATGGAATTTTAAGTGTCTAACTCACAGAAAATAAGACGATCAAAATGAACGTGACCTTTTGGTGAAATGCAAATTATATCAAATGTTGGAACGATTTGCTCCACGTCAAAATGACAAGCCAAGAAATATACCATCAACGTAAAACGCTGTGAAGTAGCTCTTAATCTTTTTAAGTTAGAGGAAAATTAGCCATTAAAGTGATCGACTGTGGGTAAAGTGAAACAGGAAACAAAGGAAATCTGTTGAATCGCACCATAATAGTTCTAAAAGTACATGAAAAATCTGAAAATCGGATTTATGTCGAAATGCTATCTATGTGTACCCGCTCCGACGAGAATTTGATTTTACGCACGAGGGGAAGCAAATATTTTGGCTCTTACCTCGTTTTGGCTTGGCAAAACTCTCATGTAAGTAGAAGACGACCTTCTCTACAAAGTGGGAAATATCACAACTGTCCGGCCCGCGCACAAAAACAGTCCAGTCGTGTGTAAAGCCTTCAGGACTCAACGTTTTTTTACAAGAAGCCTTGTGCCCAAGTTCAATCTTAACTTCAACCTGCACGCTCTCCATTTTAGAGGCTATGCACCGAACACGTAAAATCTCAACACAATGGCAGCAATTTACGAGCTAGTGTGACGCCTTGAACGTCTGCACAGATCTAATTCATCGCGGAAACATCACTTAAAATTCCATGGATCTAAAAAACATTCGCAGCCACTGGAAGGTTGCAAATTGTCTGATCAATGACAGTTTCTAATGCGCTTGCGTCCCAGTCTCACTCCAAATATGGCAATCTTCTTGTCCAAAAAGTTACAAAGGGGGTACAGGACAGGGTTTCAGCAGTACCTGTAATTTTGTTGTGAACCGAAAAGTTCATTTATTTCATCTCCCAAGCTCACAAACACAAGTGGCAGTTAACTCTGAAGTAAACACCAAATTGACCAAATTAATTTCCAGCTGAGCTACAAGCTTTTCTTCAACTCCATTTAAAAAAAATTCTCTCCTTTGCCCTTTCCGTTAGCCTGAAATTCATCCTATTGCTTCGAGTCATTTTCTCCTCTCAACAACGTCTGAATCGACCGGCCGTTAATGCCGTCCACTAACGTCACTCACTACCCGAAAACCGAATAGTGATTTTGATTGGTTGACTGTCTAAACATTCGCATAATTATATATATAATTATGAAAAATTTTAGCGGGATTGTCGGGGCAGCAATAAAATATAGAATCCGGAATCCGGAAACGGAAACGGAAACGGAATACGGAATCAAATATCAATGATAGAAAATTAAAGAATTTCACATTGCACAATTTAGTACAATCTTGGCAGTCTCATTAAATATATTCTTCTTATTGTCTCTCGAGTCTTGTTATTGTGTGTTTTAGACATAAATTCAACTTTAATTTTTCGCCAAGCTGAATGCTGATGGAATACAGGTGTAATTGAGTTTGCGTTGACGTCCGTATTTTTGTTGAAGAGGCTTATTAAACATGGCGCATTATTTTGATGTAATCAGTTGTGGAATCAACAAATGCATGCACAGTTCTCTATTCTCTATGGACTCCAATATACCATGGTTCTCTTGAGTAAGTTGTCTTGATAAATAAAACTGAACCGGCTGATTTGAGAAAATAAAATTGTGACATTTGGTTGAAATTTGGTTTTGGCTAAATTTGGCAGTGAGATGGTTAAACGAAGTTTGTCTCCGTATAACTTACCTCTTTCTAAAGGAACTAGTTATTGTCAGTCATGTTATTTCTCCTCGCTTTGCTGTCCCATGAGAATTTGCATTTATTGCCAGAAGTGGTATGAAGAGTCTATTCACTGGAATCGACTCCTCTAGTCATACAGCAGACTACTCTGCCTTCTTCTTCTTCTTCTTCTTCTTCTTCTTCTTCTTCTTCTTCTTCTTCTTCTTCTTCTTCTTCTTCTTCTTCTTCTTCTTCTTCTTCTTCTTCTTCTTCTTCTTCTTCTTCTTCTTCTTCTTCCTGAACGACTCACCTCCTTCAATTCTGAAGATTCTAGTGAGCGTATAAATAAAAACTACAATTTAAAATAAGGCTAAAAGGCTATGATAAAAACTAAAAAAGATAACAATAATGTCTATAATAAAAGTCAAAGTTAGCATCATTTGGTTTGGCCTTTTTTTTTTATCTGTTTATTTATTTTATTGTCATTGCCAACATATTTTTTTACAAATCGATCACTTGGAGCCTTCTTTCACGGATTCCGTATTCCGTTTCCGTGATTCCGGATTCCGGATTCCGGATTCCTTGTTTTAGTGCTGATTGTCGCTTGATATTCAACGGATCGCATCCCATTGTACTGTGGCCCATATAGGACATCAACAGTATGTGTCTTTTTTCGATTGAAAGTTTCATCTTTATGTTTGTCACAAAATGTGAGTTGTTAGTCTTTTCAAATAAACAGCGGATTTTTTCTGCAAAAAATCTGAGTTCCTAATTTTTCAATTAAACAACTCGGATTTTTACCGCAAAAATCAGAGTTGTTTTATTTCAAAAATAAATAACTCAGATTTTTACAGCAAAAATCCGAGTTGTTGATTTGTCAATTAAACAACTCGGATTTTTACAGCAAAAATCCGAGTTGTTTTATTTCAAAAATACATAACTCGGATTTGTAACGCAAAAATACGAGTTGTTGATTTGTCAATCAAACAACTCGGATTTTTACCGCAAAAATCCGAGTTGTTTGATTGACAAATCAACAACTCGTATTTTTGCGGTAAAAATCCGAGTTATGTATTTTTGAAATAAAACAACTCGGATTTTTGCTGTAAAAATTCGAGTTGTTTGATTGACAAATCAACAACTCGGATTTTTGCGTTACAAATCCGAGTTATGTATTTTTGAAATAAAACAACTCGGATTTTTGCTGTAAAAATCCGAGTTGTTTAATTGACAAATCAACAACTCGGATTTTTGCGTTACAAATCCGAGTTATGTATTTTTGAAATAAAACAACCCGAATTTTTGCTGTAAAAACCCGAGTTGTTTAATTGACAAATAAACAACTCGGATTTTTACGTTACCAATCCGAGTTATGTATTTTTGAAATAAAACAACTCGGATTTTTGCTGTAAAAATCCGAGTTGTTTAATTGACAACTCAACAACTCGGATTTTTGCTGCAAAAAATCGCTGTTTATTTGAAAAGACTTAACAACTCACATTTTCTGACAAACATTAAGATGAAAATGTCAATCGAAAAAAGACATACTGTTGATGTCCTATATGGGCCACCGTACCATTGCATTCTTTCATGTAGTTCAAACATTTCGATAAGTTATCTTAAACAGCAAAATTGCCCTTCTCTTCGAAACTGAAGTGCTAAATTGAACTGCGAATGAAGAATCGTTCCGGAGAGTCGGTAGGTTTTTCATTTAGAGCCGCTTTGTGGTTTTGGCGGCCGGTGATTTTGTTTATAAGGGGGTGTTTACATGACACCGGGGCGACTTTCGCGCCGCGACGAGTTCACTCCGCTTCCCTCTCATGGCTCTACATTTGTTTACATGATACCACCACAAAAAGTCATGCCGGCGCGAGTCGCCCCGGCGTGAGTTCACTCCGGTTGTCACTCCAGTACGAAATCTCGCAACGGTATCATGTAAACACGAAACGACCACCCGTTTCGGTGTGAAATCGGTCCAATGTTCGCGATTTTGAATCATACGTGCATTTTATCAACATGAAGTGTACCTTCAAATAACGAGATCATATGTGAAATAACCCAGTCATCATGTAAACGCGATACGAAATCAAAAAGTCATGTCGGTATGAAACTCGCACCGGAGCGAGTTTTCTCATGTAAACACCCCCTAATTCGACCTTCTTGCTATTTTTACCGTCAAGTGTAATGATTCTGTTAGCTTTTCTTTCTTGTTTCCTTGTTTTGTTTTCTTCGTTAAGGACCAAATAGCTTCTTTTCAATTAAAGCAAATCAAATTGAATGTGTTTTTGAACTAAGTGTTCCGTGTGTGTTTATTTCAATGCATGATTGCGACAGAGTTTGATTAAATCATTATAGAATTCAGTACGGTTCAGAGTTGTGCAGTTGCGGTGTATGACATTTGCAGACTGCAGACTGCAGAGTGCAGACTGCAGACTGCAGACTGCAGACCGCAGACCGCAGACCGCAGAATGCAGACTGCAGACCGCAGACCGCAGACTGCAGACTGCAGACTGCATGAGGCAGCAAGACTGTAAATTGAATGAAACCAAAAATATTGTAATCAAGGTGGCGTCATCATCAACATTACCTTGTTCTGAGAAGTATATGTAAGACCTAGAAGCGAAGTTTTTTCACGCAAATTACACCGACCTGATTCCTGAAGGAGTTGTTGGCTGTTCATCTCGTATTGAATTGGAGCAGAATAATGTCTGCCGATGTCACACACTCACTCATGAATCCATAGCAACAGGCTAGCAATTTAACCTGCACCACAGACGAAACTAAACTCTGCTTATATAAGTCTGTCTGTGAAACAGTGCTGGAATCATTATTCAACGGGGGCCCCAACTGTGTACTAGGATTTGAGCATGAGCAATGATTGGCCTGTTAAAAAAGCCATTGTCGATTTGCCTATTTAGAAATTCAAAATGCACTTCCGGTAATTCATCGAGTCCAAGTAGGATCTGTTCGGTTTAGATTGTCTGGCATATCCTTAAATACTACTAAGATGAAATACGTCATTTAAAAGGTGTTAAATGTCCGTGATCTATCGTATTTGTTTTTGTAGACGTAACTGTAGTGAGAACGAAGTGCTCGCAATCTAAACACTTTTTTTACAGAAGACTACTATTTAGACAGGCATTAATGGGCATTGCTACATGTCATTATCAATTAAAAATAATCAAAGAAGAATAAAGAATCAACGAAATTAGTGATATGCCGGGTGAGTCAATAAAGAGTCGCGTCAGTGAAGAATAGCCAACAGCATCTTGGAAATGAGGCCAATGTAACTTTGCGCAAAAACATCAACCTTGTTCCCAGGCTACTTTCTCACTTTCACACGATGTTATATTTTTGATGGTGTCACCTTTATTTAATATTAGGAAGATTTTTGGTGTCTTTTAATTTACAGTCTGCAATCTGTAGTCTGCAGTCTGCGGTCTGCAGTCTGCAGTCTGCAGTCTGCAAATGTCATACACCGGTGCAGTTGATAGTTTGAACGTTAAACATGAATTACGATCGAAAAAGATAAAGCAATTCTGTATCATGCAGACATTTCCAAACGATATTTCTTAAAGCAAAGGTCAAAAAGTAGTGACGTCACTGGACGGCATTAACGGCCGGTCGATTCAGATGTTACTGAGGGAGTAATAACGACTCGAAGTAATCGGATGAAATTCAGGCTACCCTTTTCGTTTGCCAGTAAAAATGTCTCATCAACTGCACAATTGTCACTCCTAGACATGGCTGTCAACCCCTGTCATCAAATATTAAGAATTGATAGGGAAGGGATGATAGATGACATTACATATAAACCGCATGCCATTTGCTCAAAAAATGCTGGTTGACTCCAATTGACATATGTACCATATAAACAGTTTATATTTAGCCATATTATTGCTTAAAAACAATGCAAAATATTTGAAATTTTGTGGTTGGAAAGTCAAATCTACAAAAAATGGCAAACTTCAGTATTTATCCAGGAGATTTCAGACTCTGATCTGGAGACCAGTAGATACGTGCATATACAGCCCAATATCTGGAGTCCCCTGGATTATCTGGGAGAGTTGACGGCATTGCCTAGAGAACTGATATTTAGAGAACACTCCTTTGTACTAGCTCCCACTCCTCCCATCCCAATCTTTGACACTCAATTATTTGCCCAGTACCTCCATCCTTTTCGTCATGGACTTAAAGTGGTTAAAAGCTGATTGGATTGGGGTAGTGTTTTGGGTGTTCATGATAACAATATTTCTCATCTTATTCTCTTAAATCCCTTATAACAATGTCGTTGTTTGAAATCAAGTGCTGGCTAGCTGGGATAAGGACTGATTGGCTTTTAAGAGAAAAGGTGGACGGCAAGCAGTCTAGTTTGTTTGTTTTTTGCACTATATGCTCAGCTTTCACAATCTGACATGTCAAATTTCTGGAAGTTTCATATGTTAAAGGGAACTGAACTGACTAAAAAATACCAGAGGGAATGGAAGGGGAGAATGAGAACAGAAAAAATATGGCCACTTATTGATGATGCTATATTTCCACCACTTGTAAATAACATCCAAAAAGAGGTCTTAAGGGGTGAATGGTGGCAAAAACCTATCAGAGTAATAACCTCTAAATTCAAGCCCTGAAAAAAGCAGGTACAGTATGGAATGGTTCACTGTAGAAATAATGGCATCAGTAGTGGAAATTTGGGTCTGGGAGTACTGCCATATATCAGCTATATAGGTAAGTGCCGCAGTGAACAGTATGGTTTTCAAGCAGTTTAGTCTGGGTAGGGTAAAGAAAGCAAAGTTTGGGTGTAGAATAGAATACTCAATAGGAAACTGATCAATTGGTTAAAAAATGTTAGTTTTACATAGAGAAACTGGAAATTGACACTTGTGTCATACTTGAGCTTTATCAGCTCTAAAGGGTTATTTATTTTAAGGATAAAAATTAATAAAAGTCATGCTGTACAAGTTTAGCCTCTTTGATTTTTATTTTCTGTAACACACTTCCATTCCTTTCAGAATGCTTTGCCTCTCAGGTTACATTTACTTCATGAAAATTGCCAAATCATAAATCATCTACCCATCCACTCTTGGACTTGGCTGACTCCATCTTTCAAACCTTTTACACTTTGGCAGTTTTACGTTTTTTCCTTACTTCAATGACTTTTTGCAAACTATTTTCCTCTACATCTCTGTAAACTTGCTTTTGTCCAATGACAAAGATATGTAAGCGCTCCAAATTTCTTGGCAACAAGTCCAAATTATTGTCACGTAAGTCAACATGACTCAAATTAGGCAAGCTGTCAACTGAATTACTGCTCAAAGATTGAATTAAGTTTGACTGTAGACTCAGAAATTCAAGTTTGTTTAAGCCACGCAGAGCTTCAGGGAATTCACCAAATTGATTCTCTGAAAGATCCAAGTGCATCAAGTTTATGAGCCAATGAAAATTATCTGGTAAAGATGAAAGTTGATTTTTGGCTAAGCTTAGCCATTTGAGAGCTGTCAACCTTGCAAAGTTTTCAGGCAAAGCTTTTATGTTATTACAACCTGCACCGAGTTTCTCCAAATGGGGAAGGTTACAAATTTCCGGAGGCAACGACATTAGTTGAATATTGACAATCCAAAGTTCTTTGAGAAACACTAAATCACCAATTTCGGATGGTAAAAATCCTAGATTGTTGTGACTCAAGCATAAAATCCTCAAGTTTGCTAGCTGCCGAAATCCAGAAGGTATTAACGTCAGCTGGTTGTGATCAAGCGACAAAACTTGTAGACTTTTCAGTGTTACAAGTTCCATTGGAGGCATGATGATCCTGTTGTCATTCAACAACAACGTTCTCACTTTAGCAAGCTTCTTCAGGGAGTCTGGGAGAACCGTTAGATCTCGATGACTTAGATTTAAAACCGTCCACTTGGAGTTTATAGCACTCACTAACAATTTATCCACCTCTTTTTGAGTTGTTTGGTACATTTAGTAAACCACCAACGATTCCAAGATCTTCCAAGCTCCAAAGAAAATTTCGAAAAAAAGTTTTACACCAGGGACCAATCATGCGCATCCCAACTTTAGTGTCAGTGATAGTTATTGCAGGCTCAATAATTGAATCTTAAAATGGCGGCGCGACACGGCGGGATAAATAAAATTCCTTTCTCTGGAAATCGTACAAGCGTAAATATCGTTTGATGGAACCTTTCAGAAGGAAAAAGAGGTAAAGAAAATCTATCCATTCATATAATTTAGCTTAAGTTCTTTATTGGAGAAGTCCTTCTGTCTGTCCGTTCTGAGCTGTTGCACTGAATTGAAATACATTGCAACTCGCGGTTAAGGGGGTGTTTACATGACACCGGGGCGACTTTCGCGCCGCGACGAGTTCACTCCGGTTCCCTCTCATGGCTCTACATTTGTTTACATGATACCACCACAAAAAGTCATGCCGGCGCGAGTCGCCCCGGCGTGAGTTCACTCCGGTTGTCGCACCGGGGCGAGAATTTCACTCCAGTACGAAATCTCGCAACGGTATCATGTAAACACGAAACGACCACCCGTTTCGGTGTGAAATCGGTCTAATGTTCGCGATTTTGAATCATACGTACATTTTATCAACATGAAGTGTACCTTCAAATAACGAGATCATATGTGAAATAACCCAGTCATCATGTAAACGCGATACGAAATCAAAAAGTCATGTCGGTATGAAACTCGCGCCGGTGCGAGATTTCTCATGTAAACACCCCCTAAGACGGAAACCAAAGGGAAATGCCATATTGTCCGTATTATCCGGGTTTCCGTGTTAAGCGGGCTCTCAGAAAAAAACGTCACGGACACAAGATTTGTTAATAGTAGTCTGAAAACAGACAAAGAGGAAAAAGGGAAGGACCACAGACGGAGCATAAAGCCAAGGAAGTTAAACTTGTGTAGTGGGAGCACAGGCAGCCCACGCGCACATGCGTGGATTCGGGCTTCACAGGTCATTTGGTCGGAATATGCTACAATTATAAGTGTATTATCTGATGCCAAATAAATGCAAAATCTTAAAGATTTGAAGTCTTCTTGTTTGTCTATCTGTACTAGTAGCCTTTAAGATATTTCGTCGACTTTCCTTCCATCGAGTACTGAACACTATAAAAAAAGGGAAGGCTGGAGACCTTTCAACCAACCCTGGCCGCGCGAAGGCCAATAAATTCCAAACAAAGTGACCGATCTCCCTAAAATTACCACCAGCGAGACCGAAGAGTGCACATCTACCTACCCATTTGACGAGTGCCAGTTTCTAGATTCGGCTGCAAGAGCCCGAGGAGCGCTGCATTTTGCATCAATTCTGGCCAGCTTCGCTTCGCCATGATGCATAATCTGACTGTTATCCTACGAGATTCAAAACGCCACTTGCGGGGGAGGGTCGTTACTCTTGCCCAATTGCAAACCGACACCGTCGTGGAGGCTGGTGCGTTTAATTCAATCGGAAACAGCTCACGTGTAGGATAACAGTCAGATTACGCATCATGGCGAAGTGAAGCTGGCCAGAATTGATGCGAAATGCAGCGCTCCTCGGGCTCATGCAGCCAAATTTAGAAACTGGCACTCGTCGATTGGGTAGATATACACTCTTCGGTCTCGCTGGTGGCAATTTTAGGGAGATCAGTCGCTTTGTTTGGAATTTATTGGCCTTTGCGCAGCGAGGGTCAGTTGGAAGGTCTCCAGCCTTCCCTTCTTTTATAGTGTTCAGTACTCGATGGAAAGAAAGTCAACGAAACGGCGTTTAAACCAGCCATGGGACACAGAATGGCTATGAGCTAAAGGTAAGGGAACTTTTTGAATCAATATTTTGCGTGATCATGATTTTTTTCTTAGTGTTGTAGATTCGAATACATGTGATAAAATTTGAACAGTAAGGGCCCAAATCACATGTAATAATGCAAGAAATATTGAACTTCATTATCTTAAAATCTACTAGTACAAACAGACAAACAAGCAGACTTCATACCTTGCTCATGCAGCCGAATTTAGAAACTGGCACTCGTCGAAAGGGTAGGTAGATGTACACTCTTCGGTCTCGCTGGTGGTAATTTTAGGGAGATTGGTCGCTTTGTTTGGAATTTATTGGCCTTTGTGCTGCGAGGGTCGGTTGGAAGGTCTCCAACCTTCCCTTTTTTATAGTATTCAGTACTCGATGGAAGGAAAGTCGACGAAACATCTTAAAGGCTACTAGTACAGACAGACAAACAAGAAGACTTCAAATCTTTAAGATTTTTGCATTTATTTGGCATCAGATAATATACTAATAATTCTAGTATATTCAGACCAAATGACCTCTGAAGCCTTAACCTACATATAGTGCGCTTGGGCTGCCTGTGGTGGGAGGCAACATGTCTTTTAACCTGAGATCAGGCGTTATTGTTATGTTTTTTTTTTTTTGCTTCCTTTCTTCTTTCGCTCGAGAGGGAAAAAAATAATGCCTGATACATTTATTTAACAAGCCGTCAACCGCCCCCTGATTTACATAATCTAACGTCTGTTTGACCTGTCATGTTATTAGCCAATAAGCGCTTACCATAAGGGACTCAAATTTTGGCGCGAATGTCTCGTTTGAAATCAATTTTAGGGAAAAGAAAATTTTTAAGTACGTCCATGTTCAGATGGCGCTTCCTAAAAAAAAATTTAACGGCTAGCTGGAGCTTGCCGTTCCTTTATTTAACAGCTACAAATAATAAACAGCTCGTTGACTTCGTTCTGTACCGAAAGCAGTAAAAAAAAAATTAGGCTGAAGCATCATATTTCACGAACTGAGAGTGTTGTCATGAAAGCGAAGATCGCTCAGGATAATTCACAGGTTTCTGAAGGAAGAATTACAGTCAAACCAGGTCAAGATTCCATTCATGAATTGATTATTTGAAAAGTGAGCCCGTTTGTCGCTTTTGTAACTTGTAGCCGGTGTCTAATTGCATTCAAATGGTCGGTGAATTTTTAGTATACGATGAGATGGAAAATATTTCAATGGATGAAATTTCTATTTAGGCATTCTTCAAATTCAAGAAAACTGAGCCGGCAGAAATTTCATAACGAACTTGCCTGTGTATTCACTGCTCAATACGCAAGCAAAAATGCAGACTGAAATCAACAACAACTAACGGACGGCGGCATTTTGGCCAATCGGAATGGCGCAAATCATTCGTATTGTTTCCTATCCAATCAGAAAAAAGTCCAGATTCTGGCTTTTTTACATGTGATCCGACAAACAAATGTATCATGCCCTCTTCCCTTGAGAGACATAAGGGTTAATAGGGAGAGGGCATGATCTCAGGCTACATGTCTTTGTACAAGGGTCAAACACGGGAAGAAAGACGGGCCTCAAGCATGTCACGCTATTTTGATAATTTTTGTCGTGATAAAATCGTATTAACTGATTTACATCTGTCATCTCTGTAACTTATTACAATCATTATGTCTCCAATAAGCACATGATTGTGACAATAGACAGTGCGCCAGTAATCAGTGTCTGTAAAGTGGGGTTGACTACATATGAAAGTTTGTGACTCGGGACACAGAAAAGTGTCTGTTGTCTGTATTTAACTGGTGTACGTATTAAGCAAGTTAATTTTAGAGAAAATATATGAGCTTTTCATCAGGACAAGGAAAATTGTCCATTACGGTATATATGGGTGCACACATGTGTGTATTAAGTGGGTAACTATAGAGCGAGGTTCCACTGTATTGGGCTAGAGTACAAAATACCTGTTATACCCGTCCACTTACATTTATCCTCAAAAAGCTGCTACCGCAGTTCCACAGTAGTCTAAATTTACATATTTTAATAAATGTTCAACTTCGTTCTTTAAGCAATTAAGAGAAACAAGCAAAGAATACACATGTATACCTCATTCTTTAATCCAAAATCCCAACCAAGCCAGTTTAAAATAAAGCAGCCATTTTACTAAACTTATTATGCACCATTCATTGAAATCCTTGGACGGGGCATTCACTTTTTATGCAAGTGAAAGCAAGTGAATACATACATAACAAGGGATGACAAATATGACGGTGGCCATGAAAGAAAACATTGAGGCTGGAGCAGCTATCACAACACTTGCAATCCCTTGCTGGAGAAGGTAAATGGATCATAATTTTTTAAACCCCTTTTCATAGCCTTTTGGTCAATGTATTGAACAACAAACAGAAGGTAAGTTATAAAAAAGTGATCTTCACTTTGATATCAAGCTAGCCTGCAGTGCAGGCGTATTTTGGCGCGTGAAAGCTTGTTTATGTTAGTGTTGTTGTATCTGCCATCTTTGATTTTATGACAGAGGAAGATTGCGGAGAATAGAAATTGTCCCCTCAGGACTTACCCTATTTCCTCCTCTCTTTGCGAGTTTCAACATGGCGCTTTCCTAATCAAAAACATTTGCATGCCCAAAGAAAACGCATGCACTGCAGGCTAATATCAAGCCAAACAGCAAAAAAGGATGCGTAATTTAGCAAAGACCCTTATTTCCATCATATCCTCCTCCAACCAGGGAACAAAAATGGAGTGAACATAAAATGAAAGGCCCCTCATGCCCGGGGTGGTGTCCGTGGGTTTCAAATGACTGGAGCATTATTTGGCGACTTTAATAATTTTGGTGACAGTCAATTTAACTGCTTGTTTTTAACATACTTGTTCATCGACTTGGGACTGCTTGTTAACATTCTTATTCAATGACTAGGGGACCTCCATGTCAACTGAAGTTAGTGTTTCTGCTTGTAAGTGGCCAGGTGTTCAGAAATTGCCAATTTTTCACGTTTTTTGCTGTTAGACATAAAAGCCCTGATTTGGTTTTATAAATTGGAAAGCTGATGATGAAACAAATTTGCAAAACACAAACATTTTTTCTGAGCTAAAATAAATTAATCAAAGCTGATTGGAATGCTTGTGGGTAGGTTTCATGTTTAATTTGGAAATTTAATTACCAGTACCAAATAACTTGCAAGTATGCAAGAATAGTGTGCTCTTTATTAGTGGGGATATCAAAGGCGACAAAATGGTCAGTCAGTGTACCTTTGCAAGCACATGGTCGATAAGTTATTATTTTGTTTCAGAGCTCATCATTATTTTTATTAAATATGATTATTTTTATATGTGCCTTTCACCTCCTTGCTTTTGCTCTTACAAACCCATTTCAGCATTTGACAGTCAGTCCTTGCTTTTTTGATTTACAGATTATGAGATGTAGCTTTCAGTATTGATTTACTGTTTTGCCTTATTGATACATGCTTGTGGCTTTTGAGTTTGCTCTGCTTATCGGCAGCAGATTGAGGCTCCAGGAGATGGTGTCCTGTCTCTGCTGGGTGGAGGGAGTTATACAGAATTCCTCTGTGATTATAAAGATACAATAACCAAAAATGTTGTTTAAACAGTGTTATTTTTAATTAACCCTCCACTTTCTTCTGCTTCTATCTAATTTTAGCCCTCCCCTTCTTTACCTCTCTACTTAAAACAGTCGTTTTATTTTGTTTTGTCACATTCGACTTGTTTAGTCTGGCAAAGTGCTGGGAATTTTAAAAGCTGTTCTTTATTAAATACATGGTGGGGGGTGGGGGGGCTGTTCTTGACCAATCTTTGGGTATAGGTGAGCCCTTGAGGGTTTAAAACCCTGACCCTGTTTAGGACAAAAAAATGCCTAAAATTCCTACCCTGTTTAGCCTCAGTGCTATTACCATATTTAGGACAAAGGACATAAATGCAGAACTATCTTGTTTTAAAGCCATTTATTGGCAATTGCAATGCTAAGAGCAAATTCATGTTATGGGATTTTGTATACTTGGAGTACTAACAAAATGTATCTTGCAAATTAAATCAATCATGCAGGTAACACCCTATCGACAGACTCACACGAAATTATATACCAGTACCATGTTTAGGACAGGGAGGTCAAAAACCATAAGGGAGTATTCCCCCCTGGGTAAATATCATAGAAAATGTATTGCGATTCAAGAACAGTTCTAGGCAAAAAGTAGGCTGCAAACAAGCTTTTCCGCTAGAGTTAAAGCACGAAAGCTGGAACGAGAAATACTGGCTATGCAGGCTATAGACTACTAGTCAAAAAGTGTCCACTTTTCAATAACTCGAGTACTGAATGCCTTTGCCTAAATGTTTTTAACAACAAATTAAAAACATTTCTTTTCAAAGGGGCTTTTAATTAGTTATGTTATATATTTTTTGGCAATCGTTAAAGAATTTTTTGAACATTTTAATATTTATTGGTTTATTGGTTTGTTTGCCATAAAATGTACAAAGCAAAAGAAAAAAAATTATTTAAGCTGTCATGGCGAGGAAGCCCAAGAGAAGCCACCGGGCTTATAATGAATGCGCTCCCTCAGTTAAATAATTAGAACAAAATATTTTCATAATTACAAATCAATGGCAGAGCTACAGTAAATCTTATAATAAATACATTAGATAGTCATACTAATTAGAGTTCTAGGCTAAAAAAAAAGCAAAAGTGGCAAAAAAAAAAGAAAAAAATATTACTATTTATGATAAGAGGAATGCTTTGAGCTTACAGCAAAAGGAAGCAGTACTTATTGCATTTTGAATCTCAAAACTAAGAGAGTTAAAAAATTTAGGACCTTGGAAACTGATTGAGCACTTTCTTATATTAGTCCTACATTGAGGTAAATAAAAAAGCTCCGAACTTCTAGTGCCATAAGAATGGACCTGACGTGTCACCAAAAACATGTTATTGAAGCTATAAGGAAGTAAGCCAGATTTGTATTGATACATAAATTTTCCTATTTGAAGTTTGTAGATATCCGCAAAATTCAGAATTTTAATATTGATCGTCGTTAGAGAAATTGCAGTTGTAATTGTATTTTAATTTAAATTGTAATTGAATTGCAATTGTTAGAGAAATTGTAATTGTAATTTTTTAATTTTAATCTTGGTATTTTTACTTTTATATAGCGCCATGAGCTTTTAAGACATGTCGCGCTAAATACATACTCCATTATTTGGTACTTATTTATTTGCCTCTAGTCGACCTCGTGGTGCCCATTGCTTACACCCTACAAAATCTGAAATTCCCATTTCCTTTATTGCTGATGCGAGTACAAGACGTCAACCGCTGAAAAGCCATATCAAAAATGCCTAAAATAGCGTGTTGGTATTTTATAGGAAAACGTTGTAGAGTCAAGGTATAAGCAGAAAAAAATCGGAAGGTTAAAATACTGGGCAAAATGCTGAGGTCGTAAAAACTCGATGGAAAGGAGGAATTCCACTTAACCTGAGGTGCACTGATACAGTACCATCTCATGCCTTCTTAAGTAAATTCGCCGGACGTGTTTCGATTTTCAGCGTGTTACTATACTGCTTAAGCTTTTTACTCGTTAAAAAAGAAAGAATAACATATTATAATAGGGAAAATGAAAAAGGCGACCATCGCACGTAGATAAGCCGAAAAGCGGTGAGGCGAAAATCTCAGCGAAAGAAAGAACAGAAGTTCCTATGAGCCGAAAGACTTTCCAAGGAAAATGGATGTTACTGCGGCGCAAAAAATTGGGTATGTTCCTATCAATGTACCTAGTACGGATATTTCCTTGTTTGCAGGTATAGATAAATTCTCATATCAAAATTCCACACTCGGTCATCCAGAAAACAACTTACACCTTCCTGTGACGTTAAAGTTCATCAGCTGTTATCAGTATGATGAATGCGTTCTGTTGTGGTTTTTACTTACACTTTTGAAGGGACGGTGTCACCATTATTATTTAAGTGTCACTCGAAAATCCACCACAAGTGTTGCGTGAAAAAATTTCATTTCTTTGAACTACAGAAGGAATATTTAATAGCTCACACAACTGCGGTGATCTATCACGTGTTAGATATTTCTTCGGCAGTTTGAGTTCGTGTTCTGTCAGTTCTGTTGGGGGGAAAAACCGTTTTTGGTTGGTTTGGTTGATCAACTTTTTTGTTGAAATGGTTGAAAACGATGGGCAACGTCCGCTGATCTTTATCGTTAATAATACTTTATTCAAATACATATATGCACGTGAACATGATACATATGTGAAAAGGTGGACCGCGAGGTTATCCGTGCAAAAGATCCGCTAACTGAACTTTAAAAAAATTATGAAAAAATGCGCGTAAAAATCATTATTGCAGGTACAAATGGAGATCATTTTACGTTTCTGGGAAACTGCCCACCTACCCCTCCCCTAAGCCAACATCAACACTTCCTTCTCACTTAAGGCAAAATGCTGGTTTAGGGGAGTGGTAGGTGGGCAGTTTCCCTGTAACGTAAAATGATCCCAAAATGGTATAGTAAGAATGATGTTTAAAATGAAAATATATATATTAAAATATGAGCTACTGTGTGTCTTCATCCATCTTTTTTAGCCTTTTTTAAAATTTGTTAGCGTTAATTTCGTCAGTGGAGAGATGGTTTGGCAAACTGTTCCAGTCTTTGACGATTCACACAAAGAAGGAGTACTTAAAGGAGTTAACTTTAGCTAATTTAGTTTGTATTTGTATGGATGGTTGGCTCTAGTGTTTTTACTTTTACAAAACTCGAAATAGTCATTAAAGTTTGGGCCATTAGGCCACTTGATCTTTATCAAGGTTTGCGTCATTTCCCCTCGAATTTCGTGCTTAAAACTTTGAGTAAAGTGCTGGCGTAGGTCTCTCGAAAAACTTGCATGTAGACAAACAACGATGGCGGTCTTAACTCTTCTTCAAATCTAAATTATTACTTTGCAAAGCTCCCACATACGGTCAATTGTCTTGGTCTCGCATGAGGGAAGACTTAGAGCAGTCTGTACAGGAAGTGTTCTGAATGTGAAGGGCCGATGGTTCCACTCTGGGACTGTGCACGGAAAGAGTGATGCTCTATAACAACTCTTACGCGCTGGGATTATCCTAAGGAAGAGTAAATAAATCGGGTCTTTCATCCTCGAAATAAATAAAATTTCGATTATTCATTATCAAATCTTCATTTTTTCTACGGAAGTATGACGAACTCACATGGTGTCCAGCTCCCAGTTGGCTTAGCTCAAGCTAAGTTTGCACTACAGAGAATTTTTTACCGGGTTCATAAATGCTTCAGAATTTAATAATAATAACAATAATAATGGTTTATTCAGAGTATATCCATAAACTAAAAATATGGCTCTTCACCTGTTGTGACTAACTCAGTACTAAAACTACACTGTCTATAACCCACTAATCTGCTCTTCAATTGTTTATAAATTATCATCACTACAAAACTATGAACAGTGAAATGATAATGAAACACTTACGATTTATCTCATATATTAGCTGAAAGCGTTCACAGGAAGCTAGAAGGTAAGCGAGTGGCCTCCACTTACTCCCTATAGTCCTAAGAACACCAGTCGCCAGTCCCCCCCGTACTGGGGGGAATGGGCTGTCAGTCACCCATTTGGCGAATCTTTGATATTTTGTCCCTTGGGTGGATTATTTCCCAGAAATCACAATTTAATATTATTAGCAAATTCGTCTGCACCCGTGGGTATCATCTGCATATAAGCAAAGATAGTAAATGTATAGGCAGATCGGTAAATACAGATACAAAATAAAAGGGGGCCGAGTGTAGAGCCTCGGAGAACTTCACGGAGTATTTTCCTTTGAGAATTGTGGCCCAGTTCATACGTTGTGCTTCTTGAATTTGTGTAAAGTTCGACGAAAGCACGGCAGAAGCACAAGGTCTGAATCAAAGTTTTGAATGTGGTTCGACAAGCAATTACGTTCGACAAGGTCTGCTGTGCTACACAACTAACACACGCTTCTGGCACGACAGTACATTGAAATGTCGTGCTTATGCCGTTTAGTTCTAAATACATAAATTTCGGAAATTTGTTTTCCGAATTATATACTTTTGTCTGTCACCTAACGCTGACTTGATTTTACATTGGCACGACGTGCTTCTGTTGACGCCAATTATTAAGTTCGGCACGGCAGAAGCACGACACGTATGAACTGCGTCTCAGACAAAGGCGAGAAATGCCATTTACTCAGACATTGTTGCTGTCAAAAAAGACCACCAGAAATTTCATAAAACTCACGTTTCTCTAGTAATTACAAATGATCAATTGAAAGGCTTTTTTAATGTCAAGAAAAACCTCCCTTGTCAATTTTCCGTTATGCCTGTTTTCAAACCAATTGTCGCACAGCTAAATTAATGCCGAGAGGGTTGAATGAAGAGGGCAGAATCCTCACTGGATTTAGAGAGAATAGAATTTTCCTTCAAATGATGATGTATACAATCAGTTAGTCAGAATAAAATGGAACAGCAAACCCCCATCTCCCACCAAATCAGGGATGAAGCCGCGTGAAAGCCAAAACGTGCCATTTTTCCATCCTTAATTTAGGAGGAGATGGGGGGTCTAGATTTTCCATCTATTTTGTTCAACAATTTAGCTTCCGGGAAACCTCTTTCTCGAAAAATACTCTCGCTATTGGCGCGATTGAAATGAGTCTACAGTTTCCCTTCAGGCCTGGTTTCCCTTGGCACGTCGATTTTTTTTTGTATACTGGTCGTATACGCTCATTCATTCATTCGTAATAAAGGCTCCTGTGGAAAGTAACAAGTTAAATATGAATTATCCGGATGCTGGAATTATACTTCTAGGGATCTTATCAAGATCTCTTCTTGTCGACACGTTTACATGTGTAACAATACAGCGTGGGCACTAGTTTTGTAGGTACTGCTTTATTTATTAAAACACAGACACAGAAAAAAAGTAAGATTCTCAGTCCTGTCGTCGATCGTTTTTTCTCGCGCCTTCCTTTCTTTTCAGCTGTCACGAGTAACAGTTAGACCTTGGAAAGAGTCATCTGGAATCAACTGAACAGAGAGAACTCCTCGGAACTACACTCAAACTACCCCGTGGCAGATAGTTGCGTGGATAATTAAAACCGAAAAACGAGAAAGCATCAACAAAGGCGCGGAAAAATGAGCAAATATTTGGCATTTGCCTTTTTTGGCAGATTTTATAGCCGTAGGCTTTTTCGACTGTGTACTAGTACGTAAAATCTTCAGGAGTATCCTTTCACTGGAGAACAAAAAACGCACACTCTTAAAAGTCGGCTCTCATCAGTCTGCTTAGCATGTTAGAATTATCATTTAGCGATTGACACATTTTCATTAAGTCATCGTGGCGATGTGTTTTCTTTGTGTCATAGTGGACAGTAACCTAAGCGACGCATATAAGCGATAATGATAAAATATACCACCCAAACCTTAAGTGAGTTTTTCTTGTTTGACAACCACCTGTCTATAGCGACCATGCAGGCGTCCTTTCAGAACTATCCAATCAGGGAAAAGCCCGCTTCGAAAGTGAAGTAACTTATTCTGATCTCCGGTCGCCCATCTTGGATTTTTAGTGCCTTTTACTTCAATGTTTAGTGAATTGTAGCCTTTGAAATTTCTTTTTGGTCAGTTTAATTGGGTATCTGTCACTGCGGTAAGTTTTTTCATCAACAGTATTTTATCTAGGGTGCTTTTGATCGATTTAAACTTTAATGGCGTCAAGTTTGGGTTAAAAAATATCCGCTAAATTTGAATTTCACCCTGATACCATTTGGTTTTCTAATTTCTTCGATTTCTTTAAATTCGTTATTACTCTGTGAATCATAAACTTCTATTATTGAATACTTTAACAGAAAAATGACCGACCTATATATCGAGTAATAGTATTAAAATAAATAAAGTCTTCTGACTATCAAATGTAGATTTTAGTCACAAAAACACTGAAATTTTACGGCTGAATTCATGTGAAATCTCTTTGGTGTTGAATATCCAATATATTTTAAGAAGAACATTAAAATATTGAACATGAAACTACAGTTACAAGAGACTCGTGAAAATGTAAATAAATACACGAGACTCAGTAGGGAGTGATAACGACTCGAAGTAATCGGATAAAATTCAGGCTAGTGCAAAAAATGATTGGCATGTTTTCGGTGAATGATTGTAGTATCACTGTTTTGTCTCAGCGGACGTGCGTCACCATTGTTTCCAAGAAGCGGATGAAGGGTGAAATCATATTCCACGGGCAGAGCGTGATCGCACACACACACACACACACAATGCGGTTAAGTGGGTTATTTCTTCCGCGTTGCTCTTCAAGTCTTATAATTGCGAAGAGCATGGACCACTCTATAGTAAAAGAGGTTTTTATTCCAACATGAAACTTTCTCTACTCTCGGTGAAGGTTTTCTATCGAAAGAAACCGAAGTTTAAAAAAGGGCGAAAGAGCAGCAAACGTAAGTTGCGTTACCCGAGTTGTCACTCCATAAATACTCCTTTTAATACTTGTAAATTATCTTGTTTATTTTTTCAATGCAGGAAGAAAAGAGGTTCGGTCCAAATCAAGCCCGAATCTCCCTGGTACAATGGACAACACATCTGGCACCGAGGCAGAAACCAACGAGTCTACGAGCTCGATGAGTTGTTCCATCAATGAATTCGAAACGTACGTATGCTTGCCAAAACTTTCTGGCATTAATTATTTCATGCATGATTACACCTCATGTTTCTGCTCAATATTGGCTAATGCTCTGCTCTGGGTTTTATAAGATTTGCAGATGAAGTGAATGGTGAAATTCCCGAGGTAGACTTCAGAGGGAAAATAAGAAGGTTTGTCCAATTATTTCGCTGTTTGTTTTTCACACTACCTGCAAATGTATCTCAAACATTTATATTGTCCAATTCACTCCCGTGGAGAAATGGCTTTTGAAATGAAAAAACGGTGATAGTGTAAAAGATTATCGATCCAGAGGAACAGAGGAAGTTTAAGCGTTTCAACATCATTTTCTGTTTGTTGTGCTGCATCCTTCACAGCGTCATAATTTACGCAATGTTGAGCATTGTTATCAACAAACGTGTTTTCTCTTTGTTCTACCAGCGAAAAGTCCTTGTCAGACCTGGATGAAACTTCAAGTGCACTTACTCAGGTACATTCCTTTCATTTGAGTCTTTGCAGTTCTTTGTTGTAGTGTTTCTCGGAAAAGACTCTCTATAACCGGAAGTTAAATATCAGCCAATGCGCTCGCGCGACGTTCGCGGCAAGCTGGTGGACTGATCTTGACGTGAGATGAGGTCACGCATGAGCCTATTTGTGATAGGCTCCTGCAATGGGTCACGCGAATATTTGATCCGATTGAGACCGTACTTTGACCGACCGGTCGTAAACAAAAGGTTCCAAACCGCGTAACCCTGTTTTCTTGCTCGTGTTAATCTTCTTGGAAGGAGCGGTCACAGAATGGAAGGGGACATTTTCTTGTAGCTTTCTTCTGGTTTGCTAGAAATGTTGTCGATCAAAGTTCCACGCCTGGATGGCTGTTAGTGCCCTCATACAAAACTCGCGGGATTATGCAAAACGAAGAGGAGAGTGAAAATCAGGTCAAGAGAACAAAAATGCGATTTTCTGTCAGATCAAAGACTAATAAAAACCTAGCGCAAAGAAAAATCTCATATCTACCTTGGATTTTTAATCCAATGTTGAGGGTTAATAATCAGGTAAGGTAGTTGCAAAACAAATATGTACAATTATGCAAAATCAATGTGTTGAAACAGGTGTCTAAATGAACGCGTGGATGTTTAAACGTGTTAATGTGCATTAGTTGTCATAGTGAGATATATATCAGACACCGCTGGGGAATTTGTCAAGTATAGAATTTCAGTAAGCAAAATATATTCTTTACATCTAAGACCCCCATCTTAAGGTTGTGCAAGATGGTACAAATTGTTGTTTTTCCTTTTTCATACAAAGTTATGGTTATTAACAGAATCTTATTCTTGTATTAATCTTACTCTGATCATCAAATTTTGCTTCTTCACTTTTAAGAATAAAAGGGATTACTAGTGTGGGTGGGTGGCCGGGCTAGCCCGCTGATTAAGATTAGTCACTTCTTCAGTCCCAGGGCAGGATCAATACTCAGGGTCTTTAGTTACAAGGGAAGAAGATACTTCCTTTGCCAATACAAATAGACCTCTCATGGCAAGGATGGCCATCGAGACTTTAGTTAGATGTGTAGAATAGTGTCTTCAATTAGTACTTACATGCTAAATACATTGACACTTTAAGTAGGGTTCCTCTTTTTGTACAGTGTCTTCAAACTAAAGATGTACAATTCCCTTTTTTAAAGCATGTGTAACATGTTTCACCAAAGTTTTAGAATGAAAGGTATTCTAGATTGGCTTAGTCTTAATCTAAAATGACCTTCATATTGTTTTACTTGGTTACCCTCTTCACTATCCAATCCAAGGTGTTAAAAAAGTAACTTAATATTATTTAATAAATTATTGTTAGAATGCACTATAACAGGCCGTAAATGCTGAGAGAAAGTACGCCCTCCATAGTAGTTGAGTCCCCAATATTGATATTGGTCCTTGAAGTAATGTTTTTAATAATGCATAATGAAACTGTAAACTGAAGACAAACTGTAACTAGGTAAGGAAAAAAAGGACTCAAAATTACAAGCTCAAATTGACCTGTATATACAAGTTTAACTTTATATTCCCAGCGTCGTCAAATTAGCACCTAGTTGAACACTGTTTAGTAGCTTAGTAACACATTAGTCTAAAATTGAATTTTAATCATGTTTTGTTTAACAATTTCCTGTTTTATCACAGACAACCTTCAAAATTTGAAGTGATAACAGTCACAAAGATTGGGGACTTAAATATCTTTAGTTATTTGTTGCTGCACAAAACCTTGTTCCCAGGGTTAACAATATAATAATCTATCTTTAAAAAAAACACTTAATGTGTTCTTATCAGGTGATGTTTTAGCTGAGACCTGATAGGTTGGTTTTGATTATAAGTTGTTCCTTATTTGCATGTGATTCATGACTTAGCATTTTTTAATTGTGTACTTTTATCACTTATTGGTCACAGCATGACATAATTTTTCTGATTTTCTGCTTGATTTATTTCATTTATGGAATGTGGTTTACCACCAAGAAACATTTTTTGCAACTTGCCTTACCAAAGCTAAAAATGTGGTCATTATTTAGAGGGTTAGGGTGGCAGAAGGTTAAGAAATATCATGTTCAGATAGCCGTTACTATTTGTGCACCTTCCCCTCACCTTAGCTCAATTGATGCACATTTTCCACTCTCAGTTCCCGTCTTGTCTGCTTACCCACTCTCAAATTGCCCAGCTCCTTTTTTCCTTGCAAGAAAATTAGCAACCTTCCTTACCCTCTAGGTTTCCTACAGCTCGTTTGGCATTGTTGTGTGCAGTTAAAGTGCCCATCACCTACAATTTTATATTTTCTTATCTGAAACTATACCTTATTAAAATAACTTTAAAAAATGTGTGATTTGAACAAAATGCGATTTTTTTTACCAATTTTTTTAAGTCTACATTTTTGCGGTACACCTGCTCCACCTGTATCATGCAAACTAGCAAGCTCACATATGACGTCATGTGACATAAATTAAGGAACTTGCGTTACCTTGCATTCACCAGCTGTACACAAAAAAGATCAACTACAAGTAAGGATTGAATCACAATGTCTTAGCAAGAAGAAAGTTTTTCTGAAACAGAAAAATCTACCAGAACTCTTAATGTTTTCCTGTTGATAAAGTCATGTGTTCCTTAAAGTACATCATATGGCATGACACTCCGAGAGAAGACTAAGACGAATGGTGTGCCAAAATGGTGGCAAATTTGAACGATTTCAAAAAATTCTAAAAAAATCGTCTTGGGTTCAAATCGCAAACTTTTTTCACAGACGTTGTTTTAATAAGGTGTAGTTTCAGGTCAGAAAATAAAAATAAAATAAAAAGGAATAAGTTATTGTTTTTACATTACCAGCACTTAGCATTTAAAATTTTGAAGACAAGTTCTTCAACTTAATTGCCTATTTGTGTAACAGACCCCCATACAAAATTTTAAGTATGTTTTTGGTATGTCCAAGGTATTTCCAAGGTGTGTTGTAAGTGACTCTAGTATGTTTTAGCCTTTAATTAACTGAAACTAACAGAAACTCACTCCTAAAAGAACAAAATTTGTGCAGTGGAAGCTCTTCTAATGGATAGACTTGTAAGCAGACAGCTCTACTTATGGCCACCTTCACAAAACCCTATTTTTCTCAATTTTTGTACAAACTCTATATATTTACATTCCCATAAGCAGCCAGCTCCAGTTACAGACACCTTTTTTGCATTCCAAGAATGTCCACTTACAAGAGCTTCCAATGTAATCATTTAATGACTTTTCAACAATTTTTCTTTAATCATTATTTGTTTCTTTTGTTATACAGTCTCAAATAATTAAGGCTGATAGGACTCCAAACTTTATCAAGGTGAGATTTTCCAATAATTCTCTAATTTTCCATTTAACTGTTCAGCAGTGGGGCAAGTAAAACCTTGAATGCTGGAAATTTTCTTTGGATTTCGGACATATTGTTACCATGTATGCCCTTTATTGCCTGTGCTGTTTTGGTTGTGTTAATGGCATGTAATTATAGTTACAGTATAGTTTTAAACAAATGTAACGACTCAAAAATCTGGCAAGCTATTACTATTAAAAGGTTTAACTAAAAAAGATATTTATTTCTTTCTGTGTGTGTATCATGATAGAAGTACCACAAGAGTAGTATAATCTGAATATTTACTGTAAGTATTTAACTCTTCACACCCCAATTTAGTATCAACATACAAACTCTGTAGACTGATATCCTCATACATTTCCTTAAAGTATTAGTGCAGAGAAGTTGATAAAAGATCAAAGAATTTTTCCTTTGGTGATCATAATTTTATTAATTCTAATAACATTCTCTTGATAATGTATTAGTTTTGCTAGGGGAAGATTGTTGTTGGTCAGAGTGTTGGTTCTTAGAGGGTTAGTAAATTATTAACATAAAATTAACACTAACAGGTGGAATTGGCACCAGAAAAATTGACATTTTTATTATGCTCATTCTCTACTTAATACTTTAGTAGATACCATGTTCATTAAAGCTTTTATAATCTCAGTGATTTGGTGCATCTGGAAGTTCATGATTTCTCCACAATGATGTGTTGTGAGAAATTAAAGTTTGTCATCTTATTAAAACGTTTTGCTTTGAGTTTTCATTGTGTCTCTTCAGTAATTTGCCTGGATGTAGTTTGCATATCAGTTGTTTGTAGAGAGGTATCGTATCTCACGATTTGTTTTTAACTCTACATGGAAACTCCATGGAAAGAACATAAAATGAAAGATCACTGTTTTGTTTTTCACAGCTCATTTCTATTGTAGTTTCTCATAAGACAAACCATTTACTTTATGGACCTTTCTGATTCACCTCTCCACCTGCCCTATTTAGCTGACCAATCACATTGTGTTTTGCTCTCCCTGTGGTCTCCTGTAACTACACAAAGGTTTATTTTGAACTATGAATATATTATCTGCTGAGAAGTAATTTCCAAGGACTGGTCCTTCCTTTCAAGCGATTCAGCAGTATGTTTCTTGTATATCTTAACTTGATTACCCTGGGGAAATTCAGGCAAATTCTGGCAAAAGAGTCATGAGTCAAGGAAAAAGAAAATTAAGAAGACAGAGTAGTGTATTTGGGAGATCTAAGGATGATACCTTTAAAGCAACAAGCAAAGGAAGACGTAAAGGGCAAATCTTACAGAACAGATGGGTAAAATTTCTTTGTTTACGTAGAACCACCTTAGATACTTGAAGTTGGAAATGTTGGCTCAGTAAGCTGTGAGATTTTGACAAAATTGATTTCCTCACAGTCAAAATGTGGTTCTTTCAGATTGAATTTTATTTCACACAGAGTTGTATTTCTCAATAATCGAAATGCCAAAACAAGAAAAAAAAATTAAACGTACTGATTTTGTTGAGTGTTGCATGAAATTAGGTATGATATTATTACAAAAAGCTGGTGGATAATTTTGCTGTAACTGTAAAAGTAAAGGAAAGGAAGAGTTTTTGTGTACTAGCTGTAACACTGGGGTTGTATGAGTAGATTTCCAGTTTATTTTGAATACATTCCAAGTGGAAATTACCTGGCAGTGTTGAAGAGCATGTTAATAAATATGTGTCACTTGCAAACTGTCTGATGTAGCTCTACTTCAGATGCCTTGTCACACTTTGGCTCAACTCATTCTCAGGATGGTTTGGATATCATCCTGTTTGGATTGTAGTGCCATTAATTATTGATTTAAATGGAGAAAACCTGTATGAGTGGAAATACCTTCTAGTACGTTTCCTAACCCTTTTCATAAGTTTTTCACTATTTTCTTTTAACTCTTCTTTTAAAACATGCATCCAGCATACTATGAGTTCAATTTGTTAGTTACTTTTATGGTACACAAAATTATTCAGTCGTGAGACATTGTGCATGAAGTATTTATGCACAATTTGTTGCAACAAATGCATCTTAGGTCTTGGATCCTTTTATTGTAATAATTTGGTGTATTTTACAATTTGACCAACTATGAACAGATTCACTTTTTATTTAGTCTTGTGAAAATTATTATGCAGACCTGCAAATGCTGCTTGTAAGTGTAACTACCAGTAAATGCAATTCAGTGACTTTTAACGTCAACTCATGTAGTGATTATTAATAATACCTCAGTACTCATCGTTAATTCTTATACTGAAGCTATTGAATGGTAGTTTTACCTGTCGTTTCTGCTTTGACATATTATTCCACTGGCTTCTGGACAATATTTTTATGATTATTAATTTACTCATCATTTCTTATGTATTTAGTTTTCTGTTTTCATTGGCACTAATGAAAACAAAACTAATGCCCATTCTTGAACACTCGCTTGAAACTGTACTTTTCACAAAAATGTCAAGCTTCATACAGCAGCATAGAAGAAAACTTTTATTTAAATAAGTGGTTGTGAGGTTAATTAAAAACAAAGAAAAGAAAAGAAAAATTCCAATTGCCTAAAGCTGTTTACTTTGAAGCAAAAGCAGTCTTGTGGAGGAAGAAGTTGGAGATTATATTTTACAATACATGACTGTGGTGTTTAATTTCTTTTTCTTTTTTTAGGTTAATTGCAAGTTTGTAACATTTTCCATAAAAAATATTGAACACTTTCTCACTTTCTTTAATTTTTTTTCATGAAGTCCTATGAACAAAAAAATCATAATCTTCAAATAATTTGGCTTGTCAGTTTTGTGAATGACAATCCTTTGAAATTGTATAATTATGATAATTACAGTCAAGCCACTGTTGTTTATTAACTCTCTCCTTTTAACGGACTCTTCTTTCTCAGTATATCTAGCACACATTAGAAAATAGCATGAATAAGGCATATTGACTTCTAAGAAGATACAACTGTGAAAAGGAAAATTCATCTCCTCATTTATCTGTTATTTTGCTCATGTGTTTCAGAGGTGGTAATAACCAATTTGAGATAATTTTTATGTTGTTGGAATTTGTTTTCAGAAAACATGCTGTTTTAAATGTCAACATGCTCTTGTTCAAAACAAGAATGCATGAAATATTTTTTTTGAATAGCAGAATTAATTGTTCCATTGTGTTGAGAACTATTTTAGGCTGAAACTGTTGATGTGTCACATAATTTCATTAAAATGACAATGAGTTATTAGTATTTAAAACTGTCCCTGCTTTGCTTTAATCTTTGGATTTTCACTCATTTTGATGTGATCGATATCAATGTTTATTGTTGTTAGTAGTGGTTACAGCATATATCACAAGTTCATACTAATAATATTCATCTTGTTGCGTAAATTTTGAAGTTAATTTCTGAACAGGCTCTTTTGAACACCGGCCAGGATCTTTTCTATGTGATTGATGCCCTTGTCAGTTGGCCCTCTCACTATAATAACTCACATCAAAACATGCACTCAAATTATTAACTGAACACTAAATGGTTTTTTGACATGCTGCGGTTATAACTAGTTTTTATTGTTTTTCTCTTTCTTCTTCAAGAAGATGGGTTGTTTAATATGATAATTTGTTGTGTCCACTGTGAGCAATTTAACATTGGTGTGGAAAAAATGATAAAAGAAAATAATAACTATTATTTTTTTTAAATAGTATAATATTTCATGGGATAGGCAAGGCAGGTAAAATTGTTTATTATTCTGCAGGTCATGTTTTTTTCTGTGAAAGTATGCTAACATAAATTTCTGTGAAGTTTTTCTAACAATTAGTTGAGCTTGCTTTGGCAGAGCGAGACTCTACAAATACGAGCGTTCCTTTTTCTTTTCATTTTTTTTTGTGTGTGTGTGCACTCCAAAAGGGAAATCATGGTCCCAGGCATTCCTAGTGGAGACTGTGGAAACAAGGGATAAGAATCGCAACATGTCAGTGTTCCACACACATTTTGTGAAGAACTAAAGCTTACAGAAGCGTAGGAAAGATTGATGTGAAAGATGTCAAGCTAATTTCCGGAATGGGTCAGTCCCAAAATTTTATCGCTTGAAAGCGCTTATTACTTTAGAACAAGTGAATAGTTTAGTGGTTGAAAACAAGCACTAGAGGCTTATTGGTCAGGTGTGGTAAACTTTCATTG
Source organism: Porites divaricata (assembly GCA_038088405.1). Classification (NCBI taxonomy): domain Eukaryota; kingdom Metazoa; phylum Cnidaria; class Anthozoa; order Scleractinia; family Poritidae; genus Porites; species Porites divaricata. Next base: position 19,173,026 of record JBBMOI010000003.1, read on the forward strand.
TATGCAAATTGAGTCTTGTGATAAGCTTGTGGTTTATTTTCAGCAATAATGGAAATAACATGCCAAGTTCATCACGTTTTAGTTCTTTGGCAATGATGTAATTTCTCTCGCATTGAGGCCCTTGATTTTTGTGTATTTATACACGCATACAGAAAAAAAACATCGAATCCGATAAAAAAAGTAAATATCCTGAAGAATTCTTGACCATCAATAAAGTAGGATGTGAAAAATGTTTAGCGGGGAAATCCTGTTTTGTGTAGAATTAATCGACTCCTCATTTCTTATACATTCTCCAAGCAAGCTCAACTTAACGCTTAAAAAGTGTTTTTGTTATTATTAAAGAAACTTTGCTCTCTTTATTTTTTCCTTCTGGAATGCTCTTCATTTTCAATAAAAAGAGGCCAAAATAACAACGTGGTTTTTTAAATACTTATAGAGTGAATGGAACAAAGTGGAACATTAAGACCTGCATTTAGTTTCAAAGGGGGTGGGGGGGAGGGAAGGGGCAAACGATAGGTGAATTTTACATTGTAGACAGTTTGCGCCCCATGTGTAATAATATATAATTTTTATTAGAACCTTCCTCAGTAGGAAAACCAGCAAATAACAAAATATATAAGAAATTTTATTTAATGACTTCATGTGTCAAATGTGAAGAAAGATGGTTTAGGGGTAGATATGTGAATAGCTGAAAACTGAAATGTAGCATGTTTGCTGTGCTTTCACTTGCAGTCACTTCTTTCTACACGTTCTCCTTATGATGAGTTTCATCGTCTCTTTAAAACTGTCCCTAAGGACCAATTTCCAATAAATGGTAAGCTAAAGTTCTTTTTGTTTTAATGATGGTCCAATTCTACATTCATTCCCAGGGGGTACGTTGAAGTTCAAGTGACAGGGATCATTGATTGCAAGATTTTTTGGGTGTGAAATTTTCGATTCCAGGATTTATTTGGGTGTGAAATTTTCGTTTCCAGGATTTATTTGGGTGTGAAATGTTCGATTCCAGGATTTATTTGGGTAGCTAGGATAATTTGGCAAGTATTTTTTTGGGTGGCTTGATTTAAAAAGGGTTTTAAGAAGGTCATAGCTTCAACAGTGTTTTCAATATTACTTATACAGTCAAACCCCGTCAATATTAATGGACACTGAGGGGGTCATAGACAGTGTCCATATTAATGGGGTGTTTGTTTTAAGTGGGTTGAATGTAGAGAAAATGTAAGAGGTTTCTTTCCCCAGGGACGAAGCAAACTGTCCGTAATAACGGGGTGTCCGTATTAAGCGGGTTGAATTTAGAGAAAATGTAAGGGCTTCCTTTCCCCAGGGACAAAGCAAACTGTCCGTAATAACGGGGTGTCCGTATTAAGCGGGTTGAATTAGAGAAAATGTAAGGGCTTCCTTTCCCCGGGACAAAGCAAACTCTGTGTAACAATGAGGTGTCTATATTAAGCAGGTGCCTGCTGTAAAGCACAGACACTGAGGGGCCATAGAAAATGCCAGTGTTATTTTATTTATTTATTTATTTTTATTTTCCAAATACTTGCTCTCCATCGATGAGATTATTCTTAACAAGAGCAGCGGCCTTACAAATAATATTAAGAAATAATAACAATAAAATACAAACAATCAAAACATGTCTAGCTTAGCGCGGAAAGAATTTACACTTTGTGCCTCAACAACATTCAGGGGTATAGGCTATTCCAGTCCCTGATAGTATTAGGAAAAAAAGAAAACAGATGATAATTTGTTTTAGATGCCAGGACTTTGTATGAGAATTTGTGCATGTGCCTGCTAGAGCGACCAGCAGGCTCCAAATACTTCTGATGGTCTATCTCAACTAGGTTATAGTGCATTTTATATAGCATTGTTAGCCTTGCTTTCCTCCTACGCAGTTCTAAAGTTTCCCAATCAAGTTGTTCCAACAACAGTGTTAACAGTTGAGTGTCCAATTAGAGAAAATGTAAGGGCTTTCTCTCCCCAGGGGCAAAGCAATTAACTGCTCATAATAATGAGGTTTCTATATTTAGCAAGTGTCCATAAAGTGGGGTTTGACTGTGTTAAGAAAAATCCAACTGGAAAAATAACCTAGACTGATGAGGTATCCTTTTTTAGGATGATGCAGAAACCATTGCATTATCTTTTTTTCCTGCTTTGATTCATAAAACCAACCTTTCATTTTCCTTGTTAGATTTCACCTGCGCTTTAAGTCGTGAAATTTTGCTCCAAGGAAGAATCTATGTTAGCCAAGGATGGGTTTGCTTCTATTCAAATATATTTGGCTGGGAAACACAGGTATGGACCTTTGTCTTTGTCATGTCTTGATTTGTCCGTGTGGGCCACAATCTAGACTACTGGGTTATATATTTATTAATCAATTTTTTTTTAAAGCCATCTTTCAAAATGACATTTTAATGCGATTGTATCTGTTTAATGTCATTTGTTTGGCTTATTCAATTTAACTACAGGTAACAATTGACTGTAAAAAGATCCAGTCCATCACAAGAGAGAAAACTGCCTATGTTGTGCCCAATGCTATACTGATATGTACTGAAGAAGAAAAGGTAAATTTTTTAGACAAGAAAATACGTAAATAAAAATGTGAACTGCCTCCTTGAACTTTGCACTTTTCATACATATTATACCCAACATGAGGTTCTGACTTTTGATGGTGTTGATGAAATCGTGCCTTAAAACCTCTTCAGATTAGCACTTTCACCTTGTATTTCTCCATTGATGTCTTCACCATCTTTAGACCGGTACATTTTGGGATTTTTCTTTAGTTTGAGCTTTTAGATCTGGGATATTGAGAGTTTAATATTACTATCAACACCCCTCCCCCATTACTGTTGTTAACTACAGTACAGTTGCTGTATATGAGAAAATTTTATTTGGAAAATGCACGGCGCTATTTAGTTCATTGGTAACAGTGTTTGCAGTATATTTCTTTTCAAAGTGACCGTGCAATCATAGCAAACACCTCATATTCCTGAGATAACATGATGGAAATTTCAAACCACAGAATTATAATAAGTGGAGTATGATTTCTATCCTAAATGTGTCATGTTTAGATTTTTAAGTTTAAAATAACAAAAATTTTTCTATTAGAACTACACATTATTGTCTTAGATAAGACCAGTCAAAATGTTACGTGTAATGGCATATTTAATTATGATGGGTCGCAAACAGTAATAATTTTTATGCTGTCTAACAGTTTAGAACAAATTGCTGATAGTAATAATTTCGGATTACAGCACTTCTTCTCTTCATTCTTATCGAGGGAAACTGTATACAAGCTTCTTGTTCAAGTTTGGGATGAAGTGAAAAACAAACAACTGGTTAGTATTGATAATAATAATAATAATGATAATAATAATAGTAATAGAGAAATTTGAGAAGATTAATAACTACTCGGAACTGGCCCTGGGAGTAGAAATTGCTAGTCAGAGTGTATCGAACATGTTGAGAGAAGTGTAGTTCCTGTGGTGATTACTGCCTTTGACTTCATCCCTAAGAATTTGTATCACCACTTTGAAAGTCTTGGGATTAAAGTGCATGTCTCGATGTTGATGAAATCAGCACTGCCAGGGTGCAAAGAAAATAACTTTTCCAGCTTGCCATTCGGGCAAGCCGAAGTTAGCATTTAATAGCCCAGATGTCATATCAACTAGCCCCAAAACTTTTTGACTAGCAGAATTGATTTCACAGTTCTTCTGTTATTCGAATTCCTCAAAAAAAATCACCAACCCATCAGGCAAGTTAGAAACAGAATTCACTAGCCCGATAGCATAATCCACTAGCTCCAGGCTATCGGACAGTACTTTCTCTGCACGCTGACTGCTTGGTACAGCTAATATCCAACAAAAGGTGCTTCTTTCTGAGGTCATTGACTTGATAGACAGAGCACTTTATGTCAAGAGCTCCAGTGCTAATTAATGTTGGTGATGATGATGATGATAGTAATAATAATAATAATCCAAAATTTAAAATTCATACTTGGCTCAGAGGCTTGCAGTAATAAAACAAGGGTATCAACTTGTGTTTCAGGAATTCTTTTGTTTTATTTCCTAGAGCTTGAAAATCAAGTATGAATAATATGTATTTTAATAATTATTTATCAAAATTGGGCCAGTCAAATGTAGGTATACTCCATGAATTGTGCTGAAAGACCTTGCTGGTTATAATAATATCATGATAGTTGTTTTTATCTTTTAGGATAATAAAATTATTATCCTAAGAGATGAAAAACAACTCTAAAGCAAAATATTTGTGTTGAGTGATGTGTGTGAAATGTTTAGTATTAAAAAAATTAAACAATTAAATTATTTAAACATTTCTCAGTACCATGTTTGTCAGAAAATTAAAGATGCATGCTGGCAAAAAAGTAAATACAGTGTGGTTAAAATTAAAGCTTTGTAAGATCATTTCTTATTGGTATTCCTGTAATATTGTTATGGCGGTATGTAAATCTTTAGTGCATGTTTTTCATTTTTTTTAACCAAATTAGAAGTCAGATACATCAAAAGAAGAATATCATCAAATTATGACAGCACTATAATCATAATAATAAACTTTTGTTAATCAAATTAATTTTTTTGTTTCACTTCCCAATGGATGCAACACCCCAATTAACAATTTGCTTGAATCTAATCTTTTCATTTAACCTTTTAAAATTTAAATTCTCATTTTTTGCCTTTATAATCTTCCCAATTCCAAAAGATTGTAAACATGGCTTTGTGTGAAATTTTAAACAAAAAGTGGCAAATGTCATTATTACTTAATACGTTATCAAAATATGACAGGAAAATTTTCTAAGAACTAACAAAATCATCTAACACTCAGTAATTTAATATTAGAGACCTTTAGCATCAGGTTTTTCATAGGAAACCGCAAACTGCGGTTTGCAGTTACGCATATACAGTTTCAAGTTGCCAAGATTTCAAATTATAGTGAGGCGTTCAGTTCAGTTCATTTCAGTTCATTTTTATTTAGCCAAAATATAATACAATACAAGAATACATATAGGAATAAGTTGGCAAGGGAGCCCAGAAGAAACCACGAAGCCTGGGCTCCCCTGAGTCACAAAGAAATATTGAAGTAAAATAAAATGAAATTTAATTTGTGGAGTGATATGTTAAAAATAGGAACTAAACAGAGACTTAGTTAAGTAGTAAATTCAGTACCATTGATAGGAAAAAATTTTAACTCTGGATTGGAACAGAAATCTTTCTTATGTTAGTACGGCAGGAATATAAAATCCATTTGAACTACGCGTTCATTGTTTAGTGCCACCATGTTGTTGTTCATCAAGTTAAAGTGCATCACTTTTATCGCCCAAGAATAATTCATTGATTGGAGATCAAAAATCCAGCAAATGCATCTCAAACAGATTTAAAAAGCTACAATCCTTGTCACAAATCATTGAAACAGCCATTTGTCTTAAATTTTCTCCAAATTTCTTACATTCACTCTTCACACCTTTGTTCTCACTCAAATGTGCCCCTCTCCTTCCCCAATGTTGAGCCACGCGTATTTTGGAGCACTGAGATGACTGCAATACCTAAATCAACATTGGGGAAGGGGGAAATCACACAAGTGTTTCACAAAATAAGATGACCAGATGAAGGACAGCTGTCAAGGAACAAGGGGTTTTGTAGCTGACAAAAAATTGTAGGCCTCCAAATCTTCTCGATGCCATTTTTGAAGTTTGGTGACATTTGAGAAAATTTTGGTAGGTGAAAAAAATTGTTCACCCTAGAAATGGCTTCCTGTTGACAAATTTTTTTTGCAAAACAAATGAAATTTTGCGTAGTGCAAACAGGGCCTTAATGGCAAAAAGCTGGGCATGATGATATGCATGGTTGGTATAGAATTAAATGCCAATTTTATTACTACCAAACCCAAAGGGAAACAAAAATAACATAAACCATGACTACTTAAGGTGTAGTTGTTTTCAGACTTGTAAGGTAATCAAAAGAGGACAGTGATCGAAAGTCAAGAACCGTACAAAATAGCTGATTTTAAGGAGTTTGCATATTTTATAGATGAGTGCCCCATGTTCAGATGACCAGCAAATACAGGGCACAGATGGTGAACCTGATGCTAGAGAGGATAATGGTGAAAATGATGGTAATTTTTAATTGTTAGTCTCTTACTTGCTTATTGGCTCTTGTACAAACCACTATAGAAATACATGCATCAATAAAATCCAGTAGGAAAGCAAGTTCTATCTCCAGTCATGGTTTGTCTTCCCTGTATGCCATGATGTGGATTTTTTTTTTCCGGATAAAAGGCTAGAAAAATCATTTCTAGAATAATTCTGTTTTCAGCTCAGAAAGGTTTTAAATGTCTTGAGTGATTTATAAATCTAATACAACACTCTCGTACTTTGGCGTAGCACAGTAATGTGGTAGTTGTTTTATATAATTTTTTATTTATGGCTAACTATACTGTAAATAAACCATTAACAAGGATGTCACAAGACCATTCATGCTGAAAACCATTTTCCACAAAACAAAAACACCCAGATCTAGAACTGAGAGGATTTATGGGTATTAAACATGATATACTGAGTAATATCTGAGTATTATCCTGAGAAAAGTCTTATACGTCCTCAAACAAGTGCCCCTCTTAAATATGCACCCGAACCTCATCCTAAATTAAGTAAGTACCAAGAGTGTCTCTTCCCTGGTGTAAAGTTTTTTTTCTCATGTCAAACCTCAGCTTACAGTCAGCAACTGCAAGGCTATCTGCAGTGGGAAGATGTCTGGCTTACCTATTTTAACTCAAACCCCTGTACTGTAAACATTTTTTCTACATCTGGCACCTTTCTGTTTGAACATGGCATTGTCAAGAGTTAGGTTCCTTTGACAGATCAAATTTCATCAGTCACCACAATTTCTTTTGAGATTTCATTGATGTACATATGGGCCCATTCTAGCATTGGTTTGACAGGTTTTAATCAAATTTTATTGTCAGTGTCTGATCAGTTCGATGACAGCCGTGAATAAACTTTGCTGAACTTATTACTTCCAGAATGTAACGAGGACCACTTAAGCTGCACTGCAGAACATGGACAAGACACATCACCAACAGACAAGTTAACATATGGTGAGACAGACATGGTGTTCAGTAAAGGAGATACCAAACCATCATCTCTCTCTGATAAAGACCAGCTGAACTCCTTGGAATCCTCAAGAATTTCTGGCTGTGGTAATAACATTATACTATAAAACTAATGTGGAGATGATGAGTCATAATAATTATTTGGAATACTAATACCTGTGAGAGGGTAAATCCCAATAGGTTTTTCAGCATCTGGGATATGTCCAGGATTTGGGATTTTTTTAGAGGAAAGGGGGAGAACAATTTGGAACTCCTTTATGGATAGGATGCGATTTCATTTTGCCATTTTAGCAATGTGGATAATCAGGCTGAAGAGCATTTTGCACATTTGACTCAAAATTCAACATAGGCTTTTTTTCTCCAACAGTTCAATACTGTTTTAATCCAGACCACCATTATTAATGTCAGGAATCATTATTTTATAAATCATTGTTATTCTTTGTATAATAATTTTTTTGGACGAAGAGTGATAGTGACAATTAATTAACTGATAGTATGATTTACTTGATAAATTATATTATTGAGACCTTGCTTTTGAACTGAATTTATTAATTTTGTGTTTCAGCTGGTATTGCAATGCTCTTAGCTTCAGTATTTGAGACTGTGTATTCATATTTGCAAGTCAGTGTTAGATTAGTTCAAAGGTGAGTCATGCCAGATATACTTACCAAAACAAGCCGTGGACAAAACACTGACCCCCAGTCCATGGACTACCAATATGCAGGGGCGATGAGTAGCTCCGACCCATATATGCACATACTTCTGTGTGTGCATTTACAGCTGAAATTCTGGAAAAATATATATATAATGTATGTTTTATTTTCTGAAAATTAGCATTTTTGTCATTAAATTGGGATGACTGATACATTTTTTGCCCTATACTGTCTTTTGGTGGCCTTGTGTTAGTATTTTCTTTATCCGTGTATTCAGATTCCAAAATTCTGTGGAGTCACTGGCCTTTTTTTCCTAGGAACACTGTACCTTACCGACAACACTAGAGATGAGTAAAATAAACAACTAACTACTGCATCTCCTGAGTATTAATTTGCGGAAAATGCTGAAAGTGGTATTTCTGAGACCCTAAATGTAAGAATTTTCAGGCAGAGTATGCCCCCAGAACCCTCTAGGTTGGGCCGCCTTTGGTGCTACAACTTTTCCTCACTGCGTGTGTACACCTTCAAAATCTCGCGTTATGCCCCTGATATGGACTAATTAACCTAAAATGGACCACACTGTTACTGAGTTAATCTAGGACTGGTTCCACTTACACTGTAGGGTCCTTATACTTGGAAAACTGACCTGAAACTTGATTCACTCCCTTTCCTAATCCTTATCACTTCAATTCAGTGGCATAGTCCATTTTTTGTGTAGTCCATATGAGTAGTCCATGGGGATAGTCCTTGGTCAGTGTTTTGTACACCACCCTCTTGATTGGTAGCCTGCAAGCAAGCTCTCCATTTTTAAGAGGCAAGTGAACCTACAATCATGGGCAAAAGTCTTGGTACACTTTTGCGTTTCTGGGGTGTTTTTCAATTCACACAGGTCCAACCCCTCCCCTCACCCCACAAACAATGTTGGATGCGTGTATCCAGAATTTTTTCAGAGATTCAACTTTGTATAGGGTGGGGGGAGGGAGAACTGCAAGAAAATTTCGCAAAATTAATGATGCAGTTTTAAGAGGCAGCCGAGAAATGACGGGAAAATATGCATATTGCAGTACTGTCCCAAGGACTTTTGTCCATGATTGTAGCTTACACTGCTTACATGTGACTGCTTCATAGTATCCCCCATATGGAGAGCTTGATGACTGGCTATGTGATTAGAGGAGTCACAGTCTCATAATAGAGGCATCATTCAAAGGTCACCATGCAACAGTCCGCCCAAACAATAGTAGTATTGGAGACCCAGCAGGGTTATAAGTGGTGTGGTCATGGTTAACAGATGAACTGGGTGTTGAGCCATACAATGTAATCCTGAGATGAAGCTCCCTGCTGCTATGGAGCCTGTGAGCAAGTTCTCCAGGGTGCTCTGGCAACGGGGCAGGAAAGGAAGGAGTGCTCACAACTACATCTCTGGAATTTGAATATCTGCATCGAAAAAGTCGATGCGAGGTGTTGATTGGCAGAGATGACATTAGTAATAACGTCATACCCTTGGCACATGTTTTTCAATGTTTGTTCCTGATTCACACTTGTTTCTGCTTTGTGCTGATTGGCGGAAATCTGACAGCTCAGTCAGTGGGGAGCCACAAAAGAATTGGAGGTGGAATTCAAATTCCAGAAACATAGTTGCAAGTTCTCCTTCCTTTTCCCTCCCTGCTGCCAGAGCACCTTGGAGGGCTTGCTCACAGGCTAGCTTCCATGTGTTTCAAGCCATTTCAGAAAATACCATGGTATTCTATTCCTTTTACCATTTGGATATTTGTTCATGTAAATCTTACATGACACATTACCTTATGTGAATGTAAGGTTTACATGAAGCTCTACCCAAATGGCAATTTGAGAATATTATGGTATTTTTCACACTGGTCTATGGCCTTTGTTTATTTTTGGGTTATCCCCAGTGTAATATAATTTATTCATTTTCTTTATTTTATGGACTATTGTCAGGGTTAGGTTCATTGTTAAGGGTGTTTTGTTTTCTTTGTTTTACGTCAGCTGCGAGTTATAAATATTACACTGAAGATGAGCCATATTTTTTGCCAGGGCAAATATCCATATAGTAAACTAAGGAATGTGTTTACTAAACAGTACTTTTGTTTAATGTTTAGGCTTTCAAGAGAACAGCCATTTTATATAGTAACTTCTATTATGTAAGTATCTACCTGGACAAGTAAATTTTGTAGTATTCGCTGAAAGAAATGAAGGCCACAGTTTTCTTGTCAGATATGCCATTTAAACAGATCAACCACAAGTAATGTTTTGTTACATGTTAGTGGACTTGATAAAGAAATTTTAAATCTGACGTTTTGAACACTAGCTTTTTGCTTACCCTATCCTTTGCTTGCCTTTTGCTTCAATCTGTAACTCATTCTCTAGCCCTTGAAATACAAGCACTCAAATATTGCAAATGTCAGTCAAGCTCTCTATTTGAGCTCTTAAGCATTAGCAGTGACTTTGTGCATAGACATGTATCAAAGTAAGCTTGCTCAGTGGGGTTTGCCTTAGACCTGGAATCCGTAGTCTGCAAAAAACCTACGCTGAATGCCAACATGACTCTGAAGTTTAGTGATTAGGGTTAGGAAACCGAGTGAATCTCAACCCTGTGTAATGACCCTAAATGGAACCTATTCACTCAGTTTCCTAACCCTTATATTCACTAATTAAAACATTTGGCATGGGTTTTTTCCACATTCTGGATTCTGGATTTTTGGCAAACCCTGCTCAGTAAGGGAACTGGGGTGGTAGAAAAGATTTGACTCTATGATCAGGGAATATTCAGTTGCCACTCAGAAGCTTCTCTTGCCTATGTCCTCTTGGTTTGCTTTGCTTGCTAGTTACAGCTGTGATCCCTAACACACACTTACTGGTGCAAAAAGATAACTTGCATAGATCTCCTTGGTCAATATTCCTAGGGAATACCCCATGCTGTTTGCTGACTTGATGTTGACTGACATCTTCTTGCAATCTGAGCATTTGTCTTGCTCAGTCGTTTGATTTGCTTTTTTCATTCCCTCCCTCCCGACCTTGGGGCTTCTCTCGAGTCCTCAGGGCCTTGGTTTCGTCATTAAAGGTGCCCAAATAGATTCGCGGGCTTGTTGTTCACTAAAGTGTGCGGGGACACAAGGGATAGGTAATAAATTATTTTATGGAGTAAAAAACTAAACTTCACCTGTTTTATCTCCACCTCTGAAACAACAAAACCACTGATTGAGTATTTTCTTAAAGTTATTTTTTATGTTGGGCAGCTTATTCTCTTTTAATTGCCATTCTTAAGACTTTGAGGTTCCAAATAATGTCATTGCTGTTGAAAATTATCCCCTTCTTAGCTATGCTCTATTGCACTTGGTGTACTTAATATTAATTTTTAATCACCTTTTGTCATTTCAGGATAATCTGTTTGATGATGTGTAGTTTATTCCTGTTGCATCGTATATCTTTACTGGAACCAAAGATCATGGCAAAAACAGCACATCCCCCTGAAAAAATTCTCCTGTGAGTTCATCATTCTGTTCTAAAGTAAAAATGTCCTGTGGGCTTTAATTGAACATTGGTTTCAGGTTTAAAAAGTCAGGTAGCATTGTGTACATGTATAATAGACAGATTCACTTTTAGTTTAGTATTTGAATTACCTTGCTTAGGCCCACTGTCTTACCAAAGTAAAATTGTTTCATCCAAATCTATACTAAGAATGCATCCATATCTCTTTGCTCCTTGCCACAGTGGGTTGTTTCATGAGAGCTCTGGGAGTGTCCCAGTAGCAGGGAACAGTGGAAGGCAGCAAAGCTAATCCAAATCCATTAAGGATCGTTTTAACAAAATGTTTTCATTAATAATATTAATTATTGTCTTGATTTTTACTATTTTTACCCATTAATTTTTATTAAAGTCAGCATTTTTTTCCAGTCATCAGTCTATGTATCAACTTTGGAAGCTCCGTCAGGACGTTTTTGATGCAGAAGTTCTCAGGTAGGATTTAAAGTCTCTTTTTAGACTGTACCAGAGAAAATGACAAGCCAGGTTTTATTTACAGAAAGTACGATATTCAGACTTGATGACTTTTACTGATGGGTTTTCTTCTTTTACAGATTTAAAACAATAGTAGCTGCCAATTTAAACGCTATAGCACAGGTACAATTTTACTGTAATTTTGCCTATTTAAGGGTATGTCGAAAGGCCCCACAAAAAAAGGGTATATTTAACAATTATTATTCCTTGAGCCCGAATGGACTCTGAGTTAATAGTTGACTCAGAGCTAGCCACTAGGGCGAGAGGAATAATAATTATTGTTTTAGTAAAATCCAACTAGTTGGTCAAAAACATCTTTAGATAGTAAAACTCAATTCCGCTGCCATTGTTTTGGTTGTCATAGCCGGTGCTTTTCGCTACTAGTGGGCTATAATATATAGCCTAGTAGAAGCTCATCCAATCAGAATGCAGCATTGATAATAGACCACTAGTTGGATTTTACTAAAAACAAGGAGTAAGTAGATGTAATTTTTAAGGTACCTTTATCTTATCCGTTAGTGGCACTTTTTTGTCTACCACACTGCAGATCAAGTTCAAGTCATGGTCCTTTCTCTTGCAGGTGCGAAAAACACTAAAGATGTTGGAGGATGATCTAGGAGCTCATATAAGTAGAAATTGCACCTTACTGGATGACAATTTGTGTGTTCAAATTTAAAAAGATATTTTAAAATTAATTGTTTGTGGAAACACCATGTTTAAAATGACTTCATATCCAATTTCACTCAAAATAATTATTCATTTCTTACTGTATGATTGCATGTTTACCTACCAACAGTGTGAAAACTGCAGGCTCAGTTTTATTTGACTTACTTTACTCTCCGCCATGTACTGTGCAAATATTTTGTTCCTTGACGATGAGTAGTGTTGGACTAGAATCAGGTAAAGAGAGTGACACACAGCCACCAGTGATCACCCCCTCCCCCTTCCCATGCATGCATTACTCCTCCTTGGGGGAAGGTGACAATTTCTTTGGACTCACAATGTTTCTCACATTGCACTATCTCTGAGAAAATAAGAGACAACTTTCACAGGCTTGAAATATTGTTTCTATCACCGTACTATTATATCTTTCGAAAAGAAAAAAAATACTACTGGTCATGGAAACTGCTTCAATTAAAAATCACTATGCTTTGAATATCAAGGCAGCAACAGTGACACTCTTTAAAAGAGCAGACGTATTTATTTCCATAATTTTATACACATATATTTAATCAACATGAACGTATTTTGTATTTGAAATTGAAGCAAACTCTTAAATATAATTCGTATTTGTCAATGTATATAATTTGATACAATACCTAAAATTAATGCCAAGTCTTAAAGTTTTGGGTCAATTTGTTAAATTAGAGTGGTGTTAAAACAGTATTAACCAAAGGAAATATTTCACTGAGAAATGCTAGTGCTGGCGTTAGCATCTTAGTGAAACCAGCCATGCTGTCTAAGCATTATCCTTTCACTTAAACTTGTCAGGAAATAGTTGCAAGTGTTAATTTTTTATAATTTACTATTTTATTACATAATTATTTAGGTACATGTACATTGCAGTCTCATATTGAGTCAAATTTGCCCATATTAATTTCATGTTTTCCTAGCAGGTCAATAAAATTTAGGACAGTGTCAAGCAGCTTAGCAGATTTGTGATTTGATGAACAGACCAGGCTCGTGCTGGTGGTAGCTTAGCCTCCCATGCAAATTTTCTTAGGCCTGCCCCATGAATGTGTTGGAGGAATGAGTGAAAAACCCCTAAGAACGTCTGCTTGGGAGGCAATCTAGTGGCAGCTCTGCTGCCAAAAATTTTTCCCCAAAATCCCACAAGTGAGCCTTTTCACAGGCTAACCTGATAGCTCTGTCAGCATGAAAAATATTCTGGCCTGGTTTGAATAAACACTTTTTGACTCTGTGGCAAAGAGTGGCACACAGAAACCTGTCAAATATGTGACAATCCACTTTAAAGGTCAGTGTAGCACAGCCTTACTCTTTTGCAGGAACTACTCGAAAATCTTTGTTCTAAATTGAGCAAAGGCCCCATGCAATATCATGGTTTTTGGGCCTGTGCAAGAACTATCTGGTATAATGTAGACAGCCTTATAGTAAAGGTCTTTGTTAGTAATGAAAAGAGAATGTTTTGAAGTACTTTAGAATTTAAAATTGTCTAGGGTGTTATTTGTAAACATGAATGAAAATCATTATAATGATTGTTTGTAGAATGTGCAAGAGCAGATTTTTTATGGGCAGGAAATAGTCTCAGATTGAAATGTACACTTTTATGAATAGGAAAAAAGTTAAAATTAAAATTATTGTTTAGTAAACCACAGTTATGTTGTGACTTGTCTGTAGTGTTTGCTCTCAAGTAGCCTATTTCTGAGTTACCCTAATAAGGTCTGGGCCAGGTTGTTCAAAGCTGGGTTAAGATAACCCAGCGTTAGGGTTAGAGCTTAAAAAGCAAATTCAGTTTAATTCTCTTTGCCTACAATTTGATGATTCGATACTCTGAAAAGAATAGAGAAAATTATCCGAGAAAGTGGTTTTGATGAAAGCGCTAACCGGTGTTCTAACAACTGGACCCTGGTCACAACCATTGATATGAAAATAAACACCAGAACTCAGCTTTGAAAAAGAATCAAAAGGTATTTCGAAAATGACTTATCCCCTATAGCAGCCTTTGTTTATATTTTCTATGACTCACCAATAAATTATTACATGTACTATAATTATTTGTTTGTCATTGGTCCACACCAACTAATCCTTTGATTTGCTGATTGGTCTTTTTCAGTCTAAATAAAGCTGCTATTGTCACTATTAGTATTATTATTATTTTTAATTACAATTTATTATATTGTTACTGTGTTGTAATCATTATTAGGGGGGATGGTAGGGGCTGAGCTTCTTGGTTTTCTGAAAGTATTGATAAAGAACACACCCACTCAAGTAATGGATTTATTTGTGGAAAGGTACATCAAGAACATTTGAGTGGGCTAAAATATAGTCTGCTTTTTACATCACCATCATTAAGTGACCTGGCATTTGATTAAATGTACTTTTGTAGTGTATTTTATTTGGAAAAAGGGGTGTGGGCATAAATATATAACATAGACACGATGTTATTGGAGCACATTTTCACTTGCAACAATGTCAAGACATCAGAGGGGAAGTTCTGTATAGGGTGGAATGCGCGACTCTTCAAGAAGATCTACGTTGTTCGGTCATGCATGCATCCACTACCTTTATAGGAGTGATCGATGGTGTCATCTGCTAATAGGAAACTCATTCACGGGCTTCAACTAAATCCATTGTAAAACAACTCGTGTCTTTATATAGCCTTCCCTGTGGTTTGGGTGTATTCTTTATAAATGTCTGCTGCAATATTGGGAAACCATGACAAGTGGTTTTATTAGCAGGCTAACTGAAAATTCTAGGGGCTGATCTGAAAGCAATTTTGGGCCATTTTTGTTGCAAAAGTTTGGAAAGGAAACCACAGTTCTGAAGGAAATTCCTCTTTCAAAATTTTCAGTGAGTAACCAGGCAAAACCTTTTTAACAAATTAACAAGTTAAGAAAGAATAAACACAAGTACAAACAAAAATTTTAAATTGCATTATGCAATGACAGAATCTTTATTCTTTTTCACCTTTAAAAATTAAAAAAAATAACCAAAAACTCCAACCATTAGCCAATAAATTAGAGTGTTACTATGTGGCACACATAATTCAAGCTCTGACAAACCTAATGCATGTACGGTATTAATAATACCCCAGAAGATCAAAATAATGCAGTGAGTACACAACATTGTATCCAGAAAACGACTTTCTTCGGCCTCCTTATTAGCAATGAGCAAACTTATTAACTCTAATAAAGACTGTGAAAGGTTTGAACCCAGAAAATGGAAAACAAAGAAGACAAAATTAAAATCTCCTTGTAAAGAAAAAAAAAATAGTAAAAAACTTAGCATCTACTAAAATGAGACTCAAATTGACCTTATAACAAAATACCTTAAAGTTCAAAAATTTGACCTATTTACATCTTTTTCCCTGTTACCGGGGCAACTTAGGGAGTTCAGCCATTGGAATTACATATCAGACAACTGTGTCTCCAGTAGAGTAGTATAATATGGCTATAGGGAGAATGCACATGTCATATATAGGGTTGTCCCATTTCATTGCCCCAAATAATATTCAGGTGAGTTAACTTGGAGTAAGCAAAACCCCCGGGGCCAATATTGAAGTATTTAAACTTTGAGCGTGAAACTAAGAGGAGGGCCATTCCAGTAAGCAGCCATCTCAGGTTATTGACACATCTTCTGCTTTCCAAGAGTGTCCATGACTTACAAGAGATTTGACTGTTATCTAGTAAACGGTTTGAACACAAGAACAATGTCATAAGTAGTTTGTTTGAATGCTGTGGCTACCGGGCTTTGCAGGATAGTTGATGACACTGACATTATTTTACAAAGAAAAAGCAGAATCCTTCATCAGAATCAAAGTGAAAAGAAAATGTAGTGTGTCAAAAACCAATGAGTCTTTTAATACCATCAAAGGAAGAGTACTACTGACTGGATTTCATTGACTTGAATGAAGACTTCTGTTGAGCTAAGCAAAACATCAGCCACAGTCGACAACTACAACAGTTTTGTTCAGTATATTGCACCCTCCTGGAAAATCAAAGTTTTTACTTAATAAATAACTCCCAATTCAAATGTAGCAGTTAAAACAGCAACTACATTTTAGACAAGCAAAAAATTAGTATTAAGAACATTTATATTTGCATTCCAAGACTGAATATCATCTATAAATGCAGAACTTTATAGAGAATAATGTTACTTAAATGTTACTGTCATTCTGAAACATTTTCGTAAAATTTAGGTCCTCGACAGTATATTATATAACAACAAAAATGTTTCAGCACAGTGACATTATATATCTTACAACAGTAAATAAGAATAATACCTGGACTAAAATGAATAAGTGCCATATACAATAAAGTCAAAGGCAATATTTTACCTAAAGGTCATGTACCAACTTCTTTACATTTAGTAGAAAAGTACAACATTGAAGACAACATGAAAGGAAATCTGCTTAACCTCCCCCCAACCCCGTCCATAAAGACAGCTGTCATGTCTACCCCACGGTTATATGCTTCTGAACCCCCAATAGGAAAGGCAAATTACCTTACATTATAATATAAAAAACAATCCATAGTCTAGCCCAACAGAGAAGTCACTACACAATGAGTACTTTCTTTGCATATTAAAATATGAAAGTCCATCAAAATCAAATGGCCGAATCCCTAGCTACTTCTAAGAGTATATTAATTTTGTGTTACTAGTAAATTAAATTATTCTAGATTTACATCATAATGTTATGTACAAAGTGCCATATTTACCATCTCCCACTAAATACCAGGCCCAAGTTGCTTTAACAAATAATTAGTAACATAAAACTCAGAGTTAAGTAAATTTTCTCATCCATATATGAAGGAACTACAACTGGTAAAAATCTAATAATGTTGAACATTCAAATACTCGGACATTTGGTCATGTTAATCCACAATGACAATAAATAAAATTTCATACCTTCATTTCAAAAATATAACAATAAATTGTGGATCTAGTACCTGGGCCCAGGCATTTACTGGTCTGCTAACAACAAATGGTTCTACTATACTCGAAACAAATTTGATAACTTTTAGAGCATGCAAACCTTACACACTGGATTATTTAAAATAATGCATAAATTTCTATATTTTTAATTAATATACAACAAGGTAGTTTAAGCCACTGCTGCAAGAGGCCTGCCTCTGCCAATACCATGATGGAACCCTGTGGTGCCATCGGGTCCCTTGGGAAGTCTTTCCACTCCCTCCAACTGGATCATTCTGTGTCGCGGGCTAGAGGACTCAACAAGCGGACTTGTGTGTTGCGAATGGCTGAGGTTTGGTGACGCAAACTTACGACGCTGAGACCACGGACTGTTTGGAGCACTACTGCTGCCTTCTTTTACACCAGTGTTTGCCATCTTCCTGGACATCTCTGGACTACTCTGAGGTGACCGCCAGTTACCAGCACTGCTACGAGGACTGGGGCTGTTGCCGACAGGAGATGCACTCCTATCTGGGGTATGGCTTCCCCCACTGTTTTGTCGACGTCGGCAGCTGCTGAATGATGAGTAGGAGTTATCAGTATCAGAGGAACACGAGCTTGAGAAGTTATCATCAGAATTTTTTCCCATCAGTTCCTGTACTCGTTTGTTTTTCTTTCTATTCCGACGTTTCTTTGAGGATTCGTCGTGTTCCTCGTCAGAATCTCGCACAACATCGCTTCCTTTGTCCTTTGATTTTGACTTGGACTTCGATTTTTCCTTTTTGGGTCCTTGCTTGCCAAGTTCAACCACTTTCATACCGCCCTCTTTTGACATATCACTGCATGCTCGAGCGGCCGCAGCCATGGTTTCAAAGGCCACAACTGCACAGGTCTCCGTCTCTAGTTCCGGATGTTTGGAAAAATAGGACTTCAGATCGTCTGGAATCGTTTTCCCTGGGCGGACGATGCGGATTAACTCAATCTCACCACATTTTGAAAAAATTTCGCTCACGCTTTCCATTGAAGTATTCTCAAGTCCTGTTACCACGACGGTTCGGCCAGGATTGCGTTCGAGAAGTTCAGCTGGCAGGGCAGTATTCCTTCGGACTTTCGTCTTTTCTGAATTCAACGAAAGCTCCTTTGACTTTTCCAGGGCTTGAGCAACGACTCTGTAATCTTTAGTTAGGGTCTTCACTTTCTTGAAAGACGTTATAAGCTTTAAATTGACATATCCTTCTTTGTTTCGACGGACATGCTTCAGAAGGAAGGCATCTTTAGCCAGATTATCGTCGCTTAAATAAAACTCGACTTGGGTGACGATTTTGTCAGAAAGTTCTTCACTGGGAGGTTGAAAAGGTTCAGTTCCATCTTTTACATCGTTGTCGGAGTGAGAATCAATAGGAGAGGGGGTATATTTGCGATCTACTTCGTCTTCTGAAGGCGATGATCCCGCTACGTCGTGATCCGAACATGCGGTGAATTCTTCGCCATTTATCAACAGCTTAGGTGATGCCTCGACAGTTACGGCGACTGCTACATCGACAGACTCTTCTTTCTGATCGTCAGCCATCTTAAGAATTAAATTTACACGCAGATGGCCCGTCAGATCCGACGAATCTTATATGCCTCGCTTTCTCGCACGAAACTTCTAACATAAATTATTTCCGGCGTCAATTTTATACGGCTCACGTGGCAACATGACGCAATACGACAACTATATCTGACATTTCCGGTAATTCTGAAAAGCAAGTCGAAACGAATCATACAGTTATTTTTGTCGTTATAGATCTGTAACTATAATTATAGTTTGCTTCCTCCTAATCTGAATCGACTATAAGATGTTCAGTTAGTCTAACAAATATTCGGCGAATTTGATCATGAAGAAATATCGGACGAACGTGACATCATACACGACTGCGTTGCATATTAGACGCAGCGGAAAATGATCTCGCACACGTTTCTTTCAGTATCGTTCGAATGTCATCCAATGTCAGCAGAAATTGCTTCATTACACTATAAAGAAAAAGAAACTGGAAAATGTGTTGTTTCTCCTTAAAATAAAAAACTGATATTTTAGAAATCTGGTTCTTAAGACCAAACGCGGAATTTCCGCTGATACGGGAAATATTTACTCCAATGCAACGGGATGATTAGTTTGTAACTTAGAGTTTCACGTGTTAAAGAGTCCAGTCAGAGTGAAACGGTATATTTGCCGATGAAACGATGTATTTTTGAAATTCGATTTAAAATAACTGCATATTATTTTCACCGTAAATAAAAAAAGTTTGTTACACGCTCTACATGCTCATCTGAAGGATCTACAAGATTGTTCAAATCTGTCTGTTGACATCGGTTCTGGGGTTTTCCCTGAAACCTTGTGTTTGCCGGTTCTACTGGAACACGCGGAAAAGGAAATTGAACAATAGGGAAATAAATTTGACCTTTGTTTTTTCAAGGTGACAGAGAATAATATAATTTTACAATAAGTGCATTCTTTATAGACTGCAATAGGTCTCAAGATAGACGAGTAGAACAAAAATAGCTCAAAATTCTGTCAATCAAGGGAACTATCATCACCATCATCATTTCGAGGAAGTATACTAAACAGGAAATTAACCTGACTTGGTATAACCCTGTAAGTTAATAGCCTAGTTGCACATCCAGCTTTTCAAACCTAACTCCCCTTTGACATCTTTTGTGAGTTTCGATTTCCCATTCAAAGCCCATTCACTATGGTAAACTGACAGTGAAAAGCGAAAATCTTGGACAAAATAACCGGAACATTAACCTAACCCACCCTCCCACAGCATCACCTCCCCTCCCTCCCCCTCCCCCCAAAAAAACGAAATCAGGGATGTAAAAATGGGTTGAATGTTTTGGAATTCGCGCGGATTCATCCTTGATTTCGCGAGAAAGCTGGGTATTTTAGCGGGCTAAAGGCCGGGAAATAAATTGAATCGGAAATCCTGCATCAATTTTGACTGAGCGCAGTTCCTCGGTATCATGACGCCCACACGGTGGTATCCCACAAAAACAAAAAAAAATGTTTTGTATTGTGGGTTTGATGGAGGCTCCGCACGTTTACAACAGAATTTGGTCATAACTCATTTGAAACACTGCTTTGTGAAGTCACGAGATATACATGTGCAATATTGTTATTCTAATACAGGTTAAGTGACGTTCTTATCTGATTTGTTATGTGCAGCGTAACACAACCTTCAATTCAAACATCGAACTTTTGGGGAAAAAAATCAACTTCATTTCTTTTTAATCTATGAAAATAAAATCTTAGGCCTTTACGCCGGCCCACTTCAGCACTTGCCATAGAAATGTACCTCGGCTCTCAGTAGGATATGGGAGATAAGGCCTGGGAATATTTTAAAATTATACAAAAATGCCCATAGCACCAACAGCTATTGGAGTTATCTGCGCTCCTTTTTTAGAAGAAAAATTATCATGAGGTTTATTTTCTACCAAAATGAAAATAATTACCATATTGAAATGGCTGGAATAATTGTAACAAGAAGTAGCAGACTGAGGTAAACAATACTGGGGAAGTATTAGAGTATGAAAATAGGGAGGTGGAGTAGGGGAGTTGTAGAAAAGGAAGTTTAAGAAGAGGAGAAGTTCATTTCCATTCAAGCTCTGTAAACAAAAAAAATTCTCTGACCGTGAACAAACCGTGATTGTATTACTGAAAAATGCGGCTTCAGAGAGGCCGGATCAGGGAAGGTATAAGCGATTATAGGTGACTACTGCTAATATTACGGCAAAATATTTGTTTTCATCGTTCGAAAGAAGCGATCGGTATGATGAAGACTCGTGCGACAAGTCTAAAGATTTCAAAAATGAAAACGTCAAACTCAAGATCAAACAATACAGTTGCAAACTGGTCGAAAGTTGAGCTTTATCAGAAACGCCGTAACCGGAGAATGACTACGTGGAAGTACTGACCATGACAGTTTCATTTGAAAGGGGCGTGTGTCAAGGTCATGTCTAGTTCATTTTTGAACAGTGGCATACAATCACAACTTCGTGTCAGACAAATTTCCGTACCCCAAACATTATATCAAACGTTACAAAAAATAAAAATCATTGCTGGACTTTGAAAAACTATTAGACTAACAAGTTTTCAAAAACCTCAATTGTAATCCGTTTCAATCTTAACTGATTTCTTCAATTTTGTCCACCTAGCTGTTATCCATTTGTATTTGCTGCGTTGTTTATGTTTATACCATCTTTTGAGCGTTAAGTTATCTTTGTTTCACTCAGTTTGGTAGCGGTTTCCACTGTTTGGATTTTGATTAATTTCAGTGACACAGCTCCTTTAATTTAATGGTCATATCTTTTCACCCAAAACTTTAAATGTTAGGCTAGAACTACGGTTGGATGTCTCTCAAGTAAGTATCTGAAGTACCGCGTAACCTTAACTATAGACCCGGACACTTATGGGAAGAAACCCCGCCGGGACAGTACATTCTATGGCGTACATTTGCGGACAAAAATAATTGAAAATAAAATACAATTTGAAGTTCAAAAATTAGACTATCCATGTCGAAATCTCGTCATATGAATTTGAAATCGCAATGAACACAGTCGAAATAGCATCATTCGAACTTGAAGTTACTTTGAACAAGTTGAAACTATAAAGGGGAAACTCGACATCGTGGATGTTGAAGTTCAAATCAACATTCCAACTAAAATGCAAATTACATGATTTGAACTTTAATTCAATTTACATGTTCGAATTCGAAAAACCAAAATTTCAATTCGAAAGGAAGCGGAAGTAAAAATACACAGGAACCGGAAATGATAAGAGTTTCGCTGTATTTTGGCGCCAAAAGATTTCCCTTCACTCGAACGCTCTGGTCAATATGGCGGACAATGCGAATAGCAATAAAAGGGGGTGGTAGGCCTACACTACTCTTACCTCGTGCCAAAATGCTGCTCATTCCAATAAAGTTTTTTTTCTCTGCTGGGTAGATTATGCTCTGGAAGGTTCTACATTTTAAATTAGCAAATGTGATTTTAGCCGCATGTTTCACACTGAGAGGTCATGACATACATTGATTTACTGTAGTTATTGTTTCTGGTCGGCAGGATTTGCCCTCTGATGCAAGCGCATTTTCTTTGACCTCTTTTGAAGCGTAAAGCTCTTTTTATTACGGCTGAATAAGGGTTCCAATTTTCTCCAAAACGCCTTCTGGATCTGAATAACTAAGCGATTTTCTTTAGTCCGTGAATGTAATGTTTTTCTGCAATGCTGTATCATGCTGGGCCCAGCTTGTAAGCTTTCTTTGCAGAATGTTAAATTATCACGGATAGTGATTTACAGATCCAAAATTATAAGACTGAAGTGCAGCTTAAACTGAAGCTACGTACATCAACTTACTATGGAGAATTGAATTATGACTAAATAAAATCCAGCTTAGTGTTTTTCTTAAGAGACTCTTAAGATAGTGTGAGTCTTTAAATAAAATCCAGCTTAGTGTTTTTCTTAAGAGACTCTTAAGATAGTGTGAGTCTTTTGACTGGAGCGCGTAGTTCCTCCTTTGTGATCAGGCAAGACCATGGTTTCAGTTCTTCACACGAACCTCATCAGTTGCCGGGTTGGCTTTGTGCTTAGTTGCTATTACAAGAGCAACTGTAGTTGTACTTTGTCGGGGCGAGAACGGTACAGCCGTTCTGTCTGTTGAGCTTCGAACTCGAACATAAATACCCACGTGGCGGATCGAAATTCTTGTTTTCTTATTGGGTACTTAACGTAACCAATAGACCACTTTCGATATATTAAAATTCAGCTTGGCAGCGAGGCCTAGAGGACACAAACAAAGGAAACTGAACGAACATGATTATTCATTTCTTTTGTTTGTGTCCTCTAAGCCTCACAATCAAGCTGAATTTTAATATATCGAAAGTGTCCTAATCGGAGTGTGTATTTCGATCCTCTTCTGCCTCAAGCTAGAGGTGTGTTTTTTGGAAAGCATTTCGTGAAAATTTAAGCACTTTCTTTTATGGAAGAGTTCGAAGACTCTTCCAAATAAGTGCGCACTGAGTTTCCGTACACTCCCTCTAAAAACTGGAGTGGATACGTTCCTTGTTAGGTGCGCAATGTTGAACTTTCTACTCTGTAATTGGTTCTTATTAGTGCCTGTGTTGATTTTCATAAGGTAAAACGAGGCCTAACCTAGCACGGTCACCCTTATCAGTCACATTAGGGCCATTTATACGAGAAAAAATAAGACGCGTCTTACATAAGACGCGTCTTAAATAAGACGTGAACTTTCCGTATAAACGGCACATTTCGTCTAAAATAAGACGCGACTTAGCTTAGACGCGTCTTATTTTAGACGAAATGTGCCGTTTATACGGAAAGTTCACGTCTTATTTTTTCTCGTATAAATGGCCCTATTGTCCGCCATATTGACCAAAGAATTCGAGTGAAGGGAAATCTTTTGGCGCCAAAATGCAGTTATGCAAACATCCCGTATGTACAGTGTAGCGAAACTCTTATCATTTCCGGTTCCTGTGTATTTTTACTTCCGCTTCCTTTCGAATTGAAATTTTGGTTTTTCGAATTCGAATATGTAAATTGAATTAAAGTTCAAATCATGTAATTTGCATTTTAATTGGAATGTTGATTTGAACTTCAACATCCGCGATGTCGAGTTTTCCCTTTATAGTTTCAACTTGTTCAAAGTAACTTCAAGTTCGAATGATGCTATTTCGACTGTGTTCATTGCGATTTCAAATTCATATGACGAGATTTCGACATGGATAGTCTAATTTTTGAACTTCAAATTGTATTTTATGTTCAATTATTTTTGTCCGCAAATGTACGCCATACCATACTGACTTTACTCTTGCGTTTAAAACCTCTAGAAAACATAATAACGTCCACCAAGTTACGTCTCAACTGGCAGCAAAACCTCTCCACAAGAGAGAAATAAACTTTAAGCGCCTTGCCTTGTCGACCTCTCTGTTCTAAATGTATAATTTCTCTTCTTTCTTGACAAAGTTTGGCCGTGTTACGAATTAATATTCCATAATAGGCATTTAGAAAAAAAGCAACTAGACTGTTCACAGTCCTCTGCTTTTCCGTGCGTTGCGGCACAGGGGGCCCAGAATGACAACAGCCTACTGGAAGCTAAATTATAAGGATTTGTATGGAAATTTATCTTATAAGATCGATACTAAATCTGCCTCGTACCCAGACGTCTCTCTTTAAAACGTGCGCGCAAAGGAAGGCTGGAAGGAAGCTGGAAGGAGACAACGGGCTTCACCTGCCGTCTGTACCCTTCCCATGGTCCCTTGCGGTTCATCACCAGTCACTCGTTTCGCGCTCGCCTCTGCCAAGCGAAAAACGAACCGCCTGAGGGGGAGGCTAATACTAAATGGTTAAAACGTACAAAAACAGCTATTAAAGTATACATACCTCATGAAAAGTTGTGTCTTTGTTGTTTCTTTAATGTTTTGGTTTTTCAGCTATTAATAGTTGAAAAACCAAATCATTAAAACTTGCTGAAATGGAGTTTATAGGGCAGGAAACAGTAAGAAAACAACAAAGACACAACTTTTCATGAGGTGTGTATACTTTAATAGCTGCTTTTATACATTTTAACCATTTCATCGATCTTAATATACATTTCCATAGGCTGTTGTGATTCTGGGTACCCTGTGGTTACGTGCTGTCATTTTGCATGAGTGTCAAACTTCCACCCCCTCGGCACATTTGAAAATCAAGATGGCCGCCATTAACGGTAAGACGCGCTATATCTCGACAAGTTTCAGGAAAAAATAGGGGACTGTGAACAGTCTAAAAAACAACAATGTTCCACGGCCAGTCTCTTTCTAGAAAGCTGGTGCCCTACCATCCTTAGCGGAAACGTCCACTCCCCCGGTCCCATAGCCAAGGTTCAGTATGTTGCTTTCGTTTGTATCGTCCCGAGGAGCGCACGCGGACCCGGCTGGTCCAGAAAAGAGCTGTCTCAAAGTATTTCTGTCATCAGTCATATCCATTAAATCCACATGCAAGATTTTAATATTAGCTTAGAGAATTTGATGCATATCAAGGCTGTTGTGATTAGTGAGCTTACGTAACTGGATCCGAGAGAGCAAAGAAGACGGCAAATCTTGTGTGACAAGCGTGACAGTAATTCTGTTTTAAAACACTTTCCGCCAAACTTTACCCTCCTTTAAACAGATCTTTCTGTAAAAGATCACAAAACATTAATTTAAGTGAAGATAACGAAATAACACGTAAGTAATAGCTTTGTCACGTTTGTCACACACAAATATTTTGCCGTCCTCTTCCGCTCTCTGCCGTTGCGTAAACTCACTAATATTTCATTAATCCTCATTAGCTTTTCTCTCATGAATATTGTAAGGAGAAAATTAATATTGGTCACTAATTGGGCGAATCAGGAGCCGATCCTTTGGCTGCTTTGGAAGAATACATACTGCCCTAAAGGATAAAATTAACTCATTAGGGCCGTTTACACGAGGAAAAATAACACCCGTCTTATATAAGAGGCAAACTATCCCGTATAAACAGCACGTTTCGTTTGAAATTTAGCTAAGACGCGTCTTATCCAAGAACAGCCCCTAACACCTGGGCCTGATGGTTAGCGCCCGCGCAGAAAGGTCGTGACTGAGATTTTGTGATGGATATACGACGACGACTACGACGACTACGACGACCACGACGGCTTCGACTGGAAGGTAATTTTAGACTTGGATTTTCTACCAACAAGCCATAGTAATTAGCATCACAAACCTTCCGTTCTAAGACTCTCTTTGAAAAATTAAAAAAAGAGGCAGACGCGAACTCGGCGGAAATGGCCTGTCGCAAAAACCAGTCCCCGGAACGCCTCAAACATACATGGGGACACAAGATTCAGCAAAAAGTAAGTTTATTTTACTATTTTCTCTGCTATGAGCCGAGATTAGAGGAATGTTTTTGTTATTAGTTTTCGTTACTTTATCTTTCCCATATAAACCCTATAATTCGGTACGACAACTGTGAGTCTGGGCAGCCTGTGGTCGACTGTGAGCTAAACACAACACAAGCCCATAGATGATTGCGCGCCCACTCCCGATACTGCAGGGCCCTGGTGACGAATCTGTCAACGTACAACAAACTACAAGAACCTTTCCTTTTAATATGTCCATCGATTTTCGATCCGGTGTAAAGCTGGGTGATCTGAGAAGGAAGCTTTG
Organism: Porites divaricata; assembly: GCA_038088405.1. NCBI lineage: Eukaryota > Metazoa > Cnidaria > Anthozoa > Scleractinia > Poritidae > Porites > Porites divaricata. Next base: position 19,199,626 of record JBBMOI010000003.1, read on the forward strand.
GTCGCGTTACCGATCCAACTTAACCTTCCAAGTCCCTGGAGGTCAATCAATTCTTGGTTTTGGCGATATCAATACTCGGTATGAAATAGACAACTTCACCGGCTCCAGAATGAACTTCCGGCTAAAGTGAAAGAGATGGATTCCCGTTTCGACTTGGAGGTTATTCAGTCTGGAAGTTTCACAGAAGGAGTCTCTTTGTATAGAAAACACTCTCAGGATGAGACGGTTGAACAAGAATACGATTTTCTGTTCTTAATAAAAACACTGACGGTCGACTGCAACGAAAATATTAGACGCATTTCCATCGTGGAAGGGGGAAATTCAGAGAGGAATGGAGCGGAGATAAGTCAGGGCCATTCGTGGATACGTCTGAACGACATCAATCTTCAAGCAACTTGACAAGATTGCGCCATTGAACGCCAAGATGAAGTTCTTCTATCCTCGACGAAAATAGTCGAAGTGCTCCAAGCAAGGATCGAAGAGGTTTTTCGAAATAGCTCGTTTGGAGAGAAATGTGCTTATAGATTTGAAGTCAACGGGCCAGCGGTTACCGTCGTCATGGATCTTAGAGACAGCAGCGGAACCCAAGTTACTTTCAGTTTTGATTTTGTTTTGGCGTTGGATTGGAATGAATGGCCAGTCTCTGCCAAGGAGTGGATCACGCGACCTCGCAAGTGGCCAGATCAAATGGTGGTAGCGGAAGTAGCCAATGGTGGCGTATACTTGGTTCCAAAGGCCTCAACGCACGGTGATCCTGAATTAGAATGGAGAATCTCGTTCTCGAAAGCTGAGAAAATTCTGTTTACCCGTTTTCCGAAACCACGAGGTGAATACACATTTCCTGATGGAAGAAAAATCACTTACGATCATCTTCTGATTCCAGATGGAAGCTGCCGCATTGAATGCTATCGCATCCTGAAGGAGATATTTAAAGAACACCTGTCGATTCCCAAGATTCTCAGTTCTTATCATCTCAAGACCATCATGCTTTGGGCGTGCGAAAAACATCCTGAAGATTTCTGGGAAAGTTCGAACTCGGCTATCTGTTTCCTGGGTCTCCTTGACGACCTTCTTCACTGCTTGGCTACTCAGCAGCTAGAACAGTTTTTCGTGCCGTCAATCAACCTCCTCTCACATCACGACAATGCTTTCCTGTTGAGCTTGACGAGAGAGGTGTCCCTTATTCGCACTAAGCCACTACAGTACGTAAAAACGACCGAGGATGACTTGGAAATACAAGTTACGTACAGTGACTCCTTCATTGAAGATTCTGAAAAAGCCCAATTAGAAGCCATGAAACAGTGGTTTTCTGGAGGTCAAAAAAATTCAGGAGGTGACGTCGTTGCCCAAATGAGTTGCAGTTACGAAATGACTGGAAAATTTGATCCCTCGAGAGTTGACAATTCGTATCTTCGAGATAACCATTCACCTAAGCAGTGAAAAGTGTATGCTTTTAATACGTTCAAATCTGGCAGTGTCGACTTACATATTTTTATTAGCAAAAGGCACTGACTACAACTATTCCTCGGGTGCGTGAACTCGAGGACACAATTTGTGTCCACGAGTGATGGCTGCAATGCTTTTCTCTTATAACTTTTTCTTCAGACATAACTTTTTTTTTAAAGTTTTACAATAGAAAGACGATTAATCATGTAAAGGAATAAAATAAAGAGTGAAAAAACAACCGATAGTTCACAAAGCTCGTTTGGGAGAAAATGACCCTTTCTTTGCAAACAATTGTTTTGTTACTATACGTTCAAAACATTTTCGATCCGGAGACCTGAGGATCTGTACTGACCCCAAAGAACTCAATAAAGCCCTTAAGCGGGAAAGAAATCCCATTCCAGTGATAGAAGATGTGTTGCCAGAATCCTCAAAAGCTAGAGTATTCACAAAAGTTGATGCTCGCAATGGATACTGGCACGTGTTACTTGATGAAGAGTAAGCCAAACTGACGACGTTCGACACCCCCTTTTGACGTTACTATTGGAGAAGACTACCTTTTGGTCTCAGTGTCTCCTCTGAAATTTTTCAGAAGCGAATCCACCAAGCTTTAGACGGACTGTCAGGTCTGCTTGATGTACGTGATGACATGGTTATATATGGAGTTGGTGACACTGATGAACAGGCTGATGCGGATCACGAAAGAAACGTAGAGAGGTTTCTGTATCGATGCAGAGAAAAAGGAATCTAGCAAAACAAATTGAAGCTTAAACTCAAGTACAGAGAATTCTCCCACCTGGGACACCTTATCACCAAAGAAGGCCTGAAACCAGACAGGCCTGAAACAGACGCAGACAAGATAACTGAAGGCTGTGCAAGAAAGGCCTAGACCGGACAACATCAAAGCAGTCAGACGACTTTGTGGATTCGTCAATTACTTTGCAAAGTTTATGCCGAAACTAAGTGAAGTCATGGAACCTATTAGAAACCTCACTTGCAAAGAGAATGAGTGAAAATGGACCCTGGCGCAGCTTTCAAACTGATCAAAGAAATGGCCACGACATCGCCACTTCTCAAATACTACAACCCGGAAGACGAACTAAGAATCCAATACGATGCCACCGAGAAAGTGCTTGGAGCAACAGTACTACAGAAAGGTCAGCCTGTGGCTTTTGCAAGCCGTGCCCTCACAGACAGAGAATCCAGATATGCGCAGATTGAAAAGGAACTTCTCGCTGTGGTCTTCGCACTAGACAAGTTCGAACAATATGCATATGGAAGACCTGTCACAGTCGAGAGCGACCACAAACCCTTAGAGGCCATTGCTAACAAGCCGTTAAGATGTGCATCCAAGAGACTACAAGGGATGTTTCTCCAGATTCAAAAGTTTGACATCAACATCGTCTACAATCCGGGATCTCGAATGTACCTAGCTGACACATTAAGCCGAGCGTACCTGCCCCCAAGTAAGAACACTCAGGGAGACTTTAAGATGGTTAATGTGCTGAACCATAATGAAATCTGAGGCATAACAGCAAAGAGGAAGTCCTGCAGCTGCTTAAAGAAGTAATTCTAACTGGATGGACAGCAGACAAGAAAAGCTTTCCTGCTGTGCGGAACACCTACTACAGTTACCGGGATGAGTTGTCCATGTACGATGGACTGATCTTTAGGGAAGAACGCCTGGTTATTCCACACGCCCTGCACTATCAGACCATGAAACAGCTGCACACCTCCCACATAGGAATCAATGGACGTCTAAGAAGAGCCCGCGAGTGTCTCTTGGCCAAGAATGAGCGCCGAAATAAAGGAATTCATAACCTAATGTAAAATATGCAGCCAGTATTCAGCTAAGCAGGCCAAGGAAACATTGATGAGCCATGAGCCCACTGACAGGCCATGGGAAAACGTCGCAGTAGACGTCTGCAATCTTGACAACAAGGATTATCTTATCACTGTGGACTATTTCTCCAATTTCTGGGAAAATGACAGGCTCAGTGATACCAAAGCATCCACGTGTGTACGGAGCCACTTTGCAAGAAACGGCATTCCTGATGTTGTCATCTCAGAAAACGGACCGCAAATTCATGATCACCTCTTCAGAGTTCGCTCAATTCGGAAGAGAATGGGCCTTTGAGCACAGAACAAGCAGTCCTGGTCATAAACTGGCAAATGGTCAAGCTGAATCTGCTGTCAAGGCGGCCAAGAACATCCTCAGGAAGGCAAAGAAAAGCAAAGGTGATCCCTAGATCGCAATACTCGCAGCACGAAACACCCCTACAGAACAGAAGCATATAACCGGCCCCACATAATATAATCACCATTTCTTTATATCAACTTGACTCGATCTTTCCATACCTACTTTAATAACAACAGGTAATCATATCCTGTCATAATTTCACTACTCTAAAAGCATAGGACATTTTTTTTGCGCATACAACACCTTTATTCATAAAACTTATGTTAATTAAGATCAATCACTGATTACGCCGTTAGTACTCCCCCTTTAATGGTATCTGGCGTCTTTTGATGGTTTCAAGAAGGAAAAAGTGAGTGATTCTCTAGTTTTACCTCGCCGTAATGCGAGATCATATAAATAATTTTAAAAAAATTCGCTTGCGCAGCAACGTCCACAAAACCAAAACAATGCTAAGTCTGCCGGGTTCATCCCTTCGCGTTTGCTTTGGATCTGCATCAGGCTTTGTGATTGGTTGAAATAAAACCATGCACCGCTTTCTTAGCCAATTATCTTCTAGCCTGAATTTTAGACATTCATACGAGTCGCATACTCCCGTCGAAGGTATGTCTGAAATTCAGGCTAACTTTCTGCAGGCTACACCCGTAAATTGTCTCACTATCTGCCTCTAGCTAGTGCCTCTTTCAATTCAAATTTATTGATTTTCCGCGCGCAGCTACACGTAGTAACGATCGACCAGTTCATTAAGCCTCAAGGCTCCACACAAACTCTGAAATACGTTTGTCTCTGAGCTACTTGTAAGGCTGTAAAAAAATCTGCCAGTGTATAAGGGGGACTGATAAGTTCCTCATAAGGATATTTGCTGCACGTTCTCGACAAAAAGGCGACGGCGTCGTCCAGATGCTGAGGTCCATAGTTATGAATTCCTAAAAACAAAGCGGTTGAAAAAGGCTTAAAATGCGAACCCACAAGTGTGATCACCTCTCACAAGCTAGTATGCACATAGCGACAACTCCCAGTCATCAGTCCCAGCGATCATTCAGTTTTGATCAACCTACGAGTTAGACTTTCTAAAAGTCCTTTTTTTTCCTCGTTGGTTATAACCTCGAGACTTCGTCGCTCGCCTGGTCGCTGCGCAACCTCGTGCATTAAAGCTCGCTTCGCTCACTATTAATAACTGGGAGTATATATACTAACAAAATATGTTATTATCTTAGTATATATACTGTAAACGTTTAGGCGAGTAATTGAGTTTGTTGTCATATTACAAAGAAATTAAATATTAGTAATAATATACCGACAAATTAGGCCGTTAACTAATGGCTTAATGACTCAGTAAGTGTATAGTATTCTACACTACATAGTTATTGGCTTAAAATGTAACAGTATATAGACTTTGTTAATAACATATTAAGCCGTTACCTAAAAGCCCTTAATAACTTATGAGAGATTGACTTGTAGCAAGTCTACCTTCGAGTAAGCTCTCCGGGCCGCTCCTTCTTCGCCCCGCGCGGGGAGCTTGCTCACAGGCTAAGTTCTGACAGGCGATCACCTCCCATAAGGGACCATCAAGGTCATCATGCGGCTTCAGGAAACAGCCGACATTTTGCGACGCCACCAATAGTTCCTCCGCGGAATCTTGGTATTTTGGGAGGCGTTTACGGGTGGCTCAGCTGTACAGTCAAACCCAGCTTTACGAACACCCGCTTAATACGGACACCTCATTATTACGGACAGTTTGCTTTGTCCCTGGGGAGAGAAAACCCGTACATTTTCTCTAAATTCAACCCGCTTAATACGGACACCCCGTTATTACGGACAGTTTTCCTTGTCCCTAGGGAGAGAAAACCCGTACATTCTCTCTAAATTCAACCCGCTTAATACGGACACCCCGGACAGTTTGCTTTGCTCTGTCCCTGGGGAGAGAAACCCTTACATTTTCTGTAAATTCAACCCGCTTAATACGGACACTTTCTATGGCCCCTTCAGTGCCCTTATTAACGGGGTTTGACTGCATTTATAAAATAAAAAAACTCAAAGACAAACAAAGAGAAAAAAGCGTGGTAAACCTTTGATGGTGATGCACTTTCTTATTATTTGCTCGGCAGTGACATCCATCTTGGAATCTGGATGAACCATTCCAACTAACACATAAACCCCGCCTGGCCTAAGAAGTTTTATTCCTTCCGGTATCACACTACGGATACCACAAACCTGTACAGTACAGACCAGAAAGTAGATGAATACCGTAAATGATCTAATGACCGCCCGGGGCGATTATTTATTTTTAAATAAATAAACTAGCTCAAGGTCAAAAAAACTAATATGCTTTCGGAGTAGCGGAATATCCAGTCCATCATAGTTGATACATCTAGGGCGTCTAGAGATCCATCGCTCTTTCAAATCTCAACATCGATGTCAGAATCCTCGCTCAGGATCATGTGTTGTCATCGTTAGTCTATCCTTACTTTGAACTCAGTTGATATTAAACAAGATACAATGATTTTGTCCCTTTTTGCTAATTCCTAGTATTTTGGAGTAATTATCATGGGGGCATCTATTAGACAGAGGGTGTTTATTAGAGAGGGGCATATAATACAAAGTTAACATTGTAGAGGGGGAGGGAGTTTATTAAATAAGAAGCGTTTATTTGAGAGCATGCGTCTTTTACATCTTTTACGGTAATGGTAGTAGAGAATGATGCTTGCAGCATGTGGTATAAAAAAATGAATACCGCTTGCTGTCTGACTTGTGTCTGACATAATGGGCAAAAAATTGAAACAAAGTGCAGTAGCTGCAGTTTTTAATTAATGTCCAAGCAAAATAATTGATTACTGTGTGGAAGGCTGATACATTAACAAAAATCGCTCAATCATGGCTTCTTATTTACCACTCCAAAAAATTTTCAAAGAATGAGACAGGCAATTTCTTAAAGGGTAAGTATCTGATTTTCAGCTGTCTGTGTTGCAATATTTATCTCTTGTCAATAGAAGATATAAATAGAATATATAGACTGTTTGTTGAGGGGTTTCAGGTTCTGAAGGGCTAAACTCAAGGCTCCGTGTTGGTTCCCAGACAAACGACTTTATTAGTCAAGTACTACAAAGCTTCTCATAGCTGAATAATATTAAAAATTCCCACTTACCTCTATTACTGCATCAACAGAATTGTCTTTTGGACTGCTGGGATCCTGCTGGCCTAAAAATTAACATTTTAAGGGTTTAGAGTAACCTCAGCCCCAGGGCTTTCCCTTAGAAAATGGGGCGGGGGGGGGGGGGGGGGGTGGAGAAGGTTGGGTTTAGAATATTGTTCAGTAATACAAATTATCTGACGTTACAATTCATCCCACATAAGGGAATCTGGATTCCAGAATCTGCGAAATTTTACTTCTAAAATCCAGAATCCTGGAAAATTTTGCTGGTGGAATATGGAATCCTTGGCTTTGGAATCCAGATAACAGCTCAAGGAATCTGGAATCCTAGTAATGATTGGAATACAGAATCCAAGTTCCACTAACAAAGACTGGAATCCAGTCTGAATCCAAGACAGTGTCTTGTGGTTTATTGTTGTATTTGCTTAAACCAGTGCTGTGCATGAAAATCTGATGGAAGATGTTGATTTCTTTTACAATAGAAATTAGACCCTGCAAATGAGTAAACCCCAAATTATTTTTCTGATATATTAAGTCACTACTTTAGGTGTGGAAATTTAGGAATTCTTAAGACCCTGCAAAGCAGCTTATTTTGTAACAAGCTTGAGTGATCAGAATGTGTAAGAAAAAACTTGAGGCAGCAAAACCTGGAATGGATCAAGCCCAATCAGTCAATAAAATACCGTTGGTTAGGGATGGATAGTCATAGGGGTGCTTGATGAAATCCAGGTAAATTTTGTCAATGCCAATAGAACATCAAGGCTTCCAATAAGGATTGTACAAAAAGTGCTCAACTTCCTGTTTCATCACCTGCAACAAGGGGAATACCTCCAAACTTGTTCACCATTGCCAATCTCTCAGGATTGATATCACAGCAGAATACCTTATTAAATCCAGCTTCATGAAGAAGTGCACAGCCATAAATGCCCAGAAGGCCACAGCCCTGCAAAAGAAATAAGGTAGACAAAGATTTGCACAAATAAAAAGCTGCTGGTTTCATAATGGAAGAAGCTTTTTTATATGTTTGAGCCAACAGGCTTGCAAAAGTATGTAAAAAAAAAGTTTTCCTTTGTTTCAGTCATCTACTTCTCTTTACTGTGCTTTTCAGAAACATGCGAACTCTAAAGTTCAAAAGCAGCCTTCACAATTGCATTTTTCACTGCCGTCAATCATAATTACAATCACAAGCAACGAACCTTGAAACACAGAAACACACAAAATGGATCGAAATCCACCAATCACAAATCAGAAACAATGACCTTTTGAACCTGTTAAAGTAAAGTTTTGTTTCCTAAGAGGTCCGTTAAGATGATTGACGGTGGTGAAAAGTGCAATTGTCAGTTGGCTTTTGAGCTTCAGAATTCGCATGTTTGTGACAAGCACAGTAAAACATAGACTGCTAATTATTCAAAAGCACATTCTTGGTACCAGTATGTACAAATGATATCAGTCTATCAGGCAGTTTATCTACCATTCTCATACCTGAATGACAGCATTTGTTTCACGATGAGGGTTTCTGCCATCAAGTCCAGACACTGCATTTACCATGGTCGCCAGTGCACAGTTGACAGGAGAAGCTATTCTGTCTTGAACATGGTCAGGAATTTTTGAAACATGTGTTCCACTGTGGAGGATGATATGGGATGCATAACATCCATTCAGTTGGGAATCACTTGTCATGGGAGCATGACCATACTAAAAGAAAGTAATGACAATGAAAGACCATTGTCTCCTTGAGTCCTGACACACACTCCTCCACTGGTCCTAAATCCTTTCTCTCTGGGTTCCGTTTCCCCCCTGTTTCAACCCCTTAATCTCCTGGTTCTAGAGCTCTGCATACTCCAAAGCACAGGAAAAAATAACGGATTCCCATTTTTGGATATTTTAGGGTATTTAAAGAATACCCATAAAAATCCCAAATTTGGAAGAGTGAGACAAGTCCCAATCTGGGAACTTAGTTGGGAATTCCCTGGTTGGGACTCGTCTCACTTTGCCAAATTTGGGATTTTTATGGGTATTCTTTAAATACCCTAAAACATCCAAAAATGGGAATCCGTTATTTTTTTCCTGTGAAGTGGTTCCATTATAATTGTCTCCTGTATCTTACACTCTACTTTTGACTACTTTCTATTTTCACAAAATTAACTCTTCTCTTCACTATTTCCTACCTGCTCATCAACTGAATTCTATACCTCCTTCCCTTTTATCCTTCTCTCCTGGTTCCTATCCATGGCTCTCCTGCTGCTTCCCAAAGTCTTCTCTGCTACCTCCTACCTCTCTGTGCACCTCATCTCTGATCGTCTCCTTCCAACCTCCTCTTCTCCTTAGCATTTTAGCTCTTAACTTTTCTCAGTATTGAGACTACTCTTTCATTCCACTTGCAAATCATTCATTTAGTTGTTTTGATAGTTAAATTTGTGCTACTATGTACCATCATTGTTTTCATTCACTCTTTATCCTTTATTGTCATTGAAAAAAAATCAGGAAAATAACAAAACACTTAACACCAAGTCCCTTGGAAAACCAGTTAGCTGATAATGTATTTTTTTTCCTCAGAACTCTCAGGAAAAAAAACTAACCATCTCAGGACATTGAGCATTATATTACTACAGTAGAGGATCTCACCTTGAACAAGGAAAGACATTTTTGTTGCAGACCATCTTTACAGCGTTCACACTCACCACAACAGTTAACAACATGAAATGTCAGTCTGTCACCCTTCTTCAACTTGGCACCTGTGGGACGTGCGTGGTCAATAACCTCTATGATACCCTCATGTCCAAGAATGCTACAAGAAATTATCAGCAAAATATTCTTACAAAATATTAAAAGATAGTTGAATTGCAAGTTCCCTGCTCTAGCTAAAATAAAACAATATTCACAAGTCACTTAGATCAATTCTTATGTGAAACTATCCTCTTCTTCCCAAACCTGATATTTTGCCTATCGGTGGTGGTTATATATGATCAAAGGGGGATCTACAGGTACCATGCACTCCCCCGTCTCCCCCTCCTATTCTTAACCAAGATAAACTTCTTCCTCATACCTCCTTTCCCTTTCCTTTGATCAGGTATGACTTACCATCCCCCACCAATCGCTCCCCCAATCAAACTCCTTGATCTACCCCGGCCACTTAAACATCTTTTGAAGTCACCAACAGTCCAAGAATCAACTAAACTTCCCTGAAAATGATTTTTTTCTTCATTTTAATTTAGAAAGATTCCACCAACCAGCTCCAATAATGCTTTAAATCAATAATAGCAAGACTGATTTTGCACTAATCATTGACTCAATTCTTAACACACACCAAAATCATCGAACTGTTAACTCTAGTCAACCTTTACATAAACTGACATAAATCATTCAGGGTTTGGCACTAAGCCTGTTGCTGTCTTGGGGCAGTTCTCTGATTTAACAGAGACCAACTCAAAGGGGTGCATCCTATTATATATCAGGCAATCAGTCAGGGACCACTGCAAATGGAACAGCATTGTTTTATCCGTTGAAACAAACATCCATGTGTTCCTGCACTTGTGTTTTGACCAAAATTTAAAATGCTGGCATTATGGAAAGCACCCCAGTATCTCGTTTTGCAGAAGTGTCCATCTTATAAAGAGAGGCCTTGTTACAGACCTCTCAAGTCTTATGGTTTTGTCATGAGACTCCCGATTTTGAGGGCAATCTCACGGTCTTACGATGGGGCACAAAAATCTCACGTTAAACAGATTCACAAGCCGATGGAATACGTAGTAGGAACATAGTAGGGAGATGCGTACCCCCCCCCCCCCCCCCCCCCCGCCCGTCTAAAGAGAAATTTGAACATTACAAATCAATGAAAATAAGACGCCAAAACAACTTTACAGACCTAGGAACTGCTTCTTTTCTTCTGCCACTGATTGTATGCAAATCTGACCCACATATCGTTGCCATTCGAAACTTCCCAAGGATTTCTCCAGATTTCAACTTGGGAACAGGAAACTCCTCCTGAATCAGAGAAGGCTCCAAATGGCTGCCGACAAAGACGAGCCTACGGGCTGTATTGCCACCTTGAGTCATAGCTAGCCGCCTTACAAGGTGTACAAACGAAGCACGTATCCAACGCATAAATATTTTGCTTCCTCAAGGAACGATATAAAATCATAACAACTCGACGTGCGCATCTTCATGATGTTTTTTCGCGACAGATCGATTGTTGAGTAGGCTTGGTAACAAGACAAATTAATTTTGTGGGTAGCCTGGAGCCTAGTATCCCAAGGTTAAAAAAATGGCTGCTGGACGTTGTTGAAAGTGGGCTTCTTACCATGCGTCTTTTAATTTTCATTGAAATGAACAGAAAAATTCTTAAATTATTCTCGAAGACTAAGCTGAAGCCCCATGCATCAGAGGTATTGACACAGCATTTGAGACAGCGTGGCCTTCCGGAGTGGACATCTTACTTCGTCCGCTACAAGGCAGTTGTAAATGATAACTTTGCAATGTCGCATTTCAACTGGAACGTCGATGGCGAGAACTACCACATTCTAAGAACAGGATGCTTTCCTTTTATTAAATACCACTGCTCCAAAAGACCTTGGCAAGATCTGAGAATAGAGAATACAGTTTTCACCGTGCTGAAAATGATGAATTTTGGAATCCCAACCTTGGCGTATGGCCTGGCAGCTTGTTTTCTTGTCAAGCACGAAGAAATGGTCCAAACGCGCTGTGGAGACGTGAAAATATATTTTCTGATGGAGGAAGAAAAAGGTGCTATGTTCTGACAAAAGAAATTGAGGAAATTTCAGAATTTGGTACATAAGTTTAGGTAATATATTCCACGCTCATTTTAAAGTTAATTTATGATTATTTTAAACCGATTTATTATTCATTCAAAATATTTCTCCGATTCGGATTGGCTAAAAGCACACGCTTAATTCACCATAACCAGCTACTGATGACCATATTTGCAAGGATTTGCGATTAATGAACAAATGACGTCAAAATTGCAGCTTCTGTGCTAATTAATGCACCGTTAACTAAGAAGACCTGGGGACAAGGTTGAGTTTTTTTGGCCGTGAAAACAAAAATGGTGGACATTTCACTTGTTTCAAGAGTAAGAACTAGGCAAAATAATAGCTCAAAACGTAGCAAGAACAGCAAGAAGACAATTTGAAGGGCAACATCTGCTATTTGGAGAATATTTGTGTAGCTGAACAGCCCTAAATGTGCACTATTGAAGATGAACTTAACATTGATGGAGGTAAGCATGTTTTAGCTATGTTTTTGTTTGAATTATTTTGAATGAGTAATAAAACAATTATTGAATTCAGCTTTTGTATCATATGAAGAATTATGAAGATCTTGGAGGATGTTATCTACCTTGGCCTATGGCCTCAATGGATAACGGTGTCTGAAAGAAGCATATAAACCCCACTAAGCTTATGGCAAAAAATTGTTCAAATTTGGACTTATCATATAAGGGTGGTACTTTGTGATAAAAATAATATTATTGTTTGGTTGTAGAGATGCCAATCAGAGTGTCAACCTCTGGCAATTTAAATTCAAGAACTCTCTCTTTTGCCCTAGCCTCCCTGCAAAATATCAACAGCCACCCCCCCTTTCCCCTTATAGCATGGGTGTGGCTTACAACGTTATTATGAAGTCCTGCATAATGTACAGACCATCAAAATTTACTTTTACAAAATAAATATCACCCTTATCAGTGGCAAAATACCTACAAAAATGTCTCAGTACCTGTACCATGAATCAAAGAATGTTTCAAATTGTGGAAAAAAATAGGCTTAATAATTTCCAAACTTAGGCAAAGAAAAGGAAAAAAGTGAAGTTTATCCAGGAGATTTGGTGACCATATAAGAGAACAGGGAGATAATTATTGGTGCCGTATGGGGACTTCTGGAAGTTTGACTTGCAGCGTTTGAAACTCATAAGAGAAATTGACAGATTGGTTTTAAATATTTGACAATCAATAATATTCTTCATTTTCCCAAATCTTGTACTTTTCAAATCATTGCAGATGGAAAGTAACATCTTAGTATTCCTTTTAATTAATTTTCAGGTTCAGGTCTTTACCTTTTGTAACACAAAAGGCAAGAAGAGTAGTCAGCCAACAGAAAGCTATGAGTTCATCAAAAGGCAAACAGTTATCTGACCTTTTTTGTAATAATTTTGTGAACGCCTGAACTAGCCACTTTCTAAAGGGAAGGATTTGATTTGATTGGGTTGGAAAGTGAACCATACATGCATGAAGAGCATCCAAGCCTAATATATTCTTGCTTTCAGGCTAACTAAAAAATGGCTTAATCAAGAGAGTTCAGTATTAGCCCGCATAGCTGGCCTTTTTTGGTGTGTTTTTGTTTGTGTTTCATAGTAAGGGATACAGCCGCGAGAAAACTAAGCTAAGGTGTGTCAAATGAGAAAACGATGGTAGAGGAAGGGGGAGAAAGATTTCTCTCTGCTTTCTTTCTCTCACATCCCCTCCTTCATCGACTTCTGGTTTGACCTCATAATTTACATAACACAAACGAAAAATACACCAAAAAGCCACCTTCTGTGCAGGCTAGCTTCCTGTTAGTTTGAATTGTAAGGATGCCTGTCCCTAGATATAAGTGTACTATTGCTAAAAACACTCCGATTTTATAGTCAATACACTAGTGTCTGATTAACTTTCCAGTGACAAGCTCAATCTCTCAATTCAATTATCGATTTAGGTCCATCGCTGGTTTAGAACATGGAAAACAGGGAGAACTCCTCAGATTCAACCAACGCGACGAGGACACACGCGTGACGGGAAAGACGTTTGTGACGTAACAAATGACACAAATTGGAATATCCGCCAAATTGGAGAAGACCGGAGAAGACGAAGTCAGAAACTGAATGTGAATTGTGTTTACATAGCCGCTATCATGGACCCAAACGAAGTCAAAGTTGTCGGTAAGAACGAATTCCAAACTCTAAAACATTAGAATGAAGGTCATCAAGATGTTTATGAAATCAATGTTCTTTTATTTTTCAGTTTATTCGGCAAGAAATTTGCAGCCAAAAAAAGGAGATGGTAGGTTGCATACGTATCCCATTTAAATTTAGCATTGTAGTTTTCCAAGTGCTTCCCTTTTTTAAAGCCTTTCACAATGTATTTCTTCTTTCCAGGTGTATGTAATGCGTCTGTTATTTTTGGCATTGGTAAGCATAAATATCGAACGGAATTTGTCCGAGACAACGACCCGACGTGGAATGAAGAAACTGTAATGTAAGATTAATTTAATTTTTGACCTTTAATTTTAAATCCCATAATTGCACGTCGTAAAATTGTTGCAGCTTATTGAAAAGCCGTAATCCGCTACGCTGTAAATAATCACGTTTTTCCTTTTATTGCAAAATTGATTGTCGATAAAAATTATACTCATAAACTACAAGTGGGCGTTGATGGTAGGTAGTGTGCGGCGATCTATTATTTGAAGGAGATCTTTGGGCGTGGGAATTTTATTCCTTTGAAGCTAAGATCGGAAGATTTTGTTTATTTATTAAAGGGGCAGAAGAGGCGTTAAATATCCGCGGAACGAATGTTAATTTGTTAAAGTTGCTAAGGTTTTACTATTTCAATGTCAAGTTACGCTGATAAACATCTGTCTTCGCACCCTCATGCTTCAATGTAATCAATTTAAAGCTGGCCCAAAGCTTGTACGTCCTGTTTTCTCGGTTAAATGTATGTAGCTATAACTTCGCATTTCTACACTCGTTATTTATATATTATAGAACTTCATTTTCAATCACTGCTGTTTCAGATTTTATACCAGGCTTTTCCGCTTAGGTAGAATTAAATGTCATAAAAATACTAGTTATCGTAGTACAGTACATGACTGTATGATATTATCAATCCCCTGTTTGAAGCTAGTTGATTGCTTGTCATGATTTATTGAGTGATCTTGCTTTCCAATTTAATTTTGTTTGTTTTATACTGTATTTTATTTCCGTTACGCATTGAAAGGATGCGTGATTGTAAGCTTTGTTTTCCATGACTGAGCTAGTTTTCTCTTAGCTAAATAAAACTCGTATTCGCGTAGGGTTATGACATTTAGGATAACTTCAGCCTCCTCGTGAAAAACAAGCAGACTGAAAAATACAAGAAACTGCAATGCAGTCAAAACTGAAAACAGCAAATTAAGCAAGTTGCATAAGAAAAATGTGTTTTTTACTTACCGGTATTGGTCATGTTATAAAGACATTGATTATGTACACCCAGTCCCACTATGCACAGGCTACTAGCACCTGTACAAATTTCAGTTTAGCTCAGACCTCCCTTTTTGAATTTCCTATGACACTCCAGAGGGTACATACATGGATATTTTCTAGAACCGTTCAATGTTTGTTTTGAGCTGAAGGGTCAGCAAAACACTGCCTTTTTTTCGAAGACCCTTGAATTTCAGGAGTTTGATTTCAAAGCCTTTTAAGTTCTTGAAATTGGTTTTTAGTCCTTGATTTGTTACAGAAGAACAACTAAATTATCAAATTAAGGTCATGAGTGCAAAAAGAACAACAACAACAACAACAACAAATGATTATGAAATATGTAAAAAATGTTTATCATTCCCAGTGCTCTCTTGTTACTCTCTACCACATGTACATTAAGCCACAAGCCAAGCATACGATTTCCAAAAAGCTGAAAAGCAACCAAATGGATTCTTCTTCTTGTTCTTTCTTTCCAGCCGTGTAGCAAAACCAGCTCCTCTGATTTTCACGGTAACAGACAGGGATGAAACACTGGGCACAGTGAGCTTGCCACTAGCACAGATACCTTCTGTTGCCCATCGTCGCCGGTGGTTGCCATTAACAACAAAAAACTCACAGGCAAAGGGTGATCTGTGTGTTGACTGTTGGGTGCTCTCCTTTAAAAAGCCTTCCTCATCTGGTGGTGAAAGTAGCAAGTGGAATAGTTTGATACCTTTACTCCTCAAAACTGGAAATAATTCAAGAGAACGTTCAAAAAGAAGGTTCTCGATTGAGGCTGCTTCTATTTCTAAAAAAGGGTCAAGGTCTATAGAGAATTTGTATTCAAATGTGGAGTTGAAGTCTAGTTTAGAAACAGCAAGTCCAACAGATAAGTCACCTGTTACTTCTCCTTCTATTAGTTCCAATGCACTACAAGCCTTCCCTCTTTTTAAGCCACGTCTTGCTCCAACACTTGGCCAGGTTCTCTCATCAAGTAACACCCCAGAGATAACTGGACTGTCACCCAAATCTGGACTTGCTTGTGGTGGAACCAAGATCACGGTGCGAGGATGTAATCTTGGTAAATCAAAAGAGGACATAGTTTCAATTAGTATCTGTGGGTGTGACTTGTACTCTACTCTTGAATACCACAGTCCAGCAAAACTTGTGGTTACTACAAAGCCTTGGACTGGTTCTGGCCCTGTTGTACTGGAGACCAAGTCTGGTGGGCGAGGTACATCCACCCTCAATTTCACCTTTCAAGACAAACCACCAGGTGAACCAACTTGTTTTTCTTTCGTTCAATTATTCTTTTCATTGTCTTTGCATATACTGTCAACTCTCTCTAAGATGGTCACCCTTGGGACCAGCAGCATTAACTGTCCATCGTGGAGAGATGTCTATCGTTTAGAGAGAGGAGTAAAGAAAAGGGGGAGGCCCACTCAAGCTGTCCGTGTTACCAAGATGTCCATCTTATAGAGCTGTCCATCAAGAAAGAGTCGACTGTAAATGTATAATTATGATAAAAAATTTACCTTATTAAAGGAAATTAATGCTTGTGTTAATTAAGGTGTTTGAAATAAAATAAACAGCTACAATTTTCCTCTATTATGGTGGAACCAGAGCTAGAAGTGAGATTGGATGTTAGTGAGTAACTTGTTACACTGGCAGCTGCTTAATCCTTGTTTGATCTCACCTCACCCACCCAGACTACTGATGGCACAAGTCAGATAGACCATGACACTGTGACTTACTTCCCCTACTCAAACTCTTTTCAGGCAATTTCACAAGTTCTTTTGCATCCATTTCCCACTGATGTGTAAGGATCAAGGAAGCAATGCCAATGACTTGATGCCACTACTTGCATAGAGTACAGCATAGTTTTCCTCCTCCTTCCCTTTCACCTTAAGGCTCATGTACCACTGTTTCCAATTAACATCTGCATCCTACAAAACCACTTATATGTACATGTGAAGTGCATATAGCAAAATGTTCTGTACAGTACTGTCTGTTTCAATCCTTCAGAACCACTCATTTCTGCCCTGGATAGAAAGGGCAAAGTGCCACGTGCAGAACTGCTGACTGAGATAGCTAAACTCAGAGAGGAAATTGTTGGTAAGTCCTGTGATTTCTTGTACTAAGTTGAAAATGTACAGAAAAGATAATGAAATGAAAACAATAAATTTATAGTTGTGGCAACCTTTTTAAAAGATGATATTCTCGCAACATCAAGCTTTTTTTCCTCACTTTTTTATCTCAAATTTCTGGCCAGTTATAAGCCAAAGAATGTGAAAAGGTATTATTCCCTATGGAAAGCCAAAGAAAATGTCATCCTAAATCTGTCAGGGTTGCTTACAGTAGAGCAAGATTGCACCTAAGCTTTGTATTCACCTTTTTTAAGTGACTTTCTTGAGCTGCACCACCCTGGCAATATTTGTGACAAAATTTCCAGGAGCAAATGGATTGATGTAATATGTATGCTCCACATTAGCACCATATAGGAAAGAATAAGCATGCAATAATTGGTGCCTTTCCATTTTTTTCTAGATCTAACTGGTGAGAATCGTTCCCTGAAGGAATACATAGATCAATTGATGGTAGTTTTAATGGAAAAGTTTCCAGAAGTACTAGAAAATTTAGCTTCCTCTGCCTGATTGTGTTGTTTGACTCTGGAAAAAATAAAGACAATTTTAAATAATAGCATAGGTCAGTTTTTGTTCTGCCAGCAGAATCTTTTAATTTTTGGAACCAAAAGTGGCAAGAAAACAAAAATACAATTAAACAGCTGGTACCTACTAAAAACAAAAAGTAGCTTTGCTACCTTTAAGAAAGAATGAGAGTTGAGAAGTTATCATTGGAGTCTTCAAAACATGTAACGTGATTGCATTCCAGAACGTTTATTTGTTTTATCATGTCTCTGAATTATATATTAAAATTTCTTTTAATAAGCGACTACATAAATTAAATTTTTATCAGCAGGATCATCATCAATTCGTACTCCAAAGCCATCATTTGAATGTTTGACAACAAATTATTAAAACTTCGTTTAGGATCTCATCCACAGACTCAAAAGTTTGTGAAATAGACATATCTGTTGAATTAATCAGTCTTAATAATATTGTTTCAAAACTAATGGAACTATAGCTATTTTAGACTAGACAAGTAAAGAAAAATACTACTCCATTGCTTACTTAATAGTGGTCACAGTGTAAGGTTTAATCCACAAGTTTAAAAAAAACTGTAAAAGCGATAAACAAAGCCTGTTATTTCAAATGAATCCCAGCTTTGAGTAAAAAACATCTTCAACCGGAGTCAATTTAGCCATCACCACCCCTGTTGGGTTAACTTTGGAACCAAAGAACTTGGTAAACTTTCCCAGGTCTTTATGAGCAAACAAGTCTCTAGCTGTGGCTGTACTTGATGTAATTCCGATCTGCAAAACCAAAAAAGAAAGGGGATGTGAGAATTAAACAGGTATTGGTTTTGAATTTTTTTGCAGCCTAGACCTGAGAGTGAGAAAACTAGATGATTTAACATTGGCTAGTAGGAATGTGACTGTTCTGTTTCTTGAAATCTCGAGTGATATTTTATGTGAATGATGCCTTTTCCTTAGCTGACTTTAATCTGATTCTGATTTGATTTGAATGAAACAGGCAGTCTTAAACATGGTACACTCTTGCTCTGTCCAAACAACAATCACCGGCACTCATCATCACCCTCAATCCCCATTACTATGTACATTTATAACCATCATCATCATCATTAGACTTCCTAAAAAGTCTGTTTTGTTTGGGTGGTCAGTCAGGAGGGAAACTGAAATTTCTCGCCTGATGGGTTTAGGACACTCTGTATACAAAAGACACTGCTCAGCATGCAAAGAAACTAGTCATGTCCGATAGCCCAGGGCTACTGGATTTTGTTATCGGGCTAGTGATTTTTGTTCTTAACTTGCCCGACAGGCAAGTGCTGTTTTTTGGGGAAATTCAAATTAAAGAAAGATTGTAATCGATCCTGCAAATCAAAAAGGGTTTGGGGCTAGTTGAAATGACTTGTGGCCTAGTGCATGCTAGCTACAGCTTGCCCAAATGGCAGGCTGTAAAACCGACTTTCTTTGCACCCTGCACTGCTTCTTTCAAATTTGGTGTTGCATTTGCCAGTTGTACTAGCCAGTCATGGATAACTGAGACTGGAACATTTTTGCCCCACAATATGCATATTAAATTTGAATCACTGTAGGCAAGACAAATAAACTAGTCACATCTTTTGGTTGTTGCTCAATTTTTGACGTTGTGGGTCAAAAAGTGTACTTGTGGTCTCGTCTAGATTATCATTCGCCTTGTCCTTTGCCACATCTGACATTATCATCAATATCAGACTTATCACCACCATTATTATTATCTTCAAGCATCGCCATTATCATATCATCATCTCTATCATCAACAGTTAATACAGACCAGTTTAAAATCTGCTTCTATAGTAGCTGCATCAGATTTGCGATTGAATAACAATACAGCGACACTGCCATCTGAAAGAGGTCGTGACCAAACTTCCGAAGTGTTTTGTTTCATCTAAAGAGACAAAAGGAATAGTTAAGCAATACTATGTTATGTTATTTTTCATGTGATAATCAAATAACCAATGGGAGAATCATACCACTCTCCGACCCATTTTTCCAAGCTTGTCTTGATCAACAGCAATTACTTCTCTGAAAGGAAAGGGGAATTAATAGTGAAAATTGAATTTAAATTTATGTTCCTTCTCAATGAGCTCTGTATTAAGTACTCTCAGATTATTGCTTGAAACAAACGGAAACAGTGCATTTGTGAATAAAGACAACTGTCAGTACATTTTCAGATTTTCAAAACTGCCCATAATTTCATGCTTAGTTAATTAAAATACTTTTACCTGTTGAGAAGAATATCTTTGGCCTGTGTTGAAATATTCCTTAAATCATTGGACATGACAAGAGGCTGAAAATAAAAGCAAGATGATATAGTAGCACAAATTATTCTACTGTTCCCAGCATATAAAAATAATTATTTAAAAATTTAAAGCCAAATTATTCCTAAAATATTTGCATAAAATAATGATAATAATAATGTAAAATAATTTTACAACTTAATTTATGATTATGCAGCCATGAAAAAGTTCTGTGCAGATAGTGAGCTTTAAACTATCACTGCTATCATCGCACAGTAAAAGAAAAAAGTAATGAGTAGAAATCAATAGCAGTGACGTTGAAATATTTTATCCTGAAATCTCTCTAGAGAACCATGTTATGAAACACTTATATAGAATACTTTCCTCCTTGATGAATTATATCAAACAAACTCATTCTGACTGAAAATGGAATGCTCACGCATCCTTAAAACTTACTGCAGCTAGGATTGACCAAAGACCAAATTGTGCTTTTGACTGTTCAAAATTCAGCCCCAAATCACCAACTATAAGCTGTATGGAGAGAAGAATTTTGAAAATGTGATTCTCCCACTGACAGCTTAACATGCTAGCAAAAGTCAAACTTACATGCTCTATCACACATTTAGACTGTTCACAGTCCCCTATTTTTCCCTGGGATCGTTGAGATCGAGCGCATCTTACCGTTAATAGCGGCCATCTTGATTTTCAGATGTACCGATGGGGCGGGTGTCAGGATTATAGCTCTCGCCTCCTCCCCATACTGTCCCCCGCCCCTTAAGTAGATTTGATACTCTTCCCAGGTTAGACTCGGTACATCTGAAAATCAAGATGGCCGCTATTAACGGTAAGACGCGCTCGATCTCAACGATCCCACGGAAAAATAGGGGACTGTGAACAGTCTATCACACATTTCATTTTAGCAAATACAGTGAGCATCATGACAAGCACCAGTATATATATATATATGGTGACTGTTAACATGGAAGTCACAGGGGCCCTATAGGTGGATGTGCCTAACCAATTTCAACTCTTTTCTTCTTGACCATGTTTTAGGCATGTGATGCACCAAAGCCAAAAACCCCCCAGTTTTTCAAACTTATCTGTACCCATATTCCTGAAAATTCAACATTATTTGGGGGCAGAAGAGGAGAAGTGGCAAGTCCTCCTAGTGAAGTGAACTTTAAGTGAGACTTTTCACCTCCATTGTAGCTTTTGACCCCAGCTCTTCCCTGCCCCTGCCTCAAAGAAGATTCAACATTACTGTACTCAGTTTTCTCACCATATCTGGATCATTCCAGTGGCCAGGTCCTGCTGCTGCTGTAAAAATGTCTTGCTTTTCGGCAAAGTGATCAACAATGCTTAAGACACTTGACCAGCTGTCCTGCAATTTCAAAAATTAATGCCGGTTATACATACTTTTAAATTGACTACATTTATGTCAAGATGTTGTTCAGGGATTTTTCATCTAGCTTTGTATCAAAACTTAAAAATGAGCAAATGAACATTAATGTTCTTAGATTGCCAACAGCAAAGTGTCATAAGTACAAAGAAGGCCAACCTCTGGGGAACTTTTCATTTGCACTACCCACAACATGTCATTAATTGTGTTTCTCATTACTAAACAGTCCCATTCTGGCAATCACTATAATTATTATATGGCACTGAAAACCAAATTCAGCTAACCAAAAACAGTAAATGATAAAATAATAAAACCCAACCTGAACATCATGATAATTTCTCCAGGTGTTACAGTTTCTTGCTATAGCAGCATAGTTGGGCTGTAATAAGAGAGAACTTTTACATAAGCTAAATTAAAACAAACTATATTTTAGAGATGTTAAATAGGTGTTAAACCAGTAGCTTAATTTGTCTAACTGAATAATAATATTAAAATTTTAAAAAAGAAGGTTAAAGGTTTGCTTATAGTGGACTGGTGGAAAGTGTGCTTAGCTTATCCAGCTAGTTTACAGGCACTCCACTCAAATAATTTGGAAACAAATAATTCAAATATAATAACAAAATTAAAAACCCCAACTGGCAGGAGGCAACCAATTGACTATTTACAAGAGCGGCCAAGGATTTGAAATCCAGCTGAGCAAGTGACCAGAGCGGGACCACCAGATTGCGAGTCCAACAAACTGACCACTCAGCTACGCTGCCTACTATAAACATAATTACTAAAAAGTTTTTATCTTATAAAGTTTCCAGAAGATGACAAATAATTGAATGTCCAGGTGTTGGTGATAAAACATACTTTTAGGTCCACTGAGGACATGCATTGAAAATTCTTAGGGAGAGGGAGGGTTCAAAAAACATTAATGGAGCCAACAAAAGTAATTAAACCTAAATTCCCACTGAAAACATGTGGTGAGAGGCTGATACAAAATATATGTAATTATTATCTTTTGGATGGTGGATGTTGGACGTTGGTAAATCCCTGAAAAAAAGAAGGAGCAAGCCAAGTCCCTTAAAAAGCAGGACCATTAAAGATTTATCACATGGGGCTGTCTCCCAAATACTTGTAAAGCATTGGAAGGACTTGATTTTTCTCATTACATGCAGATGAAGTTTACAAAAAATATACTAATAGAGATGATGTCTGAATTCTAGTTAATAACTAACACCGTCTGAAAAAGTATTTTAAAGAAATTAATTAATCATGCTGGATGTGATGCTCCCAATCAGCTCTACTTTACCCATCTGACTGTTTGATTACACACCTTGATGCCAATTTTTTGCTGGTAATCTGGCCATTCACAACTAAGTAGGATTGGCCGTCCAGTTGCATTTAGAGCCTCTGTGAACTTGGGGTAACCAACATCAAACTCAGAGGGGTCAGAATAGCAGCCATCAACTTTGAGGTAGTCAATTTCCCAGCTGGCAAAGGTCTGTGTTATCAATATAAAGGCAAAAAATCAGCTATTTCTTCTTCAACTTAATATGAATTTCTAAACCCCAGTTTTATGTTTGGCTCAATTGCATAAAAAGCAACTGATCGAAAACACTACATCCTCAATAACTGAATCTTTCTATAAAATTAATTAACAGTTAATGAATGAGGCTGAGTATCTTATGAAGAATTATGGAGATCGAGGAGGCTGTTATCCGTCGAGGCCGTACGCCGAGGCGGATAACACCCTCCGAGATCTCCATAATTCTTCATAAGATACGAAAGCCGAATTCAATAACTGTTTTATTATTCATTCAAAATAATTCCTAGTTTGAAAACGTAGCTAAAACATGCTTACCTCAATCGATCCATCGATGTTCAGTTCATCTTCGATAGTGTACGTTTGGGTTTGTCCAGCCCCGCAAATATTCTTCAAATAGCAGATGTCGCCCTTCGAGTTGTCTTCTTGCTGTTCTTGCCATGTTTTAATCTACTTTTCCGCCTAGTTCTTACTCTTGAAACGAGTGAAATGTCCGCCATTTTTCAAGTTCACAATCAAAACAACTCAACCTCGTCCCCAGGTCTTCTCGGTTAACGGTGCCTTAACCTGCGAAAACGCTGCATTTTTGACGTCATTTCCTCGTTAAAGTCAAAATTCTTCCAAATTTGGTCATCAGTAACTGGTTATGGTGAATTAAACGTGTGCCTTTAGCCAATCAGAATCGTGGAAATATTTTGAATGAATAATAATAACCATTATACCCTCCTCCCTCCAGTTTTGTAAGTCCCAACAATCCTGCCCCTGAGTAAACTATCTGGGATAACATACATTAATACTTGAAGGCCGCAAAAGTTTGTTGAAAAAAATATTTTAAATTCAGTGTTTTACCTTTGCATCCTGTTCAATGTGTTCGATACTTCCTGGATAACCAGCACATGTTAGAAAACCATAATCTGATCCACAAGTGAAAAGATAATTAATTTAAATATAACTTTAAGCTATTTCTTAAGCCACCCTTTTTCTCATATGACTAGACTGGTGTGATTCTAACTCTCAAAATACTGGCAATATTCTCCCTCTCAAAATCACAGAATTGGACAAGGCCACCAGATGACCCCTGGTTTAAATCCCCAGAGGACAATTTCTAGGAAAGGTGGATAGTGATAAGTTCTTGATTCAGCTTTCTTATTAACACTTTGATTTTAGTTAACACATACCGGCATACAATCCAAGTTTCAGTCCTTTGCCATGCAACTGTGTATCACAAGAGTAAAATGATTAGTAAAATCACAAAATCTAAGAGTGCTCTAACTTTTAAATTTGTATTTTGTATTTTTAATTTGGAAGGTGAAATTGTTGTGATTTAAAGACAATTAATATCAAAATAAAGTGCAAAACCTTTTTGCACTTTATTACATCCACTTTGAAATCACTGGCGATCCGTGCAATCTGATTGGCTCTCAGCAGTGTGATTTATTCCCAAATCGCACCATTTTTTGCTCTAAATCGCATCTGTTCCAAATTGCGTCATTCATGTTCTAAATTGCATCGTTTCTGTTTTAAATCGCACCATTTTTGTTCTATATCGCATCATTTCTGTTTGGAATACAAAATGAGACGTAAAAGCCTTTTTGTTTTGGCTTTTTAGCAAACCAGCTACTTGATCAATAAATATTAGTACTGACTAAATTCTGCGATTTCAAAATGGATGTAATAAAGTGGTAATTGAACTTCGTGTCGTGCAATTTTGGTCTGAAATCATACTTGTGATTTCAAATCGAACTCGCGCTGCGCGCTCGTCCGATTTTGAAATCACGCGTATGATTTCAGACCAAATTGCACTCCACTCAGTTCAATTACAATTATTAATCCATTCTGGAGAGTTATCCCTCACTGTGCCTATATACAGGGATATGGCTTGTAGACCTCTCTGGGGATTTTGATCTAGACAGCATACACCATCTGAGGCATCTCTGAGACATCTAGAACAGGGCATATATTACCAGTTTTTGTAAACCCAAATTAAAATTCATAGTATTCAGCTGGGAAATAAATATATAGAAATCATGAAGTCATTGTTTCCTGAGACAAAAATCTTTGCTTAAATACTCATTTAAAAATGGATACTGGAAACTAACTGTGCAGGGGAGAACCCTGCAATGGACTAGCATCCTCTCTGTGGAAGAGTTGCAAAACTTCTAGGTGCCAGCATTATTAACAATTCAAATCAGGGATAACGCTACAGCCATAAATATCCGCTTACTTGGCCCATGTATGCCTTTTCCATTATCTACCAGGGTAACTCTTAAATACATATGTAGCTTTGCTTTCAATGCAAATCCTTTAAAATGGAGTGCAAATCTAGAGACCTGTGCAAGACACAGCCACTCAAAACCTTCTCGAGTACGTATCACCAACGCACCCCATTCCCCTAACTAATTAATAATAAACCCACAGTACACCTTCAGTCAAAAGGTAGAAAACTAGTCAATTAAGGTAATTCAATTCCCTTGTTTTGCACTGCGCATCACTTAGTGTACATATAACACTACAACTTCAAAGTGGTGGTGACTTTCACTGGTTGCCAAAAGAGAGGTAAGTAAGGCCTCTTTCGTTGTCCCAATGCAATGCTTTTAAAAGTGATTTAGATGACTCTAACCAGCTAAAATGGTGTGTGTCTTGAAACATGCCCCAGTCCCCTCGCGCAAAACAATCATTTGAAGCCAAAATTGTTCCCTTTGTTGTCATTTTGGGGTGAAATATCAGGACAGTGACCCCCCATTTAAGTTCTGGTTTTTACTCGTCATTGCTAGCACTGGCTAGACACAAAAAAATATATATTACTAAGGAGAAAAAATCTGTAAAGTAGAAGTTGTATTATTTTAGATATGAATGACCTGAGAGCCACAGAGAAGTATGAGATCATGTTAAAACTGTCCATTTCTCTACATTTTTTTTAAGATTAGATAGTTTGAAGTCGCTTTGTTGAAAAAATATAGCCCTGAAAAACAAATGGGCTCTAGGTTTTAGTAAAATTCTTAATTTTTTCTATATGATAAGAATTTTTGCGGGTTGTTCAAGTCTCGTGCATTTAGCATGCAACTAGGAAAAAACACACAGAATTACGGGCACACAGGGTAAAAACAAGCATGATGACCCCATCTTTTCATTGCAGTTTCTGAATGTCCTATATATATGGCTGAGATTTATATTTGTGCCAAGTTTGAAAAAAATCTGGATATATACAAAATTTCTAATGTATGTATTAAACATCTCTCTCACATAGTCTGCAAGGGCCTTCATTCCACTGGGGAATCTTGTACTGTTTGGCTGAAGACTACCAGAAGGGTCTCGTTTCATGTTTGACCAACAGTCCTAAAAAAAGTCAACCATAGCAGTGATTTTGTTTCCTCTGCGTTCTGCGTCCCTGATGCATAAACATCCCCAAAGACGCACAAAAGTTCATGGCATGTGTCCCGTAGGATGCAAATATTGATCGATCGCTCTGAGAATGTTTTTGTAGAATATCCTGTTCGTGTGATTTCTGTGGCGCTTCTTGTGTCTGTTGTTTAACCATGCATATTTCTATTAGTTTTCGTTTTGGTTTACAAAAGAATATATTTTATCTATCTGGTCACATAAGGGTCCAAGCATTTTCAATTTAGGACTTAATTGTTGTTTTTTTGAAATGGGACTCAATGGTTCTGTAGTGGGACTCATGATTTGTTCAGAAGATGATCGTGAGTCCCAAGACTCACCATAACTGTTTGTAACAGAATCACTGCCATAGCCATTAATTAAATATATCATGAATTATTATTAATTTATATATTTATAAGTTGGAAGAATGCACACCTAAACATTTGTTTTTCCTTATAAGCATTCAAATCATGTGTGTGTGTGTGTTTTCTGCACACATGCAGGCAGGTCCTTTTGCTAAAATAAAATCGAATCATTTGAATTCTTGCCTTAAACAGCATTATTTTACTACATTTATTTATTTAAATACTTATTACTGACAATAATTGCTGTGATGGCATATATTAAACCTCCTTGATACACTGAGAATCAACTTTGTTGACATTCAAAAATTTCTCAGACCCAGCTCTGATCAATTGCTTCTAGTACTCTTTGGCTCTTCTTTTTAATTTGGATGGTATGATTTAGGCACATCCCTGATATTCCATGTCCTTTGGAATTCCTGTCCCAGTAATCTCCTGCCTGTAGTTCCTGCATCATACCCCATTGTCCTCCTTTGCTTAATTAATAATAAAGTATTGCAACACTCACATCAATGCTGACATACTCGTACCCAACATCTTTATAGCCATCCTCCGCAAGCCGGTCTGCCTGCTGTTTAATTAAGCGTTCACTGTAATGATTAAAATTAGAGCAATTTATCACTTTCTGTGTAAATTTCATTTAACCCATTTTGCCCTTATCATTGGCTATCCAAAGGGTCAACCACCAGGGCACCCTATGATTTGTTTTTAGCTAGGGTGAAACAAAAGACTACATGAACCAATAGACTAAATCCCTCTCCCCGGGGGTAGGCACCCAGAATATATGCAAGTTATTTAATATTGGCTAAAAGCTCCCTGTAGAGAAAATTAGTTGTGGTACTACCAGGCCATAGCCATGGGACTTTATCAAATAGCAGACATGTTGATTATGTCTTCCTTTTGCCAATTGTTTTCCAATTCATTTGTTGTATACATATTGATGTTTCGATGGATTTAGTGCCACCACGCTGGCGAACAAATGTTTTGCAACATTTAAAAGTACTAAGAACAAATTGACCATTCCACGGTTTTTTCAACTTTTTTCATGGACAAGTTAGGGAGAATCTGTTGCCACCACTGGAAAGAGCACCTTAAAATTTAGTAAACTTGCTAAGTGTGAAAGTGATACGTCTTAAGTGAGCGAAGATATAGCTCTGCAAAGTTTGCGAATGTTTTACAGACATTTTTTGTATGGTGGGAGGTAAGTTTGTGCCCCCCACCCATATAAATGGCTGTAAAATTACGCGACTTTGAGGAGTTATATCTTTATTAGTCTTCAACAAATCACTTTCAAACTTGGCAAGTTTACTAAGTTAAAGGTGCTCTTTCCAGTGCAGTCAATGGTTTTTTCATAACTTGTCCATGTCAAAAGTTGGAAAAAATGTGGAAAGTTCTATTTAAGCAAGAATTTTTCGGACAAAACCTGGAGTACAACGAAGGTTGCCCCTATCCCACGGAGAAACTTATTTCTCCAAACTCAAGGAATCCCCTCTCCCGGCCGGGTGTCTTGGGTTGTTGTGAAGGTCAACCCCCTCCCCCCGGAAAAGCCAATGTCGACAACCTACGTATATGTGTGAGTCAACCTTTGCTGGTTACTAACTATTATAATATGCCTCTGAGTTACTTGCAGCTTGTAGAATGGCACATTTAAAATAGATTTGATGAAGGTTAAATTCATAACGCACTGCTCACCTTATGCAGTCGTTGGGATATTTAATGCAATTTATGTTGCATCTGAATCTTTCCCAGTCCATCCAGCCCACTGTTCGATTAAGAGAAAATGGAAAAATTAGAATGGACATTTCCCGACCGCCACTTTCTCTTATTGTTTACTGAAGATCAATCAAATTGCCAGCTTCGTGCTCCACTGAAGTAAAACGAAGACTTACTTGGCGGTGTAAGAGCTAAGCCATTGTCTAGCCCAAAAACCACTCCGTTGTCGACAAATCCATGAATCAGAAAGGCAAATACAACTGCAAAGAAGAAACACTTCTCCATTATGGCCTTGTCCGTTTTTCTTTGTCAATCATACGACCCGCATTAGACCACGTAAGCTTTAATCGTGGGGAGAGTGAGCTGCTAAAATTGGCCCTCAGATCACAGATCTCATTCTCAAGTTACTTAAGGCTACTTGGTCGCAAAGTGTTGTCACGCTATTCTTGGGTTTCACGTGACGTCACAGGCTTTGCTCAAGTCAGTGTCCGCCATGTTGGTGTCCCTCGCGTGTCAAATTTATGCTAATAATAGTCCATTTGTACAGTGACGCTTCTATGTTATCGCTCTATTATTTCGCCAATTATATGAATAACCAGGAAGAAAAAACCGATAAATGTACCGGGCATTCATCTAAAGGTATCCCAGTGCTCTCTGAGTATGCTAAAAGCTTAGAGGGTCGAGTAAAAGAAAGATATTCGCAAAAGATCTCGGTCATCGGTGTTGACCCCGCAACCATACCAGCCGAGCAGTTCAGCCCAGAATGCTTGCCTCCTGTGGAAGTCTCGGACTTGCTGAGTTACCTCGTTCTTGAGACCAGTTTCTACACCAACAAGCAGTTCAAGGCATTCAAGAGTCTGGAGGCGTTTAATCAAATGGTTTCGGGATTTGTAACTTCAGTTGTAGGCAAAGTAATCGCCGGCAAGTATGTCGTGAGGGCTCGTGTTCGGCATTCCCAGCGTATGAATGATCCTTTAGTGAACATTTGGGTCATTTCCGAAAACGATGGGACTATTTTGTCAGCCCATTGCTTCGGATGCAAAGCTGGACTGGCTGAGTCATGTTCACATATCGCGAGTGTGTTGTTTTATTTAGAGGCAACTACACGAATTCATGGCAAGCTCGCTTGCACACAGGTAAAATGTTCGTGGATTTTGCCGACATATGTCAATGAAGTGCCGTATGCGAGGGCTAAGGACATCGATTTTTCATCGGCTAAGAAGCTCAAAGAAAAGCTCGACCAGAAAATCGAGGATCTACAACAGCCGCAAGCCCCGAGTTCTGGGACTGCATCGGCCGGCGCATCAGCACCTCAGCGCATGCAGCGCGCATCGCCGCCTTCGAAAGAGGAAATGGATCAGCTTTATGCCAAACTCAACCAGTGCAAAATTAAAGCAGCAGCCTTAAGTTTAATCGGTCCTTTCGCTGACCAATTTATCGACCAAAGCCGCTCTGTTCCGGTAGTTTCAGAGCTATTTCATACGGATAATTTGAACCTTGGCTATTCGGAACTGTTGGCGAAATGCATTCAAGTACAGCTAAACATTTCGGCAGATCAAATCAAGCTGGTCGAGGAAACCACCAGGGCACAGTCTAAAGGTACGGCCTTTTTCAAGCATCGTGCTGGAAGAATTGGCGCTTCCATCAGTGGTGCTGTGTTACACACAAACCTTTCACTTCCTTCGCAGAGCCTTATTAAAACGATTTGCTATCCTAGTCTGTACAAACTGAACACCACTGCAGTCAAACATGGCTGCAAACATGAGGATGCTGCCATTCAGGCCTATGAAACGGTCATGAAAAAGAGTCATACCAACTTTCAGGTGAAGAAATGTGGATTGTTTATCAATCAGGAATACCCATTTCTACATGCCACTCCAGATTTCCTCACTTCTTGTGATTGCTGTGGATTGGGGTGTGGGGAAGTGAAATGCCCTCTTTGTACCCAAGATGCCAATTTTGAGAATTATGCTGCTCTAAGGACCTCCTGTCTAGTTACTACAGATGGTGGAGGTTTCAAACTTAAGAGGTCACATAATTATTATTTTCAAGTTCAACAGCAGTTATTCACTCTGAAAGAGAGGAGGCATAATGACTTTATTGTTTATGCTATTGACAACAAGGGCAATGGCCACTTTATAATGGAGAGAATTTTACCTGATGTCCAGCATTGGAATACAGTACTTCCTAAACTCAAGGCCTTCTGGAGAATTTGTGTACTTCCTGAAGTTTTAGGTCGCTGGTACTCAAGAAGGTGCATAGTAGAAGTGAAGGGGCCTGATGATGGTAGCATATGTTTCTGTAGAACTGTGCCTGATGGGGAAACAATTTCATGCAGTAATGAGAATTGTCCATATGGCAAGTTTCACCCATCATGCCTGTCTCTTACTAATATCACAATCCCTAAAAAGTGGTACTGTCCTCACTGCTCAAGATTACAGCAATTCAAGAGATATTCCAGGAAGCAAACCACAGGCAAGGCGAAAGGCAAAGCATCAGTCTCAGCTGTTTCTACTCAAGCTTCTTTGTGTGATACTATTTGTATCTGCAAAGTGAAAGCCACTACTGCAGACAGACTTGTAGAATGTCATGGCTCCAACTGTACTAATGGCAAGTTCTTTCACTTGCAATGCCTAGGACTAAAGAGGATGCCAACCAATCACAAAACAACCTGGAGGTGCTATATATGCCGCACAACAATAAAGACCAATGTAGCCCCTCCTTCCACTTCAACACCTACCACTTGTTCTTCTTCTGAAGATGATGATGATGATGTTACTGTTGTTACAATTGGTCAGGGAAATCAGAACAAGACCAATGTAGCCCCTCCTTCTACTTCAACACCTACCACTTGTTCTTCTTCTGAAGATGATGATGATGATGTTACTGTTGTTAAAACTGGTCAGGGAAATCAGAACAAGACAGGACCTCTTGCAACTCTAACACAAGATCATTTTGATCTGATATGCAACCCACTTGGATGGCTGGATTGTGACATCATACAACAAGCTCACATTCTGTTGCATAATGAAAACCTGAACATTGAAGGGTTCCAGCGACCAACTCTTGGACCTGTCCGTAACTTTAACATTGTGTCTGGGGAATTTGTACAAATCCTTCACACTGGCAATAGCCATTGGGTATGTGTGAGCTCTATCGGGTGCCCTCCGGGACATGTGAAACTTTATGACAGCCTTTACAATGATGCTATCACTCAGGAAATTGAGCAACAGACTAATGATTTACTGGGAGGTAGATTATTGTCCCTAGTACCTGCTTCAGTTCAGCAGCAAAGTAATGGTAGCGATTGTGGTATTTTTGCTATCGCATTTGCTGCTTGTCTGGTCTTTGGAATTGACCCAAGTCATGTAAATTTTGATGTTCCAACCATGAGACCTCACCTGGCAGCTTGTCTGAGGAATAAAAACATCAGTTTGTTTCCTTCAACTTAGAGCAATTTTACATGACTATCTTTTGGCATAATTTGCAATTCATAAAAATGGCAGTATTCAGACACATTTTTTGTGCATGTGCTTTGATGAAATTTTTATTATCCTAGATGTAATGGTTGACAAATATTATTGACAGTAAAACCTTCTAAAAGGTTTCTTGCAATGAAAGGCTAAACACTTTGCCTGTGTTTTCTCAATGGTGTCATAATGATAACATTCAAGCCAAAAAGAAAATTATAGAGATACAAGCCTCTATATCTTCATACAGTATGTTCCTATTATTATCAAAATATAAGCTATTATATATTGTTCTTAAGATAGAAAGCAAAAATTGGGACTCCTAATATTTAGAATTGCTTTATGGGAGTATAAATCTAGATTCTCAATCTCAAGGGAATAATAGATAGATTTTCTTGAATAACCCAGAATGGGATATCACAGCAATTTTTTTCTAAGCAAATCTATATCACCAGAAATAGATAATGGTTGAAGCATATCGTACATTTCTCTTTTGTTTTGATTGTGCTCATGCAAATGAATATTTAGCAACAGGTCACTAAAAGAATCTCTTACATGTTTCTACCCAACTATGTTTCTCATATAGCTAAATCAAAATGGAGGTATGTGTCATTTAACACCGTACATTACATGTATTTTGCACGAAAACAATTGAAGTAAAATAAACCAATCTGATAACCTTGTATCACTATAACAAGAACATTTGGGCAAATTTGAACTGTGTAAACCCACTTCATCCTCAGAGTCATGGTGATGTCCTATTTTACTTCTAAATATTTCTTTGGGTTTAGAGGGAGAAATTTCTAAATGAACACCAACCCAAAAACATTACACTGCCCGAATCCAAGAACTTGTGCAAGAACTTCATGCAGCTTGCATTATTCCTTGGGTCAACCTTTGTTAGCTCAGGCCTATAAAAAACAGCCAAAAGGGACTGGTCATATTTAGTGGGACAACTGTGCTGGAGAAAAACCTCACAAGGGTTAAGAATTTCTTCTAAAAAATCTTCCAGACTATAGGATTTTTAAAGCTCAACTGTACAGAGGAAAAAAACTTGAGTGCATTTTCTAAAATGATGCTTTGTACATGCTGTTGTACGACTTAAACCTCTCTAACATATTACAAATAACAATATATGGGATATGAAAACTTGAGCCAAAATTTGTGGAAAAATCAGCGACTGAGGCATGCAAAAAATCTGAAAAGGGAGAGTACTTTCTCCAGCTCAGCACTCCCCGTTTATAATGACCAGTCCCTTATATCTACTGACTTTCAAATGCAATGATAAATTAATGGTCTCCTTAATCAAAGGGTACAATAGGTGGACAGAAATTAACTAGTGCTGCGCAGATTCTCACAATACGGTCAATAAGTGGTATCTGGCGTTCAACTGGCCCATTCGGTTTACAAGCTAAATACTCTGTTGGCAATGTACCTTCTAAGATTGTATATTTCCTTCTAAGAAGTCCAATTACCCTTTCCACGTGGATTCGTACATTAGCTATTCCCCTTGTATTTTCCACATCTACTGGGTCCAGCTGGCTCTTCCCCTTTGTAAATGCTGGTATCTCCAGCTTTGCTTGTTTCAATCCCACACTTTCAGAAATCGTAAATCCGCGGTCAGCCATAACCATATCACCTGGAAGCAACTTCTCGAGAAAGCCACAGTTCTCTGTCAGGAACTTATCAGACGTTCTGCCCCCCCAGGCTTCTGATACATAGGACACAGTCCCCTGAGGTGTTATACCAACAAGTAGCTTGATAGTGTTGTGATGTTTATAACTGGAAAATGTTTGTGCCCTGGCTAAAAGGTTAGTTGGCTTCTCAATAAACACCTCGAAGCAATCAATTACCACGGTGACCCTTTTTCCAAAGGAATACATAAAACATTGTGGCATAGTCCTCCACAATTGCTCCCTCTCGGGCCATGAAATTAAGGGAAATAGCCTTGTGTCCATAACCACTAGCCAGGAAGAAAAAATCCGTGATACAGTAGAATGAGAAACTTTGAAGCGGTAAGCAAGGTCCTGAAGTGGCATGTTCAATCGAAGTTTCATTAACACAATCACAAATTCTTGGAACCTATCTAACGATAGAGTCTTGCGGGTGACGTATGGTGAAACATGCTCAAAGACAACCATCAGAATTTCGAGGGATGGCAGTCCCGTGTAAAACAGCACTTTACTGTCAGAGTCAAAGAAATCTCTTGTTGGCGCTTGATATCCTTTTCTGAAGAACATATATTCAAACTCATCGGTCTGACAACTAGAATCGCTGGTTGTAGCTTCTTTCCAAACTGGACTTGCTGTGTGTTGTCTTGTTTCAACAGAATCAGTGTTCAAATCCGTTTGTAGTGGGTTTTCTGGTGTTGTGTTTTCGTCCAATTCGTAAACATCGTCTAATTCTAGAGCTACACTCGCTAATCCCTCTGAATGCTGTTCGAGTTCAGAACCTGTAGACGTTGGCTCGCTGAAATATACTTTTGCGATTGGAACACCGCTTTCGTGCACACGTTTCTTCTTCTCGGCGGCTTCGAGCTCGGCTCGCTCGATCGCTTGTTGTCTCCTTTTCTTCGCTCTCAAAGCTCTTTCGCTTGCACTTTCGTGATCTTTTTCTACGTATTTCTTCTTCCCAAGGGCGACAGTTGGAACCCAATCAACATGAAATTGATCCCAATCTGGTGCTGGCTCTCCGAAGACAAAGTGTTTGCTACAAACTCGTTCACTCTCCAGCACTCTCTTGTTTGTAGCGTCGCCGCGACTAACCGCAGAAATCCACTCGTTTCTCCTTCTAGCCGTGAGTTCCTCATGTTCTTCTCCTTGATTTGTAATAACCTTGGGTATACGAAAAAATCCTATGCCTTTATGCTTTCCACTTTTGCTCGAACAGCCGACAACAACACATAAAACCATCCCTACTTTCCCACATGAACTCTTCTTTGAATACGGTTTGTTTACGCTTGAGGGGCACCAAGATGGCGGATAGTAACCGTTGCTAAGCTAATTGGTCACGTGGGTGAAACCCAAGAATTAAGATTTTCATAGAGCCGTACGTGTTGAATGAAAAATATTTTTACAAGAATTGTACAACATGGATAATGATTTTCTTCTTTGAAGAAACGCATCATAAACGCCGATACTCCCTTTTCGCCTCAGTACATTGTATTTTCCAACTTGACCGTACGTGACGACACTAAAAACGGCTGTGTGCTCCCAGAAAATTTTTGGGCTGGGGTGTGCGGCACGCGCGGTTCCTAAAACCCCTACCCTATTGTAATTTTTCCTGACGCTATTCTGACCAGAAACACTATTCGCAAGCAATGAATTCAGATCCCAACTGCTAAAATCTTTAATCCCTTTCGGACCAAATGGGTCAAGGTGAGGGCAGGGTACTTCCCATTCACATTAGCCTGTGTATAGAGCCCCCCTCCACTCAGTAAAAATCGGAGAAGCCCCTTCTCCGATTTTTACTGAGCGGAGGTGGGTTTGTAGACAGGCTAATTTACATGGGGAAACGGGAAATTCGGTTGGAAAAAATTAAATGGTTCGCCCCATTCTGTCTGTGAAGCTTCAGAAAATAAAAATATAGGCTCTGATTGGCGACGATGCAATTTTTTAACTCTTTTGAGTCTGCTCAGATGATTTGGATGAACTTTGTACTGTTTCGTTCTCCCACCACGTAAAATATACGGTATAGTAATTGATAGTTTTATGTCTATGCAAATGATTTTCTCACCCGGCTGTGCGCCGGCATTATATAAGCGTTATTGCCTTTTTAGAACCGAAACGAAGTCGGGGTCAAGCAAACAGCAAAAAAAAGGACAAGGCCAACCATCCTACCATATATCTTGACCGAACAAGCTGTTTAGTAAGCTTGGTCAACAAAGGGTTTATTATGGTCATATGCTGGACTAAGCCTCCTCAGCAGGCAACTACAATTAACCGGGGTCCAATTGTAACGGTTATACTGAACGACAAAAGGAAAAAACAATGAGGAGGAGTCCACACCTGAAAGTCCAAGGAGGAGCCACTGTCACTCCCCGTTCTCCCCCAATTCAGGGGCGTAGCTAGGGGGAGTCCTGGGGTGCCCGTGACCCCCCCTTGGTAGGCCTTCTTTTGAGCAAACAACCTATAATATTCAGGTGGCGAAAACGCCATGACAATATCTTGGCTGTAAAAGCCATTGTTGAAAAGCCCACTTTTTTAAAATTTGTTTTTTGTAAAGTATTTTCGTCAACGGCTCTTGTCTTTAGTTAATAAGGGCCTTCATGCCGCGATAATACGACTGAGCCCGCTGATACACGAGGGAAAAGCAGCGGTATAAACCATATATAGTCGGTGATCCCCGGATGGTGATCTGGTGAGTAGCCTCTGTGACCCCCCCTTTGAAAAATCCTGGCTACGCCCCTGCAATTCTCCTACTTTTTTTCTAAAACCGGACAGTGAAGCCTGCGGAGGAGGCTAGGCTGGAATATTAAACAACGCGGGAAATCCCGAGAGGGCAAGATGGGTCCATCAGTGCATAACATATTACATATACTGTTGTATAGATAAGTTAGAAGTTTAGCGTTATACAGTGGAAGCTCTCGTAAGAGGACACCCTCGGGAACCGAAAAAGGTGTCCGTAACTGGAGCTTACCGCTTACGAGAATGTAAATATACAGAGTTTGTATGAGAGTTGAGAAAAACGGGTTGAAGGCGGCCGTAAAAAGAGCTGCCCTTCGCTTACGAGACACTGTCCGTTAAGAGAGCTTCTCCCCAAGAGAATCCAACTCTTGCTATACTTTAGTTTATTCAGAAATTTTATTCAACAAAGCGTTTCTACAACTTTGTGTAAAATCTTAGTTAAGTTTCGATCGTTTTCGGTCAGTTCAGCTTTACACACTGGCAACGTTTGTGACCCTCTTTTTCATCGGTCTTCAGTGCCTTGTTTTTGTCAGTCTTTTCAATTTCCTTTTTATCTGTCTTAATATCATTCTTATCAGTCTTTTTGTCTGTCTTTCCTTCATCACATATTGGAGTCAGCTTGACCATCACTACACCACTGGGGTTAACCCTGGCTTTGAACGATTTCTTGTAAATTCCTAAATCTTTGTGAGCAAACAGGTCGCGCGCGTAAGCTCGTTCTGTTGTAATTCCCACCTATAAAAGCAACCAAAAATAAGGTCATCCGAAACTATACGCTGCAATCATTCCTGGTGATCTCCTGGAAACAAAGAAGAGCCTGATAAACAAAACTGCTAAAGGTAATATCAGTTAATGTTTGTTTTGGATAAGCATAAAAGTACGTTTAAAGAGGGATTCAATTTTTTAAGCAAGGACCAGCTTACAAAAAAGAAGGACCGGATCCTAATACTGGAGGATCTAATATAATCGGCAATAAGAGAAAATGCTAAACAAAAGAAGTAAGGCTGATTTTACAGTCGGGAATATATATATTTATATTTTTTAACAATATTTCGGAAGGAACAGTCTTCCTTCTTCAGGGTGTTACTATTTGAAATAAAGAACAGTGTGCAATATGATGCTATAAATACACGTGAAAATTTAAATAAGAAAAAAGTGACCGTTAAGGAAAGCAAAAACCGTTGAAGTAGTGATATAAAAGAAATTTGAAATGTAAAAATAGTATAAATAAATGATAACAAACAAAAAGAATAAAGATTGTATTACATTTCATCTTTATTATTAATACCAGAAGGTTCAGAAGAGTTTTACCTCTCTCGATGAGGTATGCTTCTCTAGCTTTTCGTACACTGTCTGTCTTAGATTTAATGAGCTCTAGTAGAATCAGTGTGATGTCGTTAGCAGAGTGATCATTGGTAAGAAAGTGTTTGAGGCTGTGGTTGGTTTAGAGATATTAGATGGATTGTCAACTGGTCTGCGGTGTTCGTTGAAACGGTCTTTGAGTCGTCGTTTGGTTTGACCTATGTATTGTGACCGGTTTGGAGCAGTAGCTGCATTGTATCATGTAGATGACGTTTTTGGAGTTACAGTCGATGTGATGAGTGATAGGTCTGGTTTTGCCTGTAGAGTGAAGGTTTTGCCTGTAGAGTGTCCTTCAGATATGTATTTACAAGTGAGACAGTTTTTTTCCGCATGGGTATGAGTCCCGGGGCTGGTTGTGTTGTGTGGGATTGCGAAGTTTGGCCCTGACTCGAAAATCACTGAGGTTACTACTGCGTCTAACAGCTAAATAGGTGCAGATTTAAAGACGTTATAGCAACGGGGGGATGAAATAAGGATGTGAAAGTTTTTGCGAATAATGGATGAATGGAACGAAGGGCTGGGTTTTAGGTGATAGAGCGATTTTCGTATGACCTTGAAATGAAAGCGCGCGAACAAAACAGAAACGACAAACGAACGGAAATAGAGCGATTTGATTGGTTTATCGAACGGACAGACAAACGCGTCTGGCTTTTTATTGGTTAAGCGAACGCTCAGGTGAAAAAACTTCATGCCCGAGAACTTTCTAGAAATCAACCGATACTTCGCTTTGACATCATACTACAACACGATTGGCCAATCGAACAATGCCTTCTCCATATTAGGGTTTCTTTGGCAGGAAAACAAAGAGGCCATGTTTCGATCTTTTCATCCATTGGCTGATGAAACAAAGAACGAACACTTACCGAAACCTTTTTTCAAGGTCATACGAAAATCGCTCTAACGAAGGGGACGCTGTTCTTTATTTCAAATTGTAACGTCTTAGCTAAACCCCATCACTGTATGTAACACCCTAAAGAAGGAGGGCCGTGCCTTCCGAAATATTGGTAAAAAAAATATTTAACAATTATTCCTCGAGCCCGAATGGGCTATGAGTCTATAGCCCATGACTCAGAGGCCATGAGGGCGAGAGGAATAATTGTATCAGTAAAATCCAACTAGTTGGTGAAAAATATCGAGAATAAAAAAAATTTAGCTAGTTAAAGCTAGGCTTTAATACTTTTTTTGCCGCCAAAAAGCCCGCGCTTTTCGCTACTGGGGGGCTATAACTTATAGCCTAGTAGTAGCTCAATTAATCAGAACGCAGCATTGATAATAGACGACTGGTTGGATTTTACTAAATATATATATTCTCGACTGTAAATTCAGCCTTGCTTCTTTTGTTTAAAGAGGGCCTTTTAGACTATTCTTGGTTTCCCATGACGTCACGTGCGTCATATTGGTCTCCCAAAACAATGAAACGGCGGCCATATTGGTGTTGTTCTTGACCATCAACATGGTGCCGAGACGTCACGTGCAAACCAGCCGTGAATTAGTAATCTCACTTTCATACCGAAGCAGCAACACATTGCTTTTAGAGATTAGCCGTTTTATTATTTCGTTTTTGAAGGGTACTATAAAGTAAAAACTAAGCAAAGGTAGCTGTAAAAGAACCATATACATACATCACAAAATGAAGCTTCCACATCCACCGGAAGGTCCGAACGTATGCTAAGGAGTACCACGGCTACACTTCCACATTCCGACAGTGGACGAGCCCATACGTCAGTAAAGGACAGTTGGTTCTATCACGGTGACAAGAAACATGGTTTTTATCGCATAGAATAAATGATGTTAACCGTCATTTCTCCGCAAACAAGCAGAGATCACTGTACAGTTATTGCTATGGTTATAAAGGAAAAGCGTAATACGGCACTTCCTAATTTCCCTCTTGGGACGGCTGTAATACCCAGGAGAAATAAAAAAAAAAAGGTTATGCAAAATTATGGGGACCAAACAATTAACAAAAAATGAATGAGGCTGAGTACGGCCTCGACGGATAACACCATCCGATATCTCCATAATTCTTCATATGATACGAAAGCCGAATTCAATAATTGTTTTATTATTCATGCAAAATAATTCCTAGTTTAAAAACATCGCTAAAACATGCTTACCTCCATCGATCCATCGACGTGAAGTTCATCTTCGATAGTTCACGTTTAGGGTTGTTCAGCTCCGCAAATATTCTCCAAATAGCAGATGTCGCCCTTCGAGATGTCTTCTTGCTGTTCTTGCCATGTTTTTAGCTATTTTTCGGCCAGTTCTTACTCTTGTAACGAGTGAAATGTCCGCCATTTTTCAAGTTCACAACCAAAACAACTCAACCTCGTCCCCAGGTCTTCTCGGTTAACGGTACATTAACCTGCAAGAACGCTGCATCTTTGACGTCATTTCTTCGCTAAACACAAAATTCTTCCAAATTTGGTCATCAGTAACTGGTTATGGTGAATTAAACGTGTGCCTTTAGCCAATCAGAATCGGGGAAATATTTTGAATGAATGATAAGGTGCATTATGGGAAATGTGGAATATGGTCACGCGGTCAAATCTGTAGTTTGCCGTAAACGTGAACTATCACTAGGAGCCTAGAGATACAAAGGAACAGTGACTGAAGCATAAGCTACTTGTTCCAACGCTTCCGGGTGCGATTGAATATTGCTGGTTTTCAGTGTCACGCAATTCAAAATAGAAAAAATCAAAATCAAAACCGTTCACAATAGATAAAGTCCAGAATCTGGGAAATAAAAGGAGGTACATAAAAAAAGACCCTCGCCAAGATTCAGCCGGGTCAGAGGAATATTTCGTTTACGAGATATCCGAAGAAATGTTTTACCACGTGGATGAGCTCCGACATGGCGGACGGAAACTAACAGAAACATCTGTTACCAAGTTTTGCTACAAGAGCGTGAATTTATTCTTCGAGAAACTCAGAAACACGAACTGTTTAGATAGCAAAATTTCCTCAAATAAGTTATTTTCTTAACCTACATGACAGCTCTCTTGGCCGTCATGTAAATGCCGCGTCACGCAAAAGCTTAGAAACTCAAGTGTAGTCTATCACAAAACCAAGAACCCTTTTGAAGCGAAAATTTGTATAAAAATTAGTTTTCAGCTGCTCTAATACATCGTAAAAGTAAAAACCCGGTAGGATCGATAGTTTTTTAGTTCGAATTTAGTGACGTAATGTGAAAACTAACTATATCCTACATGAGACGTTCGTATGCCTTCTTCACAGGCCTACTGGACATAGGCGACGCAATGTAAAAACGACTTTTAAACGCACGTGCCCCAAGTTGAATACCATGTGTGATGACCTAAAATTTGGTTGAGTGGCTCAGTGAAAAATGTCTCACTGAAAAATAATGTCTTGGTACCTGTACTACTCGCTTCCCTTGCTTTCCTAGTCTGTCTTGGTTTACAGCGATGACCTCCCTGCGTAAAAAGAAATTACTTCATGAACCCCCCTTACCATAGCGAGCAGTTAATCTTGATAATACGTTACACAAAACTGTAGATTTTAATGTGCATGAGCCCAATCACAGGTATTTTGAAAAAGGACTATGATCGAGATTGTATGTTTGAACTGGTATGTTACCGTTTCGCAATGTGACGGGTGATGACGATGGTTACAGCCGTATGATGGTGATGACGATGATTTTGAACTTGTATACAATCCTTAAGCCTTCAACTCCCAGAAAATTCGCCTACTTTTGACAAATTGAGCGAGACTAAAGTAACGCGATATTTTTTAGTCACACTTTTTTGCTGCGTCGTCGTTGGTACCTAAGCTCTCTATAGATGGAGGAGACGATGACCACAACAATGAACGACGATTCTCGGGAGATACAACGTCTCTAGCGGCGAGGAGCGAGTAGAGTCGGCTTTACTGATTTACAGGATACGACGACGACGACCACGATGATGATGACGATGATGTGGAGGGGAGCAGATAACCATTATGATGATAATAACCGGCCAGTTTTTATGAACAAAGACACTTACATTTGTTGACTTACGTGTTTAGAAGAATTTCTCTGGACCTTGAGTCGATGTCACGCAGGTCGTTAGACATCAATAAAGGCTGTTGGTGAGGATAATAGATTATTGCAGTTAAAATACGATCGTGTCTCTGGAAAATGCCTAAGTTGCTCTTGTAAACCTTGTCAGTGGAACATCAAATCCATGTGGTAATGTTTTACAGTGTTTTTAGAAATGGATATCTATAGTAGATATTAAGTTTTTCTATTTATTCAGATTGAGAAATGTGCACTTTCTTCTTACTAAAGTAATGGTATAATAATCTATACAATCTAAAGCTCATACGGGAAAAAAACCATCAGATTAAGTACTGAAACATACCACCGTTTATGTACCAAAAAACTGAAAGAGAATAAGAATACCTATGGATACTTACGGACGCCAATATTGCCCAGAGGGCAAACTGGAGTTTGGACTGCTCATGACTGAGCCCGAAGTTGCCAATGATCAACTGAAAGAAATTTTCAAATTTGAACACATTTATTTCTAAAACATTTCTTTATTCAGTACAGCACAGAAATTTTCTCCGGGAACTATGTTATTCAAAAAGTACGGTCTATTTACAGCTATTTCGAGAAAGGTTGTCGGAAAAATGTGCACGCGACAATCCCGAAAGGCAATATGGGATATGATCAATACATTGTTCCTAACGCCCGTAGCTGTCGAACCTACTTTTGTTGCTTTCCATTAGCACTCGCGAACATATGTCCGTGGCCTCTCGTGCCATTCTTTCAAATTTCTTTGGAGAACAGGGGAGACAAAACCACCCATTTTTCCGACAACCTTTCTCGAAACAGCTGTATATATAACCGTATGTTATTGTATGAGACCCTTTTAGGGGCGTAAAATGTGAGACGAAACAAACAGACCTTATAAGTACTAAACCTTGGGTTTAATTGAAGTAATTGCCAACGAGGCAACAGAGCTAAGAAGCGAGGTTGCCTCTTCGGCAGAATTATAACGCCGCGCAATGTAGGCAAA
Source organism: Porites divaricata (assembly GCA_038088405.1). Taxonomy (NCBI): domain Eukaryota; kingdom Metazoa; phylum Cnidaria; class Anthozoa; order Scleractinia; family Poritidae; genus Porites; species Porites divaricata. Next base: position 19,242,181 of record JBBMOI010000003.1, read on the forward strand.
AACTCTCAAATTCTGCGTAACCCTCTAAAATTTGCATTTTTGACCATATTTGGGTGTAAGTCAGACCGCATATTTGGGTAGTGACGTCTTGGTCTTGTATTTATAACTCGTGATCCGAAATTGGGTGATTCAGTGTGCAGCTGTTCGTTGTCTGTTCTAGAGGACCTAACAGGTGAGCAAGCTTTAATACGATTTCTAGTTTGAAAGGGCAATTAGTGCTCTGGTTTGTTTTATAAATTGCGTTTAAAGCAGCAGCTGATTAAGGAATAGGGTTTTACGCTCAAATTTTGTCAGAATTAGCTTGTTCTTTGCAGCTCGATTTACATTGAGGTAGCGTGTTCGCTTCTCGACTCAGAACCAGGGTTTTCAGTGTTCTCTTTTCCTCCGTGAATTGAATTTTAAGCGGTAGTTTATCAAGGTATAGGGTTATAGTCTCAAAACTTTTATCAGAATCAGCGTGTTCTTTGCAGGTTGATTTACATTGAGCCAGTCCTCACCTCCCGTGAGGAATGCAATGTATTAGAATTTATTTATGTCTTTCGAGAGATTTTGTCAACCAGGATGTTTTTTTTTTTTGCTGCTCGATTTACATTGAGACAGCCCAAAACTCCCGTGAGGAATGCAACGAATTTGCCGACCTTTTGTTTTAAAGACTATCATTATGCCTTTCAAGATCAGACTCTCTGTCCTGTGACACTCGCTCATTAGATCTTTGTATTTTATCCAAGTTTATATTTTCATACCTCTGATACATTCCGCCCCATTCTTGCACTTTTCACACATTTTACTTTACACGATTTTTTTCTTAAGTATATTACCACGCGAAATATTTTTCTTATCCCTGATGACGCTGTTGCTCGGAATTTATTATTTTTAATTTCAGCAGTCAAAGGCCTCATTTGAACTATATTTTTCTTTCTAACGTTTATAGTTTTGATACATGGAATTTTCCATGAAACATAAGTACTAACTTGCTCATATTTACCAACAAAGCCTTAAGCCATGTTGTCATTGTTTAATGAAAGTGGAAGCCTAGAATGTGCCAAAGTTGTTGTTTTGAAGTTGAGTGCCATCCTTTTCTATAGCGGAATCCATTTTAAACCTCTAAAATTATGAAAAAAATATCGCGAAGATCTGAATAGGCACATTCCACAAAAGATAAACGAATTCGCCTCGTTGGCACTTGCCGGAAGGCACCCTTATAGATCGATGCAAATAATCTCAATATTTTGTTGTCGCACACCGTTTGTCGGTGTGCGACAAACGCAGACTGCAGACTTGCAGACTGGCAGGTAAACGAGGAAAATTTGTTGTGGAATGCTTTAAAAGAGTCCCTATCCCTAAAGTTTACGTCATTTAAAAGTCTAGTTTAGGGATAGGGAATCTGTTAGAGCATTCTACAACAATGTTTACTTCGTTTATCTGCCAGTCTGCAGTCTGCGTTTGTCGCACTAATTTGTCACCTTTTGTTGACAGCTCATGTGAATAACGTTTGGCACACCCAAAGGCCCATAACCCGGAGAAGGCAACTTTCATGTTCTCGTGTCATGGTGTTTTGACTGTCACTTTATTTTAAGAATGATTTTAGTGCAAATTAAGAATATCTTTTAAGTACCACGAACCAGTCAACAAAACCTGCTGACCTGAAAATGGTATTTTTGAACATTCCATGAGGTTTAGTTTTCCTTATTCGTAATTTTATACTTTGGAAGCGCTCATAGACGGAGCGGTACTTCCATTTTCGCTGGAAAAACTACTTCGAATGTATGTAAAAATAACACCGGTCGGTAAAACGCCGTGGCATAGGTCCTGTTTGGGAGTTACTCGCTGCGGGTTAGATCCTATTTTTGTTGACACTTTGAGGATCGAGAGTGTGAACTTTGTTTGATTTTCGAAATATTGAAGCAAGTTTGTTATCAACCTCGTTCCCAGGGTTCTCTCCTACCCGTCTCTACGGGTAGGAGAGAGAACCTGAGAACGAGGTTGAGTTTGTTATCTCTCCTGTCGTACATTTGTTAAGGTGAAACGGTCACCGAAAACGAATCTTTTAAAAACGCCCTCCAGAGTGGAGATTATTGAAAATGCCGGCTTATCATATTTGTGTGGACGCACGAAAGCAGGAGAAGTCTATTTTCCATCGTTTTACCGTTTTCGTCTGGACAGCCGTAAACGATTCCAATACGCTACGTGTGGACACCCTGTTTTCTAAAACGAAGAAGAAAATCTCCGTTTTCAAAAATATCTGGAAACGTGTGTAAACATGACTTATTATCAAATGTGCAACGGATTTCGAGTAAGAGAAAGAGGGGAGAGGTAGGCAAGCGCACCACTCCCGTCTTCAAAAAGTCAGAGCTCGCGGTTACCAATCTCCTTAAGAGGTTAGAATTCTTTTGGAAACGGTTGGCATCGATTTCTAGTGGACAAAGGAAACGAAGGTTCTGGGGACGAGACTGGGCGTTTGTCGACTCTGAGTGAGAGAGGAGGTATGCGCTGCAGTGAGACTCTACTGACCATGTCTGGGTCATTCCAGTGTCCTTGACCAGCAACGGGTATCAGATCATCTTGATTTTTAGCGTACCAGTTGTAAATATCATAAACACTGAAGAATGAATCCTGTAATGCACAATCGCCATGAATTCAAACAATGAAACTCAGAATCCCAACAAAGGTTTTTTATAAACTATCTTGGACAAAATATATAGAAAATTTATACCAACCCCCCCCCCCCCCCCCTCCCTTCCCTAAATCAGAGATAGTAGGGAAAGGAATATGGCGCGTTTTGGCTTTCGCGCCGCTTCATCCTTGATTTCGGGGGGATGGATGTTTGCTGTTCAATTTTATTCTATCCAGGAATTAAGATTAGGTTTGCAAGAAGGCAAGGAGCTCAGCGGAGCGTTTTCTATTCAAAAAGCAAGAGAGAACTTTAGAAGTGCAAACATTGGACATCATAGGTGTGCTATGCGATCAAAAGTGAAAGAGAGAAAACCACTAATTATTCTGCTCCTCTAAAGTGATCAATAACAGCAGCTGCACCAAACTTCGACTAGTATGTTTTATATAGATTATTGTTTTTTTTTAAATAAGGAAAGACAACCTCGTAATCGAAAGTGAAGCTAAAAGCGCAATCCCCTTTTCCCTTCTGCACAAACTCTAAAGCTAATACAAATACGAGGTTCCAAATTTATACCAGAGTTTTATGTAATTATATCGACCCCAGAAAATAAAAACTAGAAATTAGTCCATCCTTGGATTTCACAGTAATCTTTAACACAGAAAAAATATCCATCGAAAAACGTACCTGTATATCGTAATAATTTCTCCATAAATTGCAGTACTTCCCAATTTTCTTATAGTCTGGCTGTTGGTAAAGGGTGAAATTTTGTAAATTAAACAACAAGGACAAAAAGTAGTATTACCCATTTGTTACTTTTAGCTGTCCGTGCATATAAATTAAAAGTTCTTTGATTACCTGGCTTTTTTATAACAGGTTGAGGGTCTACGTCCCGTGCTCTTTACCTTATACGGACAACAGTGTGAGACCTTTTACGTCCCACAAGAAAAACTGAGGAACGGGTTCTACGGTTTTTAGTCCTTATACGATAAGACTATAATGTCTTACAATTTGAAAATAAAGAGCTTAGATTCTGAGACGAGGACGACTACCAATACGAGATTTTCTCAATACTTCTAGTAGTGCTCGAGCTTGCTCGCGTGTGAGCCAACATCATTTTGGCGGGGAAACTTGATGTCGTAGTGGCGGAAAACATCGGAGATACGGAGTTTCAGCGCGCAAATCCTCATTATATAATAAAAGTAAACCATAGCTACTACAGTTCATTAATAAAGGCAAATTTTCAGGTTCAATTATTGTGGGCAAGGCACACAAGTATTAAAAGTTAGAAAGGGTGCATTTCTTAACCCTCCTATGAAAAGCAATTAGCAATCCTTGTTAGTAAGACCAGAGACACTTACTTTGATTTTCAAGTACACTAGATAAGCAGGCCAGCTACACGAAAACACAATAGGTCGACCTGTTTTGTTCAAGGCGCGACTAAACTCTGGATAACCTTTGTCCATCATTCGGGGGTTGGCGTAACAGCCATCCAGCTTCAGATAATCAACTCCCCAGTCTGCAAATGTCTAGATAACATGTAAAGAATTGAATGAACTGCTGCTACAGGAACAAAAATACCAAGTTTTAGTTTTGAGAAAAAAAAAACTTGCCAAACATGAAGCCATATGAAGCCGACCTCTATGAGATTTGAAAATGCTCATATTCGAAAAGAGGTGAGTGTCGTCACTCAACGCTCCTCCCCACTAACTTAGTGGGGAGGAGCGTTGCGTGACGACACTAAGAACGGGTGTGTAGTAGACTAGGTTAAGGGGAGCGCCGCGAAGGGGTAATGGGACACTGAAATAGTCTCCCGCGACTTGCATTTCCAGTTTGCCTTACTGCTTTCTTTCAGTTTGTAGGTTATTTTATCTTGACCTTGTATTTGCTCAATTGCTGTTCTTCAGTACCGCTTAATTCACTTTGTTTCGCTTTACTCCACATCGTTTCACTTCGGCTCGCCTTGTTCCCTTTGAATGTAGAAAGTCTAGAAATAGAGTTTTGTGTGTGGAAATTTAAATCCCTTTACGGCTGAGGCTACAGTATAGATCGATTAGTCCCATTTTCTGTGTACGAAGCCAACCTCATAAGCGTAGGCACGAGCTCACTAACGTCAATGACTTCATGATCAAAATTAACACGCTAATGAGATTGTTTCAAAAAAAGGCTTAACTGGCCCTTTCTATACTACTTTAAAAATGTCTGAACATCACACCGGATTTACCTTAGTTACAATTCGTACTGATAACAATAAGTTACGTGCCTATGGCCAACCTTAACAAGGGGCCAAGTCCATAGAAGGTCCAAGATTCTTCCTGGAGTCGGGAATTGGTGACCGAAATCACTCTTGAGAAACGAAAGAGTGTTGAGGTTACCCCATAGTAAAATGTAAATCTCAATTGTCATTATTAATCATGAACGAGAGACATTTAAACCATTTTTATTAAGAAAGTAGAAACCTGTGCATCCTTCATTATATGCTGTACACTGCCTGGGTATCCCGCGCATGTTTTGATTCCATAATCTGCAGAAATGTGTAAAATGATATCGTCTGAGAAAGTACCGCAATATGGAAAAAAAAAGAACACCCAACTCATGTAATTCTCTGTCCAAAAAATTTCAGGTGGATGATAAGTCTTTATTACCTGCATAAATACCCAGTTTGAGTCCTCTTGCGTGAACCTGCAAGAATTAAGGACGCTTAAAAGACTGCAAAGCAGTCGGGTTTTTTTCTCAAACCGGTTTAGCATAGCGTAAGGGTCTCACACGCGCGAAGCGCCCGAGCAGTCTCGAACGTCTTGCTCTCTGTTTTCAGCCTCACTCCAGACCTTTAGTTTTACTATTTGTACGTACTTGAATACACAAAAATACGGACTGTTTAACCAATTCAAAGTAGACAGACTGCAAATTATAGTTGTAGTTGCTAAAAATATATCTACGTGTCCCACTGTTCATCAGTAGGATGCCTAAAATGCGTCTAATTCCCCAATTGGTTTCGGCTCCATTAAACAATACTCAACCAGCCTACTTGGCAAAGGCTACTACTAGTAAGGCCAGGTTTGTTCATTCTACGCAATCATAAGCGTAAGCTGCAGATGTAGTACTATGTTAATTACAATTATTATTCATTCAAAATATTTCCACGATTCTGATTGGCTAAAGGCACACGTTTAATTCACCATAACCAGTTACTGATGACCAAATTTGGAAGAATTTTGACTTTAACGAGGAAATGACGTCAAAAATGCAGCGTTTTCGCAGGTTAAGGCACCGTTAACCGAGAAGACCTGGGGACGAGGTTGAGTTGTTTTGATTGTGAACTTGAAAAATGGCGGACATTTCACTCGTTTCAAGAGTAAGAACTAGGCGGAAAAGTAGATTAAAACATGGCAAGAACAGCAAGAAGACAACTCGAAGGGCGACATCTGCTATTTGAAGAATATTTGCGGGGCTGGACAAACCTAAACGTACACTATCGAAGATGAACTGAACATCGATGGATCGATGGAGTCAAGCATGTTTTAGCTACGTTTTCAAACTAGGAATTATTTTGAATGAATAATAAAACAGTTATTGAATTCGGCTTTCGTATCTTATGAAGAATTATGGAGATCTCGGAGGGTGTTATCCGTCGAGGCCGCACCCTCCTCGATCTCCATAATTCTTCATAAGATACTCAGCCTCATTCATTAAATGTTAATTATTGGCTTTTCTTAACAAAAGGTAGCGAGCACTTGACTACTCATTCTGTGCTTGTTGCTTGCACTTTCGGGGATTACAAATGTGCTAAACAGGCCCTAAAAAATAATGAAACCACGTAAAATTGGCTGACTTACATAATCTGCCAATTTTTTAATTCCACTTGGAAATCTTTTGGGGTCAGCCTGTAGACGACCATCGTTTGTACGATTCATCGCTGCCCAGCAGTCCTACGAGAATAAAAAGGGACGGATTCAGCATTGCTGACAAGAACTAACTTAGTCAAGGCGTTTTCAAAGACAAGTACTTCCCCCACCCTATATTGGACCTTCTCAAAATGGTGCTCTGAGTGGCGGCAAACTGACCGAGCAAGTGTCAGTGGTGCTTTATATATGAATGTGTACTTATTTAAAGCCACATATACATCTCACCAGCTTGACATTCATCGTCTATCACATTTGAGAACGTTCAAATAGATCAGACAATAAACACGGACCATTATTGGACCAAGCCGAAGGAGAAATCACCAAAGGCAGGGATGACAATACATCTCACGTTCACCAGTTGTGGGCGTAGGGGCTATTTAACAACCATCCATTAGACTTCACAACGTCGCATCTCCATGCTAATCAAGTCTGTTTCCCCCCTAAAGTTCCATTTCAGGCGCGCAGACTTCAGGTCTGATGAAGCCTCCCCTTCCCAGCTTTGCAAAGGAAATACTGCGCTCATTTGAATCTGTGGAGGGCCAGACCAGCTCTATTTTCGCCAATTAAGATAGCCAAACTGGACCCTAATGATGTACTGCATTTCGCTTACTGAGTTCGGAGCTAAAACGGATCTATCTAGTTGAATCTACATTGCAGCAGGAGTCCCTTATTGGCCTCTGGTTTAAGGCACGCATCATTGAAGTTTACTGGTGGAGATACCTACATCAATGCAAACGTACTGATACCCAGCATCTCTGTATCCACCGTAATATATCACATCAGCCATTTCCATGTAGAGCCTTTCACTGGAAAACAGTTAAGGTATATGTAAGTAACAGGGCCGACTATGATAACTAGAAGAATCTTCGCATGCAATAACTAACGATGGATTTATATAGGATGAAAACAAACACCTCTTCAGTTTTCATGGTGTGCATCCCTCTCGTATAAACGAAAGCTGCTATACTGAATACATTAAGGAAGTAAGCAGTGAAAGAATAACAATTGCCTATTATGCTCCGTCAACAGGAGAAAATTTTGTGAGATGTTGTTTTGTGAGACGAATCGTGCACACTCAAGCATATGAACAACTTTTCGCATGTGACAATTTTTGTTTTGTGACATAAAAACTGGCGTGCCAAATTTTCCTTTTTGATCTGTAACATGAACGTTTGGGCAAATTTTATTTTCCTAGTGATTACCCTGCCGGCCTCCAAAAAGCAAACAGCACCTCCCAGGTCAGTATAATAATTATCCTTTCATTTCAAGTTGAAAACAGATCTTCATCAACATAATAACCTGATAAAAAAATATCCCTTTTTATTACTCTAGCAGGTTCAACCTCCTTCCCAGGGTTCTCTCCTAACCGCTCTGTAGGGCGGTTAGGAGAGAACTCTGGGAACGAGGTTGTAGCAAGTTCACGTAAACTTCAAGCTTATTAACTATATTACACCGTTATTTGACGCAGAGGGTATCATACTTTTTTTCGAGACCTTGCCTTCAGAAATGAGCCGTGATGCGAGGAGATCTCGGCGACCCTGTAGTTTTTGGAGCAATTTTTCCTTAGGCAATTATTCATTAGCCTGGTCGTTTTAATTTTTAATCACTGATGTTACAGCAAGGAGCCCAAAAGTGTGACCTCCTTTAATTATAATTCACATTCTGTCATGAAGGCATTAATTAACCAAGCAGAATTAAGGTGGCTGAACACACTTTTGGCAGTTTGTGAGTATATGTCCTTTGCCAAATCGTGGCATAAGAAAGGTTGCAGCTCATAAGCTGAAACTTGGCAAGTGAAAAATATACTGATAAAAGATTTTGACAAGCAGGTAAAATGTGACGTTTTCGTAGTTTCCATGGCAACATGAACGATTGAATACAACCTTAAAATTTCACTTTTGCTCAGTTTACATAAAATTCGCTCATTAGATTTTTCTATAAACTTTTACACAGCGTACTATGATTAATCATTACCATTTGAAACTTATTTGACCAAATTTTAACAGACGGGTTTTTTGATAATCAATAATATGATTGCACTGTAATTATTAAAAGTGTCACAAAATTCGTCTGTTCAACTTCCATTTTAAAGTTCTTATTATTGAAAGTACGATAAAAGTAAAAATTCTGCCAAATATCACAAAATTTTAATGCGTAGATTGTGAGAAATCGTCTTCTGTGTACCATTGCTTTTTCGACGCCATGTTTGTTTGTGTAACTTAAAACAAGCGCCGTCACGCAAGTTACCGCTGACCGCCCGCAAAACTGTGTTCAGCCACCTTAAGTCAAAGACAGTTTCCAGCTGGCTTCTGATTGGATTAAATCTGCTCGAAAGAATGTGAATAAATTAAAAGCGGTCACACTTTTGGGCTCCTTGCTGTAAGACTGCCAATGATAAACAAGTTTACCTGATACAGTTTCGAGGATCCTTCTCGCAATCAGTGACGCAACGAAATCTCTCCCATGACATCCATCCCACTGTAATTAAATAAATAGGGGTGCGGTGGAGTGGGGCCAAGATTTAGTCAAATAATTTCAGAACTAATAACAAAACTCCCTAATCTGATTGGCTACCGGCAGCCCTGATTTTAGCACAAAGTAATAGGTCAATACGTATCATTTCCGAGCACCGAAAACCCTAATTGAGGCCGAAAGCAAAACTCTTGCAACGCATGTCAGACCGGCCTAATTGGACACAATGCACTCAGTCCATTTACCATTCGGATTACACGAGCGCAAGTAAAAAACAAGTAGATGAATAAATTAAACCGAGGGTGTGTAAGCAATTTTCGATCAACGAAAATCAAAGCTAGTAGATAACTCAAGACCATATCGGAGATCAACATATGATCTTTTAGCTCATACTGTTTAATCATTTTTTGAACAGGTACCAAACCCGTCTCTAAAAGCAAACTTTACTAAGACGCTTTAAATAAATTATGAATACACAAACACTAGCCTTGGCATGAAAACAAGGAGGCCGAGATAGTTATTCTCTCTTGAGGAGGCACAAGAATGATAGAACATAGAAAGTCGGGCAAGCAGTGATTTACTGATCCCAATAATCTAATAAAACAGTATTTTGGGAGCTATTTCGCGGATCGTTACGTACTCAAGAAAATATTTCGATCTAAAATGACCAATTTTAGGTCTTTGGTACGGAGAAACAAATGTGTGGAAAATCAGGATAATATAATATGAGATCGATACTTTCCTATTTCCATCCCTTCATGCTTTATCAGAGGAATCTATAACTGTCCGATTTACAGGTATTTCATCTGAAAAAATTATCAAAACCTTTCATTTAGAATTCTAAGGAATGACAATGTTTTCAGTTTGTTTCTAAACAGAAACCCTGAAGTATGACAAGTCACACGACGTATGTTCAGGATAGTTTCTGGTTATTTCCTCCAAATAAACTCTGTAATCATCCGTCTTGTTTGATTGAAATCGCTTTCGGGAATCTAAGTGAATACAATTCCGATTTGGATCCGCTTCTTTCAGATCGAAAGAGGCGGACTAATTAAGTTTAATTACAGGCCAGTGAAACATAAATGTATCATTTCGCCTTTGTTAGACTGTTGTGCACTATACTTACTCGGGGGAGTAATTGCAAGTCCATTATCCAGGCAACGGATTTGTTGGAAGAACGAGCAGAGGATACTTACGACCACTGCTTGCTTCAAAACATTCATTGCTGTGCTCTTATTTTCTGCCAAATGATAGACAGCTTGTTTTTAATCATGCGAGTCAAGTCTGCTGCTGGTGACCTCATTTAAGATATTTAATCATCTCGAGGTATCAACTCTCTCCACTACCTGTCTCTATATGATTGATCAGTTTAATTATTTTAAGTTCATTCTCTACGTTTGGCAGTATGTTAGGGTGCAAGTTACAGTCAACTCTCGCCTAGCTTTTGGTCACCCTGTTATCTGCGGACGCTCGCTATTACGGACAAAATCCAGATCCCCGGCAAAATCTTTTGGGGTTTGACTGGGAATAACTCCCGCTATATCAGACTATAGCTATTACGGAATTACGGCCACTTTCTTGGTACCAAAGTGACAATTTTATTGTTTGACTTTTAACTCTCGATAAAGGCGACCCGCTGTACGCACTAGCCTGCAAGCAAGCTGTCTGGGGCGCTATGGTGGCGTGGCGCCAAAGCGCCCCGGTGAGCTTTCTCGCAGGCTATAGAGTGTTTTCACATGACGTCACGGCGGCAATGTTGGTGTCCCAAAACAATGAAAGGGCGGCCATGTTGGTGTCCCAAACCAATCCTCTGGGAGTTGAACTCTTTTCTTATGCAAGCGCTTTCTTTTGTTTCAATAAATTTGCATAGATGCTGGCCACGTGAGTGAAAACACTCTATACAGGTATTTCGCGAAAGGTTGTCGGAAAAACATGTGCACGCGACAATCCCGAAGGGTAATATAGGATATGATCAATTCACTTTTCCTGAAGCTGTAGTTATTGGAACTTACTTTTGTTGCATCCTTTAGCACTCGCAAACATACGTCCATGGCCCCTCGTGCCATTCTTTCAAATTTCTTTAAAAAACAGTGAACTCAAAACCACCCACAATACCTATCGGGATTGTTGCGTGCACTTTTTCCGACAACCTTTCTCGAAATAGCTGCATACGCACAGTCGTCCTCACTTCTTCACTTTAGCTTACGCTTGTTTCTTCCCGGCTCTTAAGGAGAGCTCAAGCCCTCGTGTTTCATTCCTGTTCATTCTCAACGACTGCTTAGAAGTTTCAGTACCCGGTGTTAGAGCGATTTTTGTTTGACCTTGAAATGAAAACGCGCGATCAAAACAGAAACAACAAACGAACGGAAATAGAGCGATTTGATTGGTGTATGAAACGGATACAAACGCACCTGGCTTTTGGTTGGCTAAGCGAACGCTCGGGTAAACAAACTTCATGCCCGAAGAACTTTCTAGCAATTGCTTTGACGTCATATTGCAACACGATTGGTCAAGCGAACAATGCCTTCTCCATATTAGGGTTTTCTTTGGCGGCAAAACGAAGAGTCCATGTTTTGTTCTTTCCATCCATTGGCTGATAAAACAAATAACAAACACTTACGGAAACCATTTTTCAAGGTCATACGAAAATCGCTTTAATAAGTTCCAGTCGGCTGTGGTTGTCCCTCTTTAAAAAGCACGACACTGATTTTGACAACCCCAGTGGAATGTTTCCGACACCCGTCCGACAATACGTCCATTTTCCTCTGTTAATGCCACAGCGTGCCTGTCTTTGCCAGTTTCTGGCTCTCTCTGAAGCGTCAATTGCTTGTCAATTTCCGGCGCAAATAAATCTTTGTAAGCGTGATGACCCCTCATTCCATCATTTGATCACGGACAGCCAAGCGAAGCTGTTTCGCTTTGTCCTTCAACACCTGTTTGAACGAACTAGATTCTCAGTCACGTCAAAGGACAGGGTGCAGCCTTTGTTCTTTAAGTGTCTATCAAGTGACGCCATCATTACTTTAAGGTTTTGTGGTTCATAATCTTCTCCTTTTTTATTGTTTACTTCCTTCTCTACGCAGTGCTTTTCGCATTGCTTTCGTTTTTAGAGCAGTTTTTCAGCCCCTCTATAGTTGTTTCGGTGGCAAAAGCAAATGTGCTTTTCCAGTTGTTTGCGATGAAAATTGAGCGTGGCTTTGACGCTCAATTTTCACCGCAAACAACAGGAAAAAAAACCCTCTGGCACCCAGGGTACGCCGATGCGAAAGGCCGTTATACTCCAAATCGTCGATTAGCGATAACATTGTATTACATTGTATCTCCCTTCCACATCCGAATATAGAACTATTGCAAACTTATCTGGGGTGTCTATCTCGTTTGTGTGTACTTGTATAAAAGGACGTTTGACTGAAGCTATAACGAGAAGAATGGCGTAAGTGATTTCCTGCCGGTGACCGAATTCCCTGCAGGCTCTTTTCGGCACGCTGGCCACTTTTTAGGCGGGCCAGGACCACCTCGGAAAGTGGTCCTGGCCCGCGTGCTAAGAAATCAGGCGTCCGGGCCAAAAGTAACGGCCCGCATGCCGGTTTTTAGGAGTGCCGGACCCATAATGAATGTTGTGTAAGGGGGTGTTTACATGACACCGGGGCGACTTTCGCGCCGCGGCGAGTTCACTCCGGTTCCCTCTCATGGCTCTACATTTGTTTACATGACACCACCACAAAACGTCATGCCGGCGCGAGTCGCCCCGGCGTGAGTTCACTCCGGTTGTCGCACCGGGGCGAGAATTTCACTCCGGTACGAAATCTCGCAACGGTATCATGTAAACACGAAACGACCACCCGTTTCGGTGTGAAATCGGTCTGCCGGTAGACTGGAACGGGTAACGCATGCGTAATGTTCGCGATTTTGAATCATACGTGCATTTTATCAACATGAAGTGTACCTTCAAATAACGAGATGTGAAATAACCCAGTCATCATGTAAACGCGATACGAAATCAAAAAGTCATGTCGGTATGAAACTCGCGCCGTTGCGAGTTTCGCATGTAAACACCCTCCTAAATGGGGCTTCAATCAACTTTTTTCTGCACCGTGTTACCAAAAAAACTGCATTTGTCTTAGCCAATCACAATCGAAATTTTTGTTCATGTATATTAATTGTACATAAACAGCTATCTATTGAAGTGTATATACTGTACTGTTTCCTGCTCTGTAAAAACATGGGCTCCTGATAAACGCCATTTTAGCAAGTTTTTAAATCAATGTTTTGGTTTCCCACCTACTAAGAAGTTTAAGAAGAAAAAAAGGGAAAACTCGGCTGTCCTACGCTGGCCGAATAAAAGAAAGCTACAAAAACTTCCTTCGATATTCATTCAGGGGCACCCAACGACAATTTTCGGAAAAATATCTGTTCGGAAGACGATTTGAGATCTAGAATTTTCGGAACATTTGTTGGAAGATTTCTTGCTTGCCTGCCTCTCCTAGGATTTTCGAACATCTAAAAATGGTATAATTGCCTACTTTTAACGGATTTCTACCCCAAAAAGGTCACCTAGAATTTTCGGGAGCCTTTTTTCTATAATTTTCGGATCATTAGAACTTTAATTTGTTTTGAATTCTTTTCTGTATTTATTCCTTACCTTTGGTTCATTTTGTCTGCCCCGCTGCATAGGCTTGACATCCACTTTCTTTTTACAGCCACATATATGACTACAAAACTGCAGAGCATTCATCTGATGACAGAATCATTTTCTCTTTCAACATTGTGCACTTTCCTTTTAAATTAGCAAATGCGTAGTCGTGATTTATCTCGTCAACAAGCTCTGCATTCATTCTGTTGGTATAAAGCCAAGTTTCTCCTTTGAGCGATGTTATCGATTAGCTGGTTTTCGTTCGGAAGAACTTCCAGACCCAGCAGTGATTCGTAAAAAACTTTATCAACTAGCTGAACCTTTTTTCCTCCGTCCGCACCCACAGCAACCCGTCGATCTCTGAGATGTCTGCCAAGTTGTGGAACAGTACAAGTTTTAAGTCGCTCTCTTGTATGTCTAGTTTCCGCCATCTTTGTTTTTGTTTTGCTCCCTGGGCGGCCCATAATGCTTTGTGCCTCAAGATGACCGCCGCATCGAAGAAGTCCACAATCTCGTTCCCAGGGTTTTCTCTCTTGCTTCGAAGCAATGGTCATGTTTCTTCCAATAATACAGTTGTGTGTGGGGTTCCTCAAGGTTTTCTTCTTTGCCCTCTCCTTTTTCTCTAATACATTAATCATCTTTTTCATTTTTCAAAATACCTTTCATTTATTTTCTTTGCAGATGATGTCAATTTATTTTTTTTTGTAATAAAGACTTGGCTACTTCAGCAAGTATGTATAATCAAGAACTTTCGTAATACGTCTCTTCCTGGTTTAATGCAAACCAGCTCACTGTTCACCCTGATAAGTCTAAATTTATCATCTTCCATCCACGACGTAAACAGATTAACCCTTTAGAATTAAACGTCTTTATAAATAACACCCCTATAGCACTGGTGCAGGAACATAAATTTCTTGGAATTATTATTCTTGAAAACCCCACATCACTACCGTCTCGAATAGAGTCGCTAAGGACGTGAGCACTGGGGACGTGAGCACTGGGGCTGAATACGTGTAGCGCGAGTAGGTGATTTAGCAAGCGTGGGAAGATCAAGACTCCATAATGGTGAATAGAACCAACAGTATTTTGCAATCGAGCATTTTCTGTTGCTGCTGCTTGTCACCTTTATGGACATTTGAAAACATCAACAGCAGCTGCTGTTGTTACTGCTGCGTCATAGCCATCAGTCGATGCTGAGTCATGTTCTGTTGTTGTTGTCGATCTTGTTGAGATTCTATCTGCATTTGGAGCTGTTGTGGTAGAAGTGCCATTGTAAATAGTTAGAGGTATTATAAAGCAACAGCAGTGGTACTTTATTCATTGTTTGCACAAATTTGCAGACTTCAAGATCGCAATCTAAGCAAAATGAAAAGAGATAAATGCCACAAATTTGGTCATGATCACAACCAGGTTAAAAAAAAAAAATTAATTATGTGAAAATAAATGAAAACATTATTTACTTATTAAATCCGTAATTCAGGGCTTTGGAATCCGGAATCCTGCAAACGATTGGAATCCGGAATCCAAGTTCCACTGACAGAAAATCCGAAATCCAGTACTTAAAATCCGGAATGCAAAGCGTGCATGTAATCCAGAATTCAAGTCGACTGTCTTGGAGTCCCTTACACGGGGCGATTAATAAATTTTTATTGAGCAAACCCGCCGCCGCCCCCATCCCCCCGCCCAAAAAAAAAACAAATGTCACACATCATTGTGCTGAGTTATATTTAAGTTGACCTACAAAGTGCCAGATAAACATGGGGCACGCGACAAGGAAACCAGTTTTCAAAAACCACAATTGCAATTCGTTTCAATCTTCTTCAAGAGTCAGTCACCAACCGCGCCTCCTTTTAATTTGTACTTTCTGTGTTATTTATACGTTCTTTTCATGTCTTGAGCAGTTATTTTCATGTTTCCCTCAGTTTTGTGACATTTCTCACTGTTTGAATTTTCAAAATTTTGTGACACCGCTCCCTAGTTTAAGTTTCGAAGAAAGTGGGCCCCTGAAAAAACACACCTATTCCGCGCCTAAATATTCGGGCTATTATGCCTGTTTATTTCATTTAGACTCGTGTCTTGCGCCTGTTTTATCTGTTCACTCAACAAAAATAGATTGGACAAAACCCAAATATTTTACGAGTCTGTGCTACGGGCACGCCTTTTCTGAAGAAGTCTGGGAACGGGTTGTGCTAAATAACAGGGTCAAAATCGTAAACTCGTAGATCGGTTTGTTAGAGGCTAAGTATTTGTTGTTGTCTAGGGCAGAAAAACTACCATGGCTGCAACTTCATAATTAGCTTTCTCGTCAGGGTGGACGTCATTAATTCGCTACCCAAATCTCTCCCGATTACTGACACACAGCCCGAGCTCTACTAGAAAAGATATGCAAGAAGATAAGCCTTTTTACGTCAATGAATGTAAACAGCCTGATATTACTTTATTTGAATTTAATTAAATAAGGCTATTTGAAAGTTTGCAGGAAAATATATAACATGGTTGGAGAGATGCAAGCTGTCAGATGAAATATTATTTTATGAAAATACCTATATAGTATTTCTTGCAGATTGCGTGTTTATTATTGATAAGCGCTCTCAAGGGCGTGTTAATCAAGTTGACGTCCTCAGTGGATCAGTCAACACAGATTTAAAAGGTGGAGATCGAAATCAAGAATCTCATGCAACACATTTAAATATTTCGCAAAATACACGCCTTTGGGTTAAAAGAGACAGATAACTGAATGGTTTTAATTAAAAAGTCAAAAATTGAATCTGTATCACCTTCTGAGAGACAAATTACACTTGATTGAAGTAGTTGTTGGTTTTAGACGTTATCGTACAAACCTCGATAACATTTTTAATTTCTGTTGATATTATTTCACAGATGACTGATTGTTGGAATTTGCTGCAGTTATTTATGGTTTTTCATTCTATTTACAGATCGTCTTGCCAGTTATTTTCACGGCAAAACATGCATGAAAAACGAAGGGCTACCTGAAAATTAAAAAACAGAGTTCCAATGCAAGTGAAAATTACAAATCCGATTAACAAATACGATAAAAACCACTTGCAGGCGATTTAAATGGTCAGCATTTTTCACTTTTGAACCATTTGTGTCGTTATCTTGATTATTCACGGACATTTCCGGCTCTTAAGCTAGCATTAACGCAATTGTACTGGAGCATAACATGCTATTGTAATTCGCGAACTACTCAGAGGGCTATGTAATTCCATTTGGATCTTGTTAAGTTTGATTTATGAGATACGCAAACAATTCTTGACCAAAGACATGCACTGCTCAATAGATTTACTTGTTAACACCGATATTATCTAACAAATGTCCCCTCACACGAAGCAAGTCAATTCTCAGAGTTTCTCTGCCCTTGCAATCTTCACCAAAACTTAAAGTCTTCTTTTTCATCAGTGCTTTTGAGATTCTCGCGTGTCATAGCTCAAAGCGTTTATACCCTTCCAATTTTCTGTCACCATATACTTGTCATTCCTCTGTTTCTTCTTCCTACTCTAACCAGGTCCTTGTCCGTAAAACCATCACGAATATGATTTATATTCGCTCCTTTCTCTATAAGAAAGCGCGCACAGTCAAATTCACCTTCACTCACCGCAGCATCTAGTGGTGACGAGCCATCTTTGTCGCGTACTTCAAGCTGTGCTCCTTTCGTTACAAGGTACTGAAGGCACTCCAAACTGCCTGTACTCGCCGCTCGATGCAACGGATAAAAGCCATCTACACCCGGCTCATTTACGTCCACATTCGTTGTTTCTAACACATTTTTCAACGTTTCCACGTCATTGTGCGTCGCTGCCCACTGAAGTAAAATCTGCGGATCGAGTGAAAAACTTCGCTTTCTCCTCCTCTCAATCCTTTCGGCAGGCTTTAGCTTGTTTCCATCAGGGGCACTCTCTTCGCTTATTCTTCTTGTTACAACACTGCTGTTAGAAATTTTAATCGCTGTCTTTGTAGCTAGAGTGGAACACATATCGACTGGCTGGACATCAAAAGTGTTGGGCTTTTTGTACTCGGCCGCAGCTCTCGCCCACCAATGTTGAACGCGTATCTCAGGTATCATTTTGTCAGTGCCGTCTCTTGATGACGAAGGATATTTTTCGGCTTCTAAAGTTTCATACTCTGCGGAAGGATTTGTTTTGATTGAAATTTCTTCCTTGTTGCCATCTACTCCTGTCGCGCATCCAGACTTTTCCGCCATCTGGCGTGTTCCCGTATCTAGAGCATCCGGTAACAATTTTAAATTCTTATTTTCTGTGGCGATAAATCATTTCGTAAATGTTAAGTGTTTATCTCATTAATTGCTTGTTTTGCTTATCATTGATAAAGCTTAAACGGGTTTGGCCCAACCAATTTAAAAATTCCTTCGGGCTCTGAAGGTCAGATCGACGTCTCGCCCACCAGTATCTGATGTTAAACTTCATCAATACTATTTTAATATTTTCAAGGGACGCCAAACAGTACGTTAAATTCAGTGACAATGACTTCGAAATAAAACAATTCATTGTTTTACTTTCTTTTGTGGATATGTTCAACCGGCTGTTGGTCAACGTTAAATATTATTTAATCTATTCTTTTCAATGATTGCCTGAGGGTAGGGTCACTTACGTGCTGTGCTCTTTTTGTTATTCTCACTTTCTGAATATTTCTATTGTATATTAAATAAAATAAGGTTTGCCCCACAAGACTTTTAATTATGAAAAAGTTACTGGTAAATAATTTTTTTCGATGAATCTCTTGAATATGGCCGTCCCTTAATTTTACATCAAGAAAATACTGGGTAAAACCTAGTCTCCTACACAGCCGTTTATAGTGTCGACGACACTAAAAACGGCTATGTAGCAGACTAGCTAAAACCAGGAGCGAAGGAAATGAAATTTTAGAGCGTTTTATAATTTTAGTCGATGTATTTCCAATTACCCTCTCGAAAAATCGCACATTTTTTTCTTTTTCTAGAACTTTTAACTTCACCTACCATGTAAGACGTAGTAGGGCGTAGTGAGAACTTCTGGCTGTTATTTCTGTTTTTTAGATAAATCTACCCAAGATATTGAAAGATAATTCAAAACACTGTCTTGTTCAAAACAGTTTCCTTTTCCCCGGAGGTTTGTTAATCGCGTTTCCACTGCTGAAAGTATACTAGCTTATCTTTACATCAAAAATAGCTTATGTTTAATATATTTAAATCGTCACATTTGGGCTGTATGAAAAAAGCTCAGAACAATAGGAAAGTGTGGAGCTTGGAGGGCAGAAATCGGTGAAACAATAAACCGGACAGTACTTACGATCGTCTTATGTTTTTTAGTAAAAATTCACAATGAAGAATTTCATCAATTACACAACAAACAAAAACAAATAAGGGAGGAAAACGGTATGACACATAAACCAGTTACAGTCCGCTAATAAGCTCAGGGTCACCTTGTTAAGTTGGTAGGCTATCTGGTATTTGTCTGCTAATTATTCTCTTTATATTGTCATTTTCAACAACCCCCAAATCCAATATTTTCCAATTTTTTTCATAATTTTAGCCGCCTAAATTTTTCAGCTTTTTTTGTTGATTATAAATTCATTTGAAAAATCATCTAAGCATTCTCAAGTGACTCCGAACTAATTGAGCCAGTTTTTGGATTGAACTGATGAAATGTTGGCTAGACTAGGAAGACCGATGGTGGAAATAAATGAAAACCAAGGATTTTAACCTTCTTTTAAAAGGAACCGTGATGGTTGTCTTTAACTTCTATCTTTACTAGCGAAGTCAAACACCCCCATTACGGACACCAATGGGACAGGCCATACTGTTTGCAGTGCGTAGCGAATCAACTTCCGTTTTGTGGTGAATCGACTGCATAATGAGGTTGAAACCCCTGCATGTTTCGACATGTTTTATAGCGAATTGATGTATGTATGTAGGGAAACGATGAGATGTACGGGTTGTATGACTTTTAGTGCCTTGTGACTACGTATATACCATTACTCTCCTACGCCACGTTGTTAAAAAAATCATTTACAATCTGTAATGAAATTCTATGGTGTTACCATTAAAAGGGAACCCCTTTGGAAAGATTTTCCGTAGTACTGTTGATTTCTAAGGATTTTATACATAGAAAGTTGAATTTTCTTTTTTAAGTTTTCTTTTGACCACTATTAGAGGTAAAAGGCGAGTTGGTGACCGCTGTCCGTAGAAGGGAGGTGTCTGTCCAGGTGTCCCTGAAGTAAATGTTCGATTGTAAGTACGCTTTGGCCTACATGCGAGTCAATAAATGTGTATGGAGACAACAATATCAGCGGCAATATCAAACACGTATTCTTAATTATCGTCTTGTTAGCTAAAGAGACGTTTTCAGGCACTAAAGCTCATAATCACACCCGTCTATTAATATACCTTATTAACTTGCTGATGTATCATGAAGCTGTCTATAACTCCCCAAAGACATGTACAGCCAAAGTTACATTCCTGAAACACGATAATTGGACACAGGCTCACGCTAACGTAATTTACCTACAATAAGGAAAAGGCGAGAATTTCTAGCTCTCCTCTGCGTCCGTCAAGATTTCAATGAATCTGTCACCGGATCTGAAAAAGAGAATAACAGACGTTTCAGCATGTTGCTGTCTCTGACAACTTTTAATGTAAACAAATTTCAGCTGAACACGAGTGACAGTGCAGAATATTATTACGGATATGCTGAAAGAGTATTTGAAACATATGAGTATAGTAATGGTGTTGAATTAAATGCACTTTAATAAAAAATCTCCAGATGTCAAGTCCTAAAGGAAGGCTTTCAGCCGTTGTACCCGTCGGCTGGCGTTAAGATTAGGGAGCTTTAGCAACGACGACGGTGACGGCAAATAGGACGTCAGGAAAGCAATCGCTTTATTACGCAAAACAACAACTTTGCACGTGCATCACGCTTTTTTGTACATTTCTTTACCGTCCTTGCACGACTACGACGTGAAAATGCCTAATTGCAAGTTTTATGGAGGACGTAAACAAGCGAAGAGGAATCTCTTTTTCTCTCTCTAAACTTGAGTGCAGGCTCAAGAAATCAACTCCAGGGAAATTCGCCTGCACTTGCCATTTTAAGCAAATTTGAATAAACGCGACAAAGATTGAAAAAACGGGAATTCATTTTAAAACCGACGTTTTCGCTGCAGTTGGCGTCGTCGATGCTAAAGCTTCCTATTATTTTGGGTAGAGTCATCTGCAACATAAGAGTATAACCTTCGTATTTGTCCACCGAAAATCATTTTATTGCTTTCGGTAAGCTAAAAACAATGAAATTCTATCAGGAAAATTCCACGGCTATACCCGCATGATGATAACAAATTCACCCTTAGTGTAAACATTAATTGTGTTTAAGACCATGTAATCCTCTAAGGCATCACCTCTGATCAGGTGCGAGGCTATTTATCTGTTTTCCATAAACATTTAACGGCGAGGTATTTTTTAAACTGTACGTAGAAGACCCTTTTTGCTTAGAAAAAGAAAAAGAAAATAACTAGATAAGTTACCGAGTGAAGCTCTTAAATAGTGAAAGAAAACATGATTGCGAAATACACATGTACAATAAGTGGAATACAGATTTTAAATTTTCTTATAAAGAACCCTTGGAATGCTTAAATGTTTCACACATGTTTTGATCAATGATGGACTAATTTGGGCGGTTAAAATAGCATTCGGCCGGTTGGTGGGCTAACTTCAAATCTTGATAGAAAAAAAGAATTCAAAGAAAAGAATAGATTTGAGCACTTAGACTTTCTAGACGGATGGATATAGCAAGCAGACTGAATGGCAAAATTTTCTCATTCCACTTAAAACTGAGCTAGAACTAGCTAGTTAGGTGATCATCAGATAAATACCTAGTGATCAGGTAACTGTTAAATGTGTTTCTTGCAGACCAAATTACTAGCGATTATCGTAAAAATATATTTAATGTCCTAGAAACCTCACTGAGTATATGTATGCCCCTACTTTCTAGCCTGCAAAGCAGGCGTATTTTGGAGCGCGATCCATGAATTGTTTTCAGGAATGACGTTGCACCGCTATCTTGGACGTTAATACTACCAGAGAGTTGGGACGAGTCAAAAACTGATTTTAAGGGAGAGGTTGATGGTTTTCCGTTGCTTTTTTTAAGATGGCAGCCACGATCAATGTACCTCCGAGTTTTCGTTAAAAATTTTATGCTCTGCAGGCTACCTACTTTCTAATACGTTTATGTATAAAATAAGCTGAGATCTGCGCAATGCCCTTAGCAACTGAGATTAAAGCAGTACGATCGATTAAAGTTAGAAAAAAAAAAGCCAAGCTTAGATGGTGACTTCCTTTCATTTGTCTTAACAAGATTTACACGCCGGATATCTTGAGGGACGTCGACAGCTAACTTCCATGCTGGTACCGCAAATACTAAAGCTATAGAGAAGAGAACGCGAGTAGTCTGAGGGTAAAGCCAAAGCCGGGCAAAACAGTGAGTTACAATAATTCATACACACCTTTTTTTTTCATGCATCGACAATCAGTCTTTACCAAAATCGGGTTTTAATTACGAACACTATAAAAAACGGACAGCATACCAGTTCTCCAGTGATCTCAGAATAGCCTGGATAAATTCAGGGGCTAGAAGATTTTAAGAGGTCTTGTAGGCAAAGAAAAAAATTAAATTGCGTTCACCACAAATGAGACAGATTACTTAAGACTATTGTTGAAATATTATCTTTCAAAAAACATGGTTGCGATCCAGCTGGCCTGGGGTCTAAGTATTAGTATTAGCAGTATTTTAAGTTGCTATTTTATGATAGACATCTCATGCATCCAGTACGCTGATTGTGTTTAATTTTTGTTCGCAAAATATGAATTGAGCCCCTTCTGAAGTATTAAACTCTTGATAATTTTATATTTCAAGGATCACCTAACGTCTAGATTTCGATATCTTTTCTTGTCATGTATCTTATTATACAGTGGATTAAGGACTGATCTGGGAAAAATCCTTTTTTTTTCTCCTAGCATCCGCGGTATTTGCTTAATGCACCATATTTGCTTTAGTGCACTGCAAGCAGCGCTGTGGTGATAAGAAATCTTGGACAGAATACTGAAAATGCCCGGGGGGGGGGGTACTTGGGTAAATTTTTCCTGGGTATGTGCCGCTGGCCTCTCAGAGCCCCTACCCCATTGTAGTCTATTCTGTGACCAATTATAGACCCCATCTTAGTCACCTTTGGGAAAATATGTAATTTTCGCGATTCCAACTTAGTCACTTTCTATTTTAATGAACTGAACCATTTTTAAATCTAATGAAGAACAATTTACTTTTCATCTGCAGTACAAACATTCTGGTACGTTTGCCAACGGTAAATATGAAGAACTGTCTTACCCAAAAATTCAGGAAATGAGCGACCCCATTTGAGTAACTCTATTGAAAATACGACCCCATTATAGTCAATCCACTCGTGAAAATGCGACCCCATCCAGCGGCACATCCCCATTAGCCTCTTATAAGGAAGTAACCCCCCCGGGTGAAAATGGAACAGGA
The DNA here is from genome assembly GCA_038088405.1 of Porites divaricata. Lineage (NCBI taxonomy): Eukaryota > Metazoa > Cnidaria > Anthozoa > Scleractinia > Poritidae > Porites > Porites divaricata. Next base: position 19,265,350 of record JBBMOI010000003.1, read on the forward strand.
AACCCCCCCCCCCCCGAAATCAAACATGCATGAGGCCTCTCAAAAGCCAAAACGCGTCATTTTCCATCCTTGATGATTTGGAGGGGAGGGGTTGGGTTAAGATAGGGTTTCACCTATAGCTGGGAATCCGCCAAAAATTTCAGTGTAAACTGAGAATGTGTTTGCAAAATGCGAGATCAGTTCTTAGACAAAAAAGTCACGTCATAGATTCCACAAAAAATAAACTGGGGGTAAGGGGCAATATGCGTAAGAGAAAAGGAAGGGAAAGCATTCATTTTCCAGTTTAACCTGTTTTTTTTACTTTAGTAGAATTGCTAATGGGCCAACCTTTTTTAACTGTACACCTCAAGTAGAATTGAAAGTGGAAAATATTTGCTGAAATTATTTTCATGCCAAAAAAACGAAAACAACCAGTAACTACTTTAAATAAATGAGGAACTCGACGTGCTTATCAGCTGGTCCAATTATTGCTGATGAGCAACAAATAAAAAGGAAACCCGAGTTTATTCGAGGAAGCATATCGAAGTCACCAACTAATTAGATAGTAATGAAAGAGTGATTTCAGGTTTCGGGCGAGAGAAATTTCTCAAAAGCTTTGATTTTGTGTCGCTCCTCTGTGATTGGCTGAAAAATCACACGCGTTTCTATCTCAATCAGCCAGGAGTGAAAACCCAAACCCGCTCGCGTGCCTTGCTCAGATGCGTTTCCCGCGCATGGTTGCAAGTACTCGCTTCGAACTATGATCGATTCGTTTTCTCTTCTGCGACTGCTTTTATTGGCCAGTGTGATAACTTTGATTTAAGTTTCGCGGCAATCGTTCAAAACAGCTCAAATTTAGCTACCGACATCCCTTTGCCTATCTGTTATTTTCCCTTATCGATGAAGAAAACTAAGGACTTCTCTCCAAAATCTGTCAAAAGTGACGCGAAAACACTCGCCCTGGATAAAATGAGCTGATAAGAAAAATTGTAATTTTAAGTAGTTTCGAGAATTTCGGTAACCTCTAATTTGAAACTGCGGTTTTCTTCATAGTAGTGTATTTTGATCAGAGATAAGGAAAAAAAACATTTAAAGTCTAACCGCCGAGAAGTCCTTTGTTGTTGTAAGATGAAGTGAGTTATAAAACTGTTTGAATTTGAGTAATTTTTTGGGGGATGCACAATGCAAGGTACTGAACATGTCAGAAGGAACAATTGACCCAACTGAATAGTCCACAAAAGAATAACAGAAGAAATTTTAATCATTACAAGATTGTCCGCAGGATATGTAACCTTAGAAGGCAGAGTCTAAAGCAATTATCTGCCGCAGCCAGAGGCAGTAACTAGATGATAGAAAAGGGAAGACTTTACGTCTATAAAAATTAGTACACAGCGATCGCACTTTGCATCATCATGTCTACAGGAATGAGAAAAACAGTTTTAAAACTCTCCGCTTTTCAGAAAATCAAAAGGAAAGTAAGTGAAGACAGAGGAAGCCGTAGAAAGGAAGAAGAAAAGCCGGCACCTGAAGAGAGACTAGCGCGGAGAAAGAAGCAAAGCCTATCGCTCGACCCGCAGATTCTGCTTCAGTGGGCCTCGACGCATAACGACGTGGAAACGCTAAAACGCGTGGTGGAGTCAACCGGCGTAGATCTTAACGAGCCAGGCGTGGATGGCTTTTTTCCATTGCACCGCGCTGCGAGTACGGGGAGTTATGAATGCCTTCAGTACCTCGTAACCAAAGGCGCGCAGCTTGATGTGTGTGATAAAGAAGGTACTACACCGTTAGACGTTGCCGTAAACGAAGGGGAATTTGACTGCGCTCGCTTCCTGATCGAAAGAGGAGCGAATATAAATCACATTCGCGATGGCTTTGTAGACAAGGATTTGATCAGAAAAGAGCGGTCCATGAGTCACTGAATCGCTTCCACGGTATTTTCAGCGGTTTACCGATGGAAAACCAGGCAATCTACGTTGTTTTCAATTATGCAAGCTCGCTCACTCAACCCTAATTGAAGGATCCTAATTGAAGAAAACATCTTTATCTTCAGTTGAGGAGAAAGATCAAGATAAGTACAGTGTTTGAAATAATATTTTCACAAACATCTTTGTAACAAAAAAATGGAAGCTAATGGAGTCATGTAAACATTGACGTCATTATTAAGCGTAAAACTCAGTGGACATTTTTTGCTAAAATTGGCAAAACTAACCATGTGTTTTCCTAGTTTAGTAACTTGTCTTGAAAGTTTAAACTAGCCATTCGGTCTCAGTGATTAAGAGGTTTTGAGGTATTTTCACGCAAAAGAATCCACTGCTACGGTCACGTTCGACTTTGATTACTACATTTGTTAACTGATGAGGTCATCCTGCGTGCTTGTTTCAGAGTTGTGCACATGTGTAAAGTACCTGTTGCTTAGGGAGCTCCCTCATCAAATTGTTAGTCTAGATTGCAGATGGTAGACTTGAAAATTAACCCGAGAGGATGTCAAACATGTTAAAATGGGTAATGGGTGTGTTCCTTATTATTGTTACCCTTGACGACTACACAAAATATACTTCACGTAATTTAATCAATATAAGAGAGGTCAATATTGACCACTCCAGAAAATACCATAACATACCATAATGCTCTTTGTTTGTCACCCCAAAATTTTGCATGAGCATTGTTTTCAGTTTCTCTTGGGAGTTAAAATGGCCCCAAGAGAAACTGAACACAATGCTTATGGAAACTTTTGGGGTGACAAACAAAGAGCATTATGGTATGTTATGGTATTGCCAAAGGAGTCCAAATCTCCACTGTCACACGCCGCACGCATATTTCCCTGTAAACTTCATTGAAGGCAAATTTGAATACCCGTAGCAACATGCGTTATGGAAAAGAGGCGGTGCTTCTCATGCTTCTGTTACTAAGATAAATGTTTCACTCAGTGATGCGACCATTCTGTGGCAACAATTGCTGAATTTTATAGCGCTTAGTCTAATAATAAAAAATAAAAATCTATGACCTGATGGCTTAACGGGTTCCAGACCCCCTGAGTCCTTACTCAGATCTCGGAAAGGTTTACATGGTGAACTTAAGTAGAAAAACAGTATCTAATCTTTCAAGAACACTCTGAAAAATTGTTTCAGTAATTCTTATAGTGACATTGATTTCTTAAGGGAAGACTTACGGTATTAGTAGCCTAAATTATAGCTGACTTTCAATATTTAAGATTATTGTACATGCATTAGCTGATTTCCTGGTGTGAAGGTCCGCTGGTTTGTTGACTTGCCGTTATTTCATTTCGTTCTTTATTTTGAATAAAGTTGCTTACTGTTTTGGGGGGATTAAGAATTACAAACATCAAGCTTAAAAAATTGAGGGTAGATTATATTTATGAAGATACAGAAACAGTGGTGTATTCCCTCGTGCAACCTTGACGGGCGGTAATAAATTCACCATGGTTACCAAAACTGAGTTATAGGAGCTAAGAAAAATAACCTTATCTGAAGGATATTTGACAGTTGAATGCAAGTGAATCATTTCATTTTTTTTGTGCACATTCGATACTCTTTTGAACTGAACTGTAAGTAGGCTATGTTTTATTCGAGTTTAGGCCCCGGGGGAGGTTGTGACATGTTCGTTAAAATTCTTTTCTCCAGTTCAGATCTGAACCGCTCTATCTGAAACGACAAATCACTAAAACGATGGCAACAACAAGAACTCCAGACTCCAAACCTTACCATATTTCAGACGCTAACATTTCAAATCTATACCCAGTTCAGTCTACAAAGGGGCAAAATTTTCACACCCGTTGGTATCGCACATACCTGCAGGACCTACAGTCAACTCCCAGTCACTCGAATCCTCTATGACTCGAACCTCCCGCTAACTCGAAGCAATTTTCATTTCTCTTCAGATCATTTTTATATAGAGCGATTTTCGTATGACCTTGAAATGAAAACGCGCGAAGAAAACAGAAACAACAGACGAATGGAAATAGAGCGATTTGATTGGTTTATCGAACGGATACAAACGCGCGTGGCTTTTGGTTGGTTAAGCGAACGCTCGCGTAAGAAAACTTCATGCCCGAGAACTTTCTAGAAATCAATGGATCCTTCGCTTTGACGTCATACTGCAACACGATTGGCCAATCGAACAATGCCTTCTCCATATTAGGGTTTTCTTTGGCGGGAAAACGAAGAGTCCATGGCCATGTTTTGATCTTTTCATCCATTGGCTTATGAAACAGATGACGAACACTTACCGAAACCATTTTTCAAGGTCATACGAAAATTGCTCTAATTTTACCCTCGATAACTCTTACTCCTGATAATTCGCACCTTTTTCCACTTCCCTTGAAGGTTCGAATTATCGAGAGTCGACTGTATATAGCTTATTTCAAAAGAAAATAATCCGATCTCTCTTCCATGTTTAAAGAGAGATCACTCCCCCCTGGTCCTCCCAGCTTTTAAACGCTAAACCTCTTATTATCAGGAGCTTCTCACAGATCCTATTCTAATCATTCCCAAGCGTCTTAAGGCTTTATCCATTATCTTATTAGATCGGATAATACAGTGTTCACGGATTAGCAATGTGTATTTCCTTTCATTGCTTCAAAGACAGACTGTATCACGATAAGAGAGTCTCAATATTTTGAGGTATCCTCACAAGCAAGGCACGAAGCAATCCGAAGTACTCAAACCTTTCACTTTCTTTCCTAGTTACATTGAGCTAAGAGGGCAAATATCCGCGTTTGCCCTGGTTATTTTCGAAAAGGGTTGACAACATCCTAGGAATCTAGTGTTCGTTCGATGTAGGTGCCGTATTTCAGCTACAACCCTTGGGTCGCCCTCTTTTAGTACTTATCAGATGATCCCAAGAGTGTTCAATATCAAGATTTAAGATAGATCACAAAGTCTATGTACGTATCTATTTGTAAAATACCGAAGAACCAAAACAAACATGCGAGAGTACTGTCGAGGAGTTTTCCTCCAGTTGAATGGATAAATCACATGATTTTATCCAGAGACACAAGCTGCAGTACTCCATCAAGCGTGTCTGTGGGAGTGACGGGTTTAAAAGGGTGAAAAGTTTGGACTTCGCGGTATTTGAAATGACCCCTGAGGAGGAAAAAAAATCAAACTTCAACGGTCGAAACTCGAGAGCGTTAAAAATCACTCAAAACTTCAAAACTCGATTATTTGTGGCCTTAAAATCTAGTTAACAGCTTAGCTGGCATGAGATTTGACCCATGAACGTGCCAAGTCCACGTGGCAAACATAGGGACAGAATCAGATCATCTTTCAATTCCATTCCATGATATTTACTGCTAGCCTTTTCCACTTCATTCCGGCTTCATTCCCTTGTTTCCTTATTAACTGGGGTGCTGTACTTATTGAACATCCACTTGTCTTTTATCAGAAGATATTATAAGACTAAGACCGACTACTGGGCAAATTTGGCGGTCAAAACATTTTGTCCACTGTGTGACGAGACCTTGATATATATCGAGAGACCTTACTGTTCTCGCTGTGTGTACTAAACCACAACTGTCGTGGCACTGTAGTATTCAGTTGTGGAACCGTGGGGTTGGACCAGTTGGGTTCATTTGTTTTTCAAAATTTGTTTTTAGAGAATTTACGGACGCGGTAAATTTGTCATTATGCTTCATCTAATAGTTCTTTAGAAGAATTCAAGAGTGACCCAAAAAAGGAAAGATAAGGAAAATGCATGCCTTCAGGCCAGGCGTTACTTATACAATTTTTTTGGTTAGAGTGCAACTGTATGTTCAGGCTATTTTTAGGACGGTATTTTTTGAACGCTCGTATTAAGAAAACATCCTCATACCTGAACAACCTATATGTCTGTATTAATTGACCCTGATCATAGTTATTAACGTGGAATGGTTATGAAACCCGTTAGAATCCCTTGTTATATGTTTTTGTTACCTTTTTTGGACCTGATCGTGCACAACGTTCAATAGCATTCCTATCATTTGGAACTTACAGACCAATAAAAACATCGCATTAATTTATTCAGTCATAATTTGTGAACAAAAAACAAAGGATTGTGCATATCAAATTTAATGGCTTGATGTTTCATCGCTTCGGAAGTTTCATTTTTTTTTCTTCAAATTTTGTACCTTTTTTAATCAGGGACATCAGGGCATAGTTAGTGGAGAAGACTGGTTATGAAAGCCGACAAACATAGCTAAACATCAAAGTTGAAAACAACGGTTTTTTGGTTTATGTTGGAAGCTCCCTGACCGTGCGTAATATAACAATAGAAATCTACATATCTGGAAGGCAGGTCAGCCTAGCAAGGGGGCAACCCACACAAGACAGATGAGAATTTTATTAGTTTAAAACACAAATTCAATCTCTTCAGCCATATCAACAACCCCATACCGACCCTGACAATAAGCCTTTTGTAAGCCTTTTGTAAGAATCCAAGAACTCTTAGACAAGCCTTCTAGGAGGAAGGACTCTTACACAAGCCTTCTGTAAGTATCTTACACAAGCCTTGTGTAATGACTCTTACACAAGCCGTCTGTTAGTCATACACAACACAAGTGTTAAAGAAGGCGTTCGTAAGAAGGACTCTTATAATTATAAATTAGCTATTTTAATTAAAGTTGGTTATTTAGAGACGCAACAACTAAAATAGGGTAATTTTGTTGAAGTGGAATATATAAGGTACTTTATATTATATTCTGCTATTGTTTTTATATAAGGGTCTATGCCCAGCTGCTAAGAATGACCCCCACCCTTTTACACTTGCTCGGATTACACAGCATCTGATTATTTATACTCCAACTGAGAAAATGATTTACCAGGTCTGCTGACGTGTCTGAATCTTTCCATACGGGGGCTACTATAGTAGAATCATCGGCATATTTGAAAAGCACGGGTGTGTCATTCATAAAAACCTCCAGGTCATTGAGGAAAACATTAAATAAATATGGACCCCCCACACTTCCTTGTGTGGTCCCCTTATTAACACATACCCAGTCACAAGAATGACCATGCGCTGTTGTCTGTTACTCAAAAAACTATGATACCAATTAATTATATAGGGGTTCAAGCGTAACTGTGTCAACTTTGCAGATAGAAGGTTATGTTTAATAGACCCTAAATACTGTCTGAAGCAGCTTCAGTACAGTTATTTCCAGCAAATCTCTTTAAAACTTTTATTTTGTCCCTTTGGAAAAAAAATTTAAGAGGAAAAACTTTTTAAAAACAGGCAACATGCTGGAACTTTGTGCGTTCTAAGACTGAATATGTTGATGTCCATTAAAGCTTTTGTGCTTTCTTTTTACCAGATATTACGGTGTTTATATTGTATAAAATTTTACAATACAGTTTGAAATAGACAATGATGAGATTAGAAAAAGATTACAGATGTTAATTTAAGCCCAGCAGAAGTAAGTAGAGAATTTATGTGGTCGCTACTTGGGTAATGATCGCGTACAGTAAAGAGGACGCTAAACTGGATTTACCAGGCGTATTTTGCAGTGCGAACGATCGAATGTTCTCCTGCCATCTCGGACGTTCATACTGATAGAGAATTGGGGGAGTTAAAAATTCATTCCAAGACAGAGGTTGACGGGTCAAAAAAAAGGAGGGGGAGGGGGGAAGGAGAGTTTTCCTTTTTTTTCTCCCCGCCCCTCCTCCCTTAGTTTTTAAATTGCTTTCAAGGTACCTCTGAGAATCGTAAAAAAAAAAAAAACAAAAAAAACGTCTGCATTGTAAGCTGCATGCGGTAACCGTTCTCGAACGTTTTGGCCACAAAACCAAATACGGAAACCTGTTCCTTCTCCCGCAGACCACCGAGCGGACCACCGAGCAAACAAAACAAAAGGGGGAATTCGCAAGTCTGGGTTTTCGTTTTTTAAGCGAGAAAAATTTGTTGGCGCGACGGTATTAGCTTTGCCTTAGCTGCTACAATGCTTGCTCCGTCCCCGATTCGAGCGAAACACTTAGGTTGACAGGAAGGTCGTGGGTAGTCACTTTTTGTGCTCTGGACCACGTTGTACCATCGGGGTCGGTTCTCAGGCCTGTTGTTTATTTTTTAATACAACACTAAACAATGAGGGGAGCATTGGAGAAAACATATTACACTTCTATCATGAAACATATTATTTATCGTGACATGTGTATTTATTATATGGCCGTCTCAAAAGGACTGGAAACAAACAAATTCAAGAAATTGATTGGCTAAAATCGATCTTGACCGCGGTCTAGATTTTCCCATCTAGACCAGCATCTAGACCGATCTTGTTGTAACCAAAGAATATGAAAAAAAATGGCTTGTTTGTAGTTATTTTTGTCCCGTTTGGACTGGAGACCATGGCCAGTGACAGAAGAAAGCCAGCTAAATGCTTGAGCCCGCACAGGGAAGCAAACAAAATTATTTATGTTTTTGTTCTTTTGCTTTCTTGTTTGGCCATATAATAAACACCTTATTAACCGAGCTAGGACGGTCTGTATGGGAGAATCTTGACCTCGGTCGCTGGTACCGACCTCACTGCGTTTGGTCTGTAATGGCGACCTCGGTCAAGATTCTCCCATACAGACCTCCCGCTCGGTTAATAAGAGCTAAAAAGGAGTTAATAGTTCTGAGTTTCGTTTGTCGTTTGTCTCACTATAGTCACGAAGGTCACGCGTATACGTAAAAGTTGAACCACGCTCAACTTTTACGTTTACGCGTGGCCTTTCATACATTGCTTCTATTTCATTTAAGCACGTACCTTTTACGTGCGTTAGCATGGAAAAATTATAGAGCTATACCACCGGATAAATCCTTATCTAGAGGATAAGTATTAGGGGGAGAAATAATCGTTTAGTTACTATAGTATTAGTCGGTATTAGGTGCGTCATATATCGGCAAAGTAAACACAGTTGCATCAAAAACATAATTTATTTACTTTCAACTATTAACAGAGCATGAGTTTTGAGATTATTTACAGCTGGAGTGAATATACATAGAGGATATTACACGGTGGCGCGAAGATATGAATTTTATTTTCGAGTGGCAAAACAATATTTTACGAACGAGCGCAGCGAGTGAGTAAAATATTGTTTTTGCCACGAGAAAATAAAATTCATATCTTCAAGCCGCCGTGTAATGTTCTTTTTATTATATAGACAAAAAGACATCGATAAAATTATAGAGGGAAATGACCGAAATTACGTCATCCATAAACTCACTAGTGAGATTATGGAAAATAAACCACTCGGGTCCCGGATGTAGCGTTTATGAATTTTACGAGTGGTATATTTCCCAGTAAAACACTCGTGTCTATATAATAAAATGAGTTACAAACTGATCGCAAGTCACAACTATTATAAATAAAACAGCAAAGAGCGAGTTCATTAAGCAGAATGGAACTATAACTAAGGAAATAAGGCTAAACTAATTTTTTTTTTAAATTAACAAAGGATGATTTATTAATGTGAGGGGGGTTAAAACTAGAATAACAAGGGTAGGGTGAGGTGCTATTGAGCAGGCTGTCCGGTCCCCCCTGGCTGAATCTCTTCAGATTCACTGGGTATCTCATCTTTAGGAGGGGCTCCTTCAGCTTCAAGGGCTTGTTGCCTTGTTAGAAGATCCTTGAATTCCTGTTCCCGCTCCAGCTCGTGCTCTCTCGCTGCGTCTTTCACCTCTCGTGTCACAAAAGCCCAATGATTGCTTGGCGTCTCTGCTTTATGCGAATCCACTTCTGTTTTGGCTACAACCTCACACTCTCGTCCAAACGGCGTTCTAAAATACATAAGGGTCAGGTCAGAGATTGTGGGGCCTAAGCGACCTCAAGAACAGGCACAAAACCAGCCTGGTCCAAAGGCGTTCTCTCTTGCCCTGTCGTCCACCGGCGCAAATGAGAAAAGGGAACGTTCCGGTGGCTTTTCGGTGACGTCACGGGTCACAGTACGGTCCACGTTTGACCGAGCCGAACCCTGGGTACCAGAGGTTTTTTTCTGGCGTGCGACGAGGAGCTCGTACCAGGCTGGCACAAACAACGAAACAGAGACAATTTTGGACATCTCTTAACTGTTGTCTGGAAACTGAAGACGTGATTAAATCGACGGTTTGGTGGAGAAGGTGTAAGCAAGAAGTTTAATTTTACTTTCAGTATGTGAACTTGACACAATCCCCTACAAACATGGCCAGTTCAGCTCATAGACAATTCAGCTGAGGCAGGTGAGTGTTTTCTGAAAAATGTTTTTGTCTGGTTCTTGACTATGCAGGAAAGCAGATATCAGTATGAGCCACTGAAATCTAAAAACAGAAAACAACTAAAGGAAACAAAACTAAAAAAAATGAAGATGTGTAACAGTAAGTGTTAATTTGCACAAAACATTTTAAAGCTTGCTGCAAAGAACTAGCGACTTAACAATCACTTATTTTTTTTTCAGTATGTCCTTTTTTCTGCTACAAAGCAGTGATCGATTTTCAATGCCAAACTTCTCTTACCACAGGCAGCCCAAACTCAGTATGAGAGTTTAAACATTACCGTCGGTGGCATCTAAGCGTGAACACGAGACAAAAAAAACATGTTCTAATAGGGTGCCAGACTTGACGTGTTTAGCCGCCAAACATTTGAAGTTTGACAGCCATTAAAGCAAACTGTCGCGCCAAAGGTAAGTTGTTTATATGTTTATGATCAGCGGTCATATTTCATTTTTCTCAACTTTCAGGTATATTTCTCGCTCAGAAACAGCACACTTGATATGACTCCAGAAATTATTCTTAACGTCTCAAAATTCTTGCAAAGAATATTTTGTTTATCGAAAACAAATCAAGTCGACAACAGCCGCCGACTCCAAACTTCGAATGTCTGGCGGCAAAACATGTCGTGTTTGCACTTAATTACAACATGTTATTTCCTCATGTGTACACGCTTAGATGCAACCGACGGTAATATGTGGTACCATATTGCGCTGCGTCTTCCTCAAATGGCCGTATCAATGATTTCAAAACTCTCATGCTGAACTTGGGCTGCCTGTGCTGTTACATACCTAAATGAATACTCCGGCAAGGCTGCAAGATTCTGATTGGTTTTGACGTGATTCAGTATGATTTTCGTGTTTGCCTACCAGGAGAAAAAAACAGAAGAAAAATAAATTCCAGCCATCAGCAGGGGTCATGGGCTCGTGACTATGACAACCTGTTATTCTCTCGTATACAGTGTGCTTAAGCTTGCGCGCAAAGGGGATATCGTGAGAGGTCATGCGCAAGCTTCGCCCCTTGTTCGCGCGTCCTCGCGTGGTTCGCTTTGCTCGTCACCCGCCCTCGTAGTAACCAACCCATGGATAGCGGAACATCATATAGTTTGGTGTTCTATAACTTAATATAGGAATGCTACTCAGTCATCTACATCTCCGCAACCATTAGAAACGAGTAAAGTGAATCGCTTTCTTATTATACACTTAATTTACAATGGCCATGATGGCCATGTAAACAAGGTGGGCTTCACTGTCCAGGTATTCAGATGGTAAAGTGAATGAGTGTATTTTGCGTCTTCTACCGAACAATGCGTGTTACGAGTTGAACTTATCAACAGTTGGTTAAATTTGGCGAGATTCCTCTCTACCTCAGACTCCTACCTGAGATCCAATAGTTTCTTGAACGTCCCGTTCGCCAACGTCTTAACGAAACGAAACGAAACAAGCGCTACAGATGTATTTAACGCGTTCTTTCAACTATGATACGTAAAAGTCCGGACGATACACATAATTATGTATAACTCGTTCGTTAAACCATTGATCTGGTTAAAGAAGTTGGGAACTGACCTAACACGTTAACGTCTGGCAAACAGGGCCCAGTTGCTCGAAGCATGGTTAGCGTTAACCAGCGTTTAATACCTTGACAACGTATTGGTTTTGATACTGCTTAACCAATGGTTAAAGCTAAGCATGCTTTGAGCAACTCAGCTCTGGTGGGCCCAGGACGTTAGCGAGACAGCTCATTGGCGACACGACAGTAAATCGAAATCTTACCGGGACTGGCATTCCTTCTGTCTCTGGGCGATCTTGTGGATTAAAACAAAGAATTTTCCTGAAAAGATAATGCATAGTGAGTGGTATTTATTTTTTTCTCTTGAGTTCTCTTCTTTCTGTAGTTACCAGTTTAAAGTCATTTCGAAGATCGTTGTCCTGCATCAGGGTGAAATTTTGCATGCTTGATTATTTTTCGTAATATTGTTTTGGGCTCATTGCCCTGACATGCTCGGTGCTGCGATTGGCTGAAAAAACCTCTCGCTGCTAGTAATTCAGCCAACTGGATCCGTATTAAAGCTGACACAAAAATTCTTTCAGTAGTTCGCATGTGTTTTCCAAGCTTGGCATCGGCTACATACACTTTTTATAATTTCTTTGGCTTTTTTAGTTCCCCTTAGTAGATACCGTCTTCATCAGGAGCCCATCAAATTCATTCATTTCTCCAATTCCTGCAACTTTATTTTTCGCTCATCTACCTACGACTTTATGAAAAAAAGCCGTTTTTAAAATAAACTCTGGACGGTGTGAGTACAGGTGCCTTTCAAGTCTTTCAAGGATGGGATGATTCCTCTCTCCATCACATTTTTGAAACCAAAAATTTTAGGCAAGAAGGCCTTTTTTCTACGAAAAATAGCCTTATCTGGGGAGTGAAATTTGAAACAAATTCACTTTTTTACCCGGAAAAATTTTTTTTTTTTGAAAATATTGAAAATCTTGGGAAAATTGTACATGAATGGAACGGTCATCTAGAAATTTTTAGCTGTCCTCAAGTAACAGAAAATTCTAGGCGATATTTGCCTCTCCGAACAGATATTTTACAGAAAACAGTCTTTGGGTGCCCCTGACCATGAAAGGTCTCTAATTGATTAAAGCTAGTGAATAACGAATGCGTGTGCAAAATCATCGTGAGAAGATGCGCTGAGCTGCAGGCAATTTTCGCCCTTACTTTTACTATATCTGGGAAAACTATTTAACAATTATTCCACGAGCCCGAATGGGCTATTGACTCAGCGGCCATAAGGGGGACAGGAATAATAATTGTTTTAGTTAAAATCCAACTAGTTGGTCAAAAATATCGAGACAAAACAACATTAGCTAGCAAAAAGCGATTCAGCCGCTATTGTTTTGGTTTTCAAAGCTGGCGCTTTTCGCTACTAGCGGGCTATAACATATAGCCTAGTAGTAACCAATCAGAATGCAGCATTGATCATTGATCATAGACCACTAGTTGGATTTTACTAAACTAATAAGAGACAACTCCCAAGTGTTCTCACCAGTGACACATGAAAGTCGCATTATCAACAAGAGTCACTAATTGCTGTCTTGACTTCTTTGCACATTCGTTAAATGATGTTCTGTCACTCTTTAACTTGAGCTGTAAAGTGAAAGGATATAGGGTATTGCCATGTTAAAGTGACCAAAAAAAAAAGAAATCACTGAAATTGGTCCAAAATAGGCATTATTACAGAGTATTAAAAGTAAAAAATTCTTACATCTCCTCCAACTGCAGGCAGCGTGCTTAGGATGAATGGTTCATTATATCTTAACACCTCACCTTTATCCCTAGGCCTAGTCAAAAAAAGGAAAAAACAAAACAAAACAAAAAGATGATACCATCAGAGCGGACTAACTGCGTTCATTGTTAGCTACTGTTATCTGCTGAGTACTTTTTAACATAAAACTAAGAACTGTAGGATATTCTTTTCCTGTAAACTCTAGCTTAAGCAAGGCAAGACAACAATTTTTTTCTTAATCCAGATAAGTGAAGAATTTGCTACGTTCAGCCTCTTACTGGGACCTGAGCTCAAACCATCTACATAATTAAGGTATACTGACTGACTGACTGATTACTTACATGCATCCAAGTATCACAAATGTATTTCGAATGCAAGGATCAGTTGATTTGGATGCAGAGACATCACAGGGTCCAACCAATTTCTTCTCATCATGCATTTTGCTCTCTGCCATGTTTGCAGAAAGGGTGGATTCTGTTGATGGATTGTATAAGCAAACTATGTCTCCAAAATGGAGGTAGCCATCATGAGACACTGATAGACTGACCTGTGGAGACATGACAAATTCTCGTATTGAGTAAAGATTTTGCTCAGCCCATGAAGCCCTGAATTAAATCTCAATGTGAATGTCCTATCTGGAACAGGTCAATTCACTCTCAGTGAACTGGACTGGCAATTGCCCCCATGGAAATTTAAGTCAGTCCACTCAGGCCCTGCCTTTATTCGATTTTGTTAATGCCACAATACAGGATTTTTGTTTTTTAAACACCAATTTAACCCAAAAGCAATTCTCAATGCACCTATCAATGTCTTTTGCACCAGAGAGGGATAGTTGGCACCCAGTGAAGGGGGGAAAGGTGTGTGCCACCCAGGGTCTTAAACCCTCACCCTATTTAAGGATAACACAAACAAAAATTGACAGTCCCTATTAATTCTAAGGCTAAAACCCAAAAAATGACACCCTATTCAAAAAGAAAAAAAAAACAACAACACAAAAACCAGTGGCAGAAAGGGTCTGGATGACTCTCCCCCGCCCCCCACCCCCCGTTATCTCAAGGTCTGGACCCGGCATTGCAAACCTTTCCTAAATCTAAGGAATATACCTATCTAGCAGGGCTTGGGCATTTCTAGGGCCATCCCTGGGCTATCAGAAATGTCACACATCTCCTGAGTAACCTGTTAAATAATGCTGTTTTATCTCCGTAAATTCATGGTGGCAAAGCTGGGGTTTTCCGTGATGCGAGATGGGTGCTGAATTATCAGTTTGATGCATGATATACGTTAAGCACAAATTAGCTGCATGAGGATTGATTAGGCATAGCGGGGTGGTACGTGATTTACTATATTTACAAATTATGCGTGATGAGTGATTCCTGTAACTGGTGAACTAGAAGCACAGGCATTAAAAACAGATTCTGATAGTCATGACAGCATTTTCTGTTCAGTCAACTTCATTTTAATAATGTTCAGATGCTCTTTTTCAAGGCGGCCATCTTAGGGGTGGTGAATGGTAAAATCTGAGACTTGCTGAGACGCCGAGATCCGAGCCCGAGACTCTTTGATAAAAGTTTCGAGACTCAAAAAAAGTAAAAACAAACTATGCAAAAACGAGACTTCAAGACTTATCAAACACGCTTCTGAGATTTCGAGATCCTGCCAAAATTTTCTGAGACCACGTTTTTCGTG
Source organism: Porites divaricata (assembly GCA_038088405.1). Taxonomy (NCBI): domain Eukaryota; kingdom Metazoa; phylum Cnidaria; class Anthozoa; order Scleractinia; family Poritidae; genus Porites; species Porites divaricata. The sequence goes on from JBBMOI010000003.1 coordinate 19,280,510, forward strand.
ATACCATTCGCCACGCCTCATCTTGTTATGAACAGTAAGATATGCAAAGTGCAGAACCAGCAAATGACCTTAAGAAGATTCTAGGTCCAGCATATCTGCGCAACCCCCTTTCCCCCCCATACTAGTTGCAAGGATCTAATCTCAGGAAACACAATGTACTCAAAAACTGATAATTATGCCTTTGCAAACAAAACTGGCTGAAAAAATTCCCACCCTAGGCCCTGATGGAACCACAGTAAGCTTATAAGCATACTAGTAAACCAAGACAGATCTAGGAAAATTGGAAAAATAAGAAATCGAATTATGGTGTTTGAGTAGTTTTAAAATATATAATTGGTAATTTGAATTGAGAGTTGGAATGGGAGACTTATATGTATTGAACTGCCTGCAACATCTGTCAGACTGTGATCTCCGTTTATCTGTTTATCTTATTTGCCTCTCCAGGGTGTTAAAAAAGACAAAAGGAATCTTTGAATAACATGCTTTTGCCTGATTACTCATTGTAAGCCTGAGTTATGGCTAAATATAAACTCTAGCTACCGTATTTATAATAGCAACAGCGAACTAGTTGTAGCTTGTCTACATTGTGGAATGAAACTCCGACCTTTTTCAATATACTTTGTAGCAGGTTGCTGGCTTTTTGAATCAGTAGCTCTCCTCTTTCTTTTTTGTCAAGAAAATCTTTGAGTTTGTCCTAAAAAGGAATAAAGAAAAACAACAGAAAAACCATTTTTTCGCACATTAATCTCACTAATTAAACTTTCTTCTCAACAAAATCTTCAAAGCGGCCTTACCTCTTCCAAGCATATATCTTCATTCCAATTACCAATCAGTACTGAAGGATTGTATGTTCTTACGCTCATTGTGTAATCCCTCAAAAGAGAAAAACAGGAAACCTAAACAGAAACAAAACAATATTTTTTCTCGACAAGTGTTCGCTCGAGAATGATCTGTTACAAGCTCTGTTACATCGCTCCTGATCGCCTTGGAGACGAGACTGAGAATAAATAAGACCGCTGACACCGTGAACTTTCGATAGTCACGCAAAACGTCACGCAATAGTCCAGTTTCGAGTTCTCTATGACCGCTGAATTAAAGAGGTGAAGACGCATTTTTTACAGGCTTAGCCTCCATTTGAAGTAATATATTCACAAATTCCAACGAGAAAAGACCTGTTTATTTCTCTGTCTATTGTGTATATTCAAATTTCAAACACTTACATGTCAGAATTTCTGAATATTTTACTTTCAGTCGAGGCTAACCCTGTATGAATGTGTCGTTAGCGTCTGTATTCAGCGGTAATTTTTAATTCGAAACTGGACCATTATATTGACAGTGGTTATCTAAAAATCACCAAACTTAAAAATGAGTCAAAATTTTAAAAGTGCCAGTGTCACGAAATTAAGGTGATTCCCTGGTAAAAGAACGTAACATAGACTGTAGATGAAACTTAGTACACTGATGTAACAAGTCAAGAAGATGATAAAAAAGTAATAAAAAGTGGGGGTCACCGTGCTCATTTTGACGTCATAATGCTGACAAATACGGTTATTTAGGACCCCGGTGTGGCAAAAACCGCGCGCAGCCCAAAACTAGACAAAAAGGAGAGATTTTTTCGATGACGCATGTGGTATCGCACAGAATTTGACTTTAATGTATTGTTTATCCACTTACGTACCAGAAAAATGCCTTTTAATGCCCTTGTTTTTACTTTACGTTCCAAAGAAGAACTAAAATAGACACGCGCTTTACGACCCGTGATAGCTCAATCCGTACAATTTAGTAAAATTGCCAAAAAACTAAACATAGATTTGTGCCAATTTTTTTCTCATCGAAAGGAAGCGCTGTCCTTATTAAAATCATGAAATAAAAAATGGGGGTCACCATACTCGTTTTTGGGGTAGAGCTGCAGAAAGTGCGCGCCAAATGCATTTTCTCCGATTTTTGAGAGAGGACTGGGGCGAGTTTCAAAATTAAATGTATGTCATAGGGGGAAGAAAGTATTAAAAAATCCTTTTTTTCAGAATTTACATCGAGATATCACATTTAGGACACAATGTGATAAAGAAAGCGCTTCTTTGAAAATCAAAGTGAGTAAACACAAGTTAAACATCCACTATCGAGGTTCTCTGTGAGGAAGTCGAACTCAGCAACACGCGTACTGCTTACATTATACACCTTCCCAACACATTGAGTCTCACCTCGGCAAGAAACAACTGCAAGCAAAAATTCCAATAGCGTTTCTCTTCAGTCAACTTCATTTTAATAATGTTACTTCACATGCTCTTTTTTACGGCGGCCATTTTGTTATGCGCAGTAAAAGATGCGCAGTGCAAAACCAGGGAATCACCTTAACTTGAGTCTATGGTGTATAGTATAGGGTGCGCTATGTAATAGAAAACATCGTCATCCACCCAGTTACCCGAAAAAACAGCATTCTGTTGCAGCTTACAACTTCGTTTATTCTCCTCAAGATTGAGCTGTAGAAAGTTGAATAATTTTGTCGTTATCACTTAAAAAAGTGATTTAATTGGGGCTTAAATGATTGACATTCGTGGTCACCTCCAATTTCGTCACAGCCCCTGGGGCGAGCAGGGTGCGATGGGGGGAACAAGTTGGTAGCAGTTTTGGTTGAACGCCAATAATTTTCCTATGTAAGTATCGCTTAGCGGGTGAAGAAATAAAGAAAGGAGTAGAGGGAAGAAAAGGAAAGAAATAGAGGTAATCCTCCAATCCATGTTTCATTAATCTAGGTTCCATTAGTCCATATTCTTAGTGGCCGACTACGCCTCGTGTAGCCTGCAGAGCAGGCGTTTTCTACTGGCGCACAGATGTTTTTGCTCGCGAACGCGCCATGTTGAAACTTCCCGAAGAGAGGAGGACCTCACACCTACCCTATATAAAGGGTTACTATTTCTACTCTCCCCAATCTTCCACTGTCATAAAATCAAAGATGGCGAACACGAACAAAGTTTCGCCCACCCCAAAACACGACTGCACTGCAGGCTACGCCTCGTGCAGTATCTATGGCTGTTTGAATTAACGTTCATTCTACAATCAGCAACATTTTTTGTGCCGTAACTTATTAAATCAAGCGCCATTATGGCTGTCGTTAGATCTAATCCTTCAAAATATCACAATAAACAGAACAGAGTACAAAATATCGTCCAAATATGGTCAGGCTGCTCACGATATTTGTCATCCGGGACATCCGCGGACAACAGATATCGAGCGATGTAAGATACTTTTGTGTTCGAGGAGAGATGCAACAATGGCATCTGCGGATCGCTTTAAACTCGTTACGACCTCAGAAGTGAACGAAATCATTAACAATGCGGTACCAGAAAACACCAAGAAAGCAACCAAGTTTGCTGTAAAGATTTTTAACGGTTAGTGTTGTAGTGTAAGCGATTTTAATAGACCTTGAGCAAACACGATTTTTCGTGGTCTTTTTTACAATATCGTTCGCGTAATTCCAAAATTTAATTCAAGTTTGCGGTAACCTGCGCCCGACTTAGATAAGTTTGGGAACACGAAACAGTCATGAAACACAGCCCAACAGATCGTGGAAGCTAGGGTATTCCCGAGATCCAAGATTTCGAAAATACAGTGCGGGATAATTCGGAAGAAGTTAACGGGATACGGGATTTGATTGCTACCCGGAAAGCGGGATTCGCCAAATGTGGGCAGGGGATACAGGATTGGGAGAGAAAACGATTGACAGAGGCTTAGGATGCAGGATTCTCGTAAAAAAAGGAGTGGGAATGCGGGGTGAGGACCCTCCATTCCAGACCCTAGCTAAGAGTTAGATTGAGATAAAGGACCTTGCTGGAAGATATGCTTTGTTACAGTGCAAAAAATAGTGTCTTCCCCGGGGAAATGGTATGGAATGACTGTTTTTGTTTCGCATTTACTCAAAAGAGCACTGCGACCATTTTAAGATTTTCAAATTGTTGGTGTGGCGCTTATTTAAAACTTTTTATTTGCTAATAACCATGTAACTTGTCCTGGGGGGGGGGGGGGGGGGGGGGGTATTCCTGATTTCAAGTGACAGGGATGATCAAATGGGGGCAGAAATGCAGAAATCAAAACCCAAAGAAATCCATCGGGCTTCAAACAAAACCCCAAAAAATCCTGTTATGACTGCTTGCAGTCTTGTTTTAGCTTTTTAGCACAGAAGCCATGCAAGTCAAAAATGAATGAGCATCACTACCACAATACTGTTAGGATGTAGCTGCAGGCTCTCGGTTAAAGTGACAGGAGGATCAAAGGATTTTTAGAGGAAAATTTACAATTTCAGGATTTTTTATAAGAAAATTTTGGCTAGAATTTTTTTACAGCTTGATGGCATGTTTAGTTGTAAGAGAACTTTGTGCAGAAAGAGACATGTGTTCTTATGTATTAATCAGGGCTTCTGATATTTCACGTGGTTGTGGACCCGCGAAATTCCCCAAAAAATGCGAAATACCGCAAAATCCGCCAGAAATATTTCCAAATACATGTCGGCAAAACATATTTCATACTTATCTTGGCTATTAGACCTGTTTTATTCACCCCAAACGTCCAAATTTATCTTGAAACTTCGTCACTGCAACGAGTAAACAACGTTCCAAAACTGCCAGGCGTTTTTACAGGGACGTTGCGAAGAACTAGGCACTGACCATAATCTTAATAGCTTTAGCATTCGCTCATTTTTTCGAGCGAACTTTTGTTGAAAGAGCAAATTATTATCTCTGTTAAAAAAACGTTAAACAATGCCGGTCATATCGACGCGAAAATTGAGTCGATTTTAGCGAAATTTGCCAAAAAAAAAATCCAGCGAAATCGGCTGTTTTTTGCTGATTGTTTCTTGGTGAAGTTTCCCCCTGAAATTTCCCGTGAAATCGGCCGATTTTTCTACGAATTTGCCCCTGAAAATCCTTCGAAATTTGAATTTTTTCCGCTAAAATCCCGTGAAATCGGCCGATTTTTTCGCAAATTTTGACTTTTTTCCCACAAAATCGGCCGCTTTTTCCACGAATTTTTACTTTTTTCCCGCGAAAATCCCGCAAATTTGCCCCTGAAAATCCTGCAAAATTTTGATTTTTTTCCCACGAAATATCAGAAGCCCTGATTAATGATACCCTGGCTTCCTAGAAATTCCATAGCAGGACCTAATGCTAGTTGCAAAGGCTAAAAATAATACCCTGTTGTGTTTTAGAGTGGTTCTCACAGCAAACAGAGTTCTCAACCCAGTTGGAAGAAATGGAGAAAGCTGAGCTGTCCAAGTGTCTTGAGAAGTTCTACCTTGGCGCTAGACAAAAAGATGGATTTTTTTACAAAGCTAACACCTTAAGGAGCATCAGGGCAGGTCTTGACAGATATTTGCAAAGTCCAGAGTTAAAGAAGCCCTTCAGTATCATAACAGATCCCGAGTTCTTCCAGGCAAACAAAGCACTAGATGCTTTCGTAAAAACACTGAGAAAACGTGGTGAAATTGCTGAAGTAGTCCACAAAGGATCACTCACTCCAGAAATTGTGGAGAAGCTATTTCAGTCTGGTCAGCTTGGTCCAGCCAACTCGAAAGATCCCTCTCAGCTCCAGAATACTGTCTGGTTCTACATTTCGATTTACTTTGGCAAGAGAGGCAGGTTTAGTTTGGGTGAAAACCAAAGAAAAATGACCAAGCACATGTTGGTTCTTAAAACAACTCTCAGTGGTCGACGGTTCTTTGAAATTAACCGAAGTGTGGCTGGTGTCCTTATGGCCAACTCCATCACCCACCAAGGTGTCGTCAAAAGTGTAGAAGATGAGTGGTCCAGTGCAAAAATGTTTGAATGTCCAGGATCACCAAGATGCCCAGTTGAGACCGTGAAAAACTATCTTCTCCATTTACATCCTGGGGCAGAGTTCTTCTTCCAGAAGCCTCGAGCCCTCAGTGGAGCAAAGTTCAATCCTACCGTTGATCAGATATGGTATTGCAATGCTCCATTAGGTGACAGGTCTCTGGGAGAAATGATGAAGAAATTGACATCCAGAGCTGGCATTTTTCCCTATTTGACAAACTACTGCATTAGAGCCACAAATGTGGATGTGCTTGGCTATGAAAATGTTGAAGCCAGCCATTCAAGACCATTGGTTAGTTTGTTGGCATGATAAATAGCTGAAATTGTACAACGTTTTTAGGCCAATCTTTATTAAAGAATCATTGTACTACTTGGTATTTCTCATAAAGCCAAAAGTTTTGGAAGCTTCAAAAACAATCCACAGTAATTTAAATTCAAATAATGGTGCATTGACTTAATACACTAGACAATTTCGATGCATGATAAGCTGAAATTACAAAAAATTAGAAGCAACTGTACAATGCAATTTATTAACTGAATGTCAAAGTTTTTCAAAATACACATTAAAAATGGAAAAAAAACCCAGACATTTCAAGGGAGCTCCATCATCTTCAGTGTACCACTGAAGAACAGGGAGCACCCTCGAAATGTCTTTTTTTCTCCTCTTTCAACTTGGATTTTGAAAACGTTTCATTGATATAATTTTACTCACTTTGGAGGCATCATAGTCTACATTTGGTGTTTATCACATTGGACTTCAGGTCTGTAGGTTTGGGCTTGAGTGCGCCACCATTTCAGAACCGAAATGGTCCATTTAGTATGACTACCCATTTCACATGCACATCTGCTAATTGTGTCATGTCCTATGTAAGAAGTTATTCATCGCAGAAACAGGCCAAAAGGATGCATTAGACCAAAAGTTTGCCATTTAAAGTAATCTTGCCAATCATTTCAGCCAAAATGTTTCACTAAGGCAACACAGAAAACTGCAAAAATCTTGAACAAAACTCATCTTAAAGTTTCAGTGTTGTGCTCTTGTCCCCACAGCACCTGTACCACCAAACACATAGCTCTGGCCTCGGTGTATAAACCATGCACAACCCACAATCCCCTGATTCATTCTGACCAACAGCTAAGTGCTCAAAACATAAGCTTCTCAATCCCTCTACAGTGGCCAAACTCAGTTTGTATTCCCCCACAAATGGTCTTTCTTCAGATGTGTTGACTGTTCACAGTCCCCTATTTTTTGGTAAGATCAACAGGGTCAAGCGCTTACCAGTACTGGGCCCAGTTGTTCGAAGGCTGATTAGCGCTAACCCAGGGTTAAATTTTAATCTGGGTTTCTTTTTGTTTTGTTTAAAAGCATTTTATCGGATAATTTTCCCTATTGTTTTTAGGGCATCAAGTATTCAAATTGTGGACAAAAAGAATTATACTGAATTTGCTTTTAAAGCATTCATTTCTGAATTCAAATTTCACACTAACCCTGGGTTATCTTAACCCTGCTTTGAACAACCTGGCCCAGGTGACTATCTTGGTTTCACATGTCCAGGGGGAAAGGCATCAGGGTAAATTTGACACTCATCCCGAGGCTAGATTCAGACCATTTGAAACTAATGGAAAAAAAGGGGACTGTGAACAGTCTATCTTGTGTATTCATTTGCATATTTTAGTTTGACATTTTACATGTATTGTGATCTACTGTTATTTACAGCTTTGTCCAGATTTGCCTTTGGCCTGCCTATGTCCCGTAAATAATAATAATTTACTTCTTGGTCTTGTCTCTTTCAGACTCTAAGTATTGCTGAAGCAGCAGAGAGTGTTTCAATGGATGAAAGTGAATCAGATACATGCACTTCTTCATTGTTTAACATGTGGATGCCAGAATCTATAGAACTGTTCAAGAAACTTACTAGTGATTTGATAGACCATGGAAATGGGGACTGGATAAAGCACACAGATGATCTATCCTCTTCATCATTTAATGGTGAAAAGAGATTGTTCACAAAAGCAGTAAACTCTGAATTTCCAGGGAAATTCTTTGAATATCAGTATTTTGTCAATAAAGACAAGCGGAACCTAAAGGGTGTTGTTCAGTTTGGACCATACACCCAAGGCACACCAGGGTAAGTCAGTTTATTACTGTTTTACTTACTGCTGTTGCCATTTGATGCCTGGAGTGTGACCCACCTTATGTTGTTGAGAGCTTTCAATTGGGAGCTTAAGCAGAGATTCTTTTGAGCAAGACATGCCTATGGGAACTAAGGCCTTTCCATTTTTTTAAAAAATTATATTAAAATATGCCTTGATGCTACCAAATTTATTTTGCTAGGTTACTTCACTCTTATAGAAATGATTTGCTCAAAAATGTGGGCAAAACCACTTCCAAAGAATGCAAAACTACACTTCCTGTTGACGTACGTCACTGAAAAATGTCTTTGAGTGACGTACTTAAGCTCCCTATTATAGCTGGTCTAGGTACTGGATTTTCTTTACGTATATGTATTAGATTGTGCCCAGGCTACTCTGGGCCATGGATGAGCAAAAACTGGAGAATAATAGAGAATATAAAATATTCTCCATTTTATTTCGCTCATCCATGTCCTAGTGTAGCCCGAGCACAATCTAACAAATATATTTGTAAGGAAAACCCCCTGCCCTCGGAAGAGATAAGCTTCAAGTTTTCTTAAATGCGGTCTAATTGTCAGAATTTTAATTAGATTGCAATCTGGTAAACTTGAAAAAAAAAATGCTACCTTGTCTCTTTACACATATATCTTTTTTTTTCTTGGTTTGTCTTAAGACATGATTTCTAATGGCTTGGAATTATTTCCTGTTACTCTGACAGTAAAATCCTGTTAATTAATACAGACACTGAGGGGACCATAGAAAGTGTCGTTATTAACTGGGTGTCCATACTGAGTTGAATTAATCGAGAAAATGTAAGGGCTTTCTTCCCCAGGGACAAAGTCAACTGTCCGTAATAATGCGGTGTCTATATTAAGCAGGTGTCTGTAAAGCGGGGTGTTGAGGTGTACATGTAAAAGATTAGAAGCTTTATTTAACACAGAATTCAAACAGTTGAGCACTGATTTGAATTGAAACTGTGTAAATTTAAAACTTAAATATACTAAACAATATATTTACAGTATATAAATAATAATACAATAATTACTTAATAATTACTTCTAAAATATAAGTAATATGTCATGTAATCTAATTAGGAAATGAATTACTCCAATAATTCTGCACAAAATTATTAATAGATGTTGGTACATGTAGCACCATATTGGTACATGATGGTACATGTAGCACCAGTTGGGTCAATGAGAAGTCTTATCTTCCCCAATTTGAAGTCTACAGCTTGTATAAGTACCTAGCCTATTAAATAACAGTAATTTAAGTATTACTGTCTTGTGTTATGTTGATAGCTGTGTTCATCGGGGTGCAAGTACATGCATATTGGATGATGCCATCAATGCTTGTGTAAACAGATGTTTCTCTCATTGGATTACAGCGTCGTTGTCTATGGACTACAAAAGGTAAGGAAAGGAAAATAATATTAAGAACAATTATGGCTCTAAGAACTACCAAAAAAACCCTGTAAATGATCAGATGGTTGTTCCAACAACATAGGCAGGGTCACTCATGAGTCTTCTGATCATGATGTGGTAAAAGTATATAACACCTATGCCAGTGCATGGATAGCAATTTTTATCATGCTTCTTAGGGGTGTATCTACGTGTAGGGTTTTGATGGGGAATGAGGTACCTCAGTTACAAACTTTGTATCTAAAGTGATTCAACGAAGAAGGCCTTTAACCATTTTCAATAGATATCCATTCTTCCATCCATCCCGACGAGAGTTCTCCTATTTTTTCATCTCTTTAAACCTTCAAGTTCCAGTAGTGACCAACATCAAGTTTCTCCTAATGCTATCCATTTGTTGCCAAGAGAAATGGTTATGAGAGTTAATAAAATGATCACTAAAGAGAAAATGCTTTGATCTGTTATCAAACTCTTAACTAATTCTTTGAAGAAATGTATAAAGATCAGTACGGAGAATTTATGTATGGATATTGGGGCTTAAAGGGTTAAATGGGCCATCAAGCCTGCACCACAGACGAAACTAAAACAGGCTAGAAATCTTAGTTTGGCTTTACGGTATTTTAAAAAATGAAGAAAAACACTGTCAGACATAGAAAGTGACGAACGATTGTGGAAAAGTATTGCACTGATCTATCTCATAGCAAATGTTTCGTTCAAAACATAGTGATGTTTCTGCTAGAGATTATGCTAATTTCTGCTGAACAGCCATTGAACGGCCAACCAGGTGTTTGTGTGTGTTGCAGAAACCATTGTTGGTTCGCTTTCTTGTTTTGTTGTGGGTGTTTTTCAGTGTCTTTTCAATCTTTTGTGTTACATCATTTGATGGTTGCACCCATTTGCAAACTACCTGCCACCGCCATTAAGCAACCACATGCTGGTACCCGAAGGGTGGCTGGCTTTGGTACCCCAAGGGTGGCTGGCGCTAATACCTCAAGGCTGACCGACACTGGTACCCCAAGGGTGGCTGGCGCTTAATGGAATTGCGACTGTATTATTTTTATTTTAAAGACTGAAAGAAATTAATTCTAAGATGTTGGCTCCTTGTGGAAATTTTATTTTTGAAAGAGCATTGTCTATATTGCAAGGGAGCTGACCATCTGCAAAAGCTTACAAAAAATTCTTAAAAGCTATTGAAAATTAAGAAAAGAAAGTAAAGGAATGCATGAAGTACGAGTTTTGTGAGAAAATCCTTCCTTACATTAACATTGTGGCGAAAAGTAAACCAGTTTTCAGTCAAACGTGAAGAATCCAATCATATTAACTCCATCTCTCTCTATTCATATGAAATTTCCAGCATTTGTTAGTTTTTGTTTTTAGTTTTCTTCCTCTAGGATCTACTACACTGGTCGAATCCAGGGTTGACAAGGTGGAAGGCAAAATAATATTTTGCTCAGCGGAACTGAAGACACCGGACGGCAAAGTGACATTTGTGGCTGCTAGTGCGTTGTTTATTCAACTGGACACACAAGGAAAAGGTGAAGATGATGTAGATAGAATAATACTTAGTTTTAGAGACCTAAGTTGTTAATTTTATCACAGTTATTGAGCTCGGTGAAAGCTTTTAGCAGGCGCATAAGAAATACAGTGCATGAGATAAGTGATGCGCGCGAGAGGACACGCCCGAGGTGATAGCCTGAGTTGCTGTTGAATTTTTCTTGCGCGTGTGCGAGGCAAAGCCGCGAGAAAATTTCAAATGTATTTGTCGGCCTTCAGCCAACACCGAAAATTCCCGCTGCACGCGAGAAAAACCTCTGGTACCCAGGGTAGCCATTTTCCGCACGGCCTTCAGTTGCAGCTCCTCTGCCAAAATTTTGATTGCGCTGACGATCCTAGACTGCGCGCAGACGAAATTAAACTCTTGTTAACTCCGTCTGCGAAACAGCGCCGAAATCCTTGTTCTGGACTTCCAGCTGTGTACCCAGATTTGAGTACGCGCCACGATTGGCCAGTTAAAAAAGGCCTTTGTTTTGTTTGTCGTGATCGCCAATCAGGTTGAAGGGAAATTGGAAACGCACTTCCGGTAACTCGTTGAGTCCGTTGAGGGTCCAGAACAAGGATCTCTGCGCTGCTTCGCAGACGGTACTAATCAGAGTTTAGTTATCGTCTGCACGCAGGCTATGACGATCCCCGCCGGCTACATATGCTAACGAGATGAGAGGTAGCCTTGTTGTTTTGTCACTCAGTTGGTGTTATGCACAGTTTCTCTTTGCAACTTATCGGATCGTAAAAGTGTGCATTATGTTTATTTATTGTAGCTTTTTTTGAAATTCATCACCTTTCGAAGAAATGGGCCCCGAACAATTTAATACTAAGTTGTTGTTTTATTAGTTCACAAGCTCGAAATTGGAGGGGCAGCAATTGCGCGCAAACGATTGAAAAAGAGATTATAGGTGGTAAAGGGACTATGTCGAAACGTGGCTCTGGAAATTGTTAGATGTAATTTAGAAGAAAATTAACTTGTTTCTGTGATTGTAATGATGCATAACACGAATGCCATTGATCGCCAAAAAGAGCCGCACGAGAGATTAACAATTTACTGTCTAAGAAAAAGGAGAGGGGATGGGAGAAGTGTCGCTTACTTGAGGATGGCGCTTATTTTAAATGTTGGCCCGACGCGATGGGCTCTCATTTGAAAGGATCGCGGCTTCGTTCTCAACCTTTGTTGTCCATAAAGAAGAAGGGGAAGGGAGGGGTGTCGCTTACTCAAGGGAAGGCACTCATGTCAAAAGGCTGATTTAGCAACAGAACGGGAACGACAGTTGACGACGGGAAGGCGCACGGAGAGGACTGAACGCGACTTTCGGTGCCCAATTTGCCGCTCTGCCATTGGTCAAGCCAGTTGTCTGATTTGCGCGCGCCGTCGTCAACTGATGTTCCGTTCTGTTGCTATTTACGGGGCGGGGCCTTTTTTGAAGGGATCATTTATTCCATTAACACTGGGCTCAACCTTTCTTGTTAAGAAAGAAGATGGCTAGGGGAGGACTGTCGCTTACTCGAGAGGAGGCGCTTATTTTAAATGTTGAGGTGATACTTGGGGCTCTTATCTAAAGGGATTACTTATGTGACGCGAGGCGCAAATTCGAGGTTGTACCATAAAACTGAAACATATCAATTTCTTTAAATTGATCCCAGGGAGGTAGGAAGGAAGGTGTTGATTTTGGATAGTTAATTTTCACCAAAACAATTCAATTGCGGCTTCTTCATTTCACGATATTTTTTCTGAAATCGGGAAAATTAGTTATGATGAGACACTATATCGTGGACTTTAGCTATTGCGGGTAATAAGTGGGGTTCCCAAAGGCCGCAATCGCTATAAGCGAGAGCTGACTTTTTTAAAATCTCATTTTAGCTTCCAGCAGCGTTCGAGTTGAACAGAACCCACAAGCAAGAGTTTTAAACTCGTCTAATGATCAGATATCAAGTGACGATGGATTCAGTGGGAACTCCCGCGCAGACACTACCGAGAGAAAGGCAAGCACCCTAGACAGAAATATGCATAAGAAATGTGATATAATTTTTGTTCGCCTCATGAACAGTGTAAACTATTGCTGAAATTTGATGACTGTTTTACGAGTTCCTGCAAGGTTCTTTTCTCGGCGTTCACTAGCTCAGTGCTTCACGGTGACGTATCCGACTCGAAGGACCGCTTCTTCGTTAAGACTACGTGACCCAAAGCAATCTGATCGCGCGTCTCTCTGTAATTATCTCTCTAATATTTCTATAGTTCTCTAATATTTGCATATGACATTAGCCAGAAGATAAAATAATTCGTCGGAAATACATAAGAATTACTCATGTATAATCTGCTTGAATCTTATGATTTTGTAATTTTTGTTCTTTTCCCGAAATTTTTTCGTAGATGCGTGTGCGTTCAACCCTTCTTCAACAGCTGAAGGACCTAAAGGCTTTAAAAGACGATGGCGTTCTGTTGGAAAGTGAATTTGTATCACAAAAGGAAAAGCTACTGAGAGAGCTGAATTCCCTTTAATTTAGCCTGTTCACAGATGCTAAACAGCCGATATGCACAAAGAATGTGATACATTTTTATTAACCTCATAGACAGTATAAACTGCCTTGGCATTCGCGCTCGTTCTCGTGCTCGGCGCTCGTTCGCTCGCCGTCGAATTGTCGAAAAAAGGAAAAACATCTGTGGACAGGCTATATCTAATAAAAATCTATAACTGACTTACGAATCTTTACAAAATGGTTTGTCGGGACTGATTGCGTCCACATAATCTTTTTTGAAAATTGCCCAACCAGTTCATCAAAAATTAAAACACCCAACCCTTGTGTAAATATTATTTTACGTACTTTTAGTAAAGACCCTTTTCTAGGGTCGTGTAATAAAGATGATTATCATGATTACGAAGTTTTTCAGAATCTGTTGAATATTTTCCTTCTTTTACGCCAAAGATCTCTCAGGATCCGTAGACGAACGCTGATGCTGTCTCATCCCTAGCTCTCTCTCCTCAGCAAGCCTAGCTGCTGATAGCCTGTGAAAGTTTGCTCTGAGTCCATTCGCACATGTCCATTTCTTCGTCGCTTGCCACGTCCTCTTCCGCCAGGAACGCGTCCAGACTTGATGATTTTAGCCAGTTTTAGCTCACTTGGATGTCTCGTATCATGGCCGAAGAATTTCAGTTTCCGCTCATGTGCAATTTGGAGTAGAGGTTTCTGTACTCTACCTCCTCTTTCACTGATTCATTGGTGCGTTACCCTGGGTACCAGAGCTTTTTCTCGCGTGCGGCGGGAATTTTCGGTGTTAGCTGAAGGCTGGCACATCGTCGGCCGTATTATCCGCGAGAAAAAACCCACTTGTTTGCTCGTCGCTTAACTTGTCTACACCGTCAAACCCGAACTAGTACATTGCTTTATATGCTTTCCTTCAGTGCTCTTTCAAAACTTTCCGAAGCCGCCATCACAACACTTCTTGCAGGTACACTTAAGTCATCAGAGTCATGTCAACAGCACAGTTGGAAAAAATATTCTTTCACGTGCTGGTCTATTGTTGTCAACCAGTTGTAGCGTATGTTAGATGCAAAGTCCCTCAGGTGGTCGTTAGGAGCCAATCAGCCGTCGTGTCCAAAATTTCAGGACCTGAACAATCGATGAAAATCGATGATCGGAAAATCAATCGATCAATCGACGACAATCGATTAATTACTGTTGATTAGCATCGATTGGCATCGGCCAATCGATGATCAATCGATAATCACACTTAGGTGGTCGCGAACTTCATCGATTGGCACTAAATTCATGTCTCCGTATCTTCAGGTTTCGCGGGAGTGTACGCAGATCGTTTGATGAAGATTGAGGAAAAAATGTTGTGTGTGGCAAATAGAGACGCGAACAGGATGACAAACATAAAAAAGGATATCTTGGAAAAGAAAAAAATGCTGAGAAAAGTTAGGGATTCTTCTTAAATTTCAGGTTCTTTCTACTCTATAGACGTTTTAAGTTAAGTTTTAAAACGTTGTTGTTACAAATAAAATGTCACGTATAACAGAAAATGTGTCCATTAAATTGAACATATTTTACGAATACTTATAGCTAAACTGTTGGCTCCAAACGTTACATCAAGCATAAAATATTTCACACCTCGCCTAATTTTCCAGCTGTTTCGTTGAAGCATAACAGTGGGGTTCGTTTTTCTTACACACAAATCCGTAGTACGTTTCTGTGAATTTTAAACTCGCGCGAAACGTGTGGGCGAATAAACAAGTCTACGCATTGCTACTCGCTAGTTTTTATACTGAAATAAAAAGCAATGATATCAAAATGTGTAACTTTATTAGTACTCCATGAAATTGACAGTTGAAATGTTTGACTGAATAGGTAATCGATTGATATTGCATATTTGATAACAATCTATTATGTTAATAGATCGATTCCCATCGATTGATATTGATAATCGATGCTAATGATAATCATAAAAATCTCCCTCATCGATTGTCCATCGATTATCAATATCAATCGATTAATTGATATCGATTGTCATCGATTGTTATCGATTGCCATCGATTATCGATTTAATCGATTGTTCAGGTCCTGAAAATGTGGACCAACTGATTTAACCGTGCTAACGATTGGATCAGCGCAATCAAAGTAATAGCGCTCTGCTCCAGAGACTTTTCGCGCGGGTCACTATAAAGACTTGACAGAAACCGAAAAAGTCTCTGCCACCCAGGGTATTAGTGCGTCTGTCTTTCCAGGACATGTCAAGTAATCTACTATTGAATACATGTGAAGAATTGATTTTCCTTAATTCCCAAGTCATCCACTCAATTGGTGTTATGTTCAGTTTGTCCTTGTAACTTGAATTATGAGTCTGAGACAAGTCCCGTTCTTGTTTGGCTGGCAGACCTACGAAATACTCAAACGAGACCCGACACCCGCACTGCAACGCAAACTTAACAACAAACTGCTTACACTGAAGAAAACCGACAAGATCGACTTTCGACGCTACAACAGACTGAGGTGTAGTGTTCCGCAGCCACCCAAGCTGTATGGACTACCAAAACTACATAAACCGAACATACCTATGCGGCCCATAGTTTCTTTCTGTGGGTCCCCGACCTACCAACTGTCTAAATACTCAACTAACGTACTGAAACCTCTGACGGACGAATCTAGACATAAACTACAGTCTACTGAGAACTTTATTGACGCCATTAAGACGATACAGATACCGGACGACCACAAACTAGTGTCCTTTGACGTGAAATCACTGTTCACCAGTATTCCACTTCAATTGGCTCTAGACTGTACTGAGAACGCTATTAAAAACTCTACTGCTGAACTACCACTACTTACAGACGACATCATGGACCTACTAAACCTCTGTTTAACCTCGACCTATTTTCAGTACAACGGGAAACACTACAAACAGTTACACGGTACAGCTATGGGCTCTCCAGTTTCTGTTGTTGTAGCAGAAATTGTCATGCAAAACATCGAGGAACAAGCCCTAGCTACCTACACGCGAACTATACCTATCTGGTTACGTTACGTTGACGACACATTCACCGCCGTACACAAAGACGGAATCGACGATTTTCACGAACACCTTAACAGACAGAACGCGGACATACAGTTCACCAAGGAGATCGAAGAAAATGGTAAGATACCTTTCCTAGACTGCTTGGTCACTCGCGACAACAACAAACTACAAACAACTGTTTACAGAAAACCGACACATACCGACCGATTACTAGACCAGTCTTCGTACAACCCGACCTCTCACAAGGCTACTACTATCCGGACTTTGACGAGGCGAGCGCAACTAGTTTGCGATTCACCTGACAGCCTACAGGACGAGACTGATTATCTTTACAACGTTTTAGTAAGAACAATTACAACACGGACTTTGTTAGACGGAACACCCACAGCAACACTGACACTCAGACGAACGTCAACTCTGGCCCTGTTGCGACAGCTCGTAGTTACTAAAACCCGGAACGACCCACAACGACCCACAACGATCCACAACGATCCACAACGATCCCACAACGATCCACAACGACCCACAACGATCCACAACCATCTTCAAACAACCGAGGACGATCTCAAAACGACCCAAGAAAAAAATATCAAAATTTCACTTTTGATTTTTTTCAAAAATTAAGCTCCGTGTAAGAGGTCGCATAAATTCATCTACAGCTACAAAAGAGGACTTCATAACCTGTTTTGAAGGTCGGGGTTGCCTGAGCAGGGTAATGAACGAGTGCCTCGCTTACATGTTTACATACTCGGCAAAAAAGTAAAATTTTCTCCCTAACTCTCGTCTACGACCATACCACAGGAAGAACACCGGTTCTCGTCTGATCACCGAAGTTAAGCCCTGTCGAGCGGGGTTAGTACTTGGATGGGTGACCGACTGGGAATACCCCGTGTTGTAGGCTTCTTATTTTATTTTATTTTTCGAGGAATTTTTTCATCATTTCTGCTGTTTGATCCCCTGCTGGAATGTATCTCTGCTGTCGGTCCCAAAGTTACTCGGAATTGTTGCCCGAAGTAATCAAGTTGGGAGGTAATTTTTTTGCAAAATAATATAACTTGGGCATAGATCGCGCGGTAATGTTCCATTTTGCGCTGTGACTTCAAATCACCGCTTGTGACATCACTTTTTTCAAATCACAGCTTCCACAAGTCAAAGTTCGCTTTAAAGTGCAACTGCAGGCCGAGAAACGGCCGCGAAAGCCACAGAAACAAGCGAAAAGGACAAATACGACTTGTGGGTCGTTGTGGATCGTTGTGGGTCGTTGTGGGTCGTTGTGGATCGTTGTGGGTCGTTGTGGATCGTTGTGGATCGTTGTGGGTCGTTGTGGATCGTTGTGGGTCGTTCCGGGTTTTAGTAACTACGTGCGACAGCTACTGTACCGTACATCAGAGGTACCTCTGAAACTATTGCACGTATATTACAACCTTACAATATACGTGTTGCACACAAACCCATAACCACTTTACGACGCCTGCTTACTAATGTCAAGGACAAAGACAAACCGGAGGACAGACAGGGAGCAGTATACAAGATCAAATGCTGCGACTGCCAGGCTTCTTACATTGGTGAAACCGGCAGAAACCTTAGCACGCGACTGACCGAACACAAACGAGCAACGAGGAATGGTGACGTCAACAATCACATTGCTGAGCATCATTTACAGACGAAACATCAAATTGACTGGGACTCTGCGACATGTATAACGTATTCTACAGACTACCATCAACGCCTTACTTTGGAAAGCTGGTTCACTAACTTAGAACAAACGCCACTGAATCGTAGCCAACAGTTACCAGCGCCGTACAAACGACTTATTCAGTGACGAGATGAAGAGAAACTAACAGACTACGAGAGATCGACTGGAGAACTGACAATTTGACTAACAATAGACGACTGCTTAACTGTGACAATAGACGGATCGAAACGCACCAATTACTAATTACGAGTCTTCATAGCCAATAACACCACGGCTTAACTGACAGACGACCAATAACATCTTGACTTTATTGACCAATCAGATCAATAACCAGAGTATATAATACCATCTACTGACGTGATACAACTCACTTTGACTCTGAAGATGACTACCGCACAGGTTGTCGAAACGTCAGTCACTGTCAACAACAACAGTCCTATTCAGGACTACGTTCACCCGGACGATCAAACTCAACCTACTTTTGAAATGATGATAATAATAACGATAATGATAGTAAAAAAACAAAAATAGAAATTAAAATTTTAAAGCCGTTTTCACCCATCCCGGTCCTTTAGATTTAGACTTTCTCGTAGCCGGCGCAGCTGGTAGCTTCCTCTGGCAAGCGTGAAAGTGAGCGGCGGAGAATGGGGGTGCCCGCACTGGCCTGGGAGGGCGGAGGGAGAACAGACAGGGTGATAGGTTCCTGGGGTAGAGAATTCTCGCCTTGCCCCCTCCGGCCTTCCTCCCCTTTTTACGCCAGCCACGCAGGAAAAGGCCAAAACAGGACTCCTATTCAATTTTTGTAAAATTCCGGAAATAACCCCCGGGGCTTATAGTTTTGAAAGCCCTTTTTTACAATTTGCATCAAATGACATATCATGTGACTGTTACACCACATATCTAGAGAATGGAAGGCAAGTCCGCTGATCCATTGAATGACTCTCGTCGGCTCGTCGGACGACCGGTCACAGTGAGTCATCGTGACGAGGCGTGACGAATCGCCGTGACCAAAGCAATTATTCATAATTGTGATGAAATAAGTTCATAATATTACGCCAGGTAGGACGGCTTTTAATGTATATGAGCTATGCGGCATTTCCACTGCGTTTTAGGGTAGCCGCTAGGTGACATCAACCTGCATAGACGATGGCAACCTGTGCTGTTCGACGGTTGACACAGTTTTTGTCTTTCTTCTTGTCATCACCTTCATATTATTCTACTAATTTTTTAACCATACCGAGAACACCTAAAATGAATCTTTATTTAAAAAGAAAGTTGTCGTACTTGAATTTTAAGTCGGGCCTTAAGTCGTTTGTGCCATCACAAATGTCTCATTTTCCGGCGACGACGTCATGCGGTTCTTGCAAGGTCGTTCAAGGTCGTGCACAAAGGTCTTACGTAAGTCCCATCAAGTTGCAGCCATTTTGTTCTGTCAGTTCTACTGACCACAGCTTTTCAAAGGTGAGGGTAAAGTAGTCTTGCATCATTGAATATTCTATAACTAGTTTTTAGTTTGACTAGCAGTAGCTTTTCATGCCAAAAAAATTACTCAATAGTTCCATAATATGGATAGCGCTATCCACCGGATAAATCGCTATCCAGAGGATAAGCACTAGGAAAACCAATTGCGCTATCCTTTGGATAGTAATTTATCTAGTGGATAGCGCTATCCACCTTTCGAACAACTGGGGCCTGGTGGATAGCATTATCCAGCGTTTGAACAACTGGGGGCAGCTCTACTACTGATGGAGATTTGAGGGATGGGGTTTTATAGCTATGGGAAAGGAGACAGAGAGAGTCTGTTGTCACTGATTAAAATTAATGTTTAGCATGTATTTAAACTATACATTATTTCTGGAAAGTGATGTATGGATTAAGAAGGAAATGTTCCCAGCCTCTTTTGAGTTTTGCTTATTTAGGTGGGTAGTTCCCACAGTCTGAATTTGGCTAAATTTCCTGACACAACTTCTTTAAGCCACATTTGAAATATTAAGGTACAGCAGGAGCCCATAACCCAGAGCGAGCAACTCCCATACTAGGCCTATGTCACGGCATTTTAATGGACCAATTTATCTTTAGAGACATTTTTGAGGGCAAATTTTCTCACGAAAATAGAATCTCCACCATGTCTATATGCGCATTCGAAGTATAAAATACCAAAAGGGAAATCTAAATGTTATTAAAAAGCAAAAATAGCATTTTTAGGTTTGTAGGTTTTGCTGACTAGTTTGTGAGGTTTTAAAAACATTCAAAATTTGTGCCAAAACCGTTCTAAAAATAACCTGAGCCGTGAAAACGCCGTGACACGAATTCATGAAAGTTGCCCGCTCTAAGTATGGGCTCCTGGGTACAGTGGTGAATACAGGTTCCAAGCAATTTGGTGTTCTTGGAAAAATTTGATAAGCATATGCCTTGCAATAATGTTTTAATCATCGACTTTTATGATGAATTTAAAGTTCCTTGATGGCTCATCTATTTATCTTTTCTTAATGAAAAAAAATTATACAGTTTTAATTTTAATTTTTCTTATTTCGTCCAGACCCTCAGAATTGACAGAGCAGCAAAAAGTGATCGTATGGATGAAGACAAGACTGATTCCTTATTACCAGCTGAGGGCTGGAGCCCTGAATTGGTTGATTTATATAAGCAACTAACAAGTGATTTAATAGAAAATGGGAGTGGAGACTGGATAGAACACAGAACAGCTTTGCATGATGGCGAAAAAAGACTATTCACAAAAGCAGTCATTTCAGAATTTCCAGGAAAATTTTTTGAATATCAACTTTTCTTCAGCAAGAAAGAACATAGAATAAAAGGCATTGTTCAGTTTGGACCATATACCCAAGGTCCACCTGGGTAAGTGAAAATCTTAGTATTATTGCATTACCAGTATGTTGAATGACATTTTTTAAGCCTGCAAGACTGAACTAGGATTCCGTATACCCCTCTGCCAAATTGTCTGTGAAATTTAATAATTAACCCATTCGTCCCTGAACCGCCCCTAACAGCCCGTGCAGATCCACGTCCTTTCTACCCCTCGTGACATCATTAGTTTTAACAGTCAAGGCCAACTTTGTCCGCTAACTTGTGCAGAGTGAAGAGATCTTTCAAACCATACCAAAATGAGCACAATTCAGTCAAGGACTCTGGAGAAAAAGGCAAAAAACCATGCAAGATTGACCTGTAAATCTCCATGAAAATCTTGTACCATTGCCCACCTACCTTTCTTTCATCTAATCCTAAGATCCTAAAAGCTTTCCTAAAAACTCTTCTCATCAAAATGAAGCCTACTAAATGCCCAGCAAGAGAACAAAAAAATGAGCAAGAAAAGCAAAAAAAGAGGGGAGGAGAGAAAGGGAAAAGTAGAAGTCAAGACTGCTGCTGCTTTCTGCACATGCCTGAACTTTGCAAGCTGATATTTTGCATCTGGATCAGAAGGCCGTGAAGGGTACGACTGGTAAACGGGTTTTTGGTTAGCTCTTTATAGCATGACAGTGATGAGAAAACCACTCGACTAGCTTCAAAATGCATTTTTCGGCAAAATCTCCAGGAGCGAATGGGTTAAAAAGCCCATTTCACACATTACTGTATTAAATGTTGTTTGTTTCTTTACCCCTCGTGACATCATTAGTTTTAACAGTCAAGGCCAACTTTGTCCGCTAACTTGTGCAGAGTGAAGAGATCTTTCATATAAATGTCAGACCAAATAGGAAAATAATGACAAAATTATTATTTTTATGATGATTTGTATGCACTATCCTTAGCTGTGTACATGGGGGAGCCAGTGCAACTATGATGGATTCAGCTATTGGTGTATGTATAAACAAGAGTGTTTCCTCTAGATGCGTTACAGTATCATTGTCCATAAATTATAAAAGGTAAGATCACCGTAAGATTTTAACCTTCAGTCATCATGTACTATGGCATTCTGCATAAGCTCAGTGTGCTTTGAAGCAAGAAATATGTTACAGCTCGGTAGGGTGCACAGATAGCTCGACAGTCTACATATGAGGTGCTTGGGGGAAGTACCAGTGTATATATGGGGCACTAAAAGAGGAGATACTTGCTTAGGAAGACAGAGAGGTGGCCCAATAATAAAAGGAGAAAGAGTGGTAGAGAGGTCTCTTTTGCATTTCTTTTCCTCTCTCATGCTCATTAAGTTACTGTCATACCTTTCCCCAGTGATCTCTGGGGGTAGAGGTACATGTAAGTGCTGTTGTAGAGTGGTGAGTATAACGGGGAGTCCAGCATCTTAATTAAGAAAAGCTATTTCAAATTTGAACGGCTTAGGTATTCTTCTCAGAACAGCTTTGAATCAGTCATCAAACTTTCCCTATGCTTGAAGCCGGTTACAAGTTATAAAATTTTTGGCAATTTGTAAAATTATTTTTGCTTCAAACTGTATCAGTTTGGCTAATTGAATTCAGCTGATGAATGTGTATGTTAATTTTGGGAAGCCTAAATTTGAAGGATTTTTAGTCTCTGGAAAGTTTGGCAACTAAATCCAACCTTGTTTTCATGGTGGGAGGTTATGTCTGTTCTAAAGAGTATTAAGGTGGCTGAACACAGTTTGGTAAGTTGTGAGTCGTTACTATTCATTGGGGTGTTATTTAAAACTCGTGCAGGTATAAAGCTCAAATTTGGCACAGACAAAAATATATTTACAAGACATTGCGTTTATTAGGTTAAATGTAAGGTTTCGATCATTGCCATGGCAACATGGTTGGTTTCTCATAAATTAGCTTACAGGTTACAAATAAAATAAGGATAACTAAAAACTACATGATTGTAGTAATCCTCATTTTTCAAAAACAACTTGACCAAATTGTACTAAACACAGTTTTTTAAATTTGATTGTTTCACAAAAGTCCTCTGTTCAGTTCTTATTTTCAGGTTTTCAATGATTGAAGTGCGATATGGACAAGAATTTTGCCACATTCCGTCAAATTCTAATCAGTAGGTTTTGAGATATCGTAGTTTCTTTACGTTGTCTATGAGAGTCAACAAAACAACATTTCCCTAAGTGTGCATGCTCAACACTTGTGCACGCGCAGGAGTCATGCGATGTAACAAAAGCAACGAAAACAGATTAAATTACCACAGACAACTGCTAGGCATTTTTCTCAGCTTGTCCTCACATTTTTTCTTGGGATTCCATTTGGCTGCATATCTTCTCATGATAACTAAGATGTTAGCAGGTGAGGGATGAAGCATTTCTACAGGCGAAACTTTCGATCAGGTTCTTATTTTTCTTTTAGATCACATCAGTCTTTTGCGCGAGTGGAAACAATTGCATCAGTGAAATTTCTTAGCGTGCCACAGAGAAACTGTGAAAACTAAACTGTATCAGAAACTGTATCAGAGAATTTTAAGTGTGTTCAGCCACCTTAAGCATTTCAGAAAAAAGCAAAATTTGGCTTAAAGTGCCCATAACCTAAACATTTTTATTTTCTTATCTGAAAGTACACATTCAGACAGGAATTTCTGCGAACAAATTTTGTGATTTGAACAAATCGTGATTTTTTTACGATTTTTTAAAGTCTTCAAAATTTGCCACCATTTTGGTCCACCATTCACATTAGTCTCCTCTCGGTCGGACAGGATCTGTGACGTAGTGGTGACGTAGATTCAGGAACTTGTATCAGATCGGCCTGTCACATCTTTTTTTCCCAAGCCGCGAGGTTTTGCTGTGCTTTTAGTTAGGTCGTCGAAAATGCCTGAGAGATGCGGATCATCGATTTTGCACTTGTTTGTTTGGGTATGACAAGTGAGGTTCCTGAATCTACGTCACATATGAGCCGGTCAGCTGAATGGGTGTGCCAAAGAAATGTAGAGTTAAAAAAATCATTAAAAAATCACGTTTTGTTCAAATCACAAAATTTTTTCGCAGAAATTCCTGGCTTAATGTGTACTTTCAGATAAGAAAATAAAAATTTTAGGTTATGGGCGCTTTAAACTGGCTGTCATTGTCCACATCTGGATTCTTGTTTACCTGATTTGACTCTGACCGTTCTTGATCCATTTTTTTTGGTACTCCACCATTTTAAAATTGCTGACGATTTATTATTACTATTTTTATTACAGTTTTCTTCCATTGGGCACAATTGCACTTGTTGAATCCACGGTTGATAAAGTAGAAGGAAGAAAGGTTTTTGGTTCTGCTGAACTCAAGTCTCCAGATGGCAAAGTGACATATGTTACTGCCAATGCTATATTCATTCAAGTGAATCCAGAGTCTTACAACAAAGAGACTGGCACCAAGAGAGAATAATGGAACAGAGAGTAACGTAAAATTCCGAAAATAAGTCCCGGGGCTTATAGGCCCTTTTTGAGGGGCTTATATTTGGAGGGGCTTATCTATGGAGGAAAATTTGCGCTTCAAAATCGATTGGGCTAGCCTTGTAGTCGGAAGGAAATTTACCATTTTTGCTTTGTTTTACTTTGTATTTGTGGGCAATTTCCAAATACAAGCCCCCCTGGGGCCTTATATTTGGAGGGGCGATTCTCTCTTGAAAACACTTGATAAAAGTTTCCAGACTTCTCCGGAAACCAACTTTGAATGAATTGCAAGCATTTAATTGGTCTTAACGTAACTTTTGTGAAATTCACTTATCCCAAGGGCCAGACTGGGCGTTCCTCTCTCTCTCACATCATTCCCTCCTGTTGGCACTAAATTAAAGGAGCAATTTTAGCAATTGTTAATGAGCCGAGTAGTTGGAGTTTGCTGGCCAAATCCACATTCCTTTTATCATCATTTTATTTGTAGTTTGTTTGTATGTTTAATATGTACATAAAGAGAGAACCTGTAAGTTTGTCCCCGGCTTTTCAGAAGCCGTTTACTCATAATTTTTTTTTATTATACTGGATAATGAGCTAAATCAAGCTGTCATCTTGTATTTTGATACTCGAATGATCTTAATTCAAGTTATGTTATTTTCAAATGTTAAAAATTATATGTTTTTATTTGAGCATTAGAGAGATTTCTTCCGAACAACTGGATTAATAATTGAGTTGAAGAGAATATCTATTTCTATTTCTTTTAATAATAAAAAATGGACATAATTTGATAGTTTATTACAAATCTCTTCTACCGTAAGTTTTGGACCACTTATAAAAGTTACATACGTTGGGATATCTTATTTGGAACAGATGAATATGAAATTCACTGGCTGGGAGGTCCGTATTGGGAGAAACTGCCCCCGAGGTCCTAAGTACCGAAAGAAGCTGCTAACGATTCCGCCCGGATTAGCGGACAAGATCGTAAAAAAACCGCCCGCTCAGGGAACCAATCAGATTGCAGGATTTGGAGAATTAAGAAAAAAAAATAATTTTCGATATTGCAACAGTAGTTATCGGTGCCGATCGCTGGTGCCCCTATCAAACTAAGAACCTAAGCAGCCTAAAATGCCACTAAATACCATTTCTATAAGAACCTATTTAGGCAAAGGTGGAAGAATCTAGGTTCTCGTACGTGGGTTTTTACTGTAATAGAAACTGCTACATTGTAGCCAGTACTCTTTTCTCGCTCTCTCCCTCTTTTCTTCCTGCCTAATTTTGGGCTTCCTTAAAAAAATGTGAGATTCAAGACCTGTAGGATAGCAAAAACGCAGCTCTTTCTGGTCAATTCAGTTAAGCAGCTGAAAATTAGGGCGTGTTCGCTTGACCGTATTTCCGGAATAAAAATGAACGGAGTAAACTCAAGAAATTACTTGTTTTAACTTTCATTGTATATTAATTAAATAATTATCTAAAATGCAGTTTAGGTGATAAGCATACAGTAAATTTGCGTTTTTCTTTACTGACTGAAACCTAGACTAAATTTCTTTCTGTACTTACATCTGTGCCTTCATTTTTGTAAAATAAGAACCTATTGAAAATTTTAGGCTAAATAGGTTCTCATGAAAAGGAAGATTAAAATGAAAATTTTAGCCTAAAAGGTTCTTAAATTGTAGGTTCTTATACAGCCAGGTGATCTGTGACGTCATTGCAGGGGCCTGGGGAAAGAAATTTTAATGCCGTATCCCATAAACCAAAGCTGACGGGAACAGATTGAATTGAATTGAATTAGTGCGCGCGTTGGTTTATGGGATACGGCATTAAAATTTCTTTCCCCAGGCCCCCGCAATGACGTCACAGATCACCTGGAGTGGGTTTTTACTGTATGCCACTTGCATGGGAGACATCTTTTGAACGAAAGAGAAAGAAAACAACAAGAACAAGGACAAAATGGGGTACCGTTGTCAAAACTTACTACTAAAAGTAAGTATTAAAAGTTTGTCTTCGCCTCGGTTTGTCACACCCCTTTTTAAACTTATATTGCTCGTGTATGAGATGGCCGTGGCGTTCTGGACGCGAACACGCGCGAGGAGAGCGGGTGTCTTCCTCCCTTAAGGTGATGTTACACTGGACGATTCGCAACAACGATTTTTAGCGCAACACAGCGTTACAGCATTGTTGCGACATTGTTTCGAATGGTTGCAACATTGTTCCAACATTAAAAAGCTGTGTTATGCTGAAAATCGTCGTTGCAAATCGTCTCTTGCAACATTACCTTTACAAAGTACGAAAACATTCAATTTATTGCAATTTACTGCTCTGTTGCGCTACGGTAGTTTTTGGTTAGGCTCGTTGTTTTCTCAACGGTGAAACGGGGGTAGAAAATTGGACATCATTTTCGTCCAGTTTGATTTTATATTTTTTAAGTTACTGATATTTTGATTCTGTTAGTTTCACTTGGTTATCATCTTACAAACAGTGATGATTCTTAGTAAGTTAGTTATAAGTCAGCGGAGCTATAACACTCCAGAAAATTGTTTATACAATTAAAATCGATTTGTTATAGAAGCGGCCGCGCAATAATTGCGCGGCACTGACATATAAACATTTTTTTCAATTTCTTTTTCAGAGATAATCCCTCTGTGTATTACCGACCCACCGACCGGCCCTCTAACCGCCCATTTCAGCGGTTACAGTATGGACGAAGAACGGTCAAAAAGGTACTAGTTTGTAAACAGGACTTAAGGAATGATTTCTTTCGGCCGTTTAATGAGATTAGAATGATTCAACTGAAATGATTGCCGCGAAAAGAGGTCATTTCCTCCTTTTTCAGTATGCTATCGTCTCGCCAACCGAGGTTTCTTTCCGTTTTCAAAACGAACAAACGGAAAATGAAGGAAGGAAGCGAGAAAAGAAAAAAAGATGTAGAAAATTGAAGATTGTAATTGGGTCGGTCTGCATGGAGGAAGGATTCTTATACCAAGAAGACTACTTCACTAGATTTCATCCTAGTCAGTGTTTAACTCCATTGATCATAAGACTATGTAACAAAGAACTGTATTGCCGATATCATCAAAGAAACCTAAAACGTTAAGTCATTGCCGGTTTTCAAAACGGAGCATAACCAGATAACGGGCGTTTTTAAAGCGGAAACACAATATAACCCATTTTTATTCAGTTGGCCAAACATTAAGCCGAAACATCGATAAAAAAACAGTTTCTGAAAGTTTGCGGCTCAGACCAAAGAAACGTATACGTCCAGTATCTTTTTTTCCACTGACTGTTTTTAATCTGGCAGCCGCGGGTCTGTTGAAGGGAGTTCAGGTTATTAGAAGATTACTAACCCAAAAGCCGTAACCTGAAGTGTCCTACAAAACTGTCGACGGAGGTAGATACACTACGATTGATCAAGGCTCCGCCTAAAAACAAGTTACATCAGTTCACACATACATGCAGTTTCAATTTATTTTAACTCTTTATTCTTCTCCTTGCCTTTTTTTACTCCGTGACCGACTCCTTTAAGTTCAGAAAACCGGCCTTCAACGGCATATGAAAAAAAAAAAAAAAAGAGGAAGAAGAAGGAATGTCTAAATGGATCAATTAAAGAAATGCAAACATAACTTAGAAACGGCAAGCTGTGCGCCTTTTGGTTATTGCGGTTTGTTTCTTAATTGAATTATCCTTTCGATCTTCATTTCGTTCATTTGTTATGCGGGGTTTTCAGACACCTGCACCTCCACGAAAAATTGCTTTTATGACGCAGAGGAAGTGCATCGGTCATTTTAGTTGTCAACACCAGTTTTAAATCCGTACAACTAGTTTCCTCTGCGATTAAGTCCGTCTCTTTACTTAATCAATAGGTTCAAAGATGTACTTCATTGTGATCTGTTGAGTTCTGTCTGATCTGTGTCTTGTTAATCTCTTGCAAAGATGATTTTACTATCTAGTATAAGCCTTGCTGCTTTGTTTGTTTTGAGAGTGACTTCGCCATTCCTCGTTCCAAGTAATTAAAAGAGACGGATGCTGGTCGATAGCCTTGAAACATGTTGAAATATATTTTTTGTTTTCTTATTTTGTTTGCCGTTTTATTTTTCACACAAGCTGTTAATGTACTGGTCCAGGTCTACAACATGAACGGAGAGATCCGCCGCGCCACCACTCGGTAACCATGGTAACGGTTTGTCGCTGTAGATTTGCTGCTATTTGCCTAATGTTATTTTGAAAAGAATTCCCCGCCGAAAATGGAGTGGGCACTACAATTCCCTCTTCATACGGGAATTTCAAATTTTTTGTCCGCAAATACGTCAATAGCCCTACAATAAGCAAAAAATTACACACTAAATCATAACAGGATTGTTGATCTTGGAAAAAAACAAAGCTTTTGCAAGCTTTTCAAAGTGAAATGGTTACAAATTCCATTCGTGCGATCAGAAAACAGGCTTACTTGAGACAGCTTTGGTTTGCAGTTAACCCCTTTTCAAGAATTTCTTTTCTTCTTGAGAAAACTTACCAGTTGAGCTGGCCAAATTAATTCTTTTTTCAATCAGTTATTATCGGATATATATTTTATCGGACAATATCACAAGATATCACCACCGGAAAACATTGCTAGCAGTTCACTCGCGTATGAAAATATGAAATATCAATTTTTTTTAACAATGAGCAATTCAGTTCACCCCCAAATAATAGGATTAGTATTATATGAAAGAAGATCATCGCAGTTATACACGCAACTTTTGCAGTTGCGAAAAGAGAGCCTGAAAATTTTCAGGCTTGTACGGGATTCGAACACTTGAGCTCTGCGATACCGGTGCAGCGTTCTACCAACTATTAAGCTAACAAGCCAATTGCGAACAGGTCGGTGAATTGGTTCGTTATAAACCCGTGAAATGGTGGGTCAACTCGCTTTATGGTAGAATTTTCAGACTAAGCCTGTCAACGTATTACTTTCGGCTGATAATCATTAAAAAATTGTCACTACAGTAGTTGAATCCATGATCAATTCAGACAAGGTATTTTAACTTTTAAGTAAAGATGAATACCGAAATGGGGTCTTCCAACATTTGTCCAAAATTCTTATATCTTAGGCTCGTTCAGCAAACACTTTGCTTAAAATTTTCATATTTTATCTGAGGGACTCAGAACAACACTTTCGTTAGAATTTCGTTTAGAATTGTTTGCAGGAATTGTGCAGGGCTTTATGGGAAGGTTGTATTCGCAGGCTAGCGTCCGTGTAGGATCTTAGGATTAGAGGGAAGTAAGGATTTCATCGTAATTTTCGGACCAGCGCCACATGATGGTTTTTAGTTTTATTCTCTGGCCTCCTTGACAGATTCGTGCTCACTCTGGCATGGCTTGAAAGACCTCTCCCCCCTGCACAAGTAAGATGACAAAATTGTCCTTGACCATTAAAAACTGATGACGTCACAAGCGGTCAGAAGGGACGTGAGTCCAAATGGGCAGTTAAGGGCGTTTTAGCGGCAAATGGGTTAAAAGAACGCAATTAAGAAAAATTCTTTAAGACCTAAATAGTTCAATAAATTAATATAATACAAGTTTTCAACATTATCATTTGACATATTTTGATGGAACACCCGTAAAACGTCTAGAAGACAAATATACAATAAAACTAAAATGAACCCAACCCGAGTATCATCTTCCCTATCATCGACTATTTTTCCAATTTGAATTTATTTACAATATTCTTTTCTGAGCTCAACCAAATGTTCTCTTGAAAAGTTCACTGAGGAATTCTAGCCAAACGCAACAAAACATTTCAGTAATTTAAGTTCCGTGGTTGTGTCAAGTCCTCGACAACCAACTGTCTGCAAAGCCTGGCTGAAAATTCGTTCCGCCCTTTCAAGTGGCTGCTTGTCGCGCATGCGCGTCTCATACAAAGCGGTGCCATGACGTCAACAGGTCGGTCCGCCATCTTAGAACAGCAAATTCAAACACAGTCGGCTGTTGTTCAGTTCATCTCCAATACTTCTCAACATAGAGCCAATTTCCCTGGACGCACGGCTGTCATTATTGGCTTGGCGAGTGTCTGCTCTGTGTTGATTGCCGGCGTTGTTTGCCTGGGTGGCTCTGTCACGTGGCTCAATCCGCTTGAAGCTTTTTCTGCGGCTGCTGTTGCGGCGAAGGACACCTGAAAATCCCATGATGCACTTTGATATGTTAAAGCTGGAAGGATAGCTATGAACTGTCTATCTGCTGAAATTAAGAAGAAAAAATGCTTCGTGAGATTATTTCATGACTAAAACCTGTTAAAAAAAATATAGTTTTTTTCTAAACTAAACATCAGCGGTTTGTTACTCAAAAAAGAGTTTGCTTTTATATACCGAATTGTTATCAGCACCTTTATGGAGAACTTTCTGTCAAGTCGAAGTAAATAAATTAAAATAAGGGAATTTAGAGCCACCAACGTTTTCCAAAATTTATAATAGCTACCTACCCCTCCCTCGATAAGGAAAACGTGCTTCGCACGAATCTATTATACAGTATTGCAAAGCAAGAATTAGCCTCCCTGGAAAATGGGCTTGTAAGTTTCAGGGCACATGATAAGGTTAGAGAAAGAAAAGAATAATCAAAAGAAAATGTATCACCCGGAGCGAAAACTAGAGATTATTTGTGTCAATTTGTTTGTGGTTGGGTTTAGAGAGATAACGCTGCCGACTCAATTTATCCTTATGCGTATATTTGGGCGTTAACTATTTCTTCTTTGCACTTATAATTAGATTTCCAACCGATCAATGCAAAATATTTTAATTTTCACAGTTGAATCCGGTTGAGTATTTGAGTTAGTTATAACTGGCCCTTGGTCTTTCAATGCTATTCACCGTTATTAAAAAAAAAAGAGAAACTTTTCCCCGATCACTCATGTCCCGCCATCATATGACGCAGCACCACATAAAATCAGTTGTCATCACGTTTTTACCAACCGGACGGCTGAATGTTCGATTAGTGTTTATTCTTTCCGACGCGTGTTTAGCGCTGTTTCTTTCTTGTTAGTTTATCCCCAGTCCCCTTTTTTGTAAATTACATCAGCCTTTTTTAAAAATTTATACAATTTACGTCAAAACCATCACGTTGAATTGTGTTTACAAGCGTTTTCAACCTGACTGTCAAGGTCAGTGTGGAAAAAATGCTGTTTCATTATTAGTAAGGCTCTTGCTGAGTCTTGAAACTTGTCTTTATTTACAACGTCATTTAAACGTGAGAAGTTAATAAAACACACCAGTTGATCACTCTTTCGTTAAGAAATGAGCATTTTATCTGGGGCAAAAAAATACATGTTCCTTTGCAGTCTTCAGAGATCTATCAGTAGCTATTATACTTACAATAAGGTGCAAAAATTGCCTTTAGAGTCGTTAAATAAAACTGGCAAGATTTTTTTCTCGATATTTCGGGCGAAAGTGGTTTAAATATGTGATCCGTGGTTAATCCGAGGTTTCATACCTTCGTAAATTGACATCTAAATGTATGATTCAAGCGAGAATATTTTACACAAGAATGCCGGTCCAGTTTGATTAGCTTGACTCTACATGTTTCGCAGCAACGCGTTGAAACGTTGTTTAGCTTTCTCCCTTGAAATTTTTTATTTTTTCATCGCTGTCGATCACCGGAAAGCAAGTTAACAAGTTACAAAAGGCGTTTTGATTCCTTCCTGCTCAATCATTTTTAAGACGATTTAAGGATAAGAAATTGAATCAAAGAGAGCAATTTATCGGCTTAAAAAGTGAGAAACGAACATCGATCTTGCCACTGTCAGATGTCATTAACTGTAACTGCGGTAAAAGCAAATATTCAGGCTGTTAAAAATCAGTTAGTTATGCCGTTTAAGGAAATACTAATGCCCTATTTCCTCGCTCGGCGACAACTTGTATCGTGATGTCAGAGTTTGTTCTTCTGTACGCGTTACAAAGGATATTAGCCGAAACCAGTAAAAGTCTTCAATACGTGTTCAGTTAAAAAAGCCATCCTCGTCGTTTGATTTCGTTATAAATCGCTGAAAATTAGTGTTAAAAGATTTTGCGCAATCAAGGAAAAGAAGGTAATTTATCCTCAGTGACAAAAACAGTTCTCTCCGCGTGTGGGAGTTGTTGGTCTACCCCCGCAAACACATCGGCTAAAATTAACTTAAGCCTTCGCTCAAATTCATGATAAGTCTGATAAGAGAAGAAGGTCTGTGTTTTTTACTAAACCTCACCTCTAAAACTTTTCCAACCGCAATGCCGTTGGCGGGTTCCTCAGCGTGTTTTTACCTATGCCAAACGAATTCACACAAGACGGAGAGCAGGGCGGATATATCTCGATGAGGTTCAACTTTAACTGTCCCGTTTTGATGAACACTCGAGCTTCATAAACCTGTTTATATCTGAGACTTCAAATGATGTAATGCCTTACGAACCGGACAAAGTGAACTCTGACGTGTTTCCGTTTTGAAATAGACAAACATCAGTAAACAAGCTTTCTTTGATGAGGGTAACTTAAACGAGTTGGCTGTGGCAAAGAACGTCTTCAAGTAAAAAGGTCTGGTTGAACTAATGAAATCCAAAACTCCTTGGCTGGTTTTCTTTTTTCCGAACGACTTCGTTTTGCTTAGTGCTGTATCTTGGAGCAATCATCATTATTTGTGCAAAAATTTTTAGCGATTAATTGTATGACACAACGTTCAAAGAATTTGAAAATTGTACATCTGTCCCAGCTCCTAGCGCGAAGGTCTACCCGGCGCATGCGTCGAATTTTGATTTTATCTTTGTGATCATTTTTGGACACGAGATGGCAGTAAACACCTTGTAATGTCATTGGGGCGTCAAAAATGACTGCCACCAAATTACAGATCCTTTTGAAAAGCTTCCTACTCGCCACAAACGAATTTTTTTTTAGCTCAGACTGAGACCTAGCGTTGAATTTTAGTCGCAAATCTGCGTTGCCTGGAAACAGATCTAATATTTTTGCGGTTTTCGCTTTCTAAGAAAAGTATCACTAGGGAAGGAAACAGCAATATTCCATTTCGTCGAGGAACAATAGGTTTCGAATTTAGGAAGCTCCACCCACACTAAACAATAAAATAAAACAAAGGTTTTTCATGGTAGTTTACTAGGTAATGTTGCTGTTAGAAACGTTTGTATAATTGCTATCAAGGCCAAAGGGAATTTTCAAAAACAAAAAAGTTCTGTTTACTCTATTGTTTTACTTTGGGGGGCTTGGTTTCAAAAAGGCTAAACTTCAGATTAGCAGTAAAAGTATCAAGTAACTTTCTGCCTCAACCTGTTCCATTGTTTACCTTAAAATAACTGTTTGTGGCGTCCGATAGTCGCAAAATCCGGAAAAATTAATAAAATAGCTGTTCGAATGCACACTGCATTTTGTCACTCAATAATTTAACAAGAAAAAAAAAACACAAAAGAAAAAAAAAATCGTAAAAGGTCGGTCAATCAAATGAAAAATCGCTATTGATTTCTTGTTCGAGTCAGTTTTGATGGTCAACATTACCAGTGACAGCCCTATTATATAAATTTGTTAAATTTAGAGCTTATGAATAGAGGGGAATACCCTGCAAGACGTAGCTAGTGAAAACAAAATAAATTAGCAATGCACGATATATGATAATTTTTCTGTGTAATAAACCTGCCCTCCTTTTTAGTATATAAGATGTGAATTTAAGTTAACATTTTCTTTCCTTAATTCTAAATCCTTTGACTGCAGGGCTCTACGTGGGCCCTCGGTTGAAATGTTAGTCGTATTTCGACGCCGAACGTGTTTCTTAAAGACAGTATTTGAGGTTTTAACGGGGCCAATTATTTCTTGCAAAATTGTCTTTTTTCAATTGTTAGAACGCCGGTATTTTAAAACGGCATCTTTGTGCTGCCAAACATAACGGATCTTAAAGCCGAAAAAATTTCCACAGTGATGAACCATATCGGGCACCGTGAAAAAACCACAAAGTATTCTGAGTGTTTTTGTAGTTTGTACCGAAAGCTTTAATCCACTTGAGTGAAAATGCCCTCAGTGTGCTAGCAGTTTTCACCACAGACTAGTAAACTATTACCCACACAAAAATTGCTCTAAATTTATCCAATATGTCATTCAATCTTTGCAAAAATAGATATTGTAGAAATACGATTAAAAGACTCTAGTATAATTTTTAATCGGTCCCTAATTTTTTGGCGTTTAGTTTCTATGCTTTCTTTACCTTCATTTTCATCTAGCAATGCAGGAGAACAATTACGCCTTTTGCCAATGGTAAAGGTTAGTTATGGAAGTCCTTCATAAGTTTTAGAGCAGCGAGGGCGAAGAGGGTCTTGGAGCGGCCGAAACATTATGCCAGCAACCAGGAGACAACGACTAAAACCCCAGCGGCCATTCTCTGGTTCTGGACTGGGGATAGCTGTTACTTCGCGAGGACGGTTTTTCAGGCATGTTCAGGGGATCGGTCGCCGGATACCAATTTTTACCGAGAGCCAACTCATGTTGTAGAATAAAAATATTGCTTCAAAAGGGCAAGAGTGCCAACGCTTTTCAAAGTCTTGGCCGGCTACTTGAGCGGTTCTTGGATGACAGACACCAAGTTCGCTCCCGCTTTAGGGATTATGACTGAATTATGGAGACTGAATTTGAACCGTGTGTCTTTGGATTCGGTTGCCAGTCATAGTATAGGTTTATATATACAACAAGGCTTCAGAATGCATGTTTTGAAATAAGTGTCCCTGCTTAAGAATTGGTGAACTTGTTTATTCGGTTTTCTTCTTACTTTTAAACGGAAAGCCGAAAAAGGAGACAACAAGCAATCGGCGTAGCCTCCAAGCCGTGACAAGGCTTCACACAATGAAAATGAAAATGACACATACATGCAACTGAGTACGTCCCGTAAGTTAAAACCCAAAATGCGAAGATTTAGTGCCTGATTTAGTAGCCGCTTACGAAAATCGAAGGGGCTCTTTTACGAGTCCAGATTTATGATACAAGATGCATGAGTCCACTGAGACATATCTATCCTGTCTGGAAAAAAATACTGCATTTTAGTATAGATACGATTTGTGTTCTATGCACGCTGTTTGAACAAAAAAAAAACTTGGGATCAGCTCTGAGAAGTCATGTGTGCTTACAGCGAGCGCGTAAGTAGCGGATCAAATGCGTCATGAGTTCGCTTACAATGAAAGGTTTTAGTGAAACAGTGAAGAACTATACACTACAAAACGAGTGGTCGCTGTCGCCTACTAGCGCTGGTCGTTTGCTATAAATAAAAGGCTTTGATTGAGAGAATTTTGGTTTTTTTTAAAGGGGTCGCTAATTACGAGAGTTAAAGTCGTACTTGGAGGTTCGACTGTGTTGGGCTGATCCAACTACGCGAGCTGACGCGGACGGCGACGAGAACGTCAAAAAAACAATAGGTTTTATAAGCAAAACAACAGCTTTGCACGTGCATCACACTTTTTTTGTACATTTCTTTCCCGTTTTTGCACGACTACGACGTGAAAATGCCTAATTTCGTGTTTTATGGAGGACGTAAACAAGCAATGACGAAATTTTATTTCTCTTTCTGAGCTTAGATATGGTCCGTTGAAATTCAGCTTCAGGAGGGTTCGCCTACATTTGACAAAGTAATTGGGTAGGAATAATCGCTATAAAGACTGAAAGAACGCAAATACATTTTTTTGAAGCGACGTTCTCGTCGCCGTCGCGTCGTTGGATGAGACGACGCTCTTCTGGCGAGCGATATCGGCTAAAAACACTCACATGTATATGTGATTCAGTGCGGCAGATCAGGCAATGTTTGCTCAGGTGTAGGACACCGCGTTGCGCGGACATTGCTCGAAGATATTAGCTTGTTAGCTACTCCGCTAAAATTCGAGTATAAATAAAGTTTATGTTACCGGTATGTTATGTCGCGGTCAAACTGTACATCGTTGACCCTCAATTCGGTAGTTCTCGTTTCAGGTGATGTTTGGCAAGTGTTTGGCAAATCAGAAGAGGAGTTAACTTAATCTCTTAAAAAACCTTCGCTTTTTCATAGGAGCGAGGTACGACTCGTTAGTTTCGGAATATAATATTTATTAATAAACACTTAGCTTATCAAGGAGAAGACTAAGGTACCTTATATGTTGATCAATAAAACGAGAACATTTAAAACCTGGTGAGAGGGAAACCGGCGCGTTCACAAAAACTGTCAAGTGCTGAGGCCAAACTGAGTGCTAGAGGAATGCGCAGTGTTTCGCGTGTCTCGCGCGCGTTTGAATCGTGGAGGCGTCCCCGCTCATCGGTAGGCCACACACGCGTGACATCAATTCTCGACACAAGCTGTAAAATAATCTATATTCATGTTTTATATTTTAGGATGATAACCAAGCAATAGAAGTCGACCCGTTTTCTCTCTCGTGATATCCTCTATAAAATTGGTTCTACCCTTCTATTCTATGATGCTTAAGAATTATAGAGACACTAGTTTGTGAAATATAAACTTTGTTACTTTTTAGTCAGAACTTTTTTAGACTGACTGAAAATTCTAATTGTACAAAAAACTTGAAAAGGATTCGAAAATGTTTAAGAACAATTTCTTAATGAAAAACGTGCCAAACCGAGCTGGACTGAAACGTCATAACTTGAAGTAAAATAATTTTTATTTTGAAAATAAACTAGCGATGATGTTAGATGAAAGGCACCTTACCTTCTGCCGCTTTAGCTTCATATTTGAGTGTAGTTAATATATTTTATGTAATCTTAAGCCTCAGTGAGATCACATCGCGCGCTGCGCGTGAATTTTTATTGTGACCTCGTGTCCCTGTCTTGGTTGAAACTAATAAAGCAAGCCTTGCATGTCAGTAAAAGAATCGCGTGCGAGTCAGTCTGGCCTCTTAGCCGCTCGAAACTTTGGTTTTTACTTAATAGTTCCGCGAATAATTTCCGCAAAAACAAACTCGCCAAGTAGTGCTTGCTAATCCTGATCCTGGATGAACGATACTGCTAACTTGTTTAGTAGGATACGTTGAATGCTAGCTTGTACCCAAGTTATTTTTCAGCGATGCAAGTGAGATCAGACTTAGTGCATCACGCCTCAACGAATCACGACTGTTTCATTTTCTCGATTGTTTCCGACCATTACCTTATATATACGTGTAACTTTGTGATAAACCTCAACGTATATTCACACTTATTATCTTCGACATAGATTCTAAGTCATTTCAAATTCAAAAAAGAAACTTTTGTTTAAGATCTTTGTAATTATTCACGTTTCCTTGATAAACGAAAAAAAAAAACACTGTCTTTTGTTTGCGCTTCTCGTTAAAAATAAGAAATTAGCATTAAAACTAGACGAATTGGTCACATAGTAGACCTCTACACAAGATTTAACCCAGCTTAACTATAATATTGCAGTTTAAAATTGACACTTACTCGGGAAATTGAAATATAGACGCTGCTTTCCTCTGGAAGGGATCCGTGAATAAAATAGTCGAAGCCTGCGGCTAACCTCGTTTTTATCTGCCTTCTCTCGAGTATCGAGTGAACCGCAATTGATGATGTAAGGGAACAGTTATGGCAATGTTGATTCAAGTGTGACATGATAATTGTGTCAACTACCTCATGTCATACGTAGGAGGATAGCCTGACTCCCAGCGAGTTAAGATTTCATTTTAGTGCAAGCCGAGTAAATTAAAAACCCTATCAGTTTTGGAATGAAATCGAGTTAAGAAATGTGGCTGCACTATTTTTTTTTTTTACAAAGTTTGTTATAAGTTCTGTGTATGCGGCTATCAACTTCACTTCTTACATTAGTCCAATAATGTCGACACCCTAACACCTGCGACAACACGAATTTATTCTCAGAATATCGAAATTCTCTTCCTTTTAGGAACATTTTGAGACTCATTATGGTATTTTAGAACAAGTGATTTGGCATATTTGAAAACATTTTCCCCAGTGAGGGTAGAGTTTAAATTTACATTAAGGGGAATTCCATTTACATGTCAGTAGTACATTTACAAATTGAATACAAAGAGTAGTCTTAAATCGTGCTAAGATAAGCAGAATAATTTTTTTGCCTTTTATGGTTTCATTATTCTTTCTGGACTGTAAGTATGGTATTTCGCTTAATTGACAAGGGGATCTTTAAAGGGGAAGTAGACAGCTTTTCGAATGTCCGGGTCTAGACATATCGACTCTATCTCCTTATTACGAAGGCGGAAGAATAATTAAATATTCCTTTTTTCTCTCGTTTTTCTGAAATGTACTTTCGAGGATCTGAATTCTCACATTTCCCTGATGCTAGCGATTTTATGGTGTCAGGCTTATTCTTAGGAGAGATTTCGTGAAATTCCTAGCATTTTTATTAACGATATACCCTCCCTGCGCAGTGATATAAATGCGTTAAACATCCGATTCTACTTCGCTGTCAAAACTTGCTTTATCACAGCAATCAGCACCCCGGTTTT
The DNA here is from genome assembly GCA_038088405.1 of Porites divaricata. Lineage (NCBI taxonomy): Eukaryota > Metazoa > Cnidaria > Anthozoa > Scleractinia > Poritidae > Porites > Porites divaricata. The sequence continues at coordinate 19,319,347 of JBBMOI010000003.1, forward strand.
ATTGTATCAATAAACCGGGAAAAACTAAATATTGTTTTAAGGATAAATGTGGTTATCAGGGATTAACGAAAATCAATGTTGTTCAGTGGAAAACGTTTTCCATCTTCCCACAGTAACTTAAGACAATGTTTGAGACATGCAGTTGAAAAAGAAAGGTTTACAAAGTCATTTTGCAAAAAAACTAGATCAAGAGTCAATAAAAAAATCATGTCAAATTAAACTTATCGCGACAAACTCAAACTTGAGCGTTGACCTGCGTGGTGTGCATGCCACATCCTGGTGACGAACACAGAGAAAGTCATTCCGCTTACGCTTACATTTTACGATTGGTGATTTCTGCTCGAACTCTACTCGAACTGCTGTATATCCCGAAACTTGGTTTGGTATAAATCGTGCAATAATTTCGCATTGTAACATTATTGGGAGCTGTATTTTGCCGTGATTCACTCGTGATCATTTAGTAGGTATGTGATGAGTCTCCTTTGACTTTGGAGGTAGTCCAATTTTTAAGTTCAATTTGATCACGCGAGTTCCCCTCTAGACCTAATTCAGATCATATCTGATTAAATGATCTCCATGATCCAAAGATGGATAAATTTATTGCTTAACAATGTGTATAAGAGTGTCCTTTCACTGAATCAGAGGGGTGCTGTTCAGAGAACTTGCATTGTTTTTCTGTAAGTTCTCCTCGTAGTTTGCATGAGCTAATCATTGCATGACTACCCTTAGGACGCTCTGTACTTACTCATTATTATTTTTTTAATTCAACCTCTTCCGGTTAATTTCTCGTCACGACACAAAGTTCACACTATTGTGCAATAATGCACGCTATTTTTGTTTACTTTTTTTCTATCTCCCACGCAAAATACGAGAATGTCAAATTATACGCAAAACGCCTTATGCGGTTCAAGTTATACTTGTAAAACGAGCTAAAAATAATCATTAAGTTTGCGGGGGCACGTGGCTTAGAACTAAAATAGCTGTTTCGGTACTAATTTAGTCCGAAATATGTTTCCACCCTGTTACTGCCACCTCAATTTAATAATTTGACCAGTATTGCGAAAAATTTGACAACAATTCTTCATTGACGGTTTTATATCAAAATGTAAAACGGCATCATGATAAAACTGAAAGTTCGATTGGTTACGAATAGAGGTTTAAAAATATAAAATTAAAACATTAGTTTGCGATTGGCGGTGTAGGTGACCAGGCAGTATCGTATATCAACGAGCTTCGTCAAGTCTATTTATTTCTAGAGGAGACAATGTTCTCATTCTGTGTATTGAGTGAGTTTCCCTAGCCGTTCTCACTGCGTCACGGTTGCTGCGTAGACAAAACTGAGGTAATTTCCCATAATTTTGGATTCTATGACCTTTTTGTTAAATTTTCAATGCAAACAGTATGGATTCATCGTCTTTTGTCATGATATGTAGCAGGATCTTTAAAGGGGAAGTAGACAGCATTTCGCTCAAAACACTGTCTGTCTCTAGACACTCAGATATTCAGGGGCTATTGTCCAGACGACCGTGCTGTTTAGGTCAATTCTGTGCTGGAGTAATTACTTAGGGACCGACCAATGACTTTGGGGGGGGTGGAGGGTATATATGAGTGATTTCCAAAAAATTTGCTGCAGATTGATTTCGAGGGAAACAAGCCTGCGAGCAGAGGCTACATTTTCGCTGGGTGAGCTGACTTTTTTCACACGACAGCTCACACAGAGCAAAATGTAGCCTCTGCTGGCAAGGTAAAGGGAAACAAATTGTTGCAAGGAAATACGTGGCGAAAAAGAATTCCTACACTGCAAAAAAAAAGTCTTTTATTGCGTCTAATACTGGAAAACAATCTTGCACTGTTGTATGTCAGAGAAAAAAATTTTATCACCAGAGGTCTGGGAGAAAGAATTCTTACCCAAACCAAATCACCCATACCCCCCTTAAAAGTCATATGGTCTGCCCCTTAGTGCCTTAACCCTTACATAAAATGCGCCTGCAGAGATTTGAAGACATATCAAACAAATTTATTAGGGAGCACTAACCATAAAAATTTTTTTGATGATTTTTGCAGGCATGCTGGAATGTGTTAAAACTTGAAAAATGGTCCACCTTTTTTCAAGTTTCAATCCATTTCCATCTATGCCATCCGTAGAAACATAGACGACAGGAATTTACGTTTTTTAAAAAGCAAATTGCTTGTCATAGCCTCATTAACTAAATTTCCTTTGATACAAAGGCGGGAGACAAAATCTTTACAAGTTCGGATTAGTAATGAATATTCTGTTTTTGTCTCATTTCTTTTTAAACCCTTCCCACGTGCGTAAAATCACAAACTTCCAGCCCTAATACTGAGTTTGATCTTGTCAGGCTTATTTTTAGGAGAGATTGCGTGAAATTCCTGTCATTTTATTTCACGACTGACAAACCCATTGGTAATATGCGTTAATTAAACATCCGATTCACCCCGCTTTCAAAATTTGTTTTATCACAGCAATCAACACTTCGCTTTTATTGTAACAGTAAACCGAGAGCAATTTAATGTTTTTCTTAAAGACTCAATGGTTTATCACGGATAAAAAGCCGAGTTTTGTCAAGTGAAAATTGACGTTTTACTATCTTCCCAAACTAAATTAAAAGTAAAAAACGTCTGGGACACAAAGGGATTTACAAATTAATTTTTTTATTTATCAGTCATTAGAAACTCGTACTAAAGTTGTCCTTATACCTGTCGTTTGCAAAAGCTTGACATTGGTTACGCTGCCTGGGTGGGGGCGAACCTCGCCCATTTTACTATAAATTGTTGTGGGATTAGTTGAGTGATCAGTCTGCAATAACTGTTTCCCCTTAGCCTGAATGTTAGCTAGATATAAGGTGTACAACACTTTCGTTTTGTTATCTTTCCAGTGCTCTAGGTATTTGCCTTCGTTAACTCGTGATCAGTGAAAAATCAATCCTTAGTCTTTGGAGTTGGGCCAAAGTAAGTTTGGTTTAATCAAGCCAGTTTCCCTAAAGAGCTGATCCAAATATCAGACTCTATGCACATGGGTGCCAAAATTGAATAAAAAAGCTTTTCAGTTTGCAGCTTTTAATTGCCAAATCTATTTGCTAATGAACATGCATTCTACGTATTTTTAATAAGATAGTGTGATGTAATTATGGCATGACTATCATCAGGACAACGTTTGGTTTAAAAAAAGATCACTCTCTTATGGTTCCCTCTTAGGGCACAAAGTTCACACCATTGTGTAATAAGTCTTGCTATTCTTGCAGACATTTTCCAGGAAAAACAGGAAAATTAAATGACATAGTTTAGGCAAAACTACTTGGGTTCAAGTATAGCTGGTGATCAGGCAGTACAGAGTTTAACGAGCTATATTACGTAACCATAGGGTTTGCGACAGGGGCACAGGGGCGCTTGGCTTTAACACAAATTAAATTCATCTTCGCACCTAAATGATGCGTGCGACTGGTTTGGAAGCTACTCGCAACAAAGCCAAGCTGTTAACGTGGTCAATTCCGTCTCTGACCCCCTTCCCGTGACTGTGGGCGTACCACAAGGCTCAATTCCTGGACCAGTTCCATTTTCACTGTATGTAAATGATCTGCTATCGGTCCCTTCTCACTGCCACGCAATGGGTTATGTGGACGATGCAAAAAATTTTCCTCAGCCTTTCCCCAAATCAAATTTCAGGCGCAGTTATTGCATTAAATGAGGATCTTTTGGCAATTGCAAGGTGGTGTTGTACAAACTCCCTAGTAATCAACCTGATAAGACTAAGCTCCTGGTTATCGGAGTTCCGGAGATTACGAGAAGCCTACCATCTTTTCCGACAGTTAAATTGCTACTGGACAAAGAGATCAAACCTGTACCTATGGCCAAGGATCTGGGTGTAAAAATTGACTCCTCTCTAAGTTATAATGAACATGTGACCAAAACATTTAGCCCAATTGTGACTGAAACTGTTTCGCGTTGTCTGTCTGATTTGCTGCAACAGGTGACAGGGATGGGAAGGATGAAAGAAAGGATGGATTAATTAAAACTTGAAAAAGTTGAGCCAACGTTTTTCAAGTTTTAATGCTATGCCTGCAGAAGTCACCAAAAACATTATTACGATGAGTGCTTCCTGATGAAAAATTTGTCTGATATCTTTTTTCATAACGCCACAGGAGCATTTGTGTATGGCCGGGTAAAGGCGTTAGGTATATGTAATGCTTTCCGCACGGAATTGACCTAAAACAGCAATATCCTTGTGACATACCTTGCCTTCGTTGCTAATAAAGTTCAGTAAGTCAGCGAAAATCCATTAACACTGCAGCAGGAAAAAGCGCATTAAAATTAGGAAACTTATCAAGTGTAAAAGTGCGTGATAAGTGTATTTTAAAAGCGAGCGAAGATATTACTTCACAAAGTCACAATCTTTTACAGAAGTTTGTATGATGGGGGGCAAGTTCTCTATTAATTTTAGGGCGTTCTTTTTAACCGTTTTGACGGTTTTTCGCTAACTGGTCCCCGTCAAAAGTTGAGTTGAAAAACCCGTGGAAGGGTCTATTTTATAAGAAATGAAGCCATTTCCAAGAGCCGCTTTGGGAAGTTTAGAACAACCCGGGGGCGGGAGGACTCAACAAACTTTTATAAAGGGAGGCTCCGCCCGGAGGTTCAATCCCCTACCCTTTTATATACCATTTTTGGCAGAAAAGGTATCCCTTCCGTATGCCTTCTTTTGACAAATGGCACCCCTTTCACATACCTAGTTTAGAACTTTGCTTTCCTTTTAACTCAGTTAACTGCTGAAAATGCGCTGTTTTAAAATATGAATAAATCACTGATAAAACCAGATCGTTTTCTCGACTCTTTTTAAATGCACCTGTTAGCCTTATTGGGCCTTTTATGATAGATTTCCCTTCTTTTTCATATACTTCAATGGTGAAACCTCTACTCGTCTTTCAAATACCTGAAGCCTGAAAAAAAGGCATCCCTTTTGGGCAGAGCCCGGCTCAAAATTACAAGAGAGAATAATCTTATTCTCTCTTGGCCATTATAGGTAGTATAACCCCTGGGAGAACAACTCGAAATCTAAAGTGAAGCCGCCAAATGGCCCAAGAAAAGACAGACATTTAAGACACAACACAAACACAAAATAAGTCAATATAATTTTGAATCTTTTCAAAAAGCAAAACTCGGAACATCTTTTATCCCCTACTAATCACTTGTAAAACAGCAAGAGCAGAGCATATCATGGCGGGAATAAATGGATAGATTAGTTTAGGGTTTTTGCTGCATTATTATTCGCAAGAAATGCAACGAAGAATATTCTTAAAAGCTTTTCTTCTAAAGAGAGTTTACAGAGAATCTTGTCTTGATTCGAAATTAAATTGACTGAGGGTAGTCATGCCAATAGATCACAGAAGACGTCTAAATGTGGTAAGTACATCAGTGACGTACTCACCTGCGGCTCGTGTGCCAACATTTTTGTCATTTACCTTCTGCACTTACCAGAAGTTAATAGAAAAACAAGAAACGAAAATAACCAACAAACACTGGAGAATATTGGATGTTCCCTGGGAGTAACGCCATAATCCACTTTAGTGAAACTAAAGTTACATGTAAGCGTACCAGGGTGGCCAGAAAAAACCTGCCCCCAAAAACCCCGTAGGGAAAAAAGGACAGGAAATCTGGGACGGGCCAGGCACATCTTACGTCCCCCGCCAGGACTCTATATATTAAATAAATTACTCAAAATTACAAAGTCAGCAAAAGGGAAAATCTAATTCCGATTAATCAATCGCCAACGAATACTGGAAAATATATAATGATAAAAATATATACGAATATCGTAGACAACTAAATTGAAAGTTCCTTAGACACGACTAAACGTACCCTAAGACCATGCTTAATATATCTGTGCTTAGTGGATTCACACCTCCAACAAGCATGTATCTAACGAGTCACCAGCTATTTTCCTACAAGCCGGATTTGAAGCCTCGCCAGACTTCATACTGTGTGTGCCGTACTTAGAAATATCACTAACAAATGGCTTGATATGCTTCTTAACTTCCTCCCTTAAAGTGGAAACAGAAACACCCAAACTACATTGAAAAGACTCCTTAGACTTAGCTTTGACAATTTTGCGAACTGATGGGAACGCAGAGTAAGACTGTGGCAAAAGCTTAATCAACCGCTCGGTCACAGCTACAGGACAAGTGACCTTGCCGGTTCTAGCGAAAAAAGCAGTGTGCCCTTCCCTATGCTATGATCACTATGTATCGAGAGTGCTATATTCCTAATCTCGTCAATGCGAAAAAAGCCTGCAAAAACAACTAAAAGAATAAATAGAAAACTAAGATCGGAAAGTGAAGCGCTTGAGGCAAAATGCGTAGCAATCGCCTGTACGGTGCTAACCGACAGCGGCTCCTTAGGCTGAACAGGTTGGGCAAGCCTTCTTTTGGCGCCTTCTAACGCAAACTTTACTAAGGGATGGCTAACAGGACAAGCCTCAATACCGGCCATTGCGTGGCCCCACTTAATAGCATAAACGGCAGATTCTATAGAAGATACACCGATGTTATTCTCGGAAGAACGCTTAGCTAGCTCAGAGATAAACAAAGCGATATGCAAGGGCTTTGCTGGAATAACGGGAACACCAATCTTCGACAGAGCCCACTCGCGCCACCGCAACCAGCCAGACTTGTACTTCCTCACCGTGGACGGAGCCTTAGGATCTAATTGCAGATCAATAAGGCCTGGAACCACGTCGCTCAAAGAAGAATCGGACAATGAGGCTGCTTCAAGCCAAATCCCGGAACTCAGCACATCTGAAAGAAAAGAAAATATCGTGAAAATCAGACAATTACTGCGCTAATGACCAATTTCAGCAAAAAATACCGATGTAGGCACAAAACACGCGCGACGAGACCACATTGACTCAAAGCACGCCAAATAAGGCTAAAACTATGCCAATTCGGGATCGAAATATGCCAAATCAGGCTCAAAATATGCCAAAACAGGATCAAATTATGCCAAATCAGGCTCAAAACACTATCCGAGATGGTACGAAAAACTCACCCAAAATCCACACGCAAAGCCAACTTTCTGAATTTTGGGCAACCGTGAAACGGCAACGGACGGGTGAGACTTATAGATCTGCCTCTGACCTGGGCCCTCCAAAATAAGATCCTTTATGGCGGGAAGCAATAAAATCGGGGGTAGAAGCGGAATCATTTGAATCTTGATATTTATGATTCCTGCCGTTTTTGCCTCGATGATTCATGATTCCTACAAGAATTTTCTTCCAGATTCATTATTCACGAAGACTATTGATCACTTATTGACTTAATGATTTTCTCGGTGGCAACTTAGTCTCGTTTTGTATAGTTTCTTCGGCGTTCAAACTTCTACTTCATCCAGACTCGGTATCATCATTTGTTTGCCGTAGGTATGGAGGTTGTTTTAATTTGTAACTGAAAGTTAAGCACCAGGCTACTGAAGAAACAAATAGACTATCAGCCCCGATTCCACGAATTATATAGGGGGTCTGGGGGCATTCTCCTCCTGGAAAATTTTGGAAAATTGGACGCTCGGAAACGCCATATCCTGCATTCCCTGGATCGAACACAACTAAATCATAAGTGTGTTTTGTTGAGTTTTTCTCTGACTCTCGTTATTCATGATTCCCAAGCCGAAGTGCAAAGATTTATGATTCCCAAGTTTTTAAAACAAAGATTCAAGATTCTTACATGTTTTGTAAGTATGATTCATCATGATTCCGCTTCCACCCCCGAAATAAAACTTCCCTGACGAATGACTTAAACCGTGAGGGTCCATCACGTAAAAGAGGCCAAAAATAGGCCGACGGTCATTCAGGAATGATCAAGGTCCCGCGACCGGAACAAGCCGTGAGAACTCGAAAGGCGTCCACGACGAGACCCACCGGAGGGCAAACCCAGTTATTCTCTCTACTCCAATCCTGCACCAGGGCATCGACACCGCTGCAACCAGGTGAAGCAAACTTGGAGTTAAAACGCGGAAGCTAAGCGTTATAATACTGAAGCGAAGCGGGCAATCGTGTGGGGACCCCATTTGGCATCTACAAGTCGAAACACGGGATTACGACGATTAGTGTTTTAAAACGAAACTATCTACAGAGCAATGCTACATGTAAAAAGTTGAAACGTAAAGCACAATTCTGAAAGCGTCTTTTGCTATTTTGCAAGTGCCTTAAACAGTAACTAGAGTACAAAATGTAATAGAAAAGATCTTTATCTGTAGTTATTCGGAAGCCTTCAAAAAGTCGGTTATGTCCCTCTGTTAACTTGTTTGGTATAAAGCGACTGGGCTTTATATCACCTTGGATAGTTCACCAGCCAGACTAGACGGGATTCCGGATTCACCTGATCACCGCAGTGCAGTAAAGAGGTTAAGTTTATATGAATTTACTCTCTGGGGCCGAGATTTAGTGGCCGTTGTCCGTATCACAGAGGTTTTTTTAAAGAAAATATATGAGAATTTTTTCGGGATATTAAAAACTGTCCGTAATAGAGAGGTGTCTGTGCCGAGAGGTTCGACTGTGCGATCTATCAGAACCTCGGGGACAGTCGGATGACGTCACGGGAAAGCTGTTCTCTTTGTTTTTTGTCCAACATGGCGCGTGGTTTTGAAAATGTTTGCGAGATCTTTTTGAATTAATCAAGAGAAGTCCTCGAAGAAACTTTAGCAAGACCTGTTTACATGTCAGAAAAACGGAGAAATCGAGACAAAAACAGTTCATGGCGACGTAAAAATGTCAAAACTGGGAGAAATCCTCACAACAGTTAGCTGAACAGTTGCCATCCTGTCTCATCGCTACGGTGAAAATGACAAGTGTGTGCGCGCCGGCTTATTCTGCTTGGGGAGTGAGGGCGTTACAAAACGTTTGGGAGAGACTGTCCACTAGTAAGATAAAGGAGAAAAGAAGAAGTAGAGGTAATAAGCAGCGTTTGTGACTCCTTGAACAGTCAAGCGGTACCAGGTAAGTTTGTCGCTTTGTTTATGGCATAAACGAATAGATTCGTTGTTGCTGTGTGTAATAGGCACCTTACGATCCGACAACGGCGACGTCCATGAAAACGGCGCTGAAAAATAGACTTCGCATCATTTTAAACTTTTCCGCGATTATTATCCCAATTCGCCCTGTTATCGTAAAAAGAAGAGGATTTTGGCTGAAGCTGAAGAGAGGGGAACGCGCTCAAGTTCGGACAGAGATGGTAGAATTTATCGCCTTGCCGTTCCCGTTCCCAAGTAAACTTAAAATTTGGACATTTCACTTCTTAGTTGTGCAGTGAAGGTAAAGAAATGTGCAAAAAAGCGTGCTGCACGTGCAGAGTTGTTGTTTTGCTCATTAAACCTATTATTTTTTGGCGTTCTCGTTCTCTAATAGATCACGGTATACGTCAAAATGTGGTAAAAATATTAGTGGCACATTCGCCTTCGGCTCGTGTGCCACTCCAACGGTTGTGGTAGGGTGGGAGTACTCCCTGTCATTTCGGTCTGTAAAAAGACCCAAAAGCAACATTTTGACGTTCTTGTGATCGGTTACTGAACAGACGCACAACACGATGGAATCTATCTGTTAAATAAAATCATTTCTTTATTTAGGTTAGTTTTTAAAGCCTATATAACCTTCGTTACTGTCTTTTTTTCTACTGAAAAAAATGTCTTAGTAGTGGAAGTGACACTGCTGCCACCAATAATGATCTTTTTTAGTAGCGTGATCTCTTTTATTTATTTATTTATTACAATTTAATGGCAAATTACAATGGCAAATACTACAACAACAATAGTAATAAATAAAATCCATAAGGATAATTTGTAAAAGAGTAACGTGACCCAATGTAAAAAACAAATCACCTCATATAATGATTACGATAATGATATTTTTAAATAAAACTAAAATAATTATAATAATATCTCACAATAAATGTAATAATAACTCAAAAAATAGTAATAAGGATCTTACACACTAACAGCTGAAAATAAGATTAGATAGCAATAAAAGTCATACAGTGAAACCTCTATTCAGTGGACACCTTCGGGACCTTCTCAAGTGTCCGCTTAATAGAGGGTGTCCGCTTAATAGAGGTTGTAAAAATTGAACAATGTTTGTTAACGACCAACATTCAACTGTTACTCTGTACTGTCAGTGATAAAGTTGCATGTTGTTAAAGAATCAAAGCTATCCAGAGTTCAAGTTCATTGCCTTTCATTACTTACTTTAATTTGTTTGTAAATGCGAAAACATTAACTGACTTCAGTCTGTATTTCAAGAACATAATCCAATACAACTATTGTTAATTCAGTCCAGTGTCTGCTTAATAGAGATTTTTAACAATAGAAATTAGCCTAATACACCTTATTTTAGTGTCCGCGTCTTCTCAATAGAGGTTTCCACTGAATAGGGGTTCATTATAAAGGGAAATATACGATGTTAATCTCGGGACTCGGCTTAGAGTCCACTTAATAGAGGGTTTCCACTTAATTGGGTGTCCGCTTAATAGAGGTTTCACTGTATTTACAATTTTATTATAAATTTTATAATGTTAGGTTTAAACATGATGCCAACACTGAATCACCAAAGATGGCTTAAACAAAAAAATTCTTATCATTGTTAAGTGACATGATGACTGGTCAAAATGGGGTACTGCAGCTGGCCTGGGTTTTTTTTCTCCAAGGGGCAGTTGGACATACAGGGAGATGTGTCACCCAGCTGTTGTTCCACAATCCCATTTCATTTTTGTTGAATGCCTTTAACTGTGTTCATTATAATAATAGTCTGATCCTATTGACTCCTTTACGTCAAAATTTGCAATTTGTGTATGGTCAATATGGAGCAAGAAAAGGTGTTTGGTGATATTTTGGAGAGCTAAGACAAGACACCAGGATCATTTACCAAGATTTCAATTTTGGCTGCAATTGTCTTGAAAATTTGGGTTAGTCTTTGAATTTGGGTTAAAATAAGAACTTTTTTCATTGATGTTTATAGTTTAAATGGAGGAAGAAATGATGTTTGATGATTTTTTGAGAGGTGTCAAGGCCTCGAAAAGACCATTTCTGGAGATTTCAAGTTTTGCCAGGTATTATATCTTTGAGTTTTTCCAAAGGGATAACTTTTATATGATTTTGAGTCAAAAGGTGTACATTCTTTGTTTTGTGTACGATCAAAATGGAGGATGATGAGGTGCTTGGTGATGATTTAGAGTGGTCAGACACAAGGGCACCAATTCCATTTGACTACCGTATTTATTTGATTAACCACCCTGGGCACTTATTGAATTTTGGACCTTGAGGGTGAGTGTCTATTCGAGGCTGAGCACTTATTAACTTTTTCTGCATTTAGGATGGGGCGCTTATTTGAGGTGGGTACTAATTCGAGGTTGGATGCGTATTCGTCGAATAAATATGGCAAATTTTAATTTTAGCTGGTCACCTCAGTTCCTGGAAGTTTTTCCAAAATGTTTAGTCTTTGAAAAGGAAAGTCAGTGACACAGGTGGCTGTAAAGAAAAAATCCAAGTTCTCCCAATGGGAGTCAAACCAATGACCTACTGGTCACTAGTCCAGGTGCTCTACCACTAAGCTACAGGAGACTCATGGGAGCTAAGGCCATTAACCTAGGTTCCTGTGACAAACGTCCATCATGGTGCTAGCGTAGGATGTAGACGTTTGGGGTCTGGGGCTGAGACCCAACAGCATGATGGGATATGGAAAATCCCGGTGTTTTGTAGAGAAGTAAAATAGTACTTACTGTACAGATTCTATTCAATCGGCAAATAAAGTTAAAGGAAAGTGAAGACAGCGTAACAGTAGGAGTAGAGTGTCAAAATGTGCCTATGTTCTATGATAAAGATGATATGGTGAAGTTTGAGCCTGGTGAATACATGAGAAAGATGTTTTTCAGTCAGTTACACAGGCAGCTTGAATGTGAAACTTTTCTATCACTTTTTATAGTCTGATGTTTGGTGATTTTTGAGAGTGGTGACAAGGTCATCAAGACCATTTTGAAATACTGTATTTCAATTTGGCTAGTTTGCATTACGTCTAAGCTGACATCTTGGTACCCTTATCCCTTTTCTACCATGTCTTATAACCCCATTTCTTCATACTTTTTTACCACACACAAAAAACAGAGGACATTCAACATGTTAAAAGAAATTTCAAATTTTGACCCAAAAACATAGGCCCTTTGACACCCAGAATCGAAAACTTGGTAAATGGTCAAGATGCCGTCTTCCAAACGTTATAGTTGTGGACAGAGTTCGTTTTTACCTTGTTTTTAAATAAGGAGTGGCGAATGGTACCTATAAATTCGGGGGGTATCGCCAAATATTGACCCGACCTCAAAATCTTTAAGCGTTTGTAATGAGATTGGAGGCTCGTTTTGTTTATTTCCCCCCGCGTCAGAGTCTTGAAAGTTGAATGTGCACCGAAAAAAACAAGGGCCTCCCCTTCTCAAATTTTATCATTCGCCAGCCCTTAAATAACTTAAGGCGTTCTTACGTTTATCATACAAATTGGTGGAATTTTAATGCTACTGTTCATTTCCTTTAGTCTACTAAAGAAATGCTCTTGCCCTTACCGTGAAACTGAAAGGAAACACGTCCCAGCAGAAGGAAGAAGGTACCATTTAGTGTTATTTTATTTACTTATAAATACTTTTTATGGCATGAGAAAAAAAAAATGCTCATTCTCAAAAAGTATGGAACGTAAAAACCTATTGTTCAGGGTCTGGAAGGGATGGGGGTGGGGGGTCCAGTTTTGCGTTAAAATCCCGAATGTTGAATCCCGTATCCCGAAAATACCGTTCCAGACCCTCATTACTGGAGATACGCAAAAAGCATACCAACGCAAATTGCAATTGAACAAAATAGAAGGACAGAAAGAAAACAAGAACAAGATGGGAGCTAAAAAATGAAATTACGATTAAAAATAGTATTTCAAATAGTATTTCGAATTGATTAAAAATAAGCACCCAGAAGACTGTTCTAACCCTGTTCTAAGATAACTGATTACAGCTAAAACCCATTTCACTAAGCAATTTAACTGTTCCAGCAACAGTCGAACCTCTAGTTTTTGTAAAAGGTAAAATTACATACCGTAAATCCTCTATTAAGCCCCCCCTCTCTAATAAGCCGCCCCTTTTCAGAGGAGGAAAGTTAATAAGCCCCCCCTCAAAAGTGCTTGAAAAAAAAATAAGCCCCCCGGGGGGCTTAATAGAGGATTTACGGTAGTTATAAAACTTTACCTAGCTTTGTGGAGTAGACCCTTCCACTGTTGTTTTCAACTTTTGATATGGACAAGTCTGGGAAAATCCTTGGACACCACTGGAAAAAGCACTTCAAGATTAGTGAAACTGCCAAGTTTGAAAGTGATTTGTTAAAAACTAATGAAGATATGGCTCCTCAAAGTCGCGAAATTTTACAGACGTTTGCGTGGTGGCGGAGGGGGGGGGGTACAAACTTGCCCCACCCCACTATTCAAACGTCTGTAAATTTTCGCAACTTTTTCGGAGCTTTAACTTCAATCACTTAAGACTTCAAAATTGGCAATTTAACTCGCTCTTTCCAGTGTTGTCGGCGGATTTTCCCAAACTGACCCATGTCAAAAGTTGAACAAACGGTGGAAGGGTCTATTCAAAACGTATATGAAAGAAAACATATCGGTGTTGATCTAAACTCTTTATAACCTGTTGTTAAAACGAACTTCAGCCAGTGTTTAGCAAAACTGCGTTAACATGTACATGATTTAAAAAAATTACCAACAGCAGTGTCAGTGTGTAGCATGAATAGAAAACATTTATCTGGTTCAATGACTGGTCCAATGATTTTCTTAAAACGAGGTCTAAGTTAACTCTGTTTATCCTGACCTTGAGTGTTCGAGAAGGTTCGGTTAACCTTCGGATGTTTTCGGCAATTTAGCATGTTAGATTTTCGTACTTTATTTCTATAAGACTTGTTTGAACTATAATTAAACTTGACATTTTATAAATAAAACTTTACTCTTAGTGAGTGTCTCAAGTACCCTTAAGGTAAGAAAGCAAACTTTTTTACTGGTTTTGCTGTGCTCTTTTTTTAGTGATCGAATCCTTGTATTATAACCTTTGCAATAGGGTGTTTACTCCATTTTATGTTTTCCTTTGTGGCAGGCATGATTGTGAAGGCCAATAAGTGTTTTATTTCACACCTCTATAATTCTAATAAGTTAAGAATAAAGAAAGAGCGCCAGCCCTTTACATCGTGTAATTAAGCACAACCTTATTAGTATATCTAGTTTGAAATGACTTTAACAGATAGTGGCCGTCCGGCTTAGCAGGCAGTCCGCTGCTTATATCTTCGCTGGCGGTGTCTTCTTATTCTCGGAATTAAATCTTTACATGGGAATGAACAAATAAGAGAGATAATGGTTTTTAAAAAGCATTTGCTCCATTTGTGGTTGTTACTTCAAGAATTACGAAATGAAAGTTTGTATATTAAAACGTCAACTGAATCGCATCGAGCGGCGGCACTTTCAAAGATGGTGTCGCTGAGGGTTTAATAACAAGACAAAACCTGCCGCGCTGCGTGCTATAGCGTCAAAGAAGGGACAAATAAAACTGCCATTCACTTAAGCAAACAAAGAATAAACAATAAAATTGTGGCCGGACAGTGTGAAAGTCCTAAAAACAAACTTTCCCGCTGCGAGAAAGTGTTAACCAAATAAAGTATTTACCGAATACTTTGATCTGTCTACAAAAGTTAAGAGTTCAGTTTCCAATCTTTGGTTAGAAAAGATATGAATAAACCATAGACGGTGGCTCTTTAAAGCGCTCCTTTCACTGCATGCTGTCGGACCGCAGTGCACAACTTTTATTAGCTTTTTTAATAATCAATTTCAACATCCTTATTTTAATTAACGTAGGGTAGTGTAGATTTTTGGAATTAAATAGCGCGCCCCATAAAGGACTCATATTGATTTTTACTGAGTAAATATTGTCCTTCGGAATCTTACCGACAAATAAATTGTAAAACGCCGTCAAAACAAAACCCGTTATCATTTTTAAGGAAAAGAACGGCGAAAACAGGGGTCTTAGGTTTTCAGCGTTTAGTTGAATTTTGTTTGCGTCAATGGGCCTTTTCCTTTTCCTTAAAAAGACTGGAAAAGACGGCACTGTTTGTAAACCCGTAGCTTAATTACACGAAGCATCCTTTTTTTCCGGTTTGTGCTTTCATAAAGGCCAGGCGGCCCGGCACCTCCGTTAACCTTGAGGGAAGAAATGAATTTTCTAAACATGACGTTGGCTTACAAAGCACCGCCGGCCGGTTCATTGTGAAATACCGCCCCCACGTAATTATTAAGCCCTTTTTAATTAAACTGTGATCTGAATACAAACTTCGAACGCGCCCCATTTCCAATGTTGATTTTCTGAAGATTTGTTGTTTTTTCTTTATTTCGTTTAGCTTTATACAGCTCTGAGTGACCAAGCTGACATCTAGCCACGTGTGCTGTTCTTGAAGAGCAGGCCTCTTGTTACCAAATGTTTATCTGTGGTCGTTTAGTTCAACCAAAATGTCTATTTAAAGAAGGCTGTAGATATTGTCTGCGGTCTGTTCTAATGAAGGAATCTCTTGCTATTTCTGAGCGACTCTTTAGTCATACAAATTAATAAAAGCATATGATTGACGTGAAATACATCTGGTTTTGTTCAAAAATCCAGCTGATTATCCCAAATGTTTTTTATCTCTATTTTCCTCACGTTCCATCAGGGATTGTAGTGTCTGTTTATTTGAGGAACATATTTTAGCTTTATCAAGAGTATTGTTTCCGAAACATAGTTTTTTTTAGAGACTTATCAGCTTACAAATTCTATTTCGAGGGCTTGATTTTGGTAATTCCAAGACAAACGCACTCTTTTTTTCTTCAGCTTAATGCCTCTTGTGACAAAACGCACAGTTTATCACAATGTTTAAGAACAACTTGGGCTGACAAACGGAGCAATTTATGCCCTTGACACCGGTTAAATTTGTGCGTCTTCAACTTTGAAGTACTTCCGAGCACACGCATCAACGGGAGATAAACAGAGCTCTTGAAAACAGAATTAGCATGTGGTCATATACCCCAGCAATTGAGTTCGCTTAATTGTTGTTTAAAGGGAAAGAGCGATTAGTGAATCGAAGTTTTTTGATAAGTAGAAATAAACAAAGCCATTTAACATTTTTTCATCTCTCTGCAGCCCGAACTTAAGTCCAGTCTAATAGCAACCGTAAGAACCGGTTTGTCCAGAAACGCACCAATATATTATTGAAAGACTGGCGAAATTATCTTTGGGTAATAAAGAAGCAAGCATATGGCTGGGAACTCCCACGCATGCGCACCATCAATGGAATAGCCATGACGTGACCTGTCGAGTGGTCTTATTGCCACTTGGTTTGAAAGAGCGGTAAAACTCAACCTAAATGCTTTTAATGTTTGCGATAACGTTGTCGTTTCGAACATGTCATGTTGCTTCATTGAAATAACCTAGGGGGGTTCGTAAGTAATTTTGTTTCCTCTCTGTATTGCCTTATTAACTTTTCATTTTAACCGGCGGTGATTTTAGCGCCCTCGATGGAGCTGAGGACTACTTCTAGATAGCATTAAAAGGGGCTTTATGATCGGGTGGTCCAAATAGAATATTAACCTTTTTTTTAAACGGAAAATAATTTGAATTCTTTACCGAGAGTGAAGAACATTTTAGCATTCTCTAGGAGGTTATTTTTGTATTTTAATTGACACTGGGGAAGTATACTACCCAAGTTATCCCTTTGTCTTTCCTTTTTTTTTAAAAAAAAAAATAAAACTGAGAAACCGTATTTTAGTGTTAGTTTCGTTTGGATTGCTTCACTTTTTACTCCTTTGCTGAATAATATCTTAGAACTTTGTCTGCAGCGTTCGAGACGTGAGAAATTGGGGTGTGGCCTACTACGGTTTGGTGTAATTTCATCTCTTTTCCTCTCACAAAAATATTAGCGAATGAGGCAACCGTTATTTAAGAGGGGCGTACTCATCAACAAAACGACCACGCTGCGATCAAATTCAAACAGGTAGCGAGACAAAAGTTCATATGGGCTTGAAGCACTGCAAAGTTTATTAACAAATTATTTTTAAGCTTATAGTCGGCGAGAGAGTGCGTCAAACTTCAAAGCACGCCGCTAGAAGGCCGGGACAAAGCTAGTTATTATTAAGTTATCCCCTGGCTGGTCGAGACTTCAGGTTCATCAAAGCGAGCTAAAATCTGCTCAAAGTATTTTTTCACAAGACTTGTGCACAAAAGCTTTTCTGGGCTCCGTGAATTACTAGTGAACGTGCAAGCTTCGTTTTAGACGTGTGCATAATGCAGCAGAAACAAGGGAATTGATTAAATTTTATCGGCCATTTTCATGTGCCCCGAAGCGCGAAGCTACAAAAGGTTGCGACGGGCTTTTTTTAATCAAGTGCTCGGTTATTACTCATAGATCTTGAATGGAGCAATACGTGCCGCCTGGACGTGTGTATCCCTCCTATGGCTCAACCCGCCAAACAATATGAAAAAAAAGAAACATTACGGGATACTTTCCACTAAGATGGTTTTTTAAGGTCATAAACATGCACTGCGTTCGGCGAATGTTAACGCTTTTTAACGCAAACTTAGATCACTCGAGGTTGAACAAATGTTTAGGTTAGGAGATGGCCGTTTACAGAGTAGCTCTCACTGTTGGTTCAGGAAGAAACCGCACAGTTTCCAAGGTAATAAGTATTATCGAGACGAAAAGATCTAACTGGGGAAAAGAATTATCCCAACGTATCAAAACGTGCGGATATTTGACTTTTCTTTTCATTATTTTATTTTTGTTGTCACATTGTACATAGTACTTCTTTGTCACTCATTTTAATTCATTCTTCAAACGAGACAGAACTGTTAAATCTCGACAAATATATGCTCTAAAGTTTTGGAACGATATAGAGTTTCCCTCACTTGTCTTTTTCCTTGCGGTCTACTGGTCTATAATTCAGGTAATAAAATTTGAACTCACTAAGAACTGAGATTTGTCATAACTTTGATTTAGTTGTAGTAGACTGCAAAACAGTCCGTACTTTTGCGTATTCAAGTACGCCAGAGCAGTCAAACAAAAGGTCTGGACGTGTAAGATTTCTTTACTGATTTTGAGAAAAAAACCGACTGTTTTGCAGTCTATAGTTGTAGTTAAGTTGCTGTTTATTTAAAAAAATATTTACTCTAGGTTTCTACAGGGATCATAGACTAGTAAGCAGGTTGTTATATCGCAGTTCAAAGCTACTCATAACTGGGTGATCATACAAACCATTTCACATAACAAGCTGTGATAACCACGTCTATTTTTTTCTGCAAAATTTTAATCGAACAAAGTGCACTTGAACCCTGACTATCTTCTCGGTAATAGTGAAATGTCAACAATCCTGTATGGAAACAGATTGAGCTAGCTGCTAAACAACAGCTGCATGAAGCGAAGAACTGCAAGCAAATAGACAAAACAGAGGTGATGAATAAAGGATTTCAAGATTTCAGACTCGCTGGTTTCAGGTGTTTTTTTCTTTTGTTTGGCGGGTTCTTAAAACATTAAACGCCCATGCAGCGTATTTTATACACGATCTGACACAGGTGACACGGAGAACATAAAGTGCCAATTTTATGTACACTCCGGCTCAGAAAATGAATGGCCCAAAATCCGCAGTTCAGGCATTTTAGTTTTTGCAACGCCACAAATGACATCCGATATTTCCCGAGGCGTTCCTCGATATGGAAAATGTTTAAAACCAACAAATTTATGATATAGTTCACTTTTAAGTATTCCCTCTAGTGCACGGTTTTTTTTGTTTTTTTTCTTCCCTCGATGGATGGCCTGTCCGAATTTTAGTCGATATATATCTTTCTTCTGCCATGAACTCCGAAACTCTTTTCAAGGACGCTGTACGCTGAATTAATATATTTTATTTTAAGAATGAAATCAGCAAAATGCACAGACATGAGAGTTCTACAGTGGAGTTTAACATTACAGTTGATTGATTTTTCTCTTGTTTTTATTTCCACTTGCACTACAAACAGGAAAGCGGATTAGCCAAAGATAGATAGGCAGAACTTATTCTTTATCAATATTAGCTTGGGTTTTGTTTGCCTCCATCTAGCTCCGCTCCCGTTGCTTCTTTCAAGAGCGAAGGGGTTTTCAAAACGGGTAGATTTAGTGTAGGTAATTTTTCATAAAAGTAGGCCTGTGCGGAAAGGTGAAATAAAATTGGTTTATAACAGACAGAAAAACGTGAGTTTTTTTCACCTCTATCATGACATTTATGCTATTGCCTTAAGCTGAAAGCAAAGCTGTTTTCCAGTATTCATTTTTATTAAACGGTTTGTGCTTTAAGCGGAAGGATGAAGAGTGAGTCTTACAGGCCATAAAGCTCGAAAAGAAACTCTTTGCTGTAAGTTGTGTTCCGTTTACCAGCTTTCTTTTTGTAAAACAAGCAGCTAAGTTTTGTAAACCTTTGTCAAGCCAACGAATTGCCCGAGGATGATAGCTCATTCATCGCGCTTCCTCGAGGTTTAAACAATTGTTCATACGTCTTTCTTGACGTGTTGTGTTACCAAAAAAGTAGATAGATTGTTAACTGCCCCGCATTTCAAGAAATTGAAGGGGATAAAATAAACTTAAAGATACACTCCAAAATGTACAAGCAGAATGTGTCGCACAGAAAGCGCGAGTGAGATTTTATGTGAGCTTGCAATTTTCATGACGCAAATTAAACTCGGATTGAAATAAATCTTTGACGGTGCAATGGGATTTAATGTTTTCATATTAAATGTGGCTGTTCCTGAATTAAATATATTTTGTTTCAGAGAAACATTGTTTTTGATTGCTAGGGAAACAAGTTGAGTCAAATCGGTCTAACTAATTTTCATATAAAGCAGAATAACTATGTTATATGCCGATAATTGAAATGTCAGAAATTGATCAAGAAATTGTGTGAAAATTTATGGCGCAAACTAAGTGTGGCTAAATCAATATTAGTTTTGCCTAATTCTTCGTCATGAATTAACTCTTTCCGACATTTAGCTTGAAGATTGGCATAATTTCCAGTTTATGAAATGACTTTGATATCAGTCCTGTCAAGTGAGTTTTCTGCGAAATTGCAAGTTGATATGTTGAACCGGAGACACGCTAGCAGAACTGCCTCAACTGCCAAAGATATGTGCTGTGTCAATTTAAACTTCACAAACGAGCGATGAATAAATCATTTCATTTGCGTTTGGCAATGAAGTTTATTTAGTTGAAAAAGAAGAAAAAATGGGCTGGAAAGTTCCCCAGCCAGTGTGCCAATATCGAAAATCCGTCAAGTAGTAATAATTGATGAAGCGAGAGATGAAGAATACCATTCTTTGAATAAGAGAGCAGCCTTCGTTTTCTTGCGAAAGAGGAAATTATTCAGGGTAGTTGCGTGTAGGTAACTCGAAACAAATATTGAATGAAGGCCCTCCATCGCTACGTGATGGGCACTTACCATGAAATTAAGGTCTGATAAAAGGACGAGGAGGAAGTATCAAGTTCTTCACAACTAAACCCCGGCCTCTTTAAGGTTGTTGAGGCAACCTTGACTTCTCTGTTCTAATCATCGAAATCAAATAAAATTCTCTGCATGTGCTATTCCTCTCCTAGCAACTTCGTTTCCGACGGTTTACGTTGATGTACTGCTTGTCATGTTTCTGCTAAATTCTGCCTTGTGGAGGTAGCGGAGTGCTTTTGTTAATGGGTGAAGAGGTCGACTCTTGGTTGTTCTGGCTCGTAGAATTCGTCGAAAGAAGGACTTTCTAAAGTTCTGTTTCCTTAATCGTAAACTGTAGCCGCCATTTTTTTTTTTATGAAAGGCAATGACTTATGTTAAGAGAAACCATGCGGCAAACTGCCTAGTGTTTTGAATCTAGGTCAATTAAATAATAGCAGTACTATTTCTGTTTCAGCAGTAAATACTGTCAAAGAAAAGGAATATTTTGGACAAAGTCGTGGATCTATACAGCGAAAATGGTTTAAAATTCCCCAAAAAGCATTTGTCAAGCGGGGTGTTAAAATAGGCGCATTTAAACAGATGGGCACTAAATGCAGTTCTACCAATTCAGAAAAGTAGTATGATAATAATTTCTACATTCACTTAGCCAGACGTCGATTTTAAGCCAGCCCAATTATTCCCTTCCTCTCGCACAATCTGCCTTCTTTTTGGTGATGGTATCACAATCGACACTAACAATTTTCCAAATTGGCCTGTAGCATCGACAACAAAGAAGGCATTGGGCTAATTTTTAGGTTCACAAAAAGCAACATTCTTTGAACAACGGATGTAAGTTATAGTTTATCTTTTCTCTTCGCCAGGCGGTCGTTCAGTTTTCTCGCTGCTTAATTCATTTGCATTTTAGTCCGTTCTCTCCGACAAAACGTCAAGAGTAAACACAATTTTGTGGCAGTAGTTACCTGTTGCTAGAGTATTCACGTTAAAGGCTCCTTTTTCAAAAATGAGATGTTCCTTTTAGTGCTTTACACCGTTCTAGTGCGAAGATAAAACGATTTAGAAGCCAGTATCTGAGCTCATGACTTTAGCCTGGGTATACATCTTCCGTCTGTTATGAAAGTAGTTGCAAAACAAACTTAGGTTAATACTTAATCGACCTTACCGCCTATCAAAAAATTGGCAGCTAGCTTAGTGCATAGAGGTAGTTCCGTCTTACAGGTTTAGAGAAAACGAGAATACCAAAAATTCCTTTCAAATATGTGTACTTAAAGTCTTTACATAGAGTGACCCTTATGAACCAAACGACATGAAAAATACATACAAGCTAAGAGCTTCACTTGTCAAATGTTTACCCAATGTAGAACTAGTTAAATACACGGCATAATCTAATCAGGGAAATACTATCTGGGCCTTTTAGCGCATTCAAAAAAGAATTAGTGTTTTACAATTACCGTCTTAAAGAACGACCTCAAAAGCGACCATTCTCGTCACCAATGTTTACTTTACATACACAGTACGTGATTTAGGTCGTCAAATCAAGACCCATATAAGAAACACTAAAATCATTTAATTCACAAAACTGTTTTTCATTTTAATCATGCATGTACATATAATTTTCGTACTCGAGGAATCATCATTTTTACATCATAAAAATATGTAATATGTTTTTAGTACAACTATGTTTAAAGGATTTTTTAAGCCTCGTATTTATAAAGGATTTTTTTCGTCGATGCCCTGGGACTTTTAAGCGAACAAGTATACTCTGCTTTAGACTCTACATGTTCGGCATCTCGAAACATAAACGCTAAAACAAACATGGGCTTTTCAAACGTAATTTGTTCAAGTATCAACCTTAACTTTTAAATAATCTCTTAACGAACTAAACGAGGAGGAAACGTGTCTCTTTTCCCTGATTTAAACGGGTTAAAATTTAACACCTCGAAATCATACCTTGTTCCAAAATTTTCTGTACCAGCGCAAGCAATTCAGAGTCATTACAAAGTTGTTCTCTGCAGCGATAAATTAAGAGTTTTTGGTATTGAATATAGACGCTTCCTGCAACGGGGCAACGACTCTGATCTGCATGTGCATACGGCCTTTCCATCACCGAAACATGCTTTGCGGAAGGACTGCACTTGTTACTGGAACTGTTGCGTAAAAGGGCGCAAGGTCTCCAGCGTGATAGAAATGCTGCCCCAGTCTTGCAATTTCGTACTCTTTTAATTGTTCATGATGGGCGCATGGTTTGGCGAAATATGAAGGAACAGGGGACCAAAGGTTTCCTTGATACCCTGGCGGCAGAGCTGAGCTGGTTGAAGGATTCATACACGAGGGACAGGTTGGTAGAGAGGGAATTGAGGCAGTCATGGTCTGACAGGACGGGACGCTCTTCATGTCCGATGCTATTAGGTTTTCTATGTTGAATGGGTGCTTGAAACCTGATTGAGTCGTATCAAGTGGTGAGATGCAGCGCACAGGACTGTCGTCTTTCACCTCGTCCTTGGTCTCATGGGTGATGAGTTTCACCATTTTTGTACTCCTCTCCTTCTCTGACTTAAAGCGTTTTCGCCGACGCAAGAAGCTGCCATTTTCGAACATGGCTCCGCAGTCTGGATGAAGAGCCCAGAGGCTTCCCTTACCTGGCTGATCGGGTCTCCTGGGTATTTTCAGAAAGCAGTCATTGAAGCTCAAGTTGTGCCTCAGAGAGTTCTGCCAACGCTGCGTGTTCTCCCTGTAGAAGGGAAAATGATCCATAATAAACTGGTAAATTTCGCAGAGCGATAGCATCTTCTGCGGAGAGCTCTGTATGGCCATTGCAGTCAGAGATATGTAGGAGTAAGGAGGCTTAGCGCTCCCGTAGCTGTTCCTTAGAGGTCTTGGCATTGCGAAATCTTTCCTTCCTTATACGTGTGGATGCCTACGACGGTAGACAATAGCAGTGTCATACAACCTCAGCAACACTCAAAAATAAGATGCTACGCAGATGCAGGGTTTATGTACGTTGTCGTCGTGTGTACTTAAGCTATCGAAATAAATGGCATTGGCTAAACACACCGACAAACTTCAAAAACTCTCTTTGTTTGTCGCCGATTGTGTGTCCGCCGTCCAACGCGCTTGCAATGTCACAGCACTGTTGACACAACAGGTCGGCAGGCTGAAGATTTCTATTAAATACAGAATACCTAATTAGCACATGTCTATCAAACCGAAACTTATCCAAATTACTCGTTAATTTTCTTATTGAAGTTTGGCCCACAACAAAAGGCCGGCTTTCATAATAGTTTAAATAAAATATTCAAATTTGGATCATAACTGCCTCACGTGTCACCGCCCGCGATACTTCACAAAGACACCGTCGTCTCTCTCGAACGCACAGGAAGTGAAACATTCGTCGGTCTTAGGCGGCAATAAAAACTCGTAACACGGGCTGGTAACTTCGTTTTGTTTATGCGCGCCGCGTTGCGGCCATTCTGTTTTGTTGACAAGACTAATTAAAAAGAGAGAGTACTTGTAAGTGCTTGCGTCTACAGCTCAATCAGTGATAACAACTCCATGTTCCTCTTTATAATTTTCGTCTAGCACCCCTGCGCGCGATATAGGGATCTACATAAACACCAGCGTTTTCGTTTTATGGTTGATGAATCTGCCTCAGAGCTTCCGGCTGTCAACAGTGGCGGTAAAGACCTTTCCCTCAGGCAATTTAAAGTCTCTTTTTTAAGACTTGTAGTCGGACGTTTGTCTAGTTGACCGTGCACTCTTGTCTCGCGAAAAATTGAGCACCCGTAATAAAGTTTATCATAACTTTTTGTCTTATTACTTTTTTTTCATATTAGCGTGCCTTGATTGAGGAACTCATTTTGCTGAACGCAAAGAAATGTCTTTATAACCTTTATTAAAGTTTCTTTCGGTCATTTCGGTCATACTTAATAACTTGAAGGCGGGCTGCGGCAAAGGGCCAGGTTAAAATTAAACTAATTTCTAAACCGTGAGATATTGAAAAAGTTTAGGCGCCACCAAGTACTTTATTGCCTTTGTATGCATTACATATAATGACTATCATTAATATGAACACACATATAGTTGTAAATATCCTTCCCTTAAAATTTCAGATTAAAAAATGTTTCCATTCTTTTAATGTTTTTATTTTGTTAGGATTTTGCAGTAATTAATGAAACAAAGCATAGTTGAAAGAGACAGTGGTTTTGCTTAAATGGTTTTGTGTATATTTTCTTTTCGGCTGTCCAACCCATCATAAAGTTGGTTTTTCAAACGTAAATATTTTCAGTAATTTTCCCGAAAGGAAACCTTGCAAATCGCAGCCAGTTTAATATCTTATGTCAATTTGAAGTGTAAATGTTTCAATTATTTTGGAGAGAACTCATTCACCAGCCATATATACTTATCATAAGTAATTGATTTAAAGAAATCCAAAATGAAAAGGAGTCAATGGAAGAAGAGTAGTTGTACTAAACGTATTATCGAAGTCACAAATTTATGCAACTTTTCTTGAAAACCTGATCTTTTCAACTTCTTTTTCAAGAGTGTTCTTGATGCATAAAAAGTCAGTAAAATATTTTGCCCCCCCCCCCCCCCCCGGTGTGTTTTAAGTGTTTAGTGTTGTATTGAAATAAAACATTCTGACTGAAAACGCCGACAATCATAAGTGCCGATGACTAAAAACATTAAATAAAAGGTTCTGTTCTCAATACAATTGGGCAAAACATATTAATGTTTAGAGTTAAAAGGCAAACAAAGTACTTTCTTTCTCCTTTGAAGGCTTTGTTGTTTTATAATCGGGGCGTATAATCAATTGAAAAATACTTTTAAGATTCGTCATTAATGAATAGAACTCATAAACAGCCACTACAAAGCAAAGAATACATCATAATTTAAGTAAACAATCCTTTACTCACATATTAAAAAAGATCAATAGAACAAACAAGTTTATTGCATCTAACAACGGCCAGAAATTCATCACCTTGTACAAAATTGAAAAGCCAAATTAGTCAGTGCAGAATAGTATATGAGTTAGAGAAGAAATTTCTCAGTATGCTTCTTCAATCAAACGATGCAGTTTGAGGCGTATTTGCCCGACCGTCAGTCATCAAAATGCAACCACAGAAAAAAACCGGTTATAGAAGGAACAATTGCCATGACATATTAAAAGTCCTTTTCATGGAATGCTGTTGCCAATGTGTTCGATTTCCAAATAATTTGCAGGGGCCATTATCATCGATCGAATATCATCAAAGAACTAACCACAAAATTTTACGGTTTACGGTTAGTTTCTGGAAGGATAGGAGAATATCTCAGTTTTTATGTACATTGGTTTGAAGTGTTTATTTTGCCAAACTAAAAATCGACTAGCAAATCGTTCGTTACAATCGCTCTAAAGTTATCACAAGTCTTAAAGAGAACTCTAGCAATGATAATTCCGTCGAAAAAGTTTTTCTCAAAAGCGTACATGAGGCCGGCAAAAGTTTTATATAAGAGTTTAGAGGCTAGAAGTAATCAGTTGTAATCCATTAACAGCATTTCCCTTTGAAGGATTCATCTTGTTTTGAAAATATGGCTATGGTATATTCAGTGACTTTTTGAATTTACCATTTCTCAGAGCCCCCTACAGCTTTGGATGGTTAATTGATTGGCAGGATAAGAGAACGAAATTGGTTTCCTCAAGGGGACACTAATATGGACCGCGCACTTGTTCCCAGATTCAATTAAAACCCTATATTATGCAACCTTTATTGCAAATCATGTTTTTATGAAAATAATGGACCGTCAAAGCACACTTCTCACTCAATGATTTATGTACGGATCAGTCCGCGAGCACCCTATACTTTTCAACCTTTTTATTTAACAAATCATGTTTTTATGAAAATAATGGACCGTCAAAGCACACGTCTCACTCTATGACATATGTATGGATCAGTCCGTTAGCACTTTCTAAAGCAGATACTTCAAATAGTCTTTTTGAAAGGAAAATAATTCGACGGGCTCGTGTGTATTCTTCTCTGCTTGTGGACGGCATTTTGTTTTACGAGAGAGATTTGTCTCACTCGGCTTTTACTTTTTAAAGTTTATTTAATTCAATTTCTCATGCACCGAGCAATTGTCAGAAAAGTTTTCAATTGATTTAATTGTCATTTTGTGGATCTATTTGGCGTTGTTTATAAGTTTTAGTGCGTTAAAAATCAGTTTTAAAGATAGTTCCTATGGCATGCTTTGTTCAGTTTGTTTAAAGAGCCACCTCAACAAATTCATGGCCATTAATGGTGCACAATTTCAACGTGTTTTTGTTGATTTTTTTTGATAACTTAAAAGCCTGATCTTAGTTTTCATACGTGTGCCCATTAGGGTATCAAAAGTGATGGAGAACCTACGCAAGGTTTCTGTAATTTTAAGTTGATAGTGAGTTTCCAAGGCTTCTCGTGTTTCTTAGAAAAATTTTTTACCTCACTCAAGCTTGTTTTTTTTAGGAACTTTTCAATAACCTTCCGTTTCTATAATCACATTTCCACCGAGTTAAAGATAGCCAAAACTTAAGGCAGTCAATACTGGCTTGTTATCTTTTTTGTTCACCACTGAAGCCATCTTGAACTGATAAGCAATCCAGAACGGCGCAGGTGAAAAGGCTGTTTAACCCCTTTTGTTCCCAAAACTGCCAAACGTCAAAATTCAACAAAAATCCCAAATTCTGTGTTGTAAAATATTGAAAAATAGATAGCGCCATAAGGAAGAATTCAAGAAGGGGTGTCATTTGAATGGTCACATCACAAGATTTCATTCACAAACTCAAAAAAAAAACAACCTGAGGATAATGAATCATAGGATTTCTTACACAGAATTAAAACTAATACTGAAGAATTGATAAATTGAACTAAAGCAAACTAGGAACGGCAACACTGATTGTACGTTGTAACTGGTGCTTGTCAGCTTGAGAAACAACTATAAAGAATATTTTACTCCATGTGTGCCGAGGAATCTTGTTGACATAAAAGAATGTTTTAACTGAAATTGTCGCTATTCAAAGAATAATAGAAATTCTGAACAACCAGCGAGTCTAGAACATTTTCAAGAACATTTTCTGACTAGTACAAAAGATCTTTTTCTCTCATTTCCTGACCTGAAGAAGTTTGCTCTCCTTATAATACTTGTGTATACACGTTATTTTGTTTTATTTTTAAACATTACTGTTTTAAGATGTTTTACCGATGACTTTATTTTCGATAAATTTATTGAAGATGAATGTAGAAAAAGTGGCGTGAAACACTCGAATACCATATGTGTGTGAGGCATTGTTTATTGACTTCCCCAAAACACATGATACGAGAAGAATAAAGTGCTGAAAACAAAGGATATTGACTGAAACGAATAGTTTTACCGTTGGGATATTCCGTTCCTCAGTCGACTTATGATGAAGCAATATGAGAGCTTACTGGATGAGATATGGTTAATCGGAGTAACCTGGTCGGGCATTTTTTTTTTCGAGGTGAAACTCATAATGCGCAGTGCTTCAATTTACTGAGTTTTTGAGCGAATGCAAAACGAAGACATTAAAAAAGGACTTATTGAAATCTCGCCACCAGGCCCAAGTTGTTCAAAAGATGAATAGCGCTATCCACCGGATAAATTACTATCCGGTGGATAGCGCAATTAGTTTTCGTAATACTTATCCATTGGATAGCGATTTATCCGGTGGATAGCGCTATCCAACGTTTGAACAACCGGTGACAGAGCGTCAAGTGGAGGCTAAAATAAAAAATAAAGATGATTGTTGTCCGAGCTGTTTTACTGTTCAAGAACTGTTTGACGTGCAGTTGGTTTCTGTTTTGGATTTCATGAATGACCAACAAACACCTCGATCGTAATGGCGATCTTTTGTAGAGAATAAACCTGCGTGTCTGTAAAACGCAGTGGAGAGTCACGTGACACATTGCAATCATAGAATCTTTCATTTAAGAGTTTTTTTTACCCGCCTTTTGTTTTTGCATCAAATATCGATGTAATCATTATTTGTAACTTGAACGGTGTGGGGACGAAATAGCTTTAATTGACAACTGACTGAACAGTGAAATCGATTTGGTTAAAACTCTCGGCTTGTACTTTTTGCAAAATGAACTTAAAGTTCGCTTCTCCCGGCCTCTACATTCTACACAATTTACGGGTGCAATATTTTGGCACTAATGTCCAAATAATTTGAATCAAACCAATTCTTACTTGTTGCCGCAGAGTTTGTTTTTGGTAATCAAACAAGATATTATTGAAACTTTTTCATTATGCTCTCTTGTGGCGGAAAATTGGCAAATACTGAGTCATAGTGTTCATTGTAAGTGAATTAAAACAAGTTCACGTTTTCTTCGTTTTGCGGCCAAAAAACAAACAAACAAAGCGTCTGCCGCATTCTATTTTCATCGAATCTTCGGTTAACGAGTTATCGAAGAAACAAAAGAGAAACCACAAACAAGTAGGATGAAATTGGTCACGCGATCGGGGAAGCACGTAAAAAACTTTAAAAATGCCTTCATCTTTGCGACTCAAAACATTGGCACGTACACCCTTTTAAGTCATCAACATTACTGACTTCGAATTACTACTTGGAATTAGCTGCAGCGATACTCTGGCACTATTTTACCTTCACATGAATATCAGTTTTCACTTCCAGAAGTGGCCAAAGTCAAAATACGACAAATGTTCCAAACTTCAATTTTCCAAAGAGGTTCCATTTGAATGGTCACACCCGCACAATTTTTCGTCCAAAGACTCGAAACGGTTAGAACCTCCATTCACTGTGCAAGTAAAAGCCAAAACCATACCTCTGCTCTGGTCTCTTTCTGTTACACCAATTCTCACAAAATTTTGCAGATACTGTGGCTTAAGTCAAATATTTAACATTCCTTGGGCACACAAAAATCCAGGTGATCTGTGACGTCATTGCGGGGGCCTGGGGAAAGAAATTTTAATGCCGTATCCCATAAACCAAAGCTGACGGGAACAGATTGAATTGAATTGAATTGGTGCGCGCGTTGGTTTATTGGATACGGCATTAAAATTTCTTTCCCCAGGCCCCCGCAATGACGTCACAAATCACCTGGATAACATTCAAATGAATTTTTTAATTTCTCGAAATGTCGGCTATCATGTGACCATACGTAACATCAACTGGCAACCAGTGTGAAAAGGCACAACTGAGCAACTATGAGAAAAAATGAAGACGGTCACATTAACGGACCCTAGTACACCACACAACATCATACTTGGGAGCTGGTATTAACATAACATAATTAAGAACGTTGGCTTCTCTGTAAAAGCAGATTTTTTTTCTCAAAGGGGATGGGCCAAAACAAGAGATCCCTGAGCCAAAAACGTGGTTTGAGAGGGGAAAAGTCTCAGTTCCAAGAAGCCAGCAAACAATCGCAGTCTTATGCCTATTGCAGGAAGGAACTACAATAAGATGCTCGTTCTGTCTTCATCGAATAAAGCTTATGTCGGCTTTTGTACATCATGTTTTTTTCCTCAATAAAATGCTCCACCTTAAAGGAGCTGTGTCACGAAATTCAGCCAAATTGGGAAATTACAAAATGCCCGTTAAATTAAGAGAAATGTTAAAATAACCGTTTAAAACTTTAAAGGAAGGTTAAACTAACATAACAGAAACAACAGATGCCACGGATGGGCAAAACTGAAGAAGATTAAAACGGATTGAAATTAGGGTTTTTGAAAACTGTTCAGCCCAACATTTTTTCAAAGTTGATCCCTGCATCTTGCAACTTAAAAAATAATGCTCAGGAGACAAATTTGTTTGTCTTGGATCTCTCATTTTCTCATTTACCTGTATTTTCTTTGCTTACTTTAAGTTCCATAGCGATTGAGGGTGAGTAATTTGCAAAATTAAACAAAATTAACTGGACTGCCGTGACACAGCCCCTTTAATGCTTCATTTTTTGCACTAAAATACTCGGTCGCACCCCAAAAGTCATAAAATGCTCAGCACACATAAACAGTTCTAAAAGTTTTTAATGCTATGAACAAAAATTTATAAGCAGAATGACAACAATGTATATGTTGTGGTTCAATTTTATCCTTGGATAATTTTTAGTTTCTTTTGTTTTGGGTATGGTGATGTATGATTAACTAATTATCATACTCATTACCATACCCAAAAACAAAAGAAAAAAATTAAACCAAAGATAAAATTGAACGGCAACATATACAAGTTAAGAGTTGTAATACCGCAAAAAATGATCCTTTCCACGAATGTATCAAGGTTGAATTTAAATGTTTTCCACTGCGCATCTCTTACTGCGCATAACAAGATGGCCGCCGTAAAAAAAGGGCATGTGAAGTAACACTATTAAAATGAAGTTGACTGAAGAGAAACGCTATTGGAAGTTTTGCTTGCGGTTGTTTCTTGCCGAGGTGAGACTCAATGTGTTGGGAATGTGCATAACGTAAGCAGTACGCGTGTTGCTGAGTTCTACTTCCTTGCAGAGAACCTTGATAGTGGATTTTTAACTTGTGCTCATTTTGATTCTCATTTAAACGCTTTCTTTATCACATTGTGTCCTAAATGTGATGTCTCGATGTAAATTCTGTAAAAACGGATTTTTTAATACTTTCTTCCCCCTTTCACATACATTATATTCTGAAACTCGCCCCAGTCCTCTCTCAAAAATCGGAGAAAACGCATTTAGTACGCACTTTATGCGGCTCTACCACAAAAACGACTACGGTGACCCCCATTTTTTATTTCATGATTTTAATAAGGGCAGTGCTTCTTTTCGATGAGAAAAAGTTTGGCACAAATCTATGTTCAGTATTTTGGCAATTTTACTAAATTGTACGGATTGAGTTATCACGGCTCGAATAGCCTGCGCGCCGTTTTTGTCAAAGGGTCCTAAATAGCCGTATTTGTCAGCATTGTGACGTCAAAACAAGCACGGTGACCCCCACCTTTTATTACTTTTTTATAATCTTCTTCACTTGTTACATCAGTGTACCAAGTTTCATCTACAATCTATATTAGGTTCTTTTACTAAGGAATCACCTTAAGTCACCCGTTTCTCTTAAAAATGTTTAAATTGTTATTTTATTTGAGAAAAATAGTAATTTTCCAGGAAAATGTCACTAAAATGCTCCAAAAAAGGCGAGCATAGTACGCAAAAGCCTAGCCGTAAGTCGACGACCTATAGATAGTCCTTTAAAACACCAGAACGGTTTTTAAAGAACGAGATGCCTTACAAATTCACTGCGGCTTACAAATTCTGAGTAGTGTCCTGGTCAAAGAACGTGTACGTAGAAGTGAGGAAAGCTTAGGCCTGGAATGCTACAAGGAAGTTTGATTTCATTTGGTGGTCTACTAACTTGAAAGGGAGCTTATAAATTTCATTTATTCAAGACAGCTGTGGAGAGTATACTCCGCAGTTCAGATATATGATTTTCATATATTCATTATTTCATCATCATCCTTTCACGGGTTTATAACGAGCCAATTCAACGACCTGCATGCTCCCAGTTGGCTTGTTAGCTTAATTGGTAGAGCGCTGCACCGGTATCGCAGAGGTCAAGGGTTCGAATCCCGTACAAGCCAGAATTTTTTTTTTCAGGCTTTCTTTTCGCAAATGCATAAGTTGCGTATATAACTGCGATGATCTTCCTTCCAATAATTAGGAGAGTATACTGTTGTACGGTTTAGGAGGTTAGATGCAAGTGTTCCAAGGACGGGGCTTAAATTAATTTTGAATTTCGCCAATAAGCATCTAAACATGGTTTATTATGATCATAGTCGAGAAAGCATATAGCACAACGCAGACTAGTGTCCGTAAACCAATAGACCTTCTCACGGTTTTTTTCAACTTTTGGCATGGACCAGTTGGGGAAAATCCGTGGACACCACTGAAAAGAGCGCCTCAAGATTAGCATTACCAAGTTTGATTGTGATTTGTTGAAACCAATGAAGATATAGCTCCTACAAGTCGCGAAATGTTACAGACGTTTGTATTTTGGGGGTGGGGGAGGGGGGGTACAAACTTGCCCCACCCTACCATACGAACGTTTGTAAATTTTCGCAACTTTGCTGAGCTATATCTTCGCTCACTAAAGACGTATTGCTTTCAGATTTGGTTTTACTAATTTTAAGGTGCTCTTTCCAGTGGTGACGACGGATTTTCCCTAACTGGTCCATATAAAAAGTTGAAAAGGTCTATTATCTACCTAAAATGAACCACTTCTTATCAAATTTGGAGGTACATGTAGATAAGCCGCAGCTAATAGGGCGTAGGTTAGACTTTGTTTCAACCGACTTTGCTTGGTCTGTCTTAAAGAAACTCAAGAAACACCTTGCGTTAAACGCGTGAGTTGGAGTAGGCAAATACAACAACCACAAAGCTCCATGAACCATTGCTCAGGGTGTCAGAAGTTGTAAGGAGGAGAAGAGTGAAAGTTCCTAAAGTCATTACTTCAGGGCTACACGAAAATGTATAAAACGAGTTCTCTTTTTTCAACCAACACATTGCAGAAAGTCTCGGAGCAGACCTACAAAAGAAGATAATGACAGCAGTGTTGAAGGACTAAAATTCCCCATAAAGAACAATGAACTCAAAATAATTTTTGAACAAAGGAGTTTAGTGATACAATCAACATTTCCATGAAAGCTATTTTCTCAAAAATTTAAAATGCTGTTTGTTACAATTTGATCAAGTGGTTTCATCTAAAAAATAAGAAAATATAATGACGGGACTTTTCGAAAACCTAGTAAATTTTAAAATTTTTGGTTTGTTTTCAATCATTCACGTTACCATGGTAACGACCCAAATCTCACCTTTAACCTAATGAATGTAATATCTTATAAATATAGATTGTTTGTGCCAAATTTGAGTTGCACACCTCAATAAATGGCCATGATCCACAACCTATATACATCAAACTGTGTTTAGTCACCTGAGGATGATCAATCTTATTTGAAGGGATTTCGTTCAGCATTAACAACTCCTGTTAAATTTAAATGTTTTGCTCTTTTTTACGGTAATGTGCTCGACGCCACTGAAGCCTTCTGCTATAAATAAGGCTTAATGATACAAGTTTAATACATTTTAAATTAATGTTACATTTTTAGGACCACTTAAACAAGGAGTAGCAAGTACATTTTATAAGAAAAGGATTTTATAGTCTTTTATTGTCATTTAAAGTCAAACTACATATAAGATACTGATACAAAAGCAGCTTCAATTAAATTGTAGCATTTTAGTTGTTTACTCAAAATATGTCATTTTATAACAAGCAATTACGACTAATCAATACCCTAATAATTCAAGTAATCAATACCTTCATAACCTTAATATTCATTAAAAATACTTCGCCTTTCTCTGATTGGCTGTAATCCCCCCGGCTAATTCTTGATAACTACAATCTTGGACAGAACAAAATGGAACAGCAAACCGCCATCTCCCCAAATAAAGGATGAAGCCGCGCGAAGTGCAAACGCGCCATTTTCCCATCTTTGATTTTGGGGGACGGGGGTCTAAATTTTCCATTTAGATTGCTAGCTGGCTCTTACCAAATTTGGACTGAAGATGTAATATACAGTCACTTACGTCATGTAAGACACTGGCGCGACAACATAGTTTGTTTTTGCGTGAGTGCAGGATTGAATTCGGCTGTCGTATTGCAGAAAATACCTGCGACTAAGAAACCAGTTTTTAAGAACCTAGTAGGCTTAAATATATAAGTTAGGCCCGCCCTATACAAGAACCTGTTTAGCCTAAAATTTTAAACAGGTACTTATTTTTTGAAATAAAAAACTTATTTTTTTTTCAGTCCTTTTTCTCATAGTCATTTTTACAAAAATACTAATTTGGTATGCAGATTGTGTATAAGAAATAAGCTTAATCACTAAATACTCATTGCCACCATGCTTTCTTCTTTCTTCAGAAAATAAAAACCTATTTATGAACCTAAATCGCCTAAGCTTGTGCTAATTACCGTTTATGTAAGAACCTGTTTAGGCTAACTCAGTTGGGAAAAAGCCAGGTTCTTAGTCGCGGGCTTTTACTGTATATGAAGGATTAGGGAGATCGGGGTGGACACCAGCCTCCTCGATTTGCATAATTCACATTTATTCCTTGAGCCCGAATGGGCTCTGAGTCAATAGCCCATGAGACCGAAGGCCTCATGGGCTATTGACTCAGAGGCCATGAGGGCGAGAGGAATAATTGTTTTAGTAAAATCAAACTAGTTGGTCAAAAAAATCGAGACAAAATTACTTTAGCAAGCAAAACGCGATTCAGCCGTCATTGTTTTGCCTAGTAGCAGCTCAACCAATCAGGACGCAGCATTGATAATGGCCCACAAGCTGGATTTTACTAACTCTTCATATCATACGAATGCCGAATTCAATAAAAGTTAATTATCTGAATTGTAGTCGATTTCAACACTTTGCACAACCATTGAGCTCTTATTTCCAAGGGCATAATTTCAGTATACAAAAATGCTTAATTATTTCTTTGCCTATTTCAGAATCGTTCTTTCATTAGATTAATACAAAATTTCAGTAAGCCTTGAATATTATTCGAATAAATATATGGCCAATAAATTTTGCCTGGTCTATAACAACTCCTTTGTATGTTTTAAAATTCAAATATATATATAATAAGTACCCGCTGTTTTATTCTTTTTCCCTAACGATTGTTGCGTTGAACATGAGAGATGATTTGTTGCTATTTCCAGTTTATTTTGTACAAAGCAAACGGCTGGGACATTTGGCTACATAAATTAGAAGCGAAATGTTTGAAGAACTATTTCATGCGGAAGTACCAGACTTCGTGCATATTTCAGTGTCAGATGATATAGTATAAAATAATTTCTATAATATTCTATTTATTTAGCAGATAAAAAATTCGGCTTACTGACTTATACTTTATAATTACAATTTCTGGAGGGTATTTTCACTTTAATGTCCTCAAGGTCAAACCACATTGTTGTCATTGACTTTTAGCTCTGTTTGAAATCAACAAAAATGCGGGAAACGTTATAAGAGATGTAGTTGGTTTTGCAGTTAGTTACTAAAATAATGCAAAAATTGCCATCGATAGTTGATGACCAGATTTTGTAAGCTAGACGTATTCCACTTCCTTAAGTAACCAATAATAGCAATAGGAAGCTAACAGAGAAATCTACTCGCGCTCAGCAAGCAATTTTCGCTTGACAGATTTGTTCTTGGTGATCTTTTTTTCTGCTTTACTTTGCTGTTCATACAACAAGGCAAAATATGAATAAACCTTATCCTAAAATAGGAAATTGGCTGAATTATAAGCCCCAAAGCACGCTTCTTAGTAAGTTCGATAGCAAGACGTTTTCTATAACTCTTGTTCCCAGGCTGATAATTTCAGCTTGCGCGAAATAATGAAGTTGTCCAATTAAAGCTCACTTTCTGATCTCAGTGAATCTCAAAGGAACAAAACTTTTCTTGAATCGTAAGTCCAACGATATCCAGCTTTTATGGTAAGCAAACAGTCTTCTGTCTTCAATTTGTAGATTGGTAGATGAGTGTGGCAATTGCCCCGAAGCCTACTGCTACAAGGCAAAACTTTTTCCACCATAATTTTTCTCTCTGTTCGTATTCTTCACCAAAGGTTTGGTTAAAAGCTTCCTGTTGAGCAAAACAAGGACAATGACTCATATTTTCAGTGCAACTTTTCTCACCACTGTCAACAGTTTTTGTCCAAAAAATGTATATATAGATTAAAAAAATAAACAGTTTTTGTCAAAAATTTTATAAGGCCAAAAGTAAAAGGAAAATTAAAAAAAGCAAACGATAGAATTACATAATTATAAACTGGTCAAAAAATAAGTACAAACGGCAAGAAACCTTAGACAGAAGGGTAACCAAAAGAGACCCTCATCATAATCATATAAAAAATCAGAACCCGAAACATGTCCATTAGTATCATACTAAGATCAACTAAGGAGATTATGGTAGGGAAGCACGATAACGAAAAAAATATATTTGTAATCAACATTGTTACTGAAAGGCAAAGATCGGATTTACTGTAAGATTTTGAAGGTGTCCCGTGTGATTTTATTATAGCATACATGCTTCTTTCGAGGGTAAAGCATCTCGTAACTATTTGAAAAACTATCTACACTTAGCCCAGATGGAAATTGCTGATGATCATCGAGAAACCTAAAAAAAAAACAAACATATCCAAGCGCAACTAAATGATGTGTTTTATCAGCGTTACATGGCAGATGTAATCGTAAAGCGGGTAATGTGTGTGGCTATGCAAAGCAGCTTTGACAAGGTGCAACAACTAAATTATTCATCAGTTTAAAAATGAAAAAAAGTGGTAACTCGTTCTGCAACCCACAAGGCCAAGGGCGTGATTATTAAACATACAGCATACTCTGTCTTAAAGTTCTAATTTTTCTCTGGATGGGCACGCTTGGAATTGACTGAGCCATAAAAATGTGAAGGTACTGCTGAAAAGTTTTCACTTGAATGCCTTATGGTCATACCATAAATATTTCTTGCACAAACTAAAAAAAAAGTTATTTTCCCTCTTTAATTATCGCAAATTGTCAGTGGATGAAAAAACGCACGAGTCAATGTGATAGGTTTAGAACGCACCAGTACTTATTCAACACTTATTGAATATATTAGAACTTCTTGAATCTTTTGAAAAAAAATAGTAACGTTTTTTAGTAATCGGCTTCTGGTTATGTGCAATATCCTCACGAGCTGCATCAGTTTTCGCCTGACGTTTGCTCGTGACTTCACACGATAAGTTTGCTCACAGGCAAGAGAGTATAAGGGAATTGCCCCTTTATACCCTCTTGTCATAGGGTGATGAAAAATTTTGACTATATTTCATTCCTCGTTCATTTTTAGCAAATAAATGACCTTCGCGCGAATGCGACGCATAGTACGCCTGCGTTCATTTAAGTTTGCGGAGCGGGAAAATCTTCGCGCACCTCGCTGCGGACTAGCAAGGAAAACAATAGACCAATTCCGATATATTAAAATTCATACAAAAGAAATCATCTTGAGGCTCAGTGATGAATAAAACATTTCTTTTGTTTTATTCCCCCAAGCCTCGGAACCACGTATGAATTTTAATATATCGAAAATGGTCTATTGTTGACAAATTACAGTGCTTTTTGGTTTCCCCAAGTTGTTATCGAAGACTTTCATTGGATTCTTCGCTGTTTCATTCTTAAGAACACCGGTTAACAAAGGAGAAAAGAAATATTTGGTCAAGTGCAGAAGAAAAAGACTTCTTGTTGCTGGGTAAACGCTGCTCTTGAGACAAAATCTTGCCTCTGCGGCAAATCGAAACGTAACTTGGATCATCGACGCGCGTCAAATCCTACACGTCCAAAATCGTGGCTTTCAGTTGTGAAAAACATTCTTTTAACACATCACATAACACACTCATTCTACTTCAAAACTATACTTGAAACGAACAGCTTTGTCACAGGTCGCAACCAAAACAAACTGCTTTTAAATTTCCGATCCGCACAGTGAAATACAGCCCGATAAACTGACCAATCACAGTGCGAGTGTAAAAATCAATAGTAACCTGTCAGTAAGTGTAAATCGCCACTCTTATTTTGAGTTAAACTGTGTAAATGAAACTCTGTATCATGTTCAAAAAAATTAACATTAACACATCATGGATTTTGCACTTTCGAAAAATTTACTTCATTACGAATTTTAACTGAAGAAAACGTGAAACGGTGCACACGTACTCATAAAAAACGTTACTTTCACTTAATCAATGTATTGTTTGTTTAACGTAAATTAACTGTGGGTTTTCACAGTAGTGTTTCCTATATTTTTTCTCATTATATCCTGCACTGCTTTCTTGGTTAGACAATTTTCTTAAGTCACACTTGAAACAGAACTTTAGGTAAACAAACTATTAAATTGCGGGAATTCTCACTGCACTCGCTTTTCTCGATATAACGTGATCATATCCTCGTTATATTGAGTCATTTGAGGTTATAAATAGAAAGAAAATATTTAGGCTATATTTTAATATTCACTGCACGTACTCAAACTTAATTCACTTTTTTTTTCACATCTCGCTCTTTTTTAAAGACGAAAATACAACTTTAATTCAATTTTTCATACAACAGTTACTTTTAAGGACGGAAAACGAAAGGATAAGTATCACAATAAGGCACTGCTTGGTATTTTTCATGGACAGGACTTCAATCGTTAAATTTGCAACTTATTTGTCAGCGATGCTTTGCTCAGCAACTTTCGCAAGAATATTCATCCTACAAAAATTTCATCTGCAGACTCGGCGATTTTTTTATTACAAATATACTTTTTAAAACGCAATGAACAGAACAATCAGAAAAGAACTGCTCAGTACTGAACTTTCATGATCACAATAAAAGACGTTTTTTCTAAAAGCTCGAAAGGGTTAATATCGTTTGAAATAACAAGCAGGAGCTGGAAGTAAATTTTTCCCGAAACTTTTCACACTGAAAAAGAAATTCTCTTTTCCTTTAAGTTTTGTCCGTTTTCGTTTCCACATCCGTCTGAAATTCATTTTAATTTGTCTCACAACGATAATTTTATTACGGAACGTTTGGCAAATCCATTGTGCAGTATTGTATAATGCTCCTCGTAAATAAACTACATTAAATTCTTTACCTTGTAAGATTATGAGCTCCTCAAGGGATTATCTCGGATAACCCCGCCTTATTTACCAACTGAATATATGTCAAGCACGTAATAAAGCTGGATAATGACCATATCGCCGGTGTTTCAATTGTTTAACTCTCTTGCTGATTCTGTCCACGTTCGTCTATCTTCCCATCGATTTCAGTGACATCAACTAAAACGCCTACATAAAAAGTCCGTTATTGTAATGACTACCCCTTCCCACAATAGCCCAAAAATTTATGAATTGATCAAAACTTGAAAAGGCTTGAACTGCACTCCACAGCAACATATAGAAACCGACTTCTCAGTCCCTTGACGACCCAAATCAGTACATTTAATGACTAATTGTTAAATATTTATTCTAATTTGTAATTATGTCAGAGTTCAATTTGTATCTAACTGAAAGCAAATTTCTTAAACAGACCCATGACGTAATTCTGAATTTTGGCTCCGTTTGTCATAAAATGAAACATTGGAACCTGATGTTTACTCACTGGGTAGTTTTTGTCTTCAAAAACAAAAAAAACGTCGATCCGTCGCGCGTTATCCTGGATGCAATTTTTGGCATAAAGAATGCACTTACTTCAGCGAGCAGACATCTCATGAATAAATACACGAACAAAAATCAATATACCACCAAACTAGGGCTGAATTCGTCAATGACATAATTCTATGCTTTCTTTTAAGGTGTTTTGCTAAAAGCCAAAATTATCGGAGAATGGTAAAAATATGCTTTTAATGTTTAGCTTCAACGTGGGGTCTTGCCCAAAGAGAGTCTGTTGTAACTTGGCAACCGAGTCATGTTACTCATTCGACAGCAGACATAGAATAACTGATCCAAAGCAAAAGACACGCAATGAAAATGCCAGAGAAACGCCAGTCTCTCTTTAGTACTGGAGAGTTTAAGATATGCTGAATCAGTCTTTGGATGTAGGAAGGTCCCAGCTTTTGCAATAGCTTAAAAAAATTTAAGGAAAGATTTCAAAAAGCATCACTCCGTGTTAAGACACTTAGAAAGCTGGTTTCATATGAAGCCACCACTGCAGACAAGAAATTGCAGATCAAACAAAAATTGACAACTGAAAGTGAAACAGGAAACTCCCCTGGATTTTCCGTCTTAAAACATGGGTTTCATGATT
This sequence comes from Porites divaricata, assembly GCA_038088405.1. Classification (NCBI taxonomy): domain Eukaryota; kingdom Metazoa; phylum Cnidaria; class Anthozoa; order Scleractinia; family Poritidae; genus Porites; species Porites divaricata. The sequence goes on from JBBMOI010000003.1 coordinate 19,359,704, forward strand.
ATTGGCTTCATTGGAAAATGTTTAAATGATCAATGACGGCTACAAACAGGGTAGTGCACATGAATTAATGAATATTGGGCGAAACTAACAGTTCTCAATTGTCAAACAAGGATATGCTGTTGTGCTGTACTCGTTCTTTATCCTTATAGCCTTTCTTAACTCTTTAGTCCGTAATATCAAATTTCCAATTCTCATTTGTTGTCCTTATACTTTTCCTATGAAAGTGGTGGGAAGAAGTATCAACCAAATTGCGTGATCATGTCCATAATTCTCGTCACCGATCTGTTTTATACCCAGGTTTTATAAACCATTGATTTCACAAGGAGAATATTGATACTGATCACTCTTTGGGGTTAAAGAGTTAGGCTAATAGCCATTCAGTGAAAACTTGGCATCTGTACAACTACCAAAATACATAGGCAATGTATTCAATATTTTTAATTTCCAGGTCTAAGTGAAATCTTTTGATGTAACACATTTGATACTTTAAGCATGTACACTTGTTCAAGAAATTTGTGTAACTGACCATCAGCCCATTCCAAAACTCGTTTATAACGTCACTGATAGATTCTAACTTTTGACCTGATTCCATGTTCTCTTTTAGCCTCTAAACTCTGGCTGCACGAGGCAAAACTTGATACTCCGCTTTGCGACGTCAGTTTACGGCCTATAGAAGTTTCAACTCAGTGAAAGACTTGAAAAAATGTTTTGGAAAAACAATTACTAATTGCAACTGTTTAAATGTTGGAAACACCAAGTCCGTTTGCAAGAAAAATATTCAAAGTAGCTTTAAAAACATGAATAATTATAACAAAACATGACGACCTCTATAGCGGCCAGCGTGTTTCTTGCCTTAAATCATTGATCTTCCAATAACTGGCTTAAATTTCAGCCTGTCTTTCGGAAAATCTCTTTTCGGCATTAAGTAAAAGATATTCCTGGACAAAAAGAAAATACAGATGCACATGCAAAAAGACTTACTATGAGTCAGTCTCGTAAGTGAATTTGCATTTGAAATCGTATACTAGCAGGATTTTCCCTGTAAATTCAATATAATAGACACATATTGTAGGCCTAATATAAACAGGAAGCTATAAGCAGATCGAGAAAATATTTCTTGATTTTATTGGTATTAAACAACAGATTGCCGATATCGAGTCTTGTAAAAGCGGGATAGATGCCCCAATTTTTATTTGAATTTTGTGATTGTAACGTAAGGCATAGAGTGAGACAATGGTTTGTTTTTCAATTTTCGTAGATCAATATTTTAAAAGCTTTAACGTACGAGGTGCAAAATTTGATGTAGTTTGAAGAGCAGCAATATTGAGTATCTGTACAAAGGATTTGCCAACGGTTGCGAATTCAGCAAAATACTGTGTTTCCATTCACGCAGGTATAAAATAACCAATTTAGATAAATCGTCTGTTATGTCTATTATTTTTTGCAAACTGGGATGCTGAAGTCTTTGGCAATATAGCTTAAATTGGTAAGACACTTTTAATATTTAATACTTTGTTAAAGTTATGAAGTTATCAGTCGGAGATCCTATATTTTGGCAGCTTACCCATCCTCCGTTTGAATGAATCCAGTTTGAAAGACCTGAAATATAATTTCCGACCCAAACAATGATCTCTTCCACCTCCTGTTGTAAGCCATTAGTCACACAGTACTGCGCCATTTTTGCTCCAAACGCAAAGATTGCCACGATCCTACCCCAGTTAATTCCGTCGCGAAAAACCTCGTCTGCAACTTGCACAAATTTCACTTGCGCTGAGCCGTTAACAACGTTAAGTCTGTTGCACATATTCGAGAGCACCATCGAGTGGCGATCCTCGAGCTCGTCGGAAAGTCTTCGCAAAATCGCAGCCGTGCGTGTTGGCGGAGGATTCATTTTTCCAATGCGATATGATACAAGGTCGTGTGCGAGGTTTCGAGCTTCTTCAGAAATGCATCTAATCTCCTCACTCATAGCGGTGTCTTGCACAACTCTTGTAGGCTGTAAACAACTCATAACTTTTATCCAACTGCAAATTTTTGCTTTTTTATGTTAATATTCGGCTTATTTCATCCGTTTATAGGGAGGCGTTACGTTCACGTTGTGAGGCCGTTCCTGATGAAAGCCGATAATTACAAGTGTGCGAGGTAACTCCTTCAAACGCCACCTGTTACGTGCACTGGACGGGTTTCCCATTCTGACTGGTTCTTCTTGTGAAATCGCTGCACGTGATTGGTTGTTGAATGTCGCAAGTGTCAATCGATTTCTTTGTGGGCAGTATCCATGTTAATGTTCGATGCAAAGTAGCATCTATTCAATTTGTTTAGTGACACTACTGCCAGGGAAATTCGTTTGGCTTGCACGAAGGTGAAATTGCGCAATGAATTCTTACAGTCACCCACGCACAATGCCAAATTTAGATGATCGAGAAAAATGCCCGTAAAGGTTTTTTCCAATTTCAGGAACGTTAGATTGTGCTATTTTTGGCTTGACCTTACAACAGTTAAACTAGTGCATCAAAAATACGTTTTCTCGTATGACAATGACAAGAAATTTAAATTAGAGAGAATCGACATCGCCCTGCCGATATTGTAAAGCCAACCATACACTCCTTCACAGTGCCGGATTTCCTATGTTCCGCAGGAAATTAGACTGTCGTATACAATTACAGGAAGAGCGAAATTTCGCTATTTTTAGTTTGATCTTGAAGAGGAAAATACAGCAATTATAACAGTAGTCTCTGGCAATGTAGGGAGAAACACCGTCTCTCTGCCAATGTGTTTACGCACCCATCTCTTGCTCTTTTTAGCTGTGAACATTTCTTATGTTCGGTCATTCAGTGGGAATTTAAATCGCAATACAAGAGCTGCCAGCTCTGAAGATTGTTTTAGATACATCTTTCTACAGGCCAACGGTCTGTAAAAAGCTCGAAACTATTTCGACTTTTCTTGTCGTAAGGAACAAAACGATCGCATCCATAAATTCACATTTCTCCCTTAAGCACATGCATGTATAGACTCATTCTGGTCTCCAACAATATATATATTTTAAATTTATATGCCAATCGTTCTCGTAATGATGGCTCAAAAGTAAAGATATTATGATACTTAAAGCCCAAAAGAAAATTGACTTTTTCAACAAAATTATTTTTTGTATAAGAATCAATATTTTATGGCAAAAAAGAACGCAAAATGCAATCCGTTGCACGAAACCGTTATCTCTTGAGGAAAACCTTAGTACAGCAAATGCACAGTAAAGATTATGGCGAAAAATCTTATTTGACTTAAAAATCGAACGCTACCGTTTGTCAAAAAGTGGTAGCAAAATTTCTCATCAGTTGATTTCTCCCTTTCCTATTGTAATCACGACCTTAAGAATAGCAGCTAGAGCTATTTTTAGATCCAAATCAGGCGTAACTACAGATTTAAACTAAATTACTGCAGCGGCGAAGAATTCATCACAGATTTTGCCAGTTGTTAAGTGAAAGGCGAAATATTATTATTTTTGTCTTAACGCTAGAAACAGTTTTAATTTCTTAATTCAAACCACCAGATTGACTGATTTATCAAGTCAGTTATACTCAGATTTCTAATGAAAGGCGGTACGCATGCATTGGTGCATTATAATGCACACGATATATCACGTATTTTGATTGGTTGATTGGCTAGCTCGGACGTAAATTGCATTTGACATTCACCCAGAGCAAGCGTGTCGCGCGCGTAATGCGAAGGAGTATCGCACCCGAAAAAATTTCCTAATTGGCAAAAACTGAATGTCTGTAACGATTAGAAAATAGACTAGAGGTTGCATATTGGAAGTAAGGTGCTGCCCCAAGCTTGTTTTTGTCTTGCAGCATGAGTTTTAAAAAGCAAAATGGTTTCAAATAAACACAAACACAGAACATATAAATGCAAACAATAAATGCCCAAAGATTTTAATCAATTATCGACGAGCATTTAAAATTACGATGTTTCTAATACACTGTACAACTGTTCAACTCGCTGTTTCACTCCCCTCCTCGGGCAAATTATAATTCAGTTTGTTCGCCTCATATTTTCGTTCACGTTTTGAGGCAAGTAAAATCTAAAATCTGTTTTTATTAATAGATGTCTCTTTAATAGTAACTAATATTTATTTAGTCGTTTTCCTTATGTATTTTTTCGCTTTCCTTTCTTCATTGTATTGCCATGTAAATTGCTGCACGTCTGTGCACGCAATGAATTATTAATAAAGACCTTTATTATTATTATTATTTTTAGAAAAAGCAGTAAACTTCATTGGGAAGGTTATCTGCTGAAAATGATTTCTGCTGTTAATTGTTGGAACGCTAAGAAACTCCATATCAGGTTATCTCAATTTACTTTTAGAGCTGGGTTCAAAACAAATTAAAGACTTTCTTCATTAGTACTCACAAAGTTGTCAAGATGTAGGCCGCCATGCATTTCACTTCGCTTGTGATCGATCTGGTGTTACGCGGCGGGGCCTGGGTAGGCACGAATAGATTGTGCTAGTAAATCCAGCACAACTTGCGTGATAATACACCCAAAAGTTGCTGAAGAATTTAAAAGTTGCCACCCAAATTTAGAAAAGTTGCTTACTTTTGAGAGTCATTTTGTTCTAGATTACTACTCAAAACATAACGTTGCAAGCATTACAACGCAAATTGCCACTCACCACTGCGAAATGTTGTTTTGCATAGTCTTTCACGCGATCCCAAGCGCATGTTGTGTTTCCTTTCCCTGAGGACGAGGTCGAGCTACCGCTTCCTCGTTGTTTGTATTTGCATTCGTTGACGTGAGTTTTGCGTTTTCTTGAAATTGAGCTCTTACAGGACTACTAAGAGTTGCTCCAGCAGCGGCTATGGTAGCCTCTATAGGGTCAATATCTGTATTATTTTTATTTTCTCGTCAGACATTTCAGCTTGTTTATATGATGCCTCGAACTGCAGCAAATACCAAGATAGCGGGCGGAAAGCTCTATTGTTGGAGCGAATAACCGCTGGATGTAAGCGCCCATTAGATAGATAGCTGCTGTCCAGTTAGTGGGCGCACCTGTTATTTTATAAATTATTTGTAAGAACATCCTTGGTTTTGACCAGTTTTAATAAAGATCTTTTTTATTGTTTGGTCAGTTTTTAACTATTTGTTGCCAACTGGGGAAGGCAAAAGTTGCTCAAAAGTTGCCGAGCACAATCTATTTATGCCTAAGCCTGGGAACTGCTAACTAACAAGCATCCAAACAGCAAGCGTCCTAGTCGAGTTCTCGTGTCAGAAGTAGGTAGCAGCCCTGTGCGGGTAGCAATTAAATATTTGTGCTGCTGGCTCTTCTCCTCCCTTGCAGTGTTGTATATTTGTCAGCTAAAAATAATTATTTAGAACAGTGTCGCGCTTCTTAACAAATATTCCTGGAGCCCGAATGGGCCATGAGGCCGAAGGACGAATGGGCTATTGGCTCAGAGGCCAAAAATATCGAGAATAAAAAAGTTTAGCCAGTTAAAGCTAGTCTTTAATCCTTTTTTGCCGCCAAAAAGCCGGCGCTTTTCGCTACTAGCGGGCTATAACATGTAGCCTAGTAGTAGCTCAACCAATCAGAATTAATGCAGCATTGATAATAGACCACTAGTTGGATTTTACTAAAAGGTGTTATTCGTGGACTAACTCCATGTCTATAATATTAGACAAGGGATATATTTCTCTTCAATAGAGACACAATCACATCATAACTGAGAAAAGACCCACAACTCTTGGTTCGCCATGTTACACACACTCAGCCAACATGGACTTCATCATCGTCATCATCATCATCATCACCACCATTATCATGGTCATACCTAGGGCTAACATCGTCACTAAATTTAACAGCAATGTTTATCTCCTAAACAGACGTAGCCTGGACCATCGTGCAGTAACGTAAAGTTCTCTTGTTTCGAAGTTACACTTGAGAATTCCAACAGTTCCTGTTTCACTGGGAGGTAGTTCTCTAACAAGTCTCTCAAAGCGGTCTTATTCCTCCTTGAAACTGCGGCGTTAGAGATAACATAGTGGGTGTTCCTGCAAACGGAATGTCAGATTTCTGTCGAAAAGGACACCACTGAGCCTATTCGCTTACAACGCTTTCACTCTTCACCTTGACTTAAGTGAATTAACTTCCCGTCGTAGGCCTGTCCCGATTGTGCTGGCAAAATTGATAAAAGGCTGGAAACTTGCTCAATCAAAAACCTAAAAGTTGCTAAAAAATTGCCAAATATCCAAAAACTTGCTATCTTAATTTCAAAAGTTGCTATCTAAACGTTAATTAAAAGCTTTATTTTTTCGTTCTTCACAATAGTTGCTACATCGGTCGAGGAAACAAGTTTGGAACAAATATGGGCGAAATTTAAGGATTCTCTTAAATCTAACCACAGGTAGCCCAAGCTCACCACGGCATAATCTATAATACTTTATATGATAATAATCGGCATTATTCTCTCTTTTTTTATAATTAAGCGAAATGCTCTTGAAGTTTTTCCTTTTAAACTTACCTTTGGTATTTTCTTGTGTTTATTTGTGCGCTGACTGCGTTTCAGGCCTCTTGGGATGCCGACAGCCCGTAAGCATAGGGTTTTCCACAAGTTGCTCGGCAACTTTTTGGCAACCGTCTCGTATTTTAAGCATTCAGAACAATTTCTCTAGTTATCTTCTAATTCTGAGATATCGGAGTAGCTTTTAGTGCTTAAATTGGCCTTTCTTCCAATTTCACAATGTTTTCGTAGACAATTTATGAATTCCCTGTAAGAAAGGAACCAAATCCTCCCTCCTGGGCAGATCATGCGCGCATGATAAAAGCAGCCGGGCTGCTAGGTCAGCGGCTTTTAGAGAAAATTCAGAATGGTGGACGAAGATTCACACTCGAATGACTTGGTCAGCACTCGTTAACATCCGTGGAAAGGCCCTTGGACACCTTATGAAGTTTACACAAAGTAGATTAAAGTACACATAGCATCAACCCCAACCCAAAAAAGGAACCTAACCAGTTTCGAAACAGTGCTTAACCCTAATCAGTAAAGAAAGTACTTAACCCTAATCAGTAAAGGCAGTGTTTAATCCTAATCTGTAAAACGCAGTGCTTAACCGGCTAATCCAAAACGATAAGGAATACTACGTTGTGTAAACTTCATAAGGTGTCCAAGGGCCTTTCGACAGGTGTTAAAAAGTGCTGACCGACTGACTTGAGTGTCTCGGGTGAAGAGGGTCATTCAGTTCAACACCTTTATTGGCTCATTACATATTGGTTTTATTGAGGATAAAGTTATTTAGCAACGCTGGCACGCCGCAAAATTGCACAAGAATGCTTAGAAATCCTACTTTTGTTGTACAATTTGCATATTTTAGCATCAGACCAAGAAAAGTTTTTGTTTGAGCATTTTTTAAGCAACTTAAGCAACTTTTTGAGAAGTTACGAGCAACTTTTTGAAAAATCTCGTGCAACTTATGGAAAGCCCTACGTGAGCAACACTCCCGCGTACTGAGCGTGATAGAGCCGATGCACGAGATATTCTAGAGGCGAAAAAAATCTCGACTGATAACAAAGGGCTAAGAAGCAAGAACCAATAAAGAGCGTGAGATTTGGTGTATGACGTCTCACGTCATCAAAGGAAGTAGTGTCAGAGTTCTTTATCCGTTTATTCCGGCCGTCGTTGGTTTGTCTGCCTTTCCTGAGGATTAAATTAAAGGTGGCCTGAACATATTTATACGTGCGTTGGTTATGTTTTGGAATAGCGTTTTTCAGCAGTACGTAACGATTTAACCGATTTCTATGATTTTCGGCATCCCTAATAAAGAATGTTGGAACTTTAAGAAAATGTCATTTATTTTCTTGCAGGTATAGAAACGTTTCAGATATCAGCATATATTTAAAACTGCATTTTTACAAAAAATGTAAATTGCTTCGAAATCCTACGACAGATTTTCCCCGGCGTAACTTAAGCAAACAGGCCTCAGAACTCTCAAGTTTTATATCTGCAAGTTTGAAGTCAATCGTGACCATACAACTCGCTGCACAAAATTCTGGTTAAATTTAACCTTTTAATGCTACGCTAACAGATTGGTGAAAGTTTACGCACAAATAGTGGAAGAGTGCTGACGGACTCTCTAATATGTAAAAGGGCATTCTTACCCAAAGCTTTAATGCAAGAAAACACGGGGAATACAGTTTGCAATACAAGAAGAACAACTTTATGCTGAATGCAGGGTGAGATTAAATAACTTCTGTTTGTCAGAGTTACTATTTACAATAGATTTGTCATTTTTTTTTTCGAAAAACTCTCAGCAAAGCAAAATATAGCATCTACGGGAATCTCCTACCAACTTTTACCACCGATGGGTACCATTTTGAGGAGAAATAAAGCCACCAACTCCAGTCCTTCTAACCATTCATCAGTAAGCCGTAAAGAAAACTCTTGTACTTGGTAATTTATTCAAGCTTGGTATATTTGCCATCACATTCGCACGGTAGTTTGCCATTGGGGATATTAATACTTAGAAGAATAAGATGATTATCATATTTTTCGTCAAACTTCCCGTGTGAATATGATGGCAAGTCTAAAAAGCTTGAAAAAATTACCAAATACAAGGGTTTTCATTGCAGCTGGTAAATGGATTGTAAGAAGTACTGGAGTTGCTGGCCTTGTTTCTCCTCAAAACAGGAACCTGCGATGCTAAAAACTCTTCAGAGTTTTTCGTGGATGCTATATTTTGCTTTGTTGAGATTTGTTTCGAAAAGAGAGGGACAAATACAAAGTAAGTTTGATGAATAGAAGTTCTTTAATCTTACCTCGTATTCAGCATAAAGTTGTTCTTCTTGTAAGTTCTCTCCGTAAGTTTCTGATTATTTCTGGGATTTCTGTACAGATCCGCCTTTCGTTTATACGGGACCCGCGGAACCGTGCGACTTTTTGAACGGCAAAGTGTGCAAGTTTTTGACCTGATCAGAAGATGGTCAAATTTTTTTACCGTTACGGTTTCACTTTACATGGACTCGTGACGTATCACATCTCAAACGGTTAAATTTCTTTTGCACAGTTTGCGCGGTGAAAGCCTGGCCCCGGTTGATCAGAAGCTAAATAGTGCTATCCAGCGGATAAGTATTTAGAAATCGAACTGCGTTTTCTACTGGATAGAGATTTAGCCAGTGAATAGTGCTGTCCACCTTTTGATCAACGGGGGCCTGGAACCTAAGTGCCTTTGATCAGAGTCGGACTCTTGTAAACAGTACTGCAATCTGTAACAGAAATTCCACGGTTCCGTGTAAACGGGTTGCATAGGTAAAAAATCGTTAGCAGACGAATTTCTTCACACATGCGACCTATTCTGTACAGAGTGTGCAAAGAAATCGGATTCGATTTTTTCCCTCGTTGCGTCACTTAGCAAATGTAATTCTAACTCATAAAGTAAGAAAGGTAGCGAACCTTAGCGCAATGCCCGGTAAGGGTGGGTCAGGGGAATCCCTAGGATAGACGATGTTTGCCTCAACTTAAAACCGCACCTTTAAGGAAATAAAATTAACTGAATCGACACCCTTATGAAGTGCAAAACCAAAACAAAAGTACACTAAATACAACGTAAAATTGTGTTGACAGGTGTGGCACCTTATAGCAAAGGACCACAATTCCAGAAGTGAAGGTTCTAACTAGCGGATAAACATTTATTTGAGGAAAAAGGAGAATTTAGTTTTTCACTCTAAGTAACTGAAGTTGCAAACTAGCAGAATTCGGGCCCGAAGGCAAATTTTAAAATCAAAACCTGTTAAATAGTAGGTCAGTTTCTAGCTTAAAAACCAGTCAATTTTGCTTTGTTAACTGATAGTTTCATCGTATCATTTTTAAAGTTTTTGAAACTTCGATCTGGAATGCAAATGTAGCAAACGTAAACAGCTTTCCGGGCCCGAAAATCTACTCAGACTTTCGAGAAACGGGCTCCAGGGGCGTGCTTCTGGAAAATCCCGATAATTAACAGCCCCGAACAACTGAGGTTTCAATAGTTTAATGTGATAAAACTACCAGTTAGCAAAGATTTTGATTTGAATGTTTGTTTTCGGGCCCAAAACGCTAACGGGACTTTTTGGAAGTCGTAGCCTCTTCCAGGTGCAACCTTGTTCCCAGGGTCTTCTCCTACCTTGCGGGGGCCGAGTGGGAGAGAACCCTGGGAACGAGGTTGTTCCAGGCGCTCAGATATTGGAGTGGTCGTGGCTAGATGGAATCCTTCAGAAGGAGGTGATCGAGGGGGACTAGAAACGAGAGTAGCTTCGGTAAACTTCGGCTCACGAGAAAGATTGGCAAATATCACGCAATCGATAGACTTGCAATTTCTCAAATGATTCACAAATAAAGAACCCCGAGGAGCAAGGGAGATGCATATGATGCTATTTTAAACTCCTCTGTTGTTTAAAATAAGGAATCTTTCGGTAATGAGAGCAGAAAGGAGCAAAAATCTCAGATTTGCGAATATGGAATCCTTCACAAGGAGTTCAGCATCCCTCAGAAGGAGGTGTTTATTTTTAACTTCTAAATGGAATCCCCCAGAAGGAGTTCGGCATCTCTCAGAAGGTGGTTTTAATTTATAACTTGTAAATGGAATCCCTCAAAAGGAGTTAGACATCCCTCAGAAGGAGGTGTTTATTTTAAACTTGCAAATGGATCCCTCAAAAGGAGTTCGGCATCCCGAAATTAATTAAATTAATTCACGAATACTAGACCTCCAAACAGCAAGGGAAGCTTCTCTGCTCTCCTTAAAAATAAGGAATCTCTCCATAATAATAGCCGAACGGTGCCATTATTAACAGATTTTTGAATTTCAGTTTTTTGTAATCCCAGAGGGAGTCTTGTATCCCTCAGAAAGTGCTATTCTTTATTTAACTTTGACATTTAACATTCTACAAAAGGATCGGAAGCTAGATGCAATTTTTTTTATATATCAAAATAATACGTATAGTATACGAATAAACCAAAAAACAAAGAAAAAAATGAGGAATCTTTTTTAAATAAAAGAAGAAAGGAGCAACTATTTAACATTTTAGAGTTTGGAATCCCTCAGAAGGAGTTTGGCACCTTTCAAAAGGAGGTGATTAGTTTTTTCGGAATCCCTCAGAAGGAGTTTGGAATCCTTCAGAATGAGGTGGTCGAGGGGGGACTAGAACTATACTAACCGCGGGAAAACGCGAACTTCGTGAACTCGGTGGGGTCGTAGGTTAGTTTCTTTGACAGAACAGAGATGTCTGCAAGTACATGGGACTCGCGATGTGAAGGTTTTACATTAGATGCAGACACCGTGGAGCAGATTTTGAGAGAATACCAAGAAGAAACCTGTACGAAATTCGTTGTGAAGAAGAAGGAAAAGTTATATGGATCATCGGTAGATGGTAGGTTATGGTTATTCCGGCTGACGATTGCACGTGCTTTTTTTCGCTTATGAAATAGACGATGCAAAACATTTCCGTTTAACTTGATATCTTTTAGAATTTGCTTCCCATCTACGAGAATATAAAAAGTTCAAGATTCTCTTATTGTCGATAGATTCTACATTTTTGAGTAACAGAGGAGTTTGAAACAATTTCATATACATTTCCCATGCCGTTCGAAGTTCTCTATTTGTACATTCTGCTAGTCCGACCACGAAAGTCGGTGGAAAGTTGATCGCGAGATGCGCCATCTTGTCTCACGAGCCGAAGATTACCGAAGCAACTCTCGTTTCTAGTCCTCCTCGATCACCTCCTTCTGAGGCATTCCATCTAGCCACGACCTATTGGAGTATGGCGCGAAGTGAGAGAGCGGGAAAAAAATCATTCATTGCCCCGTGCCCACAATCTGAATCCCTGGAACAGGCTAGAGAAACGGACCCCAAGCGAGCTTCTAACTTCTTTTTCACCTTCATCTTCTTTATTATTATGCACTACCGGGCTATTTACATCAATTACAACTTGTTAATACAAAAATACTTTTGACAGAAAATATATATAACACATGATAAAACCAAGGAACAATGAAAAAATATGTGTGAATGGCAACCAGCGTAGCCACTGACTTCCCGTGATAAGTACCGAGAGGTTGGGAAGGGCGGGGCTTTTCCTCTAGACTATGGGAGGAAAGGCCCTAACGACGAGGTTGGAGAATGCGTGTCGTAATGTCCAAATGCATGTCTGTCCGATAACTCGGTATTTGAATTTAATTAAATTTCGTCACAAGCCTAGAATTGAAAATTAGCGAGAAAAGGTTTGCACAGCGTTCCCGTAAACCATGAAAATATAAATAAAAAACATACAAAGAACTATTCGTTTGATGTGTTTCCATTTAAACGTGCAAATGTGTTACCTCTGTTTCAATTAAATTGTATGTATTAAGTCAGGTTTAGTCTATTTTGTCCGGCACTTGAGAATAATGTCATGGCGACAGTGAAACTTGTGCAAAAACCAAACTCGTCCCCAGGGCCTCATTCTCTCACTTATGCCTTCAGAAAAGCCCTGGGGACGAGCTTGGTGCCAAAACATCTCTTGAACATGAACTCTGTACGTTGCTTAATTCTGGCAAACTTTGCGCCTTCGCTGCGTTTGCTCCAAACAAGACGCTGATTACAGACTGCGTACTTAGTGAACTTATAGATTACCTTGGCAATCGCGGCTACGACAAAAATTTTCTCAAAACCGGCAAATATGAAGAGCTTCTGACGTAAATTCCTTTCACTAACGCACTGAAAAAACAAACCCAGGACACGGATTGGTATTTTTATATACTCCCTTCGTCATTACGTATAATCCAGTATTATCATGATCTAACATGGTGTGTATCATTTACAAGTATTCTGGCCGCCTACTCTAAAAACCTTCTGTGAGTAGTTCACTGCCAGGCTCGGAAGACATTTAGTTACTGTCCCTGTTAGAGCTACCAGAAACTTCATTCTAATCAGGACCTCGGGCCGCTTTTGGTTGCTTGTGGTGCAAAAGTAGGAATTGTACCTCCTGTCCCTAAATTGAACTTTTGAAATCCGGCGATCATTTCAAACCTAACCTGTACTCAGTATTATTTTGGTACATGATTCAACGTTGCCACGGTAACTGAATAAATTTACTGAATGAGATCAGGGAAACTAAACCGCCTCGCCCTCAAGACCGTTTTAATGCACACAAACAACGGCGGTACTTAACCCTTTTTCTAATTATATCCATGCAATGTTTGTACACACTTTCTCATGAAAAAACCACTACAACAAATTCTACTCTCCAGCGACTCGTTTTGTTTTGGTTTCAATCACAGTGCAGTGGACGTGATTTTTTCTTCTCAGGCGAAAGAAACGCACATTTTGACACATCATTCTCTCTTGACATTATCCTTAATTAACTCGGTTAGGACCTTTTCGCCTTAAGGTGTGAATAAAGATAATCTGAACTATATTACATCTTCTGTTATTTTTTCATAGATTGTTATTTCCCGTAGGTAGCCGTTCCATACCGCGTCACATAAAATGTAACTTTGATTGTTTTAGTATGTATTTCTGTAAATTGCTTGAGTTGTCCTCATATAAACCGGCCGGTCGAAATTTCGTAACTACTGTCTATCCACCTTGCAGCTGTCCGTTGTTGGCAAAAATTTACCATTTTTTATCAATTCTGAACTTCGGCGATTCAGTTATTCCAGTTTATTCTTAAACTTTGCGTATCTTCCGCAAGGGTCCATACGTTAAACGGCCGATTCGATTTGCTTGTCTTTTGTTACTGCTGATGACCTGGCCGAGTGTTTATTTGACTTGAGATCAGGCCTAAAAATGAAAGTTCTTTACGGCAATGGAAAGTCTTTTTTTAACTTTCAAAACTAAAGCCTTTTTGTTTGGTGTGATTGTCCAATAGCACTTAAGCTAGTTTTCACTTTCGATCAGGGTTTTGCTGATGTCATTTTCTTTAGCTCTAGTGAGATCTATTTTAAAAACTTGGGTCCTTACTCAGCAAGCCGACTTTTTTTAACCAATAACAGTTCAAGAGGAATTATATTTTGGTCGAAGCGACTCATACAAGATAACGTGTCATTCAAAAATCACATGCCCCTAACATGGTTTATTTCATAAGTGTGTAGGGCACGTTTTTTTCGCAGAAAACTCAAGTTCCGCAAGTTCAAGGTTTATTCCGTGAAATTGAGTATCAGGGAGCCAATCAGGACTCCTCCTCATTGTCAACAACCAATCAGAAAAAGACATTTCCGTGACTACGTCAGACGGAGTTTCCCTTGGGAGGGCACGCTCAACGTCACGTTCGTCGGCGATGAGTAAGACTTCCTTATTTAAAACAACAAAACATATAAAAGCGTAGCACACTGTCCTAAAGGAAAACTAAACCAGTTATTGCAAGAGAAAGGTCAGGAAGAACTAATAGAGGCGTTAAGCCTTCAACTGATAGCAAAGAGTCGTTTTTTAGGTGAGTTTAACTATTTTGTCAGTCTCGTCACGCCAAATTGTGCTTCTATTTTACCATATTCCTATTTCTTTACGTCTTCAATCTTGCTGTGATTGCCTTAAAACCCTCGCTATTGTGCAGTATCTTCTTTTCCTTTATTGCTTAAAAAATACAAACATGTTGAACCTTTCTGTAGTATCAAGAAGATTCGTTGAAAGATAATTTAAAACTATTAAAACTACGAACGGTTGTTTGCAGTGTTCATGTTCATTATTATTTCAAGATTTCGATTTTTAAGTTCGCCATTCGCAATCCACCTCACTATATTTTCTGTAAATGACGTTATCTCGATTTTTGACGTTATATTTCTCAGAACTTGTTTGTTTGTTTGTTTTTTATGGTTATGAGCGAAAGCACGACTCGAATCTCACAAGCTATTTATTATTCATCTCGCAGGTTTGATGGGTTTCAAGCTATTCAAGAGAACAGACAGTAAATCTGAAACCCGAAGAAGATCATTTAACTTTTTAAGGCGAAGAAGTTGTTCTCGCGAAGAAAGAAGAAATGAGAACTTTTTAAGACCAAGGAGGGCCGGTGAAGGTCAAAGCTGGGAGGTGAGAACATCGCAAGAAGTAGCTTCCGCTTTGAGGAAGATCGGAGATGAACTCAACAATAGTACTTTGAGTCTACATTCAGCAGCCACCACATAACGAACGGCAAGGAAATTCTTCGGGAATATTGGTGTGAAAGAGAAAGAAAATGTTATTCGTGAGGCCATGCAATAAGAAGCCAAGGTGAAGTCGTTTAAGGAGCTGTGAACTACATCTAACGATGACATGCTAATATGAATGTACAGAGTTCAGGGTCACGAACATCTACCAGACGTGTCTAATGGCACTTTGCGCAATTTTGCTTCTGCTGATGAACGAGGGAGATACTGACAGTCTCAATCATGATTTGGTGAATTACTGACGACTAGTGCACCATTCGAGTTTGATGTAATTAAAAAGATGAAGTAGTTAATCGCTTTTACGTCGTCTTGTGCGTCACGTACCCTGTAAATCTCTTAGAGACCGGAAGTCGGAGAAAACTTCCGGTAACGTTCGATAATGTACCAGTAAAAATCCAAGTTTGTTATGAAGACTACGACGTTACTCTAAAATACGTGCTTCAACATAATATAAAGGAAATGATCCAAAACATCCTTGCGTCATCGACTGACAGCAACGGTTGTAATTCAACTTTCAATTCTTTCGAGGCAACTTTGACGTTAAACTTAGGAAGGGGGAAATGGTCTTTCAAACCGGGCCATACCAGAAAGAGAACGATTTAGATTAGCCTGCGTTGCAGCCGGCCCACGTATTCGTAAATATAGTCTCTATACAGAAGGTTTAGAGCGTCTACGACGCAGGCAAGACTTAGATAAGCAGGTCAGAGAGAAACGAAGACAACAACAACAGCAAAAACATGTAAAATTGACCCGAAAATTCTAATGAAAATCTTGGGTCCTCGCACCATACACTTCCTTCATTTTAATATCACAATCATCTAGTTTTAGCAAAAGCTTTTCCCACCGATATGAAGCCTTGCAAATGCCCTGCAAGAGAGAGAAAAACCCCAAGAAATGATAATAAAAAAACCGGTCAAGAAAATTGAAATAAGTGGCTCCACCTTTGGTTCAAATAAATTAATTGCACGCGCCCGTCGCGTGCCATGTCCTGGGGGAGAACAATCCCCTCAGGGGGACACCCTCGGGATTGAGGCAAATACACTCTGAACAGAGGTGTCTCCTGAATCGAGGTTGGGCTCGGGTTTGTTGAGAAATAACCGACAAAGAGTATAATTTTTTTTTCTTCTGCAGTCATAATTTTAAGCAGCTAGATAATGTATAAAAAATGATGCTTATCTATTCGATCTATAGATAGGCGGTCACAAAATAGAGTGCATTACATTTCGGAAAATGGAACACACACAGTGTACTGTATTGCATTGGTAAGATTCTTTCAGATATTACAAAGCTGTCAGTTGACAAACACTTTTAAGTCTTCGTGTAATCATTTCCTGCAAACTGTCCCATGCCTTATAACATGAGCACAGGTAGATCACCCTCTGTTAGTAACAGAGGGTGGTCTGCTTGTGACATGAGGTTTCTAACAATATTGCTAATTTCCTTTTCAACTCCGTTTGTAACCAGTTTAGCTCTTTTATCCATTGCTTGGCAGTACTCTGTTAGATAGTATCGAAAAGTTCATCAGGCTGTGAAAGCCGTTCTCATTGTGGTTACAGCCAACTCTCCCTAAGACGGACACCTTTGAGGTCGGCAGTATGTGTCCGTCTTACAGAGATGTCATCTCATTGGGTAGAGAAAGGCAGCGACCAACTCTAGGTGTCTGTTTTAGCGAGGTCTCCACCCGGGGGGGGAAAGGGGGTTACTCCTGGGAATTCTTGGTGGGGGTGTGCCGCCCGGTCCTCCTATTTCAGACCAAAAAATGTAAAACCAGTTATGTGTCATTACTTAGATAAGAACAGCAACAAAAATATTTCTTAAAATCCATTTAGAATTCTCATATTTCTCTCTCTTTCTTACTCATTTGGAACTGAAACAACAAATACGTTCATGCACCCTCGCAGTTCGCTTAAAAACCATACTGGGTGATTCCAGACCAAAATGGGCAAAGCATATACCCGCGGTTTTCAGACCAAAACGGCATGAAAACCATACCCTTTTGGGCAGCACATAACTGTATAGCTTATTTTAGAGAGTACCCCCACCCCCGGGGTCTCCATCTTATAGTGGTGTCAATTAAGAGAGTCAAGTTGACTTTCGTGCACACTTAATCTTATCAACCCTTATTGTGGTCAGTCATGAGAGCTAAGCTAACCCCTACATGGAGGTTGAATTTGGGTTTTGGGACCCAGGAAAAATGTCCCTTTCACCTGAATAGAGCAGTCCCTTCAACAAAAATAACAGGTACAAAGATTATGCGAATATTTTTCAGTGACCAAATTTGTGTCTCCTGAATGGAGGTGTCCTGTGAACAGAGGTGGCCCAGAGAGGAGGTTCCAGTGTTGATGTGTGCCCTGTGGGTTCTCAAACCTTTACCCTATTTACCCCTCTACGACATAAAAACCGTTTAATAAGACCCTATTGAAGAATATTGGACAAAAATTTAAGAGTGATTGTCTGTAAAATTCGAACTTCGGCCTGACACGGTACCTCATCGATTTGGCTGATTTTTGGCATGTAGTCTTAGAATGGTGTCATAAATACTGAATGCATATTCTAAGGTTCGAATTCTCTTTGGTTTCAAAGATACAGGAATGACAGTTTTGACGAGGCCTCGAGGGGCCGCCATGTTGGTGAACTGAAAGAGGTTTGCTATAATTAATTCTACCCTTATCATTGAAATAACTTAATCGTGACTCATACAGTCACAAAGAACTATCCTTCCTCCTTTCATTTACCTACTCTTATCTGAAAATGGTTAAGCCTGAGCTACGAACGGCTATAACTTCTCACGGCACTTTTTCGGTACTTAAAAGGTACACAAATTTGGTAGAAATTGGAAGGTCAATATCACCCATGCCACATCGATTTAGACTAAGCCATTTTAACTAAACATAGTTTGTTTATAGATAAGTTAGACTGCTGAATAAAATAATTGAGCAAATGTAATGTAGCAGAACTATAATTGCATGAATGCGCATGGTTCAGCCATTTGGCCGCTAAAACTTCCAAACGAAATTCGGTGAATATTTGAAAAGAAAATTCTTAAAAATTGATCGTGCCTCTTAAAGCCTATCTATCGCTTAAAAAACCTTCACTTATAATGTAAAAAGATGATCTTTTGTTTCTGATCTTGCGAAGAGCTTGAAATATGCGCTAAAATGAAAATTATACATTTTGTTACACACAGTACTAGCTCAAGTTCGCTCTTCGATATGCCAGACCAATCGGCCGCTCGTGTGCACAGTTACAATTTTCTCTGTAGTATTTCGCTGTATAAAGCTACAACTTACATATTTTCTCAGGCAAAGATAACGCAAACTTTGTCAATTTTTATCAAAAGGCTAGAAAAACAAACCGTGCACGGCTTTACGCGAATTATATGGTATTCGATATTACACGTGTAAACAGGAACCTACCTTTGCTTCTATGCACATTTGGCAGATCTTTCCGGCGTAAGATATAAAACTAGTACATGAAATGAAGTTAAGGAACTCATCAAGTCAATTACGTGATCGTACCGTCATTACTGAATAAAAGTCGGAAAAATATGACATGGAATGATCGGTGGGAAACGAAGCTATTTTTAGGAGGTCAAGCGTAACTGCACGCTGGAACGAAGTGAAATGAACAACCTTAATCCAATTCAGTCTTCTTGACGCTATTAAACGTTTCACCCGACTTTGAACAGAAAGTTTTTTTTTTATTCTCTTTCTCCTTCTTGCGTGTATTCTGCATTTCGCCCAGTTTTTTCTCGTACCTTTTAATTTTCTAGCAAACTAGAGCTGTTAAGAATTCCTTCCCCCACCCCCTCGCCCCCCTATTTGAGTGAACTTTCACTCAGTCTGATTCACAATAATTTTCGAACGGTCACAAAGTGAAATTTGAAATGAAATTTTATTTTGCTATATTAAGCTCCTTCTTTTTTTTCCCGATAGCCAGAAATGTTTTGAACGTAAAGGCTAAAGTGTCGGTGTTTTTCACGACTCGGCTTGTAGACTGACCTCACCACCAGTATTACACCACGGACATAAATTCTGATTCCGGAGAGGGTCAAAAAGTAAGGGGGTGTTTACATGACACCGGGGCGACATTCGCGCCGCGACGAGTTCACTCCGGTTCCCTCTCATGGCTCTACATTTGTTTACATGATACCACCACAAAAAGTCATGCCGGCGCGAGTCGCCCCGGCGTGAGTTCACTCCGGTTGTCGCACCGGGGCGAGAATTTCACTCCAGTACGAAATCTCGGAACGGTATCATGTAAACACGAAACGACCACCCGTTTCGGTGTGAAATCGGTCTAATGTTCGCGATTTTGAATCATACGTGCATTTTATCAACATGAAGTGTACCTTCAAATAACGAGATCATATGTGAAATAACCCAGTCATCATGTAAACGCGATACGAAATCAAAAAGTCATGTCGGTATGAAACTCGCGCCGGTGCGAGTCTTCTCATGTAAACACCCCCTAACTGATGGGTCTCTGAAAAGCAAAATGAACTCATTGTTTATATTAAACTCTATGACCGTATCCCAAAAGTCGAGCCAGCCCGGGGCGAGCGAACACAATTTTGGCGCCACTCCACGCCAGTATGTTTGGCGGGAAATTGGCTGCTTAGTCGAATCTCCTAAACTCCATGACCATGCACCTTTCCAAATATTGCTCTTCTAATCATTGTATAGTTAGGGCCTCCCTTAAGCATTTGCAACTATTCTGATTTGTATATAGAAGACTGTTTAACAGTTTCCATATCTTTAATGTCTCGTAAACAACACGTGGTGCATGTTCTAATCTCTGCCCCCCCCCCCCCCCTCCTCCCCCATCCATAACAAAAAATTTTCGGATCAACACTGAAGTTACAAACAAAAAAATGACCATCTCAAGGCAAAGTTCATCACTGTAACTTACCAGATAAAAGTATTTTCGTTGTTTGCCATCGACTGATTCTGTTCCGAATACTAAGGTCCCATAAACAACGGCGGCGTTTAGAAGAGCCCGCCCTTTTCAATCCAAGAAAACCCAAGTAGCAATTTCACCAACGGACATAAGCCGTAAAAAGAGGACCGCGTCAAATAGTTCATAAAAACACAAACGCCTCGTGACACCTTTACTTCAGCCTTTCTTCAATAAACTAATTTTTTAAGGATAAATGACACCAGAATGCGCGCGCGATTACAAGCATAGTAGGCTTATGAATAGAAAATTTAACCAATGCACATGAAAGCGCTTAAGACAGGGACTATGGGGAATTGGGAACAACGTGCGTACCGCTGGAAAAATATTAGCTATTTCCCTGAATAGACACAATTAAAACCGTTTTTGTTCAGTAAGGAGCTGTTAGATCGGGGAAAGCGACATAAAGTAGATCACATCAGAATACGGGATAGGACTAAGCCTCAAAAATCGCAGGATAAGCATGCAAGATCAATCATTATGTAAAACAAAGAAAAATTCCTTGAGGGAAAAACTTATGGCTAGGGAAAAGACTCGAAGGTAGAAAGTTAGGATCGTAGCTTCTTTTCAGGTAACATTTCCTCAGGCCCGTACATACGTAAAAAAATCTATAAAGGTTAACAAAAAACGATCTTCTCCCTGACTAAAAAAAACTTAATTGACTGGACAGCGCTCTAAAAATAGAAACTGAGCAACGTTTTTTTTTTTCTACATATTTGAAAGAAAAGCTATAATGAATTCAGCCGAGCTCACATAAAGACCAAAGAAGCATATACCACTAAGGCACCAAGCCAAGGGAAAATGAAGCAAAAATTTCCAATTTTTCAAATGACGAAAGCACTACGTTACCTGTTTGACACCCACGAACCTATGAAATCAAGGTTATCTTCCCAAGTGACAGAATATATCTTTCATTTTTTCTTTTTTTCCAAGCAGTTACCGTAAATGATCGATTAAGCCCCACTTCTCGAATAAACGCCGCTACGGAATAGGCGCCGCAGCGCTAATTTCATTTACAAATAAACGTCCTACCTTTGTTATGGCGCTTGATATAAAAAGATACCTAAACCATATCGCTTGACAAACAAGACCACGACTTACTAGTGAGTTCTAAAGTTTTAATGTACGGGAACTTTCGAAACCAAGTTCATATAGCAGTTCGAGGTGTGCATATTTGTCCTTTTCTTGCCGAAGTCTGAGTTCTCTCCATATTCCCCTTAGTGTTTTTACCTGTAGTTGAAATAAGCGCCGCTCCCTAATAAGCGCCGCACCTTTAACATGGAAAATGCAATAGGTTATGTACGATGGGCACAGCTTGGTGGACGTCTTACTAACAAGCACATTACTACTACTTGTCTTCAGAGGCGCTTTGAGTTTACGAGCAGAGAAAATTAGGTTTTGACCGTTAGAAAATGAGGATGCCTTTTGTATGATGACGTCATCGTCCTACGGTAAAAAGCGTTCGTTTTTTACCACTGATATTACCAATCCGTACACGTATATTGTCGAAAGGTCCGTGAGCATGGTGAATTATTTTACATTAAACTGCAGACACATCTTCAGTCACTCCGTGAAAGAACACCCTTACTATTCGCGATATCGGATAAACACTCTGGTCGCTAACTGAATTTTCTTTGCTGTTTCCTTTATTTAGAATTAGGACTCTCTTGAGTTATCCATACATGGACTAGCGATTTTAAGCTTTTTCAAGAAAACTTAAGTCTGGAATTGTCCCTAGGGTGGGGCATTTGCGCACAGTTTTGAAGCCCCTGGGTGGGATGACTGGGGACTTTTCTTATCTCCTGTGATCATCCCTCATTCTTCTCAACCTCTTCCAAACCAATTTTCCTGTTTATCACAAAACACTTTATGGAAAGACCAAGAATCTCCTCAAAACGAGTTGCGTGATTGAAAAAAAATAACTGAAACTGTTGTTAATGGTGTACAAGACAGAATGAGTCTATTTATTACTTTGCTACGTCCAATTTGCAAAACCGGAAGTAATGATGTTTATTTCAAGGGCTCATGTCTCATGAGTTTTGACTGAATCTTCAAACGCTGTAAATACATGTAGCTGGAACTATCATCGCATCCTCGCTCACTAATAATGATAACTTATATCAATGCCATTATTTATTGCCTGGCTACGATTTTCACGGATTCTTCAGTTCAGTTGTTTGAAACCAGGCGGTTTCACGTGAGTTGTAACGCCATGCAAGGAACGTGACGATCGACCCGCGATATGCGTGGGAAAATATTACTTTTTTTCGATCAAGGTGGAAATTGGCATCTTTGTCGTCGAGTAAGGTAATACATTTCAATTTTCATTATTATGGTTAATTTTAAAAGCTCTGTTTTCGATAAAGGAACTGGAGGAAAATCAGGAAAATTCCAGTTTGATGGCTGCATTTTACTTACGCGTCGTAGCATAAATATAACAAATTCATTTTCCTTTTCTTCATACAATCTGCCTTTTTATGCTGTTTTTCGCAGAAGAGCTATCGCTTATATTACAGAGGCTAATTTTGTGGTATAGACCACTCAGATTTAGTGACAGAATTTCTATGATCGATTGTAATTTTGGCAACATCTGGCGAGTAATCGGTGTAAAGCTCATTGACAAAGTCGCTAGAATACTCTTCCATTCATTACTTTTGTTTCTGCTCCATTAAATTTGCCCAATTTTTTTATTGACGAACTAGATTTAACTACAAACGATGAGTATTCAGGTTGAGTGGCAACCTTCAAAGCGATGTGGCAAGAGAGATATACGCCTTTGAATTTCTGTTAATTTTACGGGTGTAAAAAATTCAAAAAGTATACCCACCAAAAGTTTAATCGATCGTTGCGAAAATGTTGTCAATTTCGAAGTAGTTTCTAAAAATACAATAAAGAGGGATAGTTCTTTCAATGTGTATCGGCAAAGGAAGATAAGCTTTGAAGACAGGGTTGTAAGTCGAAGGCTCAAAAACATCTTCTATTAACCAATATGGCGCCGGTCCGAAGCACCCCAAAACTGGCCGTGTCGGTAATTTCCGAAATAGGAGGAATTAGAACCTAAAATTACCTATTCGGTGAGATAGTGTGGCAGCGACTTTTCAATATAGTTCGAATCTTACAGACAACTGCTCTTAAGAGTTTCTTCATGTAGGTATGTAAAATGGCAAACACATTGAACAATAAATTGCACTTCATATTTCATTTATTTTTTCAAAACTTTACTTCTTTAATACAAAATTTCCATTCTTGCTATTTACAACACCATTGAAATGAAATAGGATATATTTCAGTGAAACGTGGACAACTGAAAATGATGCCATAAATGGCTGCTTGTCATTATTGGCGGTTCATCTAATCTTGAGCTCTCGGAAAACAGAATGCAATATGCAAAGTATATAGAACAACTAAACTCAACTACTGAAATCCTATGTACATGCCAGTTCCAAAATTCTACCGCTTGTGAGCTTTCACTTTACTTTCTTGACTTGTTCTGTCAATCTTGGAGACGTCCACTGTAACTTCATGTGACACAGAACCTTGTAATGTGATGGGGGAAGCTGCCTTGAGATAGTCTGAATTGTTCAAAGTAAATGAAGTTGTCTCTAAGATATCTTCTGGTTCAGCAGCGTACTCTTCATTTACTTGAAGAAGTGTGCGTGATCGGACTGCAAATCAACCAAAAAATAAAATTTCAATTTTCACTTTTTCTACACACCCAGGGAGGTTGGGGTAATAACGTTTTAGAACTTACGATCCCGTTTAGATGGTTCCGGACAAATTTTTGAATGGACAAAGACTTACATGGATCTGCCTTCCGTTTACACAGGACCTACGGAAGTTTTTGAACCGCAAAGTGTGCTAGTTTTTGACCTGATCAGAAGTAGGTCAAAATTTTTTACCAGTATGGTTCCATTTTAGTTTGTGTTAAGACCTGACCCATGCAAGTCTTTGCACAGCTTGCACATTAAACGCCTAGAGCCTAATTAGGCGTCTTTATTAAAGAGCCATTCCAATGAGGACACTGGCAAAAATTTGTTTGGACTCATGTAAACAGTGCTGTAACAGAATTTGCATGGCTCTGGTTGGCACCAGTAAAAAATTTGTCTCGACCTCTGTAAACATGGTCTGAAATACCCATCTAATTTTTATTGGCCACTTTGAGGTAGCCTGGGAGACTGGGTAACTGTTGTCTCAAATTGCACCACGGGACTGTTTCTGAGATAAGTATCAAGTCTTGTTTTATTGGATATGAGAGGGGTGCCCAGGAAACTGGTTCAAAGTTCTTCCCCAAACCTGTCATGTTGTGAAATTAGCAAAACACTGACTCATTCTTAAGTCCATCAAATATTGGTTGTCTTATTATTATTTTATTAGTTTCGCTAACAAAAAACAAACAAACAAACAGAAAGAACGTTGGCAGGGACACCACAACAGTTGTGGTTAGGCTTAGGGTTGTGGTGCGGTGGACATATTTACAAACTTATTAGAAATGAAAAAGTTAAAATAATGTGATAATTTGCCAAGGTGGTCATTGAGGTGGAGTTCACTTGGATCAGTAGCACGATCACCATACCCATTCTTGTAACGCGCCCGAAAAAAATAAAAATTTTCTAATTGGGGGCAAAAACACTTCTTTCGCTTTATTTGATGCTCAAACTTAATAATGTACAATTTTTTGGCAAAATATTACATTTTCGCCTAGTTTAACTGAATTTTTAATTTACTCATAATCCCTAGTGGGCGTGGCTTTCTATAAATTCAATTCAATTCCCGGAAAATTAAATCCCCCTGAAAAATGTCTCCGACCTCCGACCTCCCCTTTTACATCCATTTCAGGAGAGGTTACTAGGCTTTTTCTTCGACACGAAAGCATGGCGTCTTTGCGAAGTAAACTGTAGATTTCACAAGGCTTTTTAACAAGGTTATGGTCACATTCCGCTTTCAAAATGGCGTCAACATTGCGAAAAACGTAGCGACTGGATCGGAAAGTTATATTTTAGCTGTCTTTAGAGCTTTGAAGGTGAAATTATGGCAACAACAAGAGAAATTTATGAGCATTCAGATTTGCTCGATTCTAGAACCTGATTGTACCTTATTTGGATCATGACGGTCAAGAAGGTGAGTTTTCGAAAAATTTTATTGCGTAATCGTGTTTCAATTAAGCGTTGCGACTTTTTTGAGCCGTTATTTCTTCGTTTATGGTTGATAATTTTGACTGATTTTTTCCAGTGTTAAAACATAGCTTATGAGCATTCAGTAGATGTGTTTTTATTCCCACAGACATCAACTTCAGCCCTACCGCGGAAGACAACTTGGTGAACTGCTAACTTTTACAACGCAGCGTTACAGGAAGGATACTCTAGAATGATGAATCCTTTTGATGTGTTTTAATAAACTTGAAATGTTGTAGTTTTGCTCAAATGTAGTGTTTATTGTGTGTTTGCACTGGGTACAATTCGTTTGCCCATGGGAGCTTCCTTTTTTGTGAAAAATGTTTTCGAAAATTTTTACCATGAAGATTGTGTTACGCGTTACATTCAAAATTTGCCCATTTTCCCACCTTTTTCTGTTATTTTCTGAAATACAGTAAGGTGGTTTACCATTCTTACACCTTTCTAGTAAAAAACAAGGTGTACCTTAGCTTTAAGCAAAAATCTGGCTTTACTAAAGGGATTAAACAGAAAATATCAGTGAAAGTTTAACTACCACCCCCAAATGGGCATGGTGATTGTGCTACTGATCTTGATTTACTGTTTCGTATGCTGGCTAGACACTTCTTTGAAACACACAGCTAGAATTAGTCCCAGTGAAATTTTTTTTTAATTAGTTCATCAAAGGCTATGGCTTTCCCATCACCCCTATTTAATTTATGAAAGGTTCAATGCCCTTGAGTTCATCTCTCTGTTCTCACCCTCTCTCACAATGATGCTCCTATTACAATGATGACTCACCAATAGCTGGAGCATATTTTGCCACAGTATCTTTCTGCTCTCCCAAGTTCATGTTATTAATAGGAAAAAGGACCAGACCAAAAGCCAGAAACAGCACCATCAGACATGTGCCAGTTTGGGCTTTTGTCGGGTGGGTAGATGCTACCAGTGCTTGGAGCTCTTTCAGTTGGTCAAGAAGAGACCTAAAAGAACAATTTTAGAAGCCTCATCAATCTACTGGCATTTACAAGTACCAAATCATTGATAAAAATAACATTAATGATCATTTTTACAGTCAAAGCAGGTCTAGCGTACCCCCCAAGATTCTATTAATGAATTGATTATTTGAAAAATGAATCCGGTAATGGTTCCCGTATCTTTTGTCAAATTCAAATCGGCATTTCTGCATGTGTAATGGGAGGAAAATATCTAACGAGAACTTCTCTGTATTAGGTCAGATTGAAAATCTTTGAATGGGTTATATTTCTTAGAAGATATTTACATCAAATTCAGGGAAACTGAGCTGGTAGAAATTTCGTAACTGCCTCGTGTGTGAATTCATGGCTCATTATGCATGCAATAATGCAGAGATGAATCTGAAATCTACAACTACCAATGGATTCAACTTTCGAATAATAAATTCAATGATTAATGGAATCTTGGGGGGTACGCTTGATCTGATTTGACTGTAACACAAAACAGTTTTCCAAGCATCAGATTATTGTTTTCCTTTAGGTATTACAATAGTCATGCACCCTATCTTTTTTTTTCCATGCAATTTATTGATAGAAGTGAACCTGGAGAATACTAAATTGACCTTATCCCAGATTGAGTCTCCAATGTTCATCAATTTGTGTTTCATTACCTGGACATAGCTTCAGCCTCAGCCATTCAACATGTAAATTTATGTACCCATCAATGGAATCTGAGATGGGCACTGATATGTAAAATAACTCTTTTGCACAATTAACAAATTAAAAAAATGTGGCAACTCACTTGTTTTGCTTTTCCAAATTAGCCACCTTCTTTGTTAGATTATGGTTGAGTTCTGTGCAGGCTTTTACCCTAAAAAAAGAATAATTTTATCTGGTTATGATGTGTTTCAGTATTGATCTTCAATATTGTTTTGAACTCATTATGGTATATTACTACACCTACATGTAAGAACAAAGGAAACTAAAATTTAGCTTCAAGGATAAAAATAAACTGCAAAAAGTGTCCTTTGATCACTAATCAGGCAATAATATTTTGTTTAGGTCAGGACAACTTTTTGGTTCAAAAGCATTCATATCATAAGACATGTAAATAAATTCAACAAACCTCTCCTCTAATCCTCCAACATAATCTTTCTTCTTCCGCCTACTTTCTTGTGCAGATTGCTACCAACAAGAAATCAATTCAATGTCAGACAAGGGCTAGTAATGGCTAAAACTTACCTTAGTAACTTAACAATTCAAAAACATGTCACATTGAAGGAATCTTCATGTATCAAAAAATAAATATTGAATTAACTTGACATTAGCAAGTCACATACCTTGTTCTTAATTTTCCTTCTAACTTTCTTTAAAACTTTTTCTTCAGCCTGTGATGTTGAAAAAAAAACCAGAAAGGTAAAGCTATACAATGGGTATGAATTTACAAAAGAAGTGGACGATGTTTCATTATGATTGTCTTGTACAATATTGCAACAACTGCTGTGAAAATAAAAGCCCATTTTGTTTTAAAATTTCTCTACCTTTGTCAGTGGCATATCTGTGGGCAGTGTGACCCCTTCTAATTCCAACAATCTCAGCTCCTCATTTGTTAGCACAAGTGTCTTTGACTAAATAAGCAAAATAAAATAGGATGACGTTATTATTAAGATGGAACTCAGTACAATGTAACTAGTATACGCAACTTACAGCTATCTCACCCATGCTCCCATAATTTAAGGAATAGGGAAATCAATAGAGTAGGGTGAGATACGGATGGAAGAGAGAAAAAACAAATCACCTGAAAGAGGAGCCATGAAGCAGAGAGTGGGCAAGGAAAGGTGTAAAGCCGTGTATACTGACCAATGAAGTGTATTCTTGAAGGTGATAAAGAAGGTTATGAATGCAAGGTGTATGAAGCTTATATAGTCGCTTGGGCGAGACTGCTGTAAATACTACCTCTAATGAGCAATTATTTATTTAATGTTCTCTGTGTTGACAAATAATTTTACATATGACGCATGTTGCCCCGCTGGTACATTGTATGTAGTGATGGGGAGGTTATTTTATGAGAGTTAATTCATGGATGAAACAATGGCAGGTCTAATAAACATATTTCACAGGTCAAGAGTACAGAACTGACTGAGCCAAACAGTGTTTCCACAGCAGCTTGGGTGGTGATTATTAGGCCTATGAGACCCCTATGTCTTGTTTATTTATCTGTAGCACAGTAACCTGAACTCTGACCTGTAGAATGTGATCATTTATATAGGAACAGTGTATGAACAGTGGAACTTCATAAAATCGACATGTGTGAGCTATGAAATCCTGGGGTCAATTTAACAAAACTTTTACACGTGTAATTCGCAAGTGTAGCAGTTGTTGTCAGAGACCCCTGCTTGTTTTAATATGGTGGCTGTACCAAAAAGGTTTTCACCTAAATAAAAAAATTAAGGAATAAGCCAGGGCCAAAATACTGTAGTTATGATATTAAGGTAGTCGTATACACCAAACATTCCTCATGTAGAATTATAAGTGCATTTAAAGCAGGTTGTCGGGTATCAAGGAAACATGAATCTCTTCCAAGTGGAACAAACTCCTCCTAAGTTTTGCATCAGTAATTAATGTGAGGAGTCTGGTATCGACACTCTGTTTCTTCATCCAGGCTTCGAATGGTTAATAAGAACATGACTGCAGACAATAAACCAGTGTCCCTACACTTACTCTGTTAATAAGAGAGACAGTTGGTTGGCCAGCAGTTGTTGTTGTTGTTGTTCTGGATGGCATGACGGTCACTGTACATGTAGTTGCAGATGTTACAGAAGTTGGCAGACAAGCTGTGGTGATTGTTGTCAACTCTGAATTGTCAGTAGTTCCTTCAAAGTCTGGTAAATCAATATCAACATTCCATCCTAAAAAGACAATCATAAAGGACTACTGAGCAAATAGATAATATGAATTCTATCACTGGTACTGGGACTCAGATATTATGTTGTAAGTTGGATGGTACAGAATGAGGCTGATGGAAGGAAACTATGAGAAAAAAATTTTTAAAGAAAAATGGGAGGAACGGCAGGCATAGCTTTAAATAGATATTGACACTAATGATGTATTTTTTACTGGACTTTAGGATCTAGACTTTATGCAGCTTTGCTCTCCTCCTCTTCGTCCTCACAAAACTCTCCTTCCTCCTCAACTGTTGCATCCAGGCTTATATTTTTCAAAGGCCCTTTTGAGGGGGCTTATATTCGGAGGGGCTTATCTACAGAGGGAAATTTGCGTTTCAAAATCGATTGGGCTAGCTTTATATTTGGAAGCAACTTTACCGTTTTTGCTTTGTTTTACTCTGTATTTGGGGCAAATTTCCAAGTACAAGCCCCCGGGGGGCTCATATTTGGAAGGGCGATTTAACAGAGGGTTTTTTGTGTTACCGGTTTGGGGGGCTCATATTTGGAGGGGCTTATACATGGAAGGGCTTATTTTCGGAATTTTACAGTATTGTAGGTACTCAGAAACAAGATCATTATGTTGGATAATTCAGCCTCAGTGAAAAATACATCTTTTTCAATTTTTATCTTTTCTCAGAGTGACATTAAGTACCACCATGAATATATTATCCCTTGCAAGAGGCCAACATTAGAACTATGTTTATGCAAAAATATATAAAAATACACTATTCAAAATACCTTTAAGATCTATGGTGAAGTCTTCTGTGCTATGTTCAACACCAGGTGACCCCATTGTTGAGCTGAGAATCTCGCTCAATTCCACATCATCTAAAGCATCAGGGCTGGGTGTCATGTATGAATCTGATGATGTGCTCTCACTACGTGGTGGAGAACCATCACTAAAGTTTGTGAATTCTTGTCCAAACAGAAGACTGAGGATGTCATCATCATCACTGTTAGCAATGTTACCCTTGAAAATGAAGAGAGTATGCTTTACTGAAGATCTGAAGTAGTGCCATGTCTTTTTACAGTGTATTTACCATATTAACATTCATCTTACTGCCATTTTATACCTGATCACAAGTCATTTTATACCGAGATTGATTACAGCAAATTTTTTACAGATACAGCTAAT
>JBBMOI010000003.1:19392500-19532500 GCA_038088405.1 Porites divaricata
TCTTTGGCTCAGTTGCTGTTGCTTTGACCTTATCTTCATAGTTTAGCTCTTACGAGTATATCTTGTAGTGACTTTCCTCTTTTGTAAGATATTATGGGAGGGTCTTTAAAGATTTCTATAAGCAACGGTTGGTTTTCTATAAGATACCATTTGTGCATGATGATTTTTTTTAGATTCGGTACTGAGGGGCGATATTCTGTTACGAATGGTAGTATTTCTTGTGCGTTTTTGTTCTGTTTTGTAAAGCCGACATTCTTTCGTGATGCTTGACTTCTGATAGGTGTTTATCTATCACTTTATCTCTATAACCCCTCATACGGAGTCTTCGCTTGAAATTAGTTATGTTCTCTTCGAACGTTTTCTCAGATCGCTGTGGACAATTCTTCCATGCCAGCTGTCTGGGAGTGGACTTTGCCAGCAAACTCTGTCAAATCTTTTATTGCGTTTCATCATAGGACTCATGGCTTTAATTCAGTCTGTAGCCTTCAACCTTTGCATAAGCCAGTTCGAGTTAGTCTAAGCAAACCGCTTGCAACAATGTACGAAAAACAAATCCAATGTTCTGACTGCGATCTATTTTCCGAATTACCTGTGGTTCTTTTCTTCTTTGTTTGGTTTATTTTTAAGGGGCGTTGGATTCCTTTTTACAAGCCCTAATATGTATGTAACAAAATCATTCGCAATACCATGAATACCATGAGCGACTAATAAGAAAACGTATTAATATCAATAAGTATCGAGATTACTGTGAAAACAAACATACACAAAACAGGGGAGAATTGTTCCTTAGTGTATGCTTTCATGTCATGTCTGCGGTAATAAATCGCCATTCAAGGTCAAAACTGAAAATCACAAATACTGTAGCCTCGGGCTGAGTCAGAAATATTTATAGCTGGTGTTGTAGTTTCACTGCACACAGCGTAAAACTACATCAATGCAACTCCCATGGGCGGCGCTCCGGATTTCAAGTTCCGATTCAGGTGATCTGGCTGTATCGGATATTTGTGATTACAAGAGAATTGCGTGACAAATACAATGATCCTAGTAACTTCAATATCAAAATAGAATCTACAAACCACTGTTATTACTGTTATTTCTTTTCGGCAAATACTGGGTTATGGCATAGATTCGCGGTTACATTAAAAGAGAACAAAGAAAAATGCTTTTTAGTTTTTAGAGACATCGTGATGGAGGTGAAACTAAATGAGAGTGAATCGTGAATAAAACTAGTTACATCCAACTACTGTAAATGTGACTTGTGGACAACACTGTTATTGGGAGGCAAAACATTCCCCATAATCGAAGCATTTTTTCTTTGGTTTTGAATTCTGGCCCCATTCATTCATCCCGTCACTTGGAATCAACGCAATATATATTCCCATACATCAAGTACCTACCACAGAGTTCAAGGACACCGCTGAGCTAATTGAACACCGAAAACTCACCCTCCCTCTACGCCCGTGGAAAATTGTCACCCGTAGATAAGCCCCTCCGAATATAAGCCCCCTCAAAAGGGCCTTTGAAAAATATAAGCCTGGATGCAACAGTTGAGGAGGAAGGAGAGTTTGGTGAGGAAGAAGAGGAGGAGAGCAAAGCTGCATAAAGTCTAGATCCTAAAGGCCAGTAAAAAAATACATCATTAGTGTCAATATTTATTTAAAGCTATGCCTGCCGTTCCTCCCATTTTTCTTTAAAAATTTTTTTCTCATAGTTTCCTTCCATCAGCCTCATTCTATACCATCCAACTTACAACATAATATCTGAGTCCCAGTACCAGTGATAGAATTCATATTATCTATTTGCTCAGTGGTCCTTTATGATTGTCTTTTTAGGATGGAATGTTGATATTGATTTACCAGACTTTGAAGGAACTACTGACAATTCAGAGTTGACAACAATCACCACAGCTTGTCTGCCAACTTCTGTAACATCTGCAACTACATGTACAGTGACCGTCATGCCATCCAGAACAACAACAACAACAACTGCCGGCCAACCAACTGTCTCTCTTATTAACAGAGTAAGTGTAGGGACAGCGAAGGCAACGCCGACAACAAGAGACAGAGGAACAGGAGATTGGAATCAGAGGAATTATGATCGTTTTACTCTGTCGAAAACCCAGATTTCTTAGTTTGCCGGTTTCCCTGCAGATATATAGATCAAAGTCTGCAAAGTTTCAGCTCTGAAGAATAATAATTTTCAGGCGAACTGCACCGGGCCATATTTGTTTTTTTGTTTTTGTCTTGTTCTAAATCCGGACGCCGAAATAATGCTAAATCTGCTTTTCAATACACTGTTGACAATAACACCACATAATACGCAAAAAAGAAGAAGAAGAAAAGAAAGAACAACGTATGAACTTTTAAGACGATATTCACGGTTGGTCACCCATCCAGTTCGTAACCCCGGCCGACAGGGCTTAACTTGAACCGAGTATTGCGAGATACGGTCAGTATGAAACAGGACTGCGGACTACGGACTACGGACTGCGGACTGGGTATAAAATACGGACTAAGGCCCGTTTCAAACGTCGTGCTACTGCCGTGCCGAACTAAATTGATCGAATTAAATTCGACTTTAGCACGGCAGTAGCGCGACGTTTGAAACCAAGTCGTGCTACTGCCGTGTAGCACGGCAAGCTTTGCCGTGCTACACGGCAGTAGCTCGACTTGGTTTCAAACGTCGCGCTACTGCCGTGCCGAACTCAATTCATAAATTATAAATACATTAGAACCATTTAAAAGTTTGCTAAACCGTTTCTTTAATTTTTGTGTTTTGTTTTCGGCAACAGCCGTTCTATTCGACTGAATTAAATTCGACGTCTGAAACCAAGTCGTGCTAGTGTCGTGCTAAAGTCGAGCTACAGTCGAACCAGCTTAGCACGGCAGTAGCACGACGTTTGAAACAGGCCTAAGTATAAGACGCGGACTGGAAAATATGGACTGGGTATAAAACACGGACTAGGTATAAAACGTGGACTGCAGGCTGCGGACTGGGTATAAGATAGGAATTCTTGGTGGAGGTTTCTGAATCAAGAGCGTGACAAAAATTTATCGTTTTCAGTTCTAAATGAATAAGAACGAAATAGAAATATGCGATCGAATTTGCAATGCATTTGAATAATTTTTTGTTTGCGCTCAAAAGAGAATGATCTACTCTTGTGCTCTAATCCGTAATATTTAATGACGACATAATTTCTGCCTAATCAGGCCTAGGCTGTTCCAGGGTCCGAGATAGTTAGGTCCGCTGAAGGGTGCTGAAGGGTTGAGAAAGCGCGAAAATATAACGGGAGGAAACTGGGTAGTCTCCTCTATATCTGAGAGCCTGGAACAGGCTAAATTAGGCCTGCAAATGAGTATGGATTTTAGAGATCAGGTCTGAAAATGGGTGTGGAAAATGACATTTTTTTATTCTGAAATAGGGTAAGGATTTAGAGAACCAGGAAGCAGAACCCCACCAAAAAATTCCTAGGAGTACCCCCTTCCGGAGTCCAGGAGGAGGGTATAAATCATGTCATCATAATCATCGCGTAGAATATAACGTTGGGTTGGATGATTCAAATTTCGGTTATTATTCAAGTATTGTTGAGTAATCCCTCCCCCCTAAATACTGCTTTTTTATTTCACGGAATGCCCCTATACTGACCTTCTCGTCTGAGTTCTTCATTTCCTCATATTCCCAAGGCTTTATTTGAAACGGAATAGAGGCATCTTTAAGAATTTTACTCTGACTCTACTAACACCAATACCATTGATTCTTTTTATTCGGCGCTTCTTTGATCGGTTCTCTTCTAACTCCTTCTTTTAATAAAATTCAGGTTTAATTTCAGTTGCCTTGAGTAGCGGCGTAACATTCCTTGTCAGTGCAGTTTGCTTTCCTTCTTCACATGAGGAGAATATAGACTGCGCGTGACCGGCTTACGGAATGTTTTTGTGTGACACAAGGAGCTGGAACTACTGTTTTTTGCAAGCTGCTTTCCGTTTCTCTCAGTTTTACCTTTTTACATAGTTTGTAGTCCGTGTTTTATACTCAGTCCGTAGTCCACATTTTATACCTAGTCC
Organism: Porites divaricata; assembly: GCA_038088405.1. Lineage (NCBI taxonomy): Eukaryota > Metazoa > Cnidaria > Anthozoa > Scleractinia > Poritidae > Porites > Porites divaricata. Next base: position 19,396,562 of record JBBMOI010000003.1, read on the forward strand.
ATGTTTTATACCCAGTCCGCAGTCCGTGGTCCGCAGTCCGCAGTCCATATTTTATACTGACGTTGCGAGATACGTATTTCTATATCATTTAAAAAGGTATTCAGCAGTACTGCAATTGTTTGGTATTAAAGAACTTGATTTGTCAGACACAAATCAGCAACGTGCATCGACAGAACTTTGAACTTGTTTTGTCTGACACAAATTAGCAACGTGGATCGACAAACTCGATTCAAACCACACCAGGAATAGCTCAAATTTTTCAAAACCCAGTCAAAGACAAGAAAGGTGCTAACGTGAAATAACCGGGTTTTTGTTCTATTTTAAGGTATTCAGGATTTTAAACAGTGGTCCATGTGTTTTTAGGGTTAGTTTATTGCGAAATCCCGATTACTTTATTTGATACAAGGACATGCCAGAGAACTTTAAAGAGTGGTCCATGATGTTTTTGTAGGGTTAGTTTATTGGGAAATCATTTATATCAGTTGCGTTCAAGAATGTCACACTCGAAGCCCAAACATTCGTTCGACACATTAGTTATAGGACATTTATATTATTAGTTACAAATAAATAATTAACGATGGTTGTGTTGCTTAACACAGTGTTGGTTGAACTCATTATGAGATGTATTAAAAACAATTGTCCATCCTAAGCATGACGTATGAGGATTTTCATTAACCCAGGAAACAAAGTGTAATAATTGAGAAACACAAAAGAAAACAAAAGAATTACACTCAGAAACTCTAATACGAAAACTGCATTTCAAAGGTTCATGGCAAATACATGGACAACCACAAGGAGTCTTCATTCGGGTTTTAAAAGGTCGGGGGCAGATTTACTATGACTAGTATGACAGAGTAAGCCGATAAAATCGTAAGTGCAAAACAGACATAACAAGACGCTGTGGTAGCGTATATTTGGGCGTGGTTGTACTACGCTTATGTAAAGTTTGTTGTCTGTGTGAGGGATATGTGGGTAGTGCAGTGGTATTGTATCTTTGAGGGGTTAGTTGAGACGTGTTTGATTACTAAGATAATGGGCGTAGTTTGTGAGGTAGTTGCTGGGATTTCACAAGGGGTTGTTTTTATTGGATGTTGGTAAGAGTCAAACTCTGTTGATAGAAAATGTCTGCATTAACTGACATGTTTTACAAACACACTGTTTTCCATCAAATGAAGACTGTACACTGAAAACAAAGTCTATTTTTATACTGTCCAATGCAAAAATCTATACCCCAATCTGCCTGTTTTCTTTTCTACTTGTAACTAAATGTTTCTTGTTAAGAGGTTCCATCTCACTATACTCAAATGAACTATACCCGTGTTTCCTCGTAATCTTTTTCCTTTCACTGCTTTCAATTTTGCACGAGCATAATAAAAAGTGTATTTCATATTGTAGTCTTTGACAATTTAACTTACTTCGTGTAATTTTGCAAATTTCTTCAACTAATAACTGTATACCTTTGATACTTTTAACAAGTCTTATTTCACCTGACTTTCATCATATCCCACACTAAAAGATAAATCCTCTACTCTACTTTGCTGAACTACACAGCTTATACAGTATGTTCAAGTCCATGACAAAAATCCTGTCACTTCATGACAATGTTTTGAAATGCACATCTTCAACACAGATTTGCTCTCAGCCAAATTTCGACATAGGACACCAATGTTTACAGCGCAAACAATAAGGTTTATCTCAGCTCCACTAATACGCAAACTTTTAGGAAGATCACCTGGTATAATATGTCTTTTCACACCCATCACATTGTACTGTGTATTCCCAGTAGTAGCAAGGGTAGATAAAGTTCCTGAAGTCCAGTATCCACGTGGATTATTAACAGAGTAACACATTACACAAATTGCTATAGCACAGCATACACTGTTTACAAGACCATTGGTATAAGCTATTAACATTTGATATGTGAATTCAACACTGCTTGAACAAAGATCAACTTCAAAGTTGGCAATATGTACACCTTTATAAACTCATTATATATCCTCATTCCTACATGTATCCGGATATAGACTCTGAAAATATTGTACTAATAATATTTATGTATGGATGTTATTCCAGCAATACACATGTACCTCGACTATGACTGTTACCATACATATCTCTAGCATGAGAATCAACACCAATGATTCCCACAGTTAAAATGAATGAGTTGTAGTTCAGAGCCAAGAAACAAGGTAACAAGGGTAACAAAGGGTAACAAGGGGTAACAAGGGGTAACAAAGGTAACAAGGGGTAACAAGGGTAACAAGGGGTAACAAGGGTAACAAGGGGTAACAAGGGAAACAAGGGGTAACAAGGGTAACAAGGGGTAACAAGGGTAAAAAGGGTAACAAGGGGTAAAAAGGGTAACAAGGGTAAAAAGAGTAACAAGGGGTAAAAAGGGTAACAAGGGTAACAAAGGGTAACAAGGGGTAACAAAAGTAACAAGGTTTAACAAAGGGTAACAAGGGGTAACAAAGGTAACAAGGGGTAACAAGGGTAACAAGGGGTAACAAGGGGTAACAAGGGTAACAAGGGTAACAAGGGGTAACAAGGGGTAACAAGGGTAACAAGGGGTAACAAGGGTAACAAGGATAACAAGGGTAACAAGGGGTAAAAAGGGTAACAAGGGTAACAAAGGGTAAAAAGGGTAACAAGGGGTAACAAGGGTAACCATGGGTAACAAGGGTAACAAGGGGTAACAAAGGTAACTAGGGTAACAAAAGTAACAAGGTTTAACAAAGGGTAACAAGGGGTAACAAGAGGTAACAAGGGTAACAAGTTTAACAAAGGGTAACAAGGGCAACAAGGGTAACAAGGGTAACAAGGGGAAACAAGGGGTAACAAGGGGTAACAAGGGGTAACAAGGGTAACAAGGGTAACAAGGGGTAAAAAGGGTAACAAAGGGTAAAAAGGGTAACAAGGGGTAACAAGGGTGACCATGGGTAACAAGGGTAACAAGGGGTAACAAAGGTAACTAGGGTAACAAGTTTAACAAAGGGTAACAAGGGCAACAAGGGTAACAAGGGTAACAAGGGGTAACAAGGGGTAACAAGGGTAACAAGGGTAACAAGGGGTAACAAGGGGTAACAAGGGGTAACAAGGGGTAACAAGGGTAACAAGGGTAACAAGGCTAACAAGGGGTAAAAAGGGTAACAAGGGGTAACAAGGGTGACCATGGGTAACAAGGGTAACAAGGGGTAACAAAGGTAACTAGGGTAACAAAAGTAACAAGGTTTAACAAAGGGTAACAAGGGGTAACAAGAGGTAACAAGGGTAACAAGTTTAACAAAGGGTAACAAGGGTAACAAGGGGTAACAAGGGGTAACAAGGGTAACAAAGGGTAACAAGGGGTAACAAGGGTAACAATGGGTAACAAGGGTAACAAGGGGTAAGAAAGGTAACAAGAATAACAAAAGTAACAAGGGGTAACAAGGGGTAACAAGGGGTAACAAGGGTAACAAAGGGTAACAAGGGTAACAAGGGGTAGCAAGGGTAACAAGGATAAGAAAGGGTAAAAAGGGTAACAAGGGTAACAAGGGGTAACAAGGGTAACAATGGGTAACAAGGGTAACAAGGGGTAAGAAAGGTAACTAGGGTAACAAAAGTAACAAGGGGTAACAAGGGGTAACAAGGGTAACAAAGGGTAACAAGGGTAACAAGGGTAACAAGGGGTAACAAGGGTAACCAGGATAACAAAGGGTAAAAAGGGTAACAAGGGGTAACAAAGGGTAAAAAGGGTAACAAGGGGTAACAAGGGTAAAAAGGGTAACAAGGGGTAACAAGGGTAACAATGGGTAACAAGGGGTAACAAGGGGTAACATGGGGTAACAAGGGTAACAAGGGGTAACAAGGGTAACAATGGGTAACAAGGGTAACAAGGGTAACAAGGGGTAACAAGGGTAACAAGGATAACAAAGGGTAAAAAGGGTAACAAGGGGTAACAAGGGTAACAAGGGGTAACAAGGGGTAACAAGGGTAACAAGGGGTAACAAGGGTAACAATGGGTAACAAGGGTAACAAGGGTAACAAGGGTAACAAGGGTAACAAGGATAACAAAGGGTAAAAAGGGTAACAAGGGGTAACAAGGGTAACAAGGGGTAACAAGGGGTAACAAGGGTAACAAGGGGTAACAAGGGTAACAATGGGTAACAAGGGTAACAAGGGTAACAAGGGGTAACAAGGGTAACAAGGATAACAAAGGGTAAAAAGGGTAACAAGGGGTAACAAGGGTAACAAGGGGTAACATGGGGTAACAAGGGTAACAAGGGGTAACAAGGGTAACAATGGGTAACAAGGGTAACAAGGGTAACAAGGGGTAACAAGGGTAACAAGGATAACAAAGGGTAAAAAGGGTAACAAGGGGTAACAAGGGTAACAAGGGGTAACAAGGGGTAACAAGGGTAACAAGGGTAACAAGGGGTAACAAGGGGTAACAAGGGGTAACAAGGGGTAACAAGGGTAACAAGGGTAACAAGGGGTAACAAGGGGTAACAAGGGTAACAAGGGGTAACAAGGGTAACAAGAATAACAAGGGTAACAAGGGGTAACAAGGGTAACAAGGATAACAAAGGGTAAAAAGGGTAACAAGGGGTAACAAGGGTAACAAGGGGTAACAAGGGGTAACAAGGGTAACAAGGGTAACAAGGGGTAACAAGGGGTAACAAGGGGTAACAAGGGTAACAACGGGTAACAAGGGTAACAATGGGTAACAAGGGTAACAAGGGGTAAGAAAGGTAACTAGGGTAACAAAAGTAACAAGGGGTAACAAGGGGTAACAAGGGTAACAAGGATAACAAGGGTAACAAGGGGTAAAAAGGGTAACAAGGGTAACAAAGGGTAAAAAGGGTAACAAGGGGTAACAAGGGTAACAAGGGTAACAAGGGGTAACAAGGGGTAACAGGGTAACAAGGGTAAAAAGGGTAACAAGGGGTAAAAAGGGTAACAAGGGTAACAAAGGGTAACAAGGGGTAACAAGGGTAACAAGGGGTAACAAGGGTAACAAGGATAACAAAGGGTAAAAAGGGTAACAAGGGGTAACAAGGGTAACAAGGGTAACAAAGGGTAAAAAGGGTAACAAGGGGTAACAAGGGTAAAAAGGGTAACAAGGGGTAACAAGGGTAACAGTGGGTAACAAGGGGTAACAAGGGGTAACATGGGGTAACAAGGGTAACAAGGGGTAACAAGGGTAACAATGGGTAACAAGGGTAACAAGGGTAACAAGGGGTAACAAGGGTAACAAGGATAACAAAGGGTAAAAAGGGTAACAAGGGGTAACAAGGGTAACAAGGGTAACAAAGGGTAAAAAGGGTAACAAGGGGTAACAAGGGTAAAAAGGGTAACAAGGGGTAACAAGGGTAACAATGGGTAACAAGGGATAACAAGGGGTAACAAGGGTAACAATGGGTAACAAGGGTAACAAGGGGTAAGAAAGGTAACTAGGGTAACAAAAGTAACAAGGGGTAACAAAGGGTAACAAGGGGTAACAAGGGTAACAAAGGGTAACAAGGGTAACAAGGGGTAACAAGGGTAACAATGGGTAACAAGGGTAACAAGGGTTAAGAAAGGTAACTAGGGTAACAAAAGTAACAAGGGGTAACAAAGGGTAACAAGGGTAACAAAGGGTAACAAGGGTAACAAGGGTAACAAGGGGTAACAAGGGTAACAAGGATAACAAAGGGTAAAAAGGGTAACAAGGGTAACAATGGTAACAAGGGGTAACAAAGGTAACTAGGGTAACAAAAGCAACAAGGGGTAACAAAGGGTAACAAGGGGTAACAAGGGTAACAAAAGGTAACAAGGGGTAAGAAGGGTAACAAGGGGCAACAAGGCGTAACATGGGTAACAAGAGGTAAAAAGGAGTATTAAGGGTAACAAAGGGTAACAAGGGGTAACAAGGGGTAACAAGGTTAACAAGGGCTAACAAGGATAACAAAGGAGAAGCAGGGCATTACTCTATTTGGGGCCACGCCCAAATAATAAAAAGTAAAACTGTAAACACGTGCTCTCTCTGATCTTATGGTAATTTGGTTCTGACCTTCACGTGCGAAAAAACGTGACAAAGAATGGTTTTGTAAACACGTGTTCCGGGTCATGGTAGCACAGAATCTGGGGATGAAAATCGGCACGATGCTTTCAATCTCTGTGAACACTTCGAAGGAACAACGTACCATTGTCCGAATGTTATGTTTTGAGACGAAAGATTTGCAAAGATTAATGGATTATACGGTGATCTCGCTTACAAATCCACACACCATTTGTGGTAGACCCACATTAAAAGATGTCGAGCGTTTTCGGAATGGGTCGTTCCACGAATTCTGTCGTTTGAAAGCGTTGATAACTTTCAAAGAAGTGAATACATCAGATGTTGAAACAAGGGAGAATGTTCATGAGCAGAACTTCGATGATGAGGTAAAAAACAAGCAAATCGTCGTTAATTTACCTCTCCCGTTCAACGGAGAGGAAATGTACGAGCAGACGGTGATTTAAATAAAAGAAGGATTGACGATTTAAGCGAGCTATTTTGGGCCCCACAAGTTCAGTACAATAATGAGCGTACACTTTATTTTAGACAATGATTCAAATGACGCACCATACATAGGATCCAGAGGAGATGTGTTTATTAGAATATCAAAACCCGTCGAAAACCTCTCAAAAAATGGGTTATTTTAATCGCCTTACAGTTTCGTTACACATTCTATAAACCGACTGACGGAAATGACGTAGTAAAGTAAATGTGTTCAAGATTAGAGCAATAAAAGGAGATGGTAAACCCACACGACTTTTACCTCGTGCCAAAATGCCGCTCGTTTCAATAAAGTTTTTTTCGTTCGCTGAGTAGATTATGCTCTGGAACGTTCTACATTTTCACTGAGTAAATGTGATTTTACCTGCATGTTTCACACTGAGAGATCATGACACATATCGATTTACTGTGGTTATTAGCAGGAAGGAGCGTTGCGTGACGACACTAAGAAACGACTGTGTAGCACACTCTTTTGAAGCGTGATCGTGAAGCTTTTTATTACGCCTAAATAAGGGTTTCAATTTTCTCCAAAGTGCCTTCTAGATCTGAATAACTGAGCGATTTTCTTTAGTCCATGAATGTAATGTTTTTGTGCAATGCTGTATCACGTTAAGCCCAACTCACTAGTTTTGTTTGGAGAATCTTAAATTATTACGGGTAGTGATTTACAGGTCGTGTGCAATAAAACGTAATACTGAGTAGAGCGGAGGTACAAGGCAACTGTGATATCATCACGACTGAGCCATTCTTCGGTGGTCCCAACAATCTTACCTCTTGCGTTTTTGCCTGTGCGTTTTGCGACTCAGTACTGGGAAGCCTTTACACAAGCGAAACCTCCTTAAGACATCGAAGACTGTTGACATGTGCACAACAAATCTCCAGTCTTGGAAGATCTTAACTTCACTTAAAACTCTGTTGCCTTCGCATAGATCTCTAAGATCTTTTAAAACTCCCTCCGCAGCTGATGTTTTGATTCTCGAATTAGCAGCGGTCTGTTGCTTTTGCGTTTCCGGTCTCATTCACTTCCGTCACCGAGAAATGCGGTTCACAACGAACTAAGTGACGTGGTACAAGTATCCTCCCTTATCCTTTTTAACTCGTGGGAACGCGTGAGCACACCACGAGTTATTTCACTCGCCACTACGCGCTTCGGGCGACGGTCTTCCGTCACCCTTCGGACCACCTGCTGTGCACCAACGAGGATATAGCTTGTGGTTATTGATTTTCAAAATACCGAACAACAAAGTCGATCTGGATCAGTTACAAAGCAAAGAAATCCTTTACAGTAGATTCATAAAGATCCCATTGGGCTAATTAATCGCGCTAAGCGACAGCTATAAACATTTTTCGAGGTGAGACTTTAAATAAGTAATTCATTTATTCACACGCAACTCCTCTGGACCCTGTGAAGTAGGTCGAAAGCATAATTCAACCTTTTCACTTGCTGTAGCCCAAGCTTTTGAATACACATATTTTTATATTTTTGCACGTGCAATCCTAAACGAGATCTTCACAGCTAAATATAATAGCGTTTTGCCCAGAACACCGTAAGTGAGTCCAAAATCCGAGATTTACACCCCTAAGCAAGACGACGAGCATCCCCAGCCCTTTTATATGCCGAGCTCCCCCCTCCGAATGACGAACGCTCGCGCTCTATTCGCCTCCTCACTGCTTATCGTATCTACAAAGACGCGAGACTCAAGGCTACTTAGAGCGTTCTTGTTTTTAAAAATTGTTTGGATCATGTTTTACATTTCTATGCAGAGAAGAGAGTTTTCATCATATACCTTGAATAGTTTGTAGCCAATTTGATCCTTTACAACGGTCCTTCTATTTCGGCAAATTAAGCATAACAATAACGTTCCCTGATATTGTGTGTACAAAACAACCCTTCCAAGGCTATGAAGATATCGATCATACATAGTCGTGAAAATTGGTCAAAAAATACCCATCCCCCGAATTCACCACGTGACTCTAACAGTTGGCAACTTTACATGTCAACATATAATAGAAAACCACATTTTTATTTTCTTTCGGAAAAACTATTTTTCAAACTGTACAACTAAGTTAGTTCAGAAAACCTTTTTACACAGAGATGCAAAAACGTTAAAAATACAGTCTACTTTGGGTACAAAACGTTCATAACAAATTCCTGCACCAAATATTTCTATTATATTTCTACTTCTCTGGCGTGTTTAACAACCGCGGCGCATGCGTTACTTCTGGTAGCACACGAAAAAAAAAAAAAACGATCGAAACTACGTTAATTTACACCGTACGCAGTCCCTACAGATTGTCGCCATTTTGAGGAAGCTGTCGTCTCGAACTGCATTACGGGATTTTTTAGGGGACGCGATCCCATCTTTATTGGTTACTACAACGTTGCGGGGGAAACTGGTTCTAGAATCGTCCCCCAAAAGTTTTCCTTAAGTACGATTCGATACAACACCGAGCCAGTCTCATTGGCAACCTCAAAATGTGCGCCAATTACGAGCGAGCGAACGAACTCTTGCCTTGTCAGCTTTCACGTTTGATTAGCTGAACAGCGAGTGCTAGCATTCCAACCAGGGATCGTAGTACTAAGAGAGAATCCCGTTCAAATAGCGCATTCTAAGAGCTCTCTTGAGTACAATTATGAAAATTCCATGACGCTTTTTTCTACATAAAATAATTTCCTAAAGAAAAAGTTCACCATCCTGAATATCTTCAACATCCTTTTTCCACCGCATCTTTTGCCACAATCGTAAAGTAAAATTATGGAATATAAGGAGTTTCCATAAAAGAAAATTCCTTTCAACGGGTTTTCAGCACTCTAGAAAGAAACATTAAAATCTTCTGGGCCTAGCTGTTCGAAGGCCGATTAGCGCTAACCTGGGGTTAAATTTTAATCCGGATTTCTTTTTCTTTTATTCAAAAGAATTTTCTCTATACTTTTTAAGATCATCCAATCATCACATTGTAAACAAAAAAGAATTAAACTGAATTTGCTTTAAGTTTTTACCTTTCAAATCTGAATTCAAATTTCGCACTAACCTTAGGTTATCCTAACCCAGCTTTGAACAAGTCGGCCCTGAAGTTTTCCAGAAATTCCTGGAGTAGTACGAACCCTTGTAGACTGTCAGTTCTACTTCCGTTGCTACAGTGCAATTGGGAAAAATGAATTGATCCCACATTCATTGGAGAAAAAACTGAGTATTCAGAACTGTCCTTAACATGCATATATCTACAGAATATCTAACAATTTCCGGACAATATTAATTTAATTTACGTAATAAATACACCAAATTCTCCAAAATATTTTCACTGTGTACAGGCAATACATTTCATTACTTGCTTTGTATGGAATGTCTTTTTCCCTAAAAAAAGGTTTCATGAAATTGGATCTCATTGAAGATTAAGCGGTAATAAGGCTAACTTTGTTCTACCGACTATTCATTGCCATAAACCCATCGGTGGAAGAAACTAATTAAATACGACAAGAAAATAAAAAAGATTAGACACTCAAATATGTGAAAAATAATAATATAAATTACAGTATCTATGTATCTCGGAAAGATACGCCGTCCCCTTTTATTCTAGTTTAGACACCAAGACATGCGCACGTTTAAAATAAACCTCCACTAAAAAAGTAATATGTCACACGCTGTCATCTTTTATCCCGCTCACCCTCTACGCTTTGTTTTTCTTCGTATCTTTTACTTTCATGGACAGAACCAGACTTCGGAGAGGTCACTGTATTTCCATGACGCAAAGTCGAATCGCTATTCCGTTCGCGGTGCGAGTGGTGGTACCGACCTTCAGATAAATAATCCCGCGAGCTACCTCTGTGATAGTCGTCTCTCCGATCTCTCTTCTCGTAGGAACGCGAATGATCGGAACTTCTCTCATAGCCTCGCGATTGTTGGTCGTGTGACCGACCGTGATCCGATGATCTCTCGTGAGTTCGAGAAAAGTCCGAGTTGTAGAAAGAAGGCCGGTCGCGGTACGAGTCGTGGTATCTGTGACTGTAATCGGATCTACAAAAAAAGTTGTGCTTAAAGTTACCAAATAGAAGGTGAAATTATTGTTTAAGTAAAGACTGCTACCCTTTTCTACTGGTTTCTAACAGGCTAGGATCTTGTGTGAAAGTCAAAGCATACATGTGAGTCACGACGACGTGATGATCGTCATTTGCCGTGAGTCCCCCACAGGGTTTGAAGCGACGACCCTAACAAAGTGACACCAGATTGATGCTCTATCCACTGAACTAAGGAAAGACGCGTGGATATCAGGGCCATATTATACTAGGTAATAGTCGATACCAGCCACACAAAACAATTCACTAGCGTAACAGGCAAGAGCAAACGGTTTTAACCTCTGAGTCTGAACTCGCCAATTTGCTCACGCTAAGCCTAATCCACTTTCCTTTCTTTTTGCTGTTAACAGAACTAAACGGTGTACGCTACCTAGCCCCAGTTGTTCAAAAGGTGGATAGCGCTATCCACCAGATAAATCGCTATCCAGTGGATAGTGCAATTGGTTTCTCTAATACTTATCCACTAGACAGTGATTTATCCGATGGATAGCGCTATCGAACGTTTGAACAACCCGGGCCTGGGGCCGGTTTCTCGAAAGTCCCGGTAACTTTTCGGGCCCGAAATCAAAAATTCAAATCGAAATATCAAGATTAAAAGTGCGGGTCCTGGCTAGCAGACTACTTCATTTTGTTCCATTTACTGATAGTTTTATCATGGCAGATGCCAAGCTATTAAAACCTCTATCTTGCTCGTAAACAACTACAGCTTTGCGGGCCCGTTAATTATCGGGACTTCCCAGAAACAGGCCCCTGGAGGATAAAAACGTACCCATCACGTGACCTCTCCTTGGAGGATGTACCAGTCCTGTCCGAGTGACTGAACGATGAAGAGCGCCTTGGATCATAGCTTTCTCCGCTCCCGGATGGCCGTCCGCCGCTATGAGAGCTCGAACCACTGTACGTTCGGTCCATCCGGGGTATCTTACCACCAGGTCCCCCTCCTTCCATAGGTCTCTTGAGGTCACTGGATCGTTGATGCGCATGATCTCCTGAATGTTTTTTAGCATCTTGTGGAGGCCGCTGCATCTGAGTGGCGGGTTTGTGTTGGGCACGCTGTGAAAATATAAAATCTTACGACGTTTTCTCAACGAGAAACAATTAAAATATGGTAATGTTTGCGCGATTAATGATGGGCCAAAATCTGACTTTCAAACGAGGCTAAGTGCGAAAACTTTCTTGTGAAAATGAGTTTTATTTGTATGAGAATAGAAAATCATTTCCATATCAATGGATTTGCACGTAGTCTCGCTTTGAAAAAGAGCCTTCAGGCAACTCGGAAATGGCCTATTGTCAAAAGTTCTAAGCCACTTATAAAAAACGTCTTATGGCAAATGCTTCCAGGAGCTATAGGATGTCCATACATTGGCATGTGTGCAAATGTTAAAATAGAGAGTACGGCTGCTTTCCCTTGATTATACGCTAAATTCGCCGTGGGATTCCATCACAAAACCGTCAGGAAAAGGGCTTTCCATGACACTTGGAGAGATTAAAAAACAAATGAAACAATCAAAGCAGCAAGCTGACCATCCAACACGTTGTAAAACACACTCGAAAAAGTTAGGAGATAAACAGTACCTCCTGGGCTTTTGTCTCTTCCCTCTTCTTAGCAGCGTGCTTGTACAGCTTGAAGAGCTTCTTAGCTTCGAATGAAGTGAACTTTGACACGAACGTCCAAAGATTGCTGTATATAAAAGAATAAAAACTCATTAAAAAGAAATTAACAGCAACAGGAATACAAGTTCTAACGCCGTCAGTTGAAGTTGAACGACAGTGTCCTCATTAAGATCTCAGCTTTGGCAATATTTCAACAATCAGAAGTGATTATTTCTGGCCCGATTTTCGCAAATAAAAACACATCTTTTCAATCACACCTAAGCCATGCAGAATTAAAGAACATTCTTACTTTCTCCAAAGGACTTTGGTGTCGTCGTCTTTGTGATGAGACGTGGCGTCCATGATATGATCTCCAATTTTTAGTAAACACTGAAATCACAAACGGCAAACGTTATAAGCTAGAAGAGTGAATAAGTGTTCTTGTTTTCGCTCTCTTTTGTATTCAAATGGTTGGCTTGGCAGGCGGGAAAGATGAAGCGAATCTTGTGCACTGATTGGCTTCTCGAGCGGGCATGATCACCTATCAATTTATCTTCCACGTTCTTTCTGCGACTTTTTCATCGACCAAATAATTCGTCACTTTAGAAACGTGAAGATAACTGAAACCAAAATGCGTTCCGCAAAATTGTTTCTGGGATCGTTTCTGGGAACGCACCGGCCAGCTATTAACCAATTTTTCCCACGTCGCCAGCAACAGTTCCTTTCTAAAGTTGCAACTGAGTGCTTTATCGACTAAGCTTAATATTTAGTCGAGGTGACTGGATATTGGCCAAGTTTTTTTTTGGGCGTTTATGTACACATCAACCCCGTCTCTCTCCACAAAAACTCAAAAAAAGATATTGGCCAAACTCACACGTGGTCAATAACGCATATGGTCAGTGTTATAGTAGCGAAGGGGGGCGGGGAGGGGAGGATGAGGAGGTAAGAGGTTCTTAATTTTAGATGCACTCCCCCACAGGAAAATTAAGTTATAACCAAATAATGTACCTGTCTCGTTTGTTGTACTTGATCTTCTTCTTTTGTGTTTCCTTCAGGACTCTCCAGCATTTTTAGCGCTCGTTTCACTGGACGCATCTTCTCTTTGCACTACAACGAGAAAAAATAAATAAATGATTTGGTTTTTTTTAGCACCAAAATACTCAAAATCCTATGGCGATTCAGAACATAGACGTAGTAGACTTAACTTGGCTGACAAGTTCTATAATTTTTGAAATAAAAGAACTAAAATTTATACACACATTTTGAGTAAAGATTGTCACTGTCATAAAGAACGAAAATCCACCGGACAATATCTATTTCCCTATCCCTTTCTTCCCTATATTTCGGGAGTATTTTGTTATAAATTTGCCCACTCTAAGTTCCTCGTGTACATGACTCGCGAAAGTAACTCTGTGAGCTGACAGAGTTGAAAGTGCCCCCGCTTCCACCCCGTCTCTCTGCTAATCAACCGCGTTTGTACGAAAACGAAACTCGGAACGTGCCTCATCAAATGTTGTTTTGTCCATATCTGCCAGCGCATACGAGCCTTGAGGTTTCCCAGCCTCCTCTGCTGTTTTCACAGGTGATGCTGGTTCTTCATGAACAACAGCAACTTCTTTTACATCCTGCTTCTTGTCTTTAGGCACTTCCTTCTTCTCCTTCTTTTGACGTTTTGGCTGAAAAAGAGGACTAAGTGGATTTTCTTTTTGATCCAATGTATATCAAGTTTTAGAAATTTCTCTTGGACAGAACAAGCGAACAAACAGAAAGCAAAGTTTAGAAGCTAAAAATCATACTGACTAAACCAAAGCTACACTGGCGTGTTTGTTTGCCAAATGCGGCTGTTAAATAAATTATCAAGAAGTTGCTGAATATCACGTGCAGCTCGTGTCAAGAAGAAAGGGCACTGGACTCCTGAATTTCAGGCTAAACTGGAACTTAAAACAACATTTGGTACTTTTTTGGTACTTTGTCACAAGCTTAGTGTCTGATCAAAGTCATTTGAAGTCCGACGAGTCACTACCCTTAACGAAGACTGGTAGGCTCCAGATGGCTTCACGATCCGATGCAACAAAGTAATCCGGTTTTGCGTTGGAAAAAAGAGGTGCACACTGACATTACAGGCAAAGCTACACAGGGCGATTGACAACGACGATTTTCAGCGCAACACAGCGTTAAATATTGTTGTAACATTGTTTCGAACTGTTACAACAACATTGTTCCAACAGGGCTGCCACAAAAATCGTCGTCGTAAATAAAAAATACCGAGGGGATGTCCTCAAGGAAGATGGATTATATATAATCTTTGGCAAGAACATAGACTTAACATACAAATAATAAAACAAGTAAAGAAAACTGACCTTTTCTCCGTCAACTTTGCCGTTTTCTTTCTTTTTGGTCATTTTTCTTTTCTTTTTCCCTTCTGGTGCCACTTGCCCCTCCTGATTTACATCAGCAGTGACTCCATTGTCTTTAGTTTCTGCCGAATGGTCAGGAGGGGACACCACCCCCATTGGAGATGGAGCAGTACTGTTACTAAGTGATTCCACATCGGAGTGTGACTTTCCTTTTTTGGTTTCTTTTCTTTTCAGTTGGCGTATTTTTGACTTGATCATCTGTGATGACTGAGGAAAAAAAACAAATGAATAAATAATCGGTTGGGCTGGATAACGAAATTGGTTTTGTCATTACCGTATGGCTGCTCCGCCACCAAAATCTTCCCCGAATTCGAAGAGGCTATTGGCAGAGTTGGTCATCCACTTTATTCATCTATTGAACAATTCGGCCTGGTCACTATAGAGAGGAGAAGTGTGACGTCATGTTACCGTTGTTGCAAAATTTCTGGACCTCAACAATTTTTCTTGACAGAGACGGCCATTTGCACAGTCGAACGATGGAAGAAAAGTATGGGCTATGGTTTTGCTCCTGAGTGCAACAATGCATAGGAAATTCATAAATGTCAATCAAGATTTTCTCGTCTTTTTTTTTTCTTTCACATTTGCAGGACCACAGTTTGTTGAGATCCACGGAACATGAGCTTACGACTTCTCCTCTCTTTTGAAAAAATTACCTCCTTTCTTTAAATGAAGTTAAATAAATATTTATTTAACACAGTTAACAACAAGGAGCTTGGGCGTGGTCAGTGGTCGGTCGTTTGGCTCAAGCGCGGTCAGCCTTGCTTGCATCAGCTCCATGTTCTCAGTACAGTGTTTTCCTGGCGGCCATTCTCTTCGTTTAGCTTTTGGATCATTCTTTTACCGTCGGATTCTTGCCGGCGTTTGGCCATGGTTGTTTGCTTGGCTGTTTCGTCTGCTATTTCATGGTTTGAAAGTTCAACAACAGCTTTTCTGCGGTTTTTTCCCCCGAGACGGATCGACTGTGGTTTTGCGTTCACTTGCCTAGCAGTCAAACGAGCTTAGCGGTCTAGCTGTCCACGAACTTAGCGGGTCGAGCGGTTCACGAGCTCAGCAGTTAAGCGGGCCACAAGCTCAATAGCGGTCAAGCGTCCCACGAGCTTAGCGGTGAAGCAGTCTTCGAGCTTAGCGGTGAAACAGTCCACGAGCTTAGCGGTGAAGCGGTCCTAGCAGTGAAGCAGTCCTCAAGCTTAGCGGTGAAGCGGTCCACAAGCCTAGCGGTGTAGCGGTCCACAAGCCTAGCGGTGTAGCGGTTCTCGAGCTTAGCGGTGTAGCAGTCCACGAGTTTTAGCAGTGAAGTGGTCCACGAGCTTAGCAGTTTCCGCCGGTCAACGGTCAAACTTACATGGAACGTGTTCGCTTCGTCACAGCCAGGAGTATCAAATGGAGCGGTTTCGGTGGCGGTTGCGTTAGCGTGAAGCGGTGTTTAGCGTTCCCCCACCCCTCCCTCTATGTCTCCTTCCACTGTTTCATCTTGCTTCAGTGTGACGGGTGCCTGGAAAGGGGGGCCATGGCTGGCTTGCGGGGATTTGCCAGCCATGGGAGAGGAGTCTAGGGGCTGGCTGACCACAGTGGAGGCCCCTGGATTCATACGCCAGGCACCCACATTCCTTCTAGTATTTTGTAGTAATAGTTACTCGTTCTATAACAATATTATAGTTGTTTTTGTACTTTTAGCGTCTGTTTGCTGGTAAGTGTACAACTACTTGTATTGGTTTTCTTTAGCGTCCTTTTCCAGTTGTTTTTGTAGTTTTTTCATGGGGCATTGGGGCTTTACTGTTTTGTGGCGTTTACAGCATTTGTATTGTTTTAGGGAATATTTGGGTTGGATGTTTGTGGCGTTCACAGCGTCCGTAGCGTTTATGAGGTCTCTGGGCTGGTTGCGTTTGTAGGACCTATGGGGCGTTGGGATTGGACCCTTGTGGCGTTTACAGCATTAATAGCGTTTATGGGCATTGGGGTTGGATGTTCGGAGCATCTACAGCATTTGTTTTATTTATGGAGTGTTTGGGTTAGACTTTTGGGGCGTTCACAGCATTGGTAGCGTTTCTGGGACGTTCAGGCTGGTTTTTTACTTATTTATTTTTCTTGTGGCGTGGCGTGTTAGCGTTTATGGTGCATTGGGATGGAACCTCTGTGGTAGTCACAGCATTTGTAGTGCTCATGAGGCGTTTGGGCTGGTTCGTTTCCATGGGGCATTTAGAGTGCCTGGGGCTTTGGGGCGGGGGACCCTTGTGGCGTTCACAGCGCTTGTATTGTTTAGAAAGTGTTGGGGTTGGACGTTTTGTGGCTTTCACAGCAGTTGAGGCGTTCGGGCTGCCCCCCCTTTTTTGTGGCGTTTAGAGTGTTGGTAGTGTTTATGGGACATTATGGAAGGACCCTTGTGGCGTTCACAGCGTTAGTTTGGTGTATGATGCTTTGGGGCTGAACGTTTCTGGTGGCGTTTACTGTGTTTTTTATTGTTGATGGAGTGTTTGGGATGGATGCTTGTTAAGTTCACAGCGTTTTGAAGCGTTTTAGGAGGCGTTCGGGGTGGTCGTGCTGGGGCGTTCAGAGTGTTTGTAGTGTTTATGGGGCTTTGGAGTTGGACCCTTGTGGCGTTTTTCTACAGTGTTCATGGGGCGTTGGGGTTTGGACGTTTTGTAGCATTTTACAATTTTTGTGACATTTATGTGGGTCGGTGTTGTACATTCAGCACTTGTGTGGTGTTTAGCTTGTGTATGTTTCTTCCTGCTCAACATAGGTGGGTCCCTCTGGGTTTGGTGGATTGGGGCTCAGGCTTCTCCCAGCCATGAGCCCCTTCTCTCCGAGCTTGGTTTCTGCTCGGAGGTCCCTTCGGCTTGGCGTGGGGGCTCATGGCTGGAGGGCGCGGGTTTGCCAGCCATGGGGGCGTAACTCTGTCTAGGGGCTGGCTGTGCCAAGGTGGAAGCCCCTGGACATCCCGGGCACCCACCTCCACTAAGCGACACGGTTGTTAAAGGCCGATTACTTTTTCTTCAGAGTAAGTGGGATTCATGTAAAGCTGTCACACCCTGGTTTCTCACGCCTCGTGACATCGCTGCTGGCATCATGCGTTTTTGAGGGAAAAACGAGTGCTCGCAGTATAGTGTAAGAGGCCATTTCCAAGAAAAAAAATATTACCTTTCTTAGTTGTTCAGCCTTGTCTTCTAAGGCAGCATGTTTCAACAGTTTGATCAGATATTCTATTCTCGTCTGAAGATGTTTGTCTTGCGGTTTCAAGTTTCCAGGAGGAAGGATCTAAAAAAAAAAGAACAGTCTCGCGATGTTTTGAAGCTAAAGACAAAAAGCCGCGGTAACATCGAGCCTTACTCTCGCGGAAAAACGCCTTTACTTCGGGAAGGATTAAACCGCGCATGTGTCTGCTCTTTCCTGAGATAAATTGCTATCTATCCTAGTCTGTGTTCTTTTCTGTGATGTGTTGCCTTCAAACCGAATGGTTTCTAGATGTAGATGTTGTGTTCTTCTCTGAACTGTTAAGAAACCTCTGAAATGCGCTCATCACTATGTAAATCTTTTGCTTCCTACGTCAGCTGTTCCGTTAATTTTCCGACCCTTACCCTACACTTTCTAGCACACGAAACGTAAGCTAAATAACGTGGAAATCTGGAATTAATGCAAGTATGCAACGACTGTTTTCATGTCGACTGGAGAATCAGTCGACTCCGAGACTGAACTTGTGACTCATAATGATACAGGCCGCGCCCCTTTACAACGCCACTATTCGAACTCAGTCTTCATCTGCTCCAAACTAATCTCAGTACACTTTACTTTTTATTCTGTTACCTTAGAAGTTAGTGACAAACTGTCATCAGCTTTAATAGCTTCCCAGCTGCCCAGTCCATACTCGAAGATGCCTACAAGTAACATGGAATCATCTGGCACGTCCCATGTAACACCCCAATGAACACTCTTAGCAGGCGCCATCAGTCGGAATCTGAAAGAAACAGGACGTTAGAAAAAGCAACAAATAACTGTAGACTGTTCACAGTCCTCTATTTTTCCGTGAGATCGTCGAGATCGAGCGCTTTGCGTTATGGGTTGCCATCCTGCATGAGTGTCAAAACTACTTAGGGGGGGGGGGGGGGGGTGGTTTGGGAGGAAGTAACAATTATTTTTCTCGCCCCCTCTCCCCCTAGAGCTATAATCCCCGACGCCCTCCCCCTCGGTACATTTGAAAATCAAGAGGCCGTCATTAACGGTAACACGCGCTATATGTCAACGATCTCACGAAAATATAGGGGACTGAACAGTCTAGAATAACTGTTGCACAGTTAACAGTTTCCTCTGCGCACTCAAATTGGCTACTTCGAGGTCATGTGGCAAGTACCATTAAAGAGGTTCAAAGTCACATTTACGGAAAACTACAAATGAAAGAAGCAAGTTGAGAATTTTTATCGAATTGGAAAATGAACAGATAAAAGCTTGTCAAAAACAAATCTGATTGGTGAACGTAACAAAAAACACCTTGTTCCGTTATAGAAATAATGAAGAGCAAACGACAAGTAAAAGAGAAAACTTGGTCATGTAGTACAATTTCACGTCTGCCTTAAACGTGGTTCTAAAGCTCTGTTAACTCTGTGTACGCAATATGACATAATCTATGACATTACGTCATACCCATGAATGTCAAATCTATGAAAAATAACTCAGACGTTTTCCTAAGGACCAGTGTTAGAAAGCGGCGATTAAGTCCTCTTCTGGTAGAGATATTCCTCAACAGTTTTCCTAGTTTGTAATTTGAGCGTTCGTTTAATAGCTGTTAAAGAAATATCTATTATCCCAGTTTGCACTCACTTTCTTCTCTCGTCATAGTCTGCGGGCATGATAGATGCTAGTGATTCCAGTTCTTCCTCATGTTTTAACACTGATGGTGCGTTTACAGTTACATTGCTGAGTCGCACAGTAGCACCACGCTTTTTACCTGAATCAACAACAACAGAGTTTGAAATTAATTTTGACTGTTAATTGTCCTCAATTATGTAATTCAAGTTTTGTTTGCCCTCCTAAACTTCTCCTTGCCGTGTGGTAAAAGGCAATTGACTATCAAAATACATGTGTTAAAGGAACTCATTGGTAGGGTATCAATAAATTGTGCTTATCGTCCTTTGGAAACCTTGTAGAATGAACTATTCTTCGCTGCATGTTCATTTCCTTCCAGAACGTACTGAAATTGTAGAAAATCTTTCCTTCCGTCAAAGCAAATTGAATTCAAGGAAAATCATTATATTTCCCACTTCGGCAGAAAATTTCGTTCTCTAGATGTGCTTTGATACTTCTTGAAAACGCTACCAATCCAGTCTTGTTACAAGAGATAGATTGGTTATTTTCGAGGAAACAACCAGGGAGCTTTAACGATCCAAGCTAGCCTAGGGCAGTGGTGTGTCCAGTCTCTAAAACAGTTTAACCCGCTTCCCACACATAAATGGTAACAAAGCGTGCTGCTATGACAAAACCACACTTTCCCTCCTCTGTTTATGAAGTGGACTAAAACAGACAAACAAACAACAACAACAACAAAAAGAAGATAGAAATAAAGTGTGCACCACCCCCAAACAGAAAAGAGATAACGTGCCTGGCTAGTTGTTGAATGAAAAATTAAGGAGAAGAGATGTGCGAGGAAGTGAGTTGACTTGAGTGTAAGCATACTACACGTAATGATAGAAAGTTAGACCACAGTTGTAGTAGAACCTACCATCAAAGTTGGGATCTTCCTTCAGTTTATCCTCGTATTCTGCTACAGCTTTTATACAGCTGTTGTGAAGAATATCTGCCAGTCTCGTAAGATCCTCAATCGATTTATCTTCTAATTCAGCATCAGTAGCAATTGATTCAAGTCTAAGTAGGGACACAAATTATGCGAAAATCCCTCAATTAAACTATGGAGATGTGTCAAGTGTAGTTCAAATATTTGAGTGTGCAGATGATGATTATTGTAGTGTAAGCATTCAAAACAAACTTGATTCGCCCCAACTTTCAAATGGTAGTATTTATTATGTGCGCTGTATAAACATTAAGCTGCAAATGAAATCTCATGGTTGCATATCCATTTATACGAAACCTCCTCATCCGTTCTTTCACGTGGTACTTAAGTATATACAACGATTAACAGCTCCTAAGTTTTGAATTCGTGGATGTTGTTACGCTGTTATCATTAAAACGAAACCTTGTCTCCGTTCATTATCGGGTACTACTCATTATGCACAAGGCTCTAACGTTTGAGCCCGTGGAGGATTTCCTGTGACTTGACCATTAAAAAAACAAAAAAGAAAAATTCGTCAACAGTACTTTCACATGTTTCGACTCGTTATACAACACGATCTAACTTTTGAGCCCATGGCCAAAATCTTATGATGTGTAACCATGCAAATCAAACCTCTTCTCCCTTATTTTACAAGGTACTATTTGATTTTTCACACTAAAAGGTTTAAGAAGGATTTAAACTGATGTTTCACCGAGGAGCAAGTGATTTATTTACAAGTGAAAACAAACAAACGAATAAATAAAGATCCAGTAGGGTGTTTTAAAATTACCTTGTTCTGGGCCTTCCAAACTTCTTGTAACTTTTTACAAATCTAGAGGATGGAATCAAACAAAAGTAAACATTTTCCTGTCAAAACAAAAGAAATCTAATAGAGCACTAGAGGGAAAAAAAGTAGACATTTGCCAGCATGTAGCATGGAGGCACGACAAGGCCCCCTATTTGTCTACGTTTTATCCTAAAGAAAAGGAAATTTTGTCAAAATCTTCTCCCTTGTAGTTCATTTTTTTCTTTTTAGAAGCGGGGGGGGGGGGGGGGGGGGGGGGGGAAGGGGCGTAAAGGCAGTTAAATGCACCCAGTCCCTAATTGCTGTTCACATCCTCACTACTAACAAAACTTGTTATTTGTATATTTTGAGCACACTTACAGGTGTAGGTCATAGATTACTGAAGTGAACGCCCCTTCCCCCCCCCCCCCCCCGCCCCCACCAAAAAAAAACAATAAGCCAAAACCATTTAGTTTAAAACCTTCTTATTTCAGCATCATTGAAGCCTTCAACATCTTCCCTCTTGATGGTCCGTGGCCTCCCTCGCTTCCTCTTTGTTTCTTTCCCTTCGCCACCAGAATCGTCATCACTTTCGGATTCTGATTTCTTCTTCCGACCTCTTCCTTTCTTAGACCTTCCTTCCTGTTCGCTGTCACTATTAGCGGGTTTGCCATAGTTCATCTGTTGATAAAATAGAGGATATTACATGGCCGCTTGGAGATACGAAATTTCTCTTCGGGTGTTGAAAAATATTTCACGAGTGAGTGCAGTTCTTTTTATTATATAAACACCAACGAAATACCAAACCATTTCACTTTAATACTTTTTTGGTATGAAAGGCGCGATTTATTATGTAGCCACAGCAAAGGTGATATTTTCACATGTGAAGATATCAAGTTTTCGCGTGAAAGCTCAACTGGTATTTCATTGGTGTTTATATAATAAATGTTAATAATATTCCTCACATTAACTTACTCTTTAGATCCCTAGTTGTTAAGGGAGCCTTTTGTGTGGATTGGACTAAACTTAGTTTTCTGAGAGTCGGGTTCAAGGTCATGTACCTAACAGGAGACCTAGTGTTCTCTTGCAAACTATCTTAAGTTTTCCCTCATTCTTGGTCAAAAACTGTAATCATTTGTTCTCATGTCAAACTGCACGTTGAACAAAGTACGGTATTTCCACGTCATTCACTCTAACACAGGAATTAGAATACTGTAACTCTAGTTCATAAGGAAAATTTTCCGTATTCAGAACAAAGATAGTACAAAAAAAATTAATATAATATGATATTTCCAGATTATCTCAACAATAAATCAACATTTTGATCAAGATGTTTAGATAATGTTGAAGTATTTTGGTTTTAAACTATCTTTGCTCTGAGTATAAAGATTTTTTGTTTGTAATTGTAAACAAAACTTTTTCTAAAGCAAGAAAAGAATCTTTTCAAAGGGTAACTCTAGTTTCTTTCTTTCTCATCATGTTTTTAGCTACAAGGGCAACTCTTAATTCAGTTCTCTGTTAGCATGTAATATTTTCTCTGTAAAACAACACCGTTGTCCACACTTAAAGGTTGCGGAGAGTAAAAAAAAAATCACCAAAAAACTAAAAAAGGCCTGGTTCATTCCACAAATTCTTCTCATCAGTACTACATGAAAAGTTGGAAGAACAGCTCCTCTTGAGCTATGCTGGAAAAACAAAATCCCCTGGATGGATTAACACTAAATATCTTTCAGGCATTTTAGTTCTTTCCTGGACATACAGTTATGTTGAAAGTTTATGCTTAACTTTTCCAAGCTCAAATTACCTACATCACAGCAGATATAGGTAATACCTTTCTAACAGTTTTTCTGTTTCGTTTAGGCAAATACAATTCCAGCTGTTTTTTCTGTTCTTCTTCTTCTTCAAGTTTTCTCCTCTCTGATTCAGGAATTATGTCTGACCAAGCTTTCTCTTCATTCAAGGGTTTGTTCTCTTGATTCACGACAGCTACTTCATCTTCATCTGCGTCCAAGGTAATACTGGCAACCTATACAAAAATATGAATTCTCATTTTTTTTTTTTTATACAAAACGGCAATAATTTCTCCAAATTTTGTTTTCTCGGGCTACAGCCACAGAAAATGTGTATCAACGATCTCAGTTCTATTCAATACACAATTATCATTGGGTGAGGTTTTTGTGATATCCAGAATAATAATGGTCGTGTTAAGAGTTATCATCCAAAGTCAAAGGTCATGCAAGGCTGATAATACTAACTTAGACCTTGATTATTCCAGAGATCACAAAAACCTAATCTAATAATGGTTTTATTCCACATTGTTTTGAATAGCAACAAACACACCGTCCTAGGAAACACAGTTTGACATTGCTCTTGGAAATCATGCACAGCACCTACAGATTGGTTGCGCAGATTTCAAAAATTAACTGCAGGCTCTTAGCTAATGGGAAGAGAGATAGTGAGTACAATGTTTAATAAAAAGTTTTGTGGTGTAACTTTAATTTACCTTGAACTGAGATAAAAGTTCTTCACCAATGGTGTGCGGATGATCGTCAGACTCCCTGGTTTCGGCAGCTCGCAAAATGTCATCGATATCCATTTCCTGGAAATAAGACAACATAAACTATAAGTACCGGCAACACTGGAATTATGGCCTAACTTTATGACAGAGATGGAATCATCCATCTAAAACTGATACTGATATAGTGTTTTGATGAGTTGCACACCAAACTTTGTCTTCCGGCCATCTACAGATAATTCCTTTGAAACTGAGACTAACATTTTACAAGAATAGAAAATGAAAGCAGATTCATGCAAATTGTTAACTTGAGAGCTGGACTGGTAATTATTTTTCAAAAAGTTCCTGAAGAGAGCTTCCAGAGAAATCTGATTTATATTGTTCTATTTTTTGCCTTCCTCCTCTCCACCAATCCCAGCTAATAACCAGTCAGTGCCCTGGTCCTTAATTAATGTCTGTGACATCTGTGTTCCACTATATAAACAAGTGTCAAACCTAAACTGAAATCATTTGTGTAGAAAGTGAAATAATGCACACCTGCAGCTGAGTGTCTTCTCCATCTCCTTCTTTAAACAACTCTTCTGCTCCAAATTTCAAGATAGCTGCAAGTTCATCTTTGTTGAAAGGATTACTCCTGTGAAAAACACAGTGTTATAGCTTGTTATACAGAAACCCAGGTGAGAAGATTAGTGGGACAAATAACACTGATAAATGACTGGAAAATGGTCCTTGTGGGGCTCCACCTTCTTGTGGTGCTTATTGAAAAAAGAGCTGTCTGTGTATGGACTAAAATAAACAATACCCCAAATAACAATAAAGGAAGTTTTAATCATTCTAATCATGCTTACGATGAAGATGAGGAGGCCTTGGACAGCACCTTACGACCAGTTGTATCCATTCTCTGGATGATGAGATGATCCAGAACCATCTTGCGCTTTGCACGTTCTAGAATGTCCTCTTCAATGCTTCCTTTAGAGACAAATCTATAAATATTGACCTACAAAAAAAAAATAAACAAAAAAACCTCGTTCACATATTACAGCACTGGAGAATTTCACTATTTTACATCAAGGTACTGTTCTTATGCATTGGCACTCTTCAAAACAAGCTCTGTCCTCATTTCTCACCAACCAGTTAATACATCACAGGGTGCACAGAAAGTCAGTTTTAAAGCGCCCTTTAAGCAAGCTGTAGCTAGCAAGTACAAGCCCGAGAGAACTTCTAGCTAACCAGAAAAATTCCGACAAGCATGATTAATAGATTAATTAGTTAAATGCATCATTGCTTAATTAATGACTTGCTTTATTAATTTCACTTGATCAGATCAGCTCGAAAACCATTATGTGAGAGAAAAGTGAAGTACTTTTCATAATATGTGTGATAGTGCTTCCGTTCATGAAATCACTGACAATCTAACAGGCCATGATATGGAAAACATACAAGTGACCCTCAATAAATAATTATACTCCCTACATATAACTCAACAAAGGCAGTTATGTGTTACATGATGACTTATCCAACCAACCTGATTTCTTTGCCCTATTCTGTGAGCACGTGCCTGAGCTTGCAAGTCATTCTGGGGGTTCCAGTCTGAGTCAAAAATGATCACAGTATCAGCTGTAGCCAGATTGATACCCAGGCCACCAGCACGAGTAGACAACAGGAAACAGAAGTCCTTGAATTAGAAAATAATGAAATCAATATCAGCACTTAAGCCTTTTATCATCAGTAATATTGCAAACTTGGATGCTCTTTCTAACCACGGTGGTTCACATTTTAATATCATCATCATCAACAACAACAACAACAACAAGTTCCTAGAGGTACCAAAGGAGTCCTTACATTAATTTTGAGTCCCTGAATAGCCAAGACTTTCTGTAATAGTCCAGCTGTTCCCAACAGAGCTGCTTTCTGGATCACTTTAAAACTGATGGTAACGTTAAGCTTTCCTGCATATTTCTCACACATACCAGATACAGCTCCCAATGCCCCAATTACAATTGGCACAACAATCACTTTCCTCAGCTTCCACAACTTTCCTATTTCTTCTTTCTATAGTTCTTTGTCCTTTACCAGTGCATCTCCAGGGATAGCGATCTCTATGATCTTAGCCTCCTTTACCTGCTTATCATTTCTCTCTTTTCACCCTTCTTTTACTCCTTTGGATTCTTTGTCTCACCCACTTTCATTGTTCCTTTTTCACCTACTTTCCTGAGCAACACCTCCTTGGAATTTGTTACATACCAACTTAATTTGTTTTCTTCCCCACTGACACAAGTTTCACAGCTAATGAGTCCTCTTCCCCCTTTCTTCCTTTATAGATACATCCTTGCAGTATCCACTTCTGGGGTGCAGCTCCTCATTCTATGTCATCACCTTCCTGGTCACCCTGTCTATGTTTTGGAGTTCATTTTTTGTCCTTCTAATCACTCCTCCACTATATTGCAATAAAGCTACAGCCCATGCGTTTACAGCTTTGATTTTGTCTCCGCCATTCAATTTGGACCTCATTACTAGCTTCAATCTTTGCATGTACTAATTCCTAAGAATATCCTTCATCTCCTGCTCCTTCATTCTATCGAGTTCCATTATCCCCAGGTACTTGTACCCCTCTTAACCCACCTTCTTAATTGTCTCACCATTCACAAGTTGAATACCATTATTATTATTAACACTATTATTATTATTATTTAAGACATACTAGCGTAATTGCGAGTGATTTTCAAACCATGGACTTTGGGAGCCAAAGCGGGTTTCCCCTTGATTGAGAGGACCTGCCTGAGAAAGGTGGGCTGTAGGAAGAAAAGTTATTTTCTGGAGTTCATTTATGTTGATATTGCCAGAGATTTTGATGACGTAGTTTTCCATATCCTTCTTGATGGTGCCAGGGGGGCCTCCCATAACCACCAGGACTGTTGTTGTTTTGAGCTCCCACATTCGCTCAACCTTGATTTCCCAGTCTTTGTATTTTGTTAAGCTTTTCCATGGTTTTGACTGAGGTGTTGGTATTGAGGGGTATAGTCATGTCAATGAGAAGGCAGGTTTTATCCTTCTTGCTCTTTAGCACAATGTCTGGCCTATTAGCTGCGATAATCCTATCAGTGTGGATAGGCATTTGCCAAAGAATGGTGATGCTGTCCTTCTCGGTGACAGTCTTGGGTTCATGCTCATACCATCGTCCCTTCACCTTAATGCCAAACTCTGTAGATCTTCCAGTGCATGTGTTATTAGTGTTATTATCATTATTATTAAGACTATTATGATTATTATTACTGAGTAATAACAAAATAATGGTCCAGTTTTACCTCAGAGCCTTCAGCATTAAAGTGGTCCAAAGCTTGCTTCCTCAAATCTCCTCTTATAGATCCATCCAGCCTCTGGATTATAAATGAAAATCAATTGATGTATCTTTAAAAGTGAGAGGTGGCTGCATAGGTAAAGGACAAAGTAAAAAGCCTGTAAAAAGCCTAAAACACGTACTTGAAAGAGGAATCGACGCAGCTGAAGATACTCTGCTAATATGTCAAGCATTCGCACCATCTGTGAGAAGATTAGAACCCGATGACCAGTTTCCTTTAATCTGCATAGTAGTTTATCAAGCAGGAACAGTTTCCCACTTCCTCGGATCAGGGTCTGTTGGAAAAGGATAACAAGAAGATCACACCAAGGATATGAGAGTGCCCGGGCTATAGTTTCCTGGTCACCTGCACTGACCAGTCATACTTAGTATCAATATCCACAATGAGAAAGACGTTTTTTCAGTAAGTGAGAGGTAGATCAGAAGAAAAAATCCGAGTACTCCCAACCAGGGTAGCCTGCGCGCAGACGAAATTCAACTCTGGTTAACTCCGTCTGCGAAACAGCACTGAAATCCTTGTTCTGGACTTCCAGCTGTGTACCCAGATTTGAGTATGCGCCATGATTGACCAGTTAAAAAAGGCCTTTGTTTTGTTTGTTGTGATCGCCAATCAGGTTGAAGGGAAATTCAAAACGCACTTCCGGTAATTCGTTGAGTCCGTTGGGGATTCAGAACAAGGATCTCTCCGCTGCTTCGCAGAAGGTACTTATCAGAGTTTAGTTATTGTCTGCATGCAGGCTAAACCAGGGCTGTCAAAAAGTTTTTAAGTAACCAGCTGATAATGACTAATAGGTGGCTTTTGCCAAACAAAGTACAATCACGTGGTCCTGCAATCCACAAGCTTTGGCAGGTATAAATCCACTGTTTTAAACAATTTTTGAAGTCCTTTGCATTTTCTTATCCTCATAAATCCAGGTATCGTTCATTTTTCTCCTAACAAGCGATGTAAATTGAAAATTCGACTAATGAATTGTTTTATACTTCAAAGAATGGCAACAGCTGTGGAGGCCGAGCGAGCGATCTCGTAAGTGATAAATTTATTTGTATGTATTTAGGTAAGACAAATCATATATCTTTAATATAGAGGAAATAACTTTATATCGAAAACAACTATTACATCAGCATATCTCTTTTTCCAAAATATCTAAATTCTGACAGACACTCGGACTTGGTCATCTCATTCAGGTTGAAAGTTGAATAATCTTCGTATGGAAAGCAGGTGTTTTTCCACTCGAAAAGGTCAGACAACACAAAAAATTCTTCATCATCAATAAAATTAGATGTACAGCTTAAAAAATAAGATTTTGCACTGTTTTAAAAGACGCCATGGAGAAAACTTTGTTGTGAACGAACATCACAGTTTTACATTTTGTACATGTGTTTACATTCAGTGCCATCGTCCTCGACCAACCAACCAACCGACTGCACCTTAAGTTTCCTTTTTGCTTTCAAAACTGACGTTCTCGTTCGAGTCTTTTCCCAGTGAACAGACGTCGTCGTCATGAACTTCGTTATGGTTTTTAAGTTCCCTATTTTTCCACCGTGGATGCCATGTTGCTTTGTCAGAATACATGCAAGACTAGGAACTATGCTGTTGCATGGTTCGAATGTTTCACAGATCTAAACCTGTTTAAAGATGCGTTCAATGTCATTCATTATCATTATTCGATGGCACTTATTTTTTGTTAGCAGTTATGGTAGATTTAGGAGATTAAAGTAGCAGGCTAAGGATGGCTAGCTAGCTGGAAGTTTTAGCCTGGTACCGGCCCTTATTGACAGCCCTGCTCCCAACATAAGTCGAACCTATACCCTTCTGGTTACTAGTCCAAATGCTCTACCACTGGGTTACAGGAGACTTATCGGAGCTAAGGCCACTAAACCAGAAAATAATGATAATGCAAACCAGCAATAATCATTACATTAGTGTACTGTCATTTTTATTCCATACTTTAAGTGATTCTCTTAAAACACCATGTGACAAATAGCTGATTTAATAAGTAACGTACCTGTAGTTGGTCTGTAGTTAATTGGTAATTGTCAGGTCTAATGAGCTGGGCGTGGTTACAGCATTTCTTCAGCTCCATCACAATGTTCAAAAAGCTGTTGAGGTTTCCTTTTAACCCTTTATTTAATGCTGCAAAGTTTTTCGTAAGGATCCATCTACAAAAATAAGAATAATCTCAAACTTTGACCTATTCAAGGCCACATTCTTATTAGAAAAATTGTACAGAGCCCAAAGCTCCAAACCTATGGAACACAGGTTACCCAGCATACAAGTCATGTGCAAAAGCTAGGATTTCCTTGATACCCTGAGGTAATAGTAGGTTGCCAGTTACCGGCGGTTACAACGTACTGCTATGGTATGACCCCTGTAAGAATTATAAGGGTGGATCTGGGATTTTATTGGCAAAGTTGTCACATGAGAGACAGAGATGAAGATCTGGCAGGTATTTGGGGTTAAGAAGATGTATCTGGGATGAGAAAGGGGATGCATGGGCATTTAGTGCAGGTACTACAGACTGAAGCTTAGTCTGAAACAATAATAAATTTGACTCTCTGAAGAGATGTTTGTCTTACCTATAGAACTGTTTCTGAATTGATGACATTTCCACTCTAAGAATTTGTTCCACCTACATGTAAACAAATACCATATGTTAGCAGTTACTTGTATTGTTATAAAATAAAATACTGGTATCGACCATTATCATAATACACTGCTGACAAACTACCAGTAAATAAAATAATGAGTTATGTAGTAATTTTACTCACTAAAAAACTATAATCATACGCCTAATTCCAAAATGGCGGTTGCTGGGGATGACCTGGAACTAGTAGCATGAAAGCGAGGCATTGAGGGCCAGATCTGAAGATGGCGTCTCTTGGCAAAACTCTTGTTCACGGTCCTTCGTTCTTCACTGAAGACGATATCCCTGGAAGCTCATTAAATGGAAGAGATCCAAGTGAATTGAAGAATCCTGAGTTAAGTTTTGGTTGAAATGTCGCGGCGATAACTGTAAAGGATTATCAACCAAAGCAAAACTTTCCAAACGGTAAGACAGTTGCTTCGATCGATCTGTGGTTGCTATGGCTTTGCATCTTATTCCATTCGTTGTTTTACAGAGTCAACAACTACCTGAAAGCGGGTATTGCACATCTTCTTGTCGACCCAGATGACACTTCCATCTACACATTCGCGGTAGTTGTTTCCGATTCCCTCGCTAAGTTTTTTCGCTTAACAGGACTTCTTTTCTTGGGGGACTTCCTCTTTACCGGTGATCCTTCCTTCCAAAAAAATACAGACGGCACTGCCGTCGTTTTTAAGGTCCTTTTACGTCCCGCAAGTGATGTGACATAATCTCTCGATTTAAAATGCCTTGAGCAAACCCTCTTATGTTCGGTCACTCTAAATTCTTTGCCAATATCTCTCCGTATTGCAACTATCCATTTTAAAAAAAGCTCTTTGTCTTCAAGGAACTTGTGGTAAGATATTTTAACGCCATCCTCTTCGTAAACCTTTTGGGTACACCCAGGAACACAACAGTTTTGAGGCATATTTTGGCTATCGCGAGCGATTACCGTATGAAAACATTGGAGTTGTGGCCCTCGATGCCTCACTCTCATGCTACTCGACCCAGATCGTCTGGGGCAGCCGCCATTTTGGAATTAGGAGTATTGTTACTGCAAAAAATCAATAGCCTGTCTTGGCAATAATGATAAAAGCAGATGATTACAAACTCAGGAAAGAAATCATTTTCACATTTGAACAGGACACAATATTATTGACATAGGATTGGATACTACATACAGACATCAAAAATTAATGTACTGGCAACTGAAAGTGGACACCATCTTTCCCTGCAGAAAAATATGGTCTACCTTAGCTGGTAATGACTTCTCAACATCTTTCTTAACTCTTCTAAGAAGAAAAGGCTCAAGTTCTTTATGAAGAGTAGAAAAGCCCTTATCTTTTTCCTCTTGAGTAGCATGCTGCCTATCAAACTCATCCCAAGAGTAGAACCTATACACAAATAAGACCTAATGATCAGAATGACAACCTATCACTGGACAGCTCACAGGGCCGTGTTTTAGCAACACTAGGAGGCCCCTGGTCCATAAAATTAATACTTTTGCTCTTGGCAACTAGGAAATCTCCTTTTTTCTATAGAAATCATACGTTGGGGACCCTTGATTTCACAAGTTTAGAGTATTGCGCTTCCTAGAATTTTCTTGGAGCACAGCCATAGCTCATTTATGTTTGTAGTTTTCA
Organism: Porites divaricata; assembly: GCA_038088405.1. Taxonomy (NCBI): domain Eukaryota; kingdom Metazoa; phylum Cnidaria; class Anthozoa; order Scleractinia; family Poritidae; genus Porites; species Porites divaricata. The sequence goes on from JBBMOI010000003.1 coordinate 19,427,849, forward strand.
TGCAAGAGAAACAGTGACTGCCATGATAAGATTAGCAGGGGTGTAGCTACTTTTAAGCCATAGGCTTTTAACAGGAATTGAGATAAAAATAACTGCAGCTCATGACCTGTGTGTAAAATATTAACATTACATGACATTTACTTCTCAATGCAAACAAAAAACAAGAAATTGTAAAATCAAATTAATAACTTTATGAGTAAGTCTTCTTGCATCTTAACCTGTGAGCAGAGGGTACATTTTTACTGTGTGAGCTGGCATGCGAAAAGTAGCCCTGCCCACAACCATTCAAATCCTTCCAGAAATCTGAACGAATAAATTTTGAAAGCGAGTTTTTTCCCATTCTTGATCAGTTTGGAGCATTGCGTGAGTCTTGTGTGAGTATCGCATAGCAGATCAGAGTTGTTGCAATTTCTTTATCCAGCGAAACTCACGCCATTTGACTACAAACCTGACGATTAATTTTGCTGGTGAATCACATGACAAATTTCATGCTTGCACAATAGAATCCGAAAATTGAATGGTTGTTGGCAGAGGCTACTTTTTGCACAACAGCTCACACAGCGAAAATGTAGTGCCTGCTTGCAGGTTACTTTCATCTCAGGAAAAAAATCATTATTGCAGAATAAGAAAAACTGATTAACAAATAAATCAAGAAACTAGTCCTAGCAAGAATCTGCAATGAGTACAGAGGCATAGGCTGGCACTTTCAAACTACAGGACATGAAGCTGTTGTGTCCACAGAACCTAGAAGGTCTGTTCTCCTAAAGACAGATCAATCCAGTCATACAGGAAATTTTACATCAGACTGCATTATTAAATTATTTATTCTTTTGATATTATTTCGATAACAAAACACAACTGGAATTCTACCTTTCAGGCATGATAAAATGCAGTAAGGCCCAGAGTTCTTTCAGTGAGTTCTGCAGAGGTGTGCCTGTTATTAAAACTCTGTGATTTGTGTTGAAATCCATGAGAGCTTTATAAAGAAGGGAGTCATCATTTTTCAGCCTATGAGCTTCATCAACCACGAGACAGCACCAGTTGACAGTTCCCAGGGTTGCCTTTAAATTTTAAAAAAGTCACAATCAATATTCATCTTTGAAAAAAAAAACAGAAAAATAATTATGGCTTGATATGACCATGAACTCTTGAGCAACCTGACTACCAAGGCTTAAGTTATGACCACCCATGAAATTTCTTATGGATTTATAACGTGGCCAATGCAATTTGGTACCAATGAAAAAGTGACTCTTGTTAATTGCGGACTAGTATATAATGCAATGCAATTTGGAAGGAGAAACTTAAGTAGTTAATTGGAAGTCAGTTACAGCGTGCAAAGAAAGTTGTGTCCGATAGCCTGGGGCTAGTGGATTTTGCCATTGGGCTAGTGATGCTTGTTCTTAACTTGCCCAGCGGGCAAGAGCTGTTTACTTGAGGAATTTCAAAGTACAGAGGGATCGTTATCAATGACCTGCTAATCAAAAAGGGTTTTGGGGCTACTTGAAATGAATTTTGGGCTACTACATGCTAGCTACAGCTTGCCTGAATGGCAGGCTGTAAAACTGACCTTCTTTGCACCCTGCAGTTAGGGCTATTTTCCAGGCATCACATAATTATCAGCCCAAGAAGGAAACATGTCAGTGAACACTGACAGTCACAAATACACTGTAACCATTCAAAGCTGATATTCTGTACTTACCTTGTCTTTAAGTAAAATTTCATACGTTGTCAGAAGGGCATTGAATTTCAAAGACTTGGAGTTGGAACGGTACCACTCAAATTCCCGAATCTGAAAATTTAAACATTTTTAGAACGAGGGACCATTACACAATTGTATGTGTTGTATAACTATTAAAACGGCTCGACTAAGCTTCACAACACATTTTTTGGCAAAATTCCCAAGAGCAAATGGGTAAATGCATGCCTTATACCAGTATCTATTGACCATAGACGCAATTTAATCTATATCTTATAAAAATGCCAATAAAAAATGAAGTTTACTAGAAAGATCTTAATCATGCAAGGTGAAAATGTTTTTGGGGCAGACAGGAGAACATCAGATGGGTAGATCTTAATCTTCCCAGTCATCATAAAGACAATTAAGTGTGGATTTTGTTAAATTTGCCTCCTTTGTAAACACCTTACCATTCGGTTAACAGTTTCTCCCTTCCAATTTAACACTTGACTGTGTGGACTTCCTCGGTTTCACGAAGATAAAAACTTGTCCATTTAATTGTTTGGTTTGCAATAATGTTTTAAAGGTCAAGAAAGCTGATTATTTTATGTTGAATTTGTTATCTGTTTAACAGATGTCTGTTAGTGAACAATGCCCTGTGTATAATGTGACGTACACTGATGTACACAATATTCTAAGCAACCAATGAAGTAAATTAAGAACTAAAATCCCTCATACCTTGTTTCTGCTTGTTACATCTCCAAGGTAAACCACTATATTCATTTCCTCACCCCACAATCCAAACTCCCTCTGCCATGCAGCCATTGTTGATAGTGGCACAACCAACAAAAAAGGTCCATACAGAGATTGAGCATTACATAAATAAGACAAAAAGGAAATAACTTGAATTGTTTTACCAAGACCCATTTCATCAGCAAGAATAACTGAGTGTCCTCTGCACCAGGAATTAACAAGCCAATTCAGTCCATCTAATTGGTAGTCTCTTAACTTGAGTTCTGCACCACCAAGAAAAGATGGCTGTTTTTTTATCGGAACAAACTTTGGTCGTTGTCGAAGAACTTTAGCACTTCTCGATGGTATTTTTTCAGACCGCTGTCGATTGAGATAAGCATCAATTTTTTGCTGATAAAATCTTGAAATGAGTCCTCCATCTTCCCACGTGCTCTCGCTGTATGGTAGGCCCTGCCACTTGCACAAGTAATCCACTTGGCTCACAGTGTTTCCTTCCAAATCCAAATTCTTGACCATTGTGTGAGCTATGAGATGAAAAAAGAGACAACTTTAGTTACAGTCACTTAACCCAATCACTCCTGAACTGCCTGACTGTAAACCACCTGTGCAGATCCACATCCCTTGTAACAACATAATGAGAGAAAATTTTTCTTGACCTTTTCAAGGAAATCCAGGTATTCCTCTCTAATGTGGGGTTCTGGAAAGTATCTTACCTACTCCAGTGATGGAGGGTCAGGGAGCAAAGAAAGTCATTTTTACAGCTTGCCATTCGGACAAGCTGAAGCTAACATTTATTAGCCCAAACATCATTTCAACTAGCCCCAAAAACGTTTTGATGAGCAGATTGATTTCACAGTTCTTCTCTAATTTGAATTCCTCAAAAAACTTCACTTGCCCGTGGGGAAAGTTAATAACAGAATTCACTAGCCCGATAGCAAAATCCACTAGCCCCAGGCTATCGGACACTACCGTCTTTGCACGCTGTGGAGAGTCACCACAAATTCTAAGAGAAAGGAGAGGGAGGAGGGTCCTGAAGGCCAAAAGTAAAATACTATAAGAACCTAAATTGGAATTTTCAAAGGGTTGTGAAGGGACGGGTGGAAGGTCAAACCAAAAAGATGTATATTTCCTTTAATTACCAAAAACAAACTGGGCAAATACAAAATAAGATTGACCTAAGAGAGGCTTGGTGAACCCGCGAGACTGAGCAACCCTCACAAACCCTTGTTTTCACTAAAACCACTGGACACAAAACCTCCCTGGGTCGATGTTACATTGTGACAACCAAGAAATTGTTGGAAACATGGGTTGGCAAAAGATTCACCACTCTCATTGGGCAATTCCAGAAAATATCCATACCCAACCACGGACGGCTTCCAAGTTTTAACCCCCCCTAGCCTTCGGAAATTCCAAAATTCGTTACCCCCCCCCCCCATGCCCTCAGAATTCCATAATCGTGAACCCCCCCCCTCCCCTTCAGAATTTCCGTTGTTTTTTGGAAGTATATTTTCGACTTAGCAACGCCTATATGAACAACTGAACATGAATTTATGCCTCCTCAAGACTGTGATCTAGTGGCGCCAGGCGACAAGCTTTCAGCGACAGGAAAAACCTACCGCTAGTGGCCAGGCTATGCAAACTTCTTTTTAAGTCCGAATTTGGCTATAAAAATAAACACCACCTGCGGTAATTTTACTCCTCTTTGTTTTCTTGTGCTGTTTTGACGTTTACAAAGCAAAATAGCTCCAATTCAGACTGTTAAAATCTTTTGGCGGTCAAACACGTACCATCGAGTCTTGTTGCGTCGTTTTATACGTCATGTAGTGTGCACGAAAAGTGTTCTCAACCCATATGCCTCGTACATGAAATGTATCATTGCTTTCGGGGGAGTCGTGGGCGCTAGCTCGCTAGATTTTTCTTGGCAACGTTAGAAGATTGCGAAGACCAGACCTCGTAAGATACATTTTCAGTTTTTATTCATGTGACAAGAAATTCATCAAGGTAAATGTGAAACCCACGTTTTACTATTCTCTTCTATAAGTTATGAGCATAAACACATGTCTGATCTATCGATGCTTGTCCTCTGCTTCCGCGGTCATACGTTCGTGGTTTATTTACGAACTACAAAAGTCCACAACAATAGCGTTTTCAAGGAACTCACTCTACACTTTCTACTCCAGACATCCCACCTGTGGAATTCACCCATGCCTTCGGATTTGCAATCGTAAATACCCCCCATGCCCTCAGCATTCCATAATCGTGAACCTCCCCTCCCCTTCGGAAATCCTAGAAGCCGTCCGTAGTATGGTATGGATATTTTCTGGAATCGCCCATTATGTAAAATCAACTTTTCATAAGAAAATAAGTTATTTACCTATAATCCTCTCAACTTCTTTATACTCATCATAGAGATCATAGTTCATTTGTAACTGGATGTTGAAATATTCAATATCTTCTGGAAGAGCAAACTTCTTCCTGATTGAAAAGGAGCAAGCCAAAACCAATGATTAATATAGACTACAAATTAAAGATTTGATATTTTAGCAGTAGCCTTGTCATAAAGATGTGTAAAATACAGTGTTTATTAACTGCCTTTCAGAATTGGTCATTGTTCCAAACAATACCAAGGCTGTGCTCTTGCATTGCCCCGATCATGCAGTGCCTAACTTTACCCCTGGGTGACTGGAAAATCTAAGTTTTTTGCAGAAATCACATGCTGAGCACCCTGGATTTCACAGGTTTAGAGCACTGGGCTCCCTTCAATTTTTCCTAGGGCACAGCCTTGAATACTGATAGGTCTTGGATCATTGCAATAACTTAGCAATGAGATAAAGAAGGCTACCTCACCTAGCACCAAATAAAATGATAATTCTTTAGTAAATATAATAAACATATAAAACAGTAGGAAAAGACAGAAATTTCAATCAATCATTACTATAATTACTTTTTACTTTTTATTTTTATTGAAAATGGTATTTTGTTATAATTTTTATAGAGGATATTACACAGTGGTGCGAAGATATGAATTTTATTTTCGAGTGGCAAAACAATATTGTACTCACTCGCTGCGCTCATTTGTAAAATATTGTTTTTGCCACGAGAAAATAAAATTCATATCTTCAAGCCGCCGTGTAATGTTATTTTTATTATATAGACTAAAAGATGTTGATAAAATAATACAGGGAAATTACCAAAATTACATCATCGATAAACTCACGTGTGAGATTATGGAAAATAAACCACTTAACGCGGGTCTCGGATGTAGTTTTTATGAATTTTACGAGTCTGGTATATTTTCCAGTAAAACACTCGTGTCTATATAATAAATTATAATAAATTCATCTTCATTCCAAAAGTAAACAATAGAGGCTTGTATAAAATATGGTAAAAGTGGAACTGGAAGATGTATACAGTATAAATTATTGTACCGGTTCACAACAACAGTAACACAAAATATTACAAAAACATCAAGTAATTCAAGGAAGTTCGCCCTTATACAGTACTAATGTTATTTGAAAGGCAATCACCTTTGTTGTAAACCACATTAATAAAGTTTTGTATTCAACATGATGTGAAAAAAATCAGTTATTGTTGTCTGCAATTTAGGGCTGTGTAACTTGATTTGTATGTATCATGTTGTGTTTCGACAGCTGTTGAAAGAAACTGGACATCAGGTGCACGTATCATCGTGTCAAAATATCCTAAAATAACGCATTGTAATTAACTATGTGACCGCTTAATAGAGGTGAAATACAATAAAATTAGCCAATTGGGAATTCTAAATGGTGACAGCGTCTGCTTAATAGAGGTCAAATGTACAGTAAATAAGGGGAATACTTTTTGGGAATTTGATAAGTGTCCATTTAATAGAGGGTGACCGCTTAATAGAGGGCTGCTTAATAGAGGTTTGACTGTACTTACCATGTTGCTATATCTTCCTCCCTCTTCATCAAGTTGCTCAGCTTTTTCATTCCCTTTACATTTTGCTCAGTAAGACCCTTTTCTGTCTCCCATGTGTTATGGAGATGAGACCATCCCTTCCACTTGATCAGATATTGTACCTCAGTTGGTTCTCCAGGCAAAGGCTCACCGCGCTTCATCATTTCTTCATATTCTGGAGCATAAATGGTAGTAACAGCTCCCACTTCTCCTGGTCGACCAATGCGGCTGTACAAAACCCTCTCAATACACTCTCTGTCATCTTCCACATACTCGCCAGCAGCATCGTGATTTTGTTCAATGAGTTCATCTGAGTCTGTTGCATCTTCACTATCCTCTTTATAACTGTGTCAAGATAAAAAGAGCAATCATGCACTCTGATTCTAGAAGGTACACACTGCATCCAACAGCTATCAACAGAGCATTAGATGAAATATAAAAAGACTCTTTATCTGTATACATAGCAAGTACAAATTAAAAACAAAAGTATTGAGGACATTGCGTGTTTCACACCATGGCCATTTACACATGGTCATTGAAGCTACACATAATGGACATTAGCCATTTGCAGGGCAAAGGCAGCACCTTCTTTTTGGTTATTTTAAGACTTTGAGAATAACTCTCTGGGCCCAGGGACGCCACCTGCCGCCTTCCACTACCCAGACTATTCCTCTGCTAAAGTCTAGAGTCACAAATTTCACATTAATTCAACTTCCCTGCACAGGCTGTAAATTGAATACTTAAAAACCTAAAAAGCACTTGAAGATTGTAGAAGGTGAAAGGTGATTCAGTCTTTAATGCTTACCTACAGTAAGCTTTACATAAAACAAAGAAGATAGATGTAAATAAACATCTACACTGTACCTTGAAATGTTGACTGCTGCCCTTCTAACAGAATTCCTACTGTTCTCATCATCGTCGTCATCATCCTCATCACTGTCGTCATCATCGTCAGATTCTTCACTCTCCAACTTCTTCACCCTGCTAGGTGTTTTCTGTGGGGAGGGGGCTAGAGTTTTCTTGCGTGGGGCAGGATCTTTTTGTTTTGGTACAACTGGTGGTACTCTAGCATTTGGGCGTGGCACTGGCCGGGGTCTATTCCGCACCTCAGGGTTGTAATTATCACTGCTATCACTTTCACTTTCATGGCCATCTACTGCAGACCAGTCCTCACTAAATATAAGTGGCATAATCAAGTATAAGAACCGTCACAGCAAGTTTTCATACAGCAATGAACCAATTCTTGTTGTTTTACATTGATGGGAGTGGAAGGGTTGAAGGGAAGTTGGAAGTGGGTGTGGCAGCTGGAATAAAGGGGGAGATCCAATAAATTTTTTCAACGTTAATTTGATGGTAACCTTCCGCACAAGGTTTTAGCCAAAAAATTCCAAGTAGTCATACATATTAAGTCTCAAGCTAGCAGTTCTAAAAACCAAAATGTAAAAGAAGTCATTTTTTCCCCAAAAATTGGGCATTCATCCAGTGGATACCTGGAAACCAGACAGGCAAAACCTTGCTCCTACATGCCAAACTATCTCCTTCTCCTTTTCAGTGCAAAACTACTTTGTATTCACAGACAGTCTCCTCTTTACCAGTCACAAAGCTTTATGTACTTATGTATACAAACTATAACCACATTAACCTTGCTGATGAAATCCTCCTTGTCTGTCTTCCTTTGAAAACCTTTTTCTTCTTCCTTTGTATTCCGTCAGCAGGCTTCTCACCATCTTCACTGTCTGATCCCTTAAAAAGAATTAAGTGATAACAGATTTAAAAGACTCTTTAGCTTCTTGATCAAAACTTACATACTTATAAGTTTAACATCCTCTTCATGAAATTTACAATTTTATAATCTGACAATTATAGAACAAACAATTTGTGTCTTTTTTTTTCTATAAGGGTTTATAATATTTATTATCTCTAAAAAAAAATATGAGATATTGCACAACAGCAGGAATAAACAATTTAATTTTTACAAAAGTCTACACATGCATGGATGTTATAAATGCCCCTGTGTTGTTCAAAAGTCAATAAGCACCAAATAAAAAATTTAATATTCAACTCCCCCGATATTACTGTTAAGTAATAATTCCTCTGGAGCATTACCTCTTGTATTACATTAAATCTTTCTGGCTCCTTTCTTGACCTTCCTGATCGTCTAACGCCATATGTTTCAGGATCCTCTTCCCAAAACTACTTAAAAAACAGTTAACAATACCATTCAGTAACAAAATGTTTCATAATTATGATGTGAGATGTGATCAGTATAACATATCAGTGAGTGGATGAAATCCTTTGAAGTGACTTCCATTTGAATGAAACCTCTTTACTTTGACAGTACATTTATAAAAACTAATAAGTGCTTTACTAAAACAATGACATCTTTCTGCAATAGGTTTTTGGTTTTGCACTCTGAAATAAGTTAATTTCCACTGTAGTATCAAAGAAAGACCTTGGGTGGTACAGAGAATTAAGGGGACTTTTGCATTAAAAAAATCAGATTGGTTTAAAACCATACCTTGCTTCAAAACATAGGCACGTTTTACATGCATGAACTATTTTGAATGCTTCAGTGTAAACAGTATCGGCAATCTACTGTTTTAATCCTAAATTAAATCAACTTACTGGTTCTTTTTGCCTTGCCACAGACATCCGAACACATAAAGCCACAAAGATACATATGCTCACACCACTGACATCAACATATGAGCTATAATTATTTTTCCAAAAATATAGCTCAAAAAATGATTTTATTGTTATTCTGCAGTGTTACTGAAGTATTCACTGTTTAAAAAAAACTTGTTTACGTGTTTGAATTTTGTGGCCACATTTCCTCACTGTTAAATTTAGTTAATTCGCTCAGTCATGTAAAGTCGTCATCAGTCCTCGTATCTTTGCATCTGCTTTTGCTCAATGTCTTACCTAGCTATACACCACACATATACTTACCCTTTCATCAAATTTAGTTTTCTTTGTTGGAGTAGTTGGATTGTTATTGAAGCTGTGCTGTGGGTATCCTGGGGGAGATGACATCTGCATGGATGGAGCTGGGTTGAAATGCGACAATCGTGGCACCTGATATCTCTGCTGCATCTGAACTGGTTGACCACTGTCATTGTCATCAGATTCGGAATCTGACTGACTGCTGCCAGAGCCTTCAGACCCAGACTCACTCTCCTGTCTATCAAAAATGGTATTCAAAGAAAGTAAAAATTCATGATCCCAAAAATTTGTTCTTTTGGAGTGGTGAGTCTAAAATACAGGTCACCAAGATACAGATAAATGTATAGCATTCAAAGGGTCTCCTAGCCCTAATCTCTTAACAAAATGGTCAAAGGGATTCTGTATGGTTGGGTAATTCATCAATGGAGCAGTGACCTGTTCTTTAGGTCTTTAGACATTGAAAGCCTCTGATTTCTCTACCCTTTTATAATAATTATACTGCAACTAGTGAAATCCCTACCCTTTCATATACCTGAGGCCTAAAAAAGTACCTCTAATGGGTGGACCCTCCCTGTATAATCCATTATAGGGAGTTAACCCTCCACCCAGGGCAGTGGGACCAGATAATAGAATGGTGAGGTACAGCTGTATCTGCATGCAGGAGGTTTTATTATTCCAGGCTGTTCAATCATTATTTTTTTCAATACATAAAATTTTTCATAAGGTCTGAACGACTAGGGATACTCCTCATTTACAATTATCACAAATAGGGAGAGAGGCCTAATAGAGAGGGCAGCTTTTTTGAGAGGGGGGGAGGGGGGCTTATTTAATTTACGGTAGCAAAGATTATGGTATCAATTCTCCACAATGAACTACATAGAAACACGAAAATGCTCAGACACATGAATTTAGAGACCATGCAGCCTAAGATGAAAAAAAAAAAAAAAAAAAAAAACTAAAAATAAATAAACCAATCAGAACTTCCAGACCATAAGACATTTATAAATATTCTTGGTCTGGAAGTTTGGATTTGTTTCTTTTTTGTCTTTGGCTCCATGGCCTCCAAATTCCACTTTGTGTTCTACATGAAGTTCATTGGAGAGAATTGATACATAACTTTTTTATAAAGTAGGTTGAGTTTGATCGTCCGGGTGAACGTAGTCCTGAATAGGACTGTTGTTGTTGACAGTGACTGACGTTTCGACAACCTGTGCAGTAGTCATCTTTAGAGTCAAAGTGAGTTGTATCATGTCAGTAGATGGTATTACAACCCATAAAGATCGAATCAGTCCACAAGAAGTGTTACAGTCAAGATTAATAACTGATAAAATCTATCTTTTAATAAATAAGGGGGAGGGAGGGAAATCAAAAGAAAGGGGAAAGAGCTTAAATATCTTTCTTACTTTTAAAAGGGGTGGGGCACAGGTTTTTTTTGTATTTTGGCAAAAGCAGCAAGAAAATGCATTGCATGTCAAACAATATTTGACTCTATCCCTGTGTCCCATGCCTTTAATTTATTACATAATAATATAATGTGATTAGAGTGTAAGCTTCCACTTGCAGATTAGACAGTTTCATTACAACAATCAATGCAACCTGAAGGTTCTGTAACTGTGTGACTTGATATACCAGTTTGGTTTTGAATAAAATACTGTTGCAGTATAATCAGAAGGAAAAACATTGAAATATTGTTCAGAGTCAGACTGAACAGAAAAAGTTAAACAGACTGAGATGATTTAATGGTTAGAAAGCTAAAGGACAAGGGAGCTTCAGGTGGTCCAATCTACTGTCTGTTTGTCATTTACATCACTAGACAAAGATGGGAATGCCACGATGCAAAAAATAAAAAAATGCAAGGAAAAATCAACAGAAGAGAGGAGAAATGAATAACAAAAATAATGATCGGCTATTCCCCCCCCCCCCCCCCCCCCCACAAAAAACAACAACAACAACAACAACAACAGCAACAGATGACAAAGCCTTTTGGCCCTGCAGGGGATTCTAAAATAAAAACTCAAGGGGCACAACAGTTAGGAATATAGAATGGTAATTGGTTTTCAAAATTAGAGACAGAGACTTAAGCATTATTAACAATTCCAACCCTAAAACTTCACTTCTAAAAAATCCAAGCCCGCGACTCAAGTGCCAAAAATTTCCAGCTAATTGGTACAAATACAGTTGAACCTCCACACAACAGCCACTTTTTTTCATCTCACCAGACAAAAAATCCATACTTTGAGTCTTGTTTACATGTAAAACCTCCCTCCAACGGCCACTTTCTGTCCCCAAGGTGGCTGTTGTCACAAGAGGTGCAACTGTTAAGCTACGTAAAATAACTGAAAACACCAACGGAAGCCCACTAATATACTGCTTTGTCTTGGTTTACTATCTTAATCTACCAGTTCAGTTCAATAAGTTGTACCACAAGGAAAAAAATCCAAGTTTGTGAGACCAGCCACCAAAGAAAAAATTTGACACTGTGGGACACAAAATCACCCAATAAGTTAGACTTCAAGACCCACCAAATGTGCTTCTGAGATTTCAAAAACTTTCTTAGACCCAAGTTTTTCAAGGTTAACCATTCTATACCGTATAGTTGTCCCTGCATGTATGTGTATGTGGAATTGAAAAAAAAAAAAATTAGGAAAAATTTTGTTGGTACACAAGGTGAAATAATTCTGTTACAAGTATGAACAAACTAGGCATGCTTATAAGAAATCTAGGGTAGTTTTTTTCTTTGTTAGTCCTACACCATATACAGGAAATTCAAGATATTATTTCTAGTCTCAGATCTGGAAAAACATATGGCCCCTCTAGCCTTCTTGTTCCTCTTCTTAAGATTTTAAAGTTACTGTTTTAAAACAGCTTTATTTCTAGATCTCTCTTAATGTGTGTTGCTATCATTTGGGGTAACACTTATGTAACTACTTTACACCCCTTGTTGCAAAAGAAGGTAGTCAGAATCATCATTTTTTCTTAATAATTATACTGATCATACCGGGTACTTCTCCTTTTTTCAAAGATCCAAATGTTATGAAGCTCATTGATGTTATTTATTATTTAAACTGTATCTTCATGCTTAAATTTCATTCAAATCTGCTGACGCTTTTGCCTTAAGTAATTTCTTTACCCCTATATCTTCAAGGCACAAGTATAAAACCAGGCTGCCCTCCAGATCTATATTTTGCATTCCTTTATTTGGTGAGAACAAATTATGGCAAATTTAATATTTTTTGCTTTAAGGGAGCTGTTCTTTGGAATAACATTGAAAAATCTCATGTGTGTCTTACTCTTCGCAAGATTAAACAGTCCTTGAAAAGGCTATTTTCAGTTCATATTAAGTTCTCTCTTTTCCAATAATTTCTCCAGTTCCTCAATTTTTGAGTGATTCAAGTCTGGACATGTGCATTTTTTTTCTTCTTGGTTTGTTTGCTTTTTTACATTGTTATACTGCCTTGTGCCTTCACGAAACAACCTCTTTCATATTCTTAATTAATCTATAATGCCTCCTTGCTAGATTAGCTTTTTAGTTATTTTCTAGGTGGCTTGTACAGTAGTATTGTCTTTTTTAATGCCTTTTTTTTCTGTGCATGTGGTACAAATGAAATTCTTGTCTTGCCTTGTCTTGTCATCAGAGCCATGATGTGTTATGGGTAAGTTTTCCAATCACGGTCAAGGTCTCTTAATTTATTATTTTTTTAGAACAGTCGTTTTAATCTATAACATTTTGTTGTAATTTCCAAACTACACCAGAAAACTTCCTTAAAATAATCAATAGTGACAGAAACTTGTACCATCAAAAGAGCCAGGACAGATATAATGATAACTACCACTATGTTTTGCACCCAGCAGAGTCATGTTGGTGACAAATAGGTGCAAAGACTTCTGGGGTTGAAATTAGCAAATCGATGACATTTGAGAGTGAGAAAGATCAAGATCCCAGAGAGTGCTTGGAATAAATGAATGAGTGTTTTACCTTCATAAGCATTTTATTTTGTCTGCATTTGCACTTTCTACCTTACAACTCACAACATTTTAAATAAAAATGCTAATTTTGATGTTGGACTTGATAAAAATATTAAGGACTTATCGAGGAAAAAAACCTGACACCTGTACTGCAAAGCTTTTCAAGGGTTTTCAAGATGCAAACCCTACATTTTTGAGTTGAAGGTTCTGTAGGGATGAAGGACTTTTATGGCTGGTGACAATGAATTAAAAAATCAGGGTAGCAAAGACACTGGCACTCTTGCAGAGAAAGAAGTTCTTCTGCTGGGTTACAGCTTGAGTTGGACTTTCTTTGAGGAAGGTACATTAAGTCTAACAAGAACTTTTTGAGCATTTCGTCATATATGCACCCCTCCTTGTACTATCGTATGGTACCACAACCCTCACGTTTTTTTTGCCGGTGACCAAAGAAGCCCACAATCCTAATCTCCAGGTCCCAATTGATCAAATGTTGGATAGTGCTAACCACCGGGTAAACACTAACCAGCATTAGTATAATTACATCGATGACTATTGAAAATAGAGCACTGTGATTGGCTAGGAGCTTCGCTTTATCCCGCTATAATCACCGCACGGTGATTATAGCATTGAAGGCTAGCAGGTTTTAAAATGGCAGCCAGATTTTTTGATGTTTCAGGGTGGGAAATTGATCAATAATTTTATTTTCTCGAATAATCATCAATGTAATTATACTAAAACAATTAGTCGCCTTTGGCGACTAATTGTTAAGTAACGCTGCAGTTGTTCAAAAGCTGGATAGCACTATCTACCGGATAAATCATTATACAGTGAATACTGCAATCGGTTTCCCTAATACTTATCCACTGGATAGAGATTTATCCGATGGATAGCACTATCCAGCTTTTGAACAACTGGGGCCAGATAATTTAGTATTACGAAAAGTGATTGCTCACCATCAACTGGACAAATCCAGTGGATAGCATTATCCACCTTTTGAACAACTGGGGACAGGTTGTTATTGCAGCATTTGTTTGGACCTCTACCGAGGATGAATGGAATACATAGAGCGCAACCTGATCATGTGTGTTTGGACCTTCTATTATTAGAGAGCTTTAGATTCTCAGACGAGAACAACTATGATCATAGTATGAGATTTTCTCAATAGTAAGTAGTGCTCGTGCGTGGGGCAGCATCATTTTAGCGGGAAAATGAGGTAGCTATCGTTATTCTACTAAAAGTTTTAGCAAGACTGTCGTGGTGGCAGGAACAAGTTATCAAATATTAGAAGTTTTAGCATTTGGGAATCGGGAGGTCTTAGGGGGTGTTTACATGAGAAAACTCGCACCGGCGCGAGTTTCATACCGACATGACTTTTTGATTTTGTATCGCATTTCATGATGACTGGGTCATTTCACATCTCGTTATTTGAAGGTACACTTCATGTTGATAAAATGCATGTGCGATTCAAAATCGTGAACATTACGCATGCGCCATCCGTTCCAGTCTACCGGCAGACCGATTTCACACCGAAATGAGTGGTCATTTCGTGTTTACATGATACCGTTGCGAGATTTCGTACCGGAGTGAAATTCTCGCCCTGGTACAAGAACCGGGGTGAACTCACGCCGGGGTGACTCGCACCAGCATGAAATTTGTGGTGGTATCGTGTAAACAAATATAGAGCCATGAGAGGGAACCGGAGTGAACTCGCTCCAGGGCGAAAGTCGCCCTGGTATCATGCAAACACCCCCTTAAAGTCCTTCAATAACGATAACAGTGCTACCCTTTCTGGTGAAAGAAAGTACAAATGAATTGCGGGGTGTCTATTTTTTGACAATATGCGAAAAAAACTTTAAATCAAATCTTGTACTCGTAGTCACTCTCATCCTCAAGGTCTCTATTAATTTTGTAATCTGTTCACACTTGTTTTGACCTTTTATCACAAGAAACTTTGCAAAGCACAGCAAATAGAAAGAGATATGTGATGATATGTACTGCTGTGCGAAATTCGTTTCAACATAAATGAAAAATTAGGAAAGAAGAGGGACGAGAGAGGAGGTAGTAATAAAATTAATATGCCATTGTTCTGGTATAATTGACCAAGCAATCCCCAGTACCCTAAAGCACAGTTTCTGCTGCTTTAATTATGATGTTAAACTATGATGCCATTTTTCGAAATTATGGGCCTATTGTGCAATACAAAGGAAAGCTACAGTGTATAATACTCTGGACTGAACTACCCTTACTGCTAGCTAAAACAATACACTGGTATACTATAGTGGACATACAGTTTCTGACTATGATTTCCAGGCCCCAGCATAAGACAAATTCTTCTACTTTCTACACTGCCTTAGGACATTATTGAATATCCCTCACTGAAAACTAGGTCTTTGTTATCCAATACAAAACTAAAGAAAAACCCTACGAGGGTTCCTATATTGAGAGGTTAAGTTCTTAGTCAACGGCGCACGGCACCACCCTTTTTTAATGTTTTTGCTGTTTGAAGATGTTGCATAAAAATTTACAGAAAACTTCAGTTGCTACAGAGACTCCCAAAGTGAAAACCACCCAAAAATGTCAAAAATTATAAGATAATTAATTTCATGAGTTATGAACCTTTCAACATAAAAATATCGCTAATAATAGAACCTCCAAGAACTGATTCTCTTCCTTTGTATTTGCTCAAAAGTCAAAAGAATAAAATCAAAGAAGCTAAAGCTCCAATGCGTACCAGGGTAGATTTGTAAATGGAAGTAGAAAGACTTTCAAATAATTATTGTTTTGCGAGAAAGTTACAATAGTAATCACGACAACTGTACTTGGATCCTCAGAGTTCAATTCACAGGGATAAAATGAGTCATAAATACATTTTGTACTGGCCTTGCCTTAAAGAAAGAGTTTGCAGTCTTGACTGCTGTAGAAAAATTAACTCTAAAAAGTGACAGCCCCAAAAGTAGCAAGCCCAAGGGCTTGCTTAATCTCTGAAACTAAGAATCAAGCAAAAAGTTGTTCCTTTTAAAACTACACTATGATACTTATACGTTAAACGAAAATGAGCAACCTAAATGGATCAGAAATTTTAATTTCTAACAGCAGAATGTTCCAAAAAAGTGAAAACCAAAGAGTCTCTGTATTTCCCTACATCCCCATATGGATGTTCTTCTTCAGCTTTGACTTCTTCCTTACATATTTTTAAATTGAAAGGGTCCAGGCTTTGGTGGTTTTACTGTAGCATGCATGGCTTTAAGAATCAAAACTCAATGCACCTTTTTGTGAATCCCAAACCTTCACACAGAAAGGTTTACTGGGCAGACTGAGAAAATTAATTAAGAACTTAACTCGGCCCATTACAAACCAAAGGGAAGACCTAACTTCTTCGTGCATGTTTCTCTCACAGAACAAACACTTTTGTCATCAGATTTGAAATAATAATTTTAGAATAGTTAGTAAATTCTGATTTTACTGCCTGTTATTGCTTTACTTTGCTCCTCTAAAAGTAAATGAAATCTTTAAAACATCTACAGTTTACTTTGTATCCTTGTCCTTTTTCATTCACTATAAAAAAATAATCTTCAACGCAACTGTCAGAACGTCCAGAATCACTTAAAAGCAAATTTTCTATCGCAATAACATTTAGAACAACGTAAATTCTGGCCATGAGATTATTTTTAACAATGAAGCTAGTTTCAAAGGAAAATTTTTATAAAAAATTATGTGTATTAAAATAGCAAGGTTCTCTTTATAAATGTAGACCAAGAATGACAAGATCAAAGAGTTAAGTTAAACTCAATAAGAGCAGTGACAACCACACGTAATGGTTCCTTCCTCGATACATTCTTAACTTAAAATTTTATTTCAAGACCACCAAGCTCTTCATAAATAAAAAAACTTCACGACCAAGTTATGGTCCACTCATCGATTCAGTGAAGAGACATTCCCCTCTTCTTCAATCCCCAGGGAACCACCCACACGAAACGTACATCGAAATTTATTGCAACCAACATCACATGTCGATTTCAAAACAAGCAGAGCTTACAATACATCCATAATCACAACTGATTCTGCTGATATCTCACGGTAAAAAAAAATAATTTTCAAAAATGTGCGAGGCACAGCAAAATTCACATCAATAAAGAGATAACTACATTATTGATTCTGACAAGTGGTAGAGCAGCAATCAATTTTAGGTTACCTGTGATTGAAGTCCAGCGAAGGGAGCAATGCATCGAACAACACGAAGAAAAAAATGAGCAGCTCGAAATTGACCGAGCTGATGCAAATTGGGCGCTGTCTCAACATGTATTTTCAAGCGAAAAAATTCAAGTGAACTCTCAGTATTTCAATCATTGTCAAAGAATGCAATACAAAAGGAAAGAATAAGAGAACGGGGCAGATCTTCTGAATGGGAAGGGAAATGTTTTTATCCAGAAAAGACGCTAAAAATTCGCTGCGCGACACGTCAACACTTACATTCAAAGAGAAAGGAATAAAAAAACGTGTTCGTTGTCTCAGACCACACTAAATTGTTTGATTTTTAGCCTCTATTTCACATGTGAGAACTGATTCCTCCTTCTACTAAAACTGATAATCAGTAGTCCAGTTACAGAACCTTGGTTGGGAGAACCACAAGCCGTTGCATGTTTTCGATCACGAAGACCAAAAAAAATATGGCGCCTGTGAGATGACAGATAATTTGCAACAAGAATTTACCTCGCTACGTGTTGTTGATCTGGGAAGGAAATGCCCGTAGATCCATGAAGGCTTCCAATATGGCCAAGAGAAATGGCTGATGGTGGAAAATGATTCGTAAAATTTGCTCCAAACATCACTGATCCCCTTCCTTCGTCTACACTTGAAAGGATATCGACCTCTTCGTCGCTTTCTGAATCATTATCCGCCATTTAGGCTTACGTGGCTGTGGGAATACGCGAAGGAAGCGCAGTCCAGTGAATTCCGTTCCAACAGACTCGGTCTCTCAAAGGCTGTGCCCATGTTTCAAAAGGGGTACTTATAGGGGTAGAAGTCTAAACGAACGAGAAAGCCTTCGAAAAATAGTATAAAAATGGCCAACGGCCGTATCTGAAAGGAGAGGAGTCACAAACCCTTCATGACTTCGACACGTGTTACAAGATGAGGAAAACTGCTGTCGAAGAATGGCACTAAAGTTCAAAAAGGGGGTAAAGAGGACCAAGAATACCTGTACAACGCCTTTGACCGTCGAAGAAGCGAAAATTCAATGTTTTTAATCTTCCGGGAAGAAAGCTAAAACTAGAAACGACAACAGATGTTTCTTTGGCCACACCGCGTGATCAAAGGACAATGGAAACAACACAACGATTTCAAATGGATGAAAATCGATTTTACCTTCGAAAAAGTCGACGAAAAAGGTTCGAAGGGGAAAGAAAAGATGGCTACCGAGTCGCAGAAACGAAGATCCATCGAAAACGTAGCACAAAAATAGGGCAAATCCACGCGACTCAACACCCTTTCTAAGACATCAGGACTCGACTTAAACAACACAAAAACTTGAAAGAGTAAAACATTTATGTAAAAACGCAATCTACAGCACAAAACTAACAATTTATCAAGAGCAAAACGCTTACTTTCTTCCCTCACTGACTCCATCTTGGTAAACGCGCCGCTCCCTGTTCGCTCCTCGTCTTTGTCTGTTGACGCATTGCATTTTGGGTTTCCAGTCATTTGCGCATGTCTTGCGGGTGGCTTTTGTTTTTTTGGCCAATCACGTGAAGTTCTTTAATCTTTGTTCCCACTTTCATTTCATTTGACCATGCATTGTCATTCTTTCATTGTTTTCCCATTAATGGCCAGTCTCTTGTGGCTGTTCGTTGCCTACCAAGAGAAAGCGAGGTTTCTTACGGAAGATCATAAGCAAGAGACCTCCAAACACTGTTGAGCATTCTGAAGGCATTCCTGCCATTGCATGCTGAGACGGTTCGTTACGTTATTGCCTGCTCCTCCGTGCATCACATCTAAAAGTGCTGCCTAAGTAGAGACTCCTCAGTCGTGGGTAGATCTTCTCTATTCACCTGCACAGGGGGGGGGGGGGGGGGGGGGAGTGGCGGGGGCTTGGGATGTTCAATGTCATTACCTCTCTCTTATTGCTTCTGGCTGATCTTCAGGCCTATCTGCTGAGCCTATTTGATACGGGCGAGATGTCTTCTCCTGGACGTGTTGGTAGTCATCATTAAAGTCCAGGTGCTGTTAAGAGAATCTATGATCATCGTATGGCTCTCGCCTGATCTTCCATTGCTCGTCTCATCACCCAGTCAATAATTCATAATTCAGTCATTTCATTCAATTCTTCTGATCGTACGTAGACGAATCTAATAATTGTTTTATTATTCATTCAACTGGGATAATTCCTAGTTTAAAAACTTTCCTCGATCGATGTTTTAAAAACTCCTGTCTTATTTGCCTGTTTCTCGGCAAGTTGAGGAGATAAACTGATGTTAAGTTCTGCAGGTATTCTCCAAATACCAGTAGATGTTATCCGTCGAGTTGTGATTCTTGCTGTTCCAGTTTCTGGGTTTCTGCCAAGTAATTCAACCTAGTATGTGAACAAACGGCCATGTGTAAGTTAGGTATAATCTTGAGAATTCAATTTTCCATTTAGTTAACGGAGACTCAAAGACTCCAAAGTTGCTATCAGGAAGACAAAGCTGATTAAAACAGATTTTTTATTCAGACCTTTTGGCTACAAGTATGCCATGCGGGTCATAAAAGATCTTATTAAAACCGGGGGCGGAATTTTGGACCGCATTCTTTAATACGTGTGTTAGGCGCCATGAGTTTTCCGACCACAAAATCGTCGAAAACAAGTGACCTTCGTAAAAATGCATGGTGACAAAATAATGGTCTTTTTAGACTTCTACCGAAAAAAAAAGTATCAAATTCTGAAATGTGCTGAAATTTCTATCACTTTTAACCACTCTCGCCTAAATCCTTTATTATGATGGACAGCAAACGTGCAAATAGACTTGCTAAAAGTTGACCTCACGAGTTTCACAGTATAGAAAAGCTGCAAAGCAAACGACCATTATAAAATTAAATAGGACAAAGAAAATTCTGGAAAGTCTGCCAGTATTACTACCAGAATCATATTTTAGAAGCTTCCAACAATTCTGAGAAACTTTCAACGGATTTTTCAGCTAATCCTTTCAAATACTGAGGCTTAGATAGCTCTCTTCACGATTACAGATATCACACCACTTAACCGATCATTGAACGGTTTACCGCGTGTTGGGGTTTATATTGAAAAGTATGACAGAAATGAGGTTCACGTTTGTTGTTTATACTAAGACAGATCTTCAAGGAACTAATGAACAGTACACTACTAAATTTGTTTTCTGTGATTTGTATATTTAGTTTCCAATTTTCGCCTATAGTGCCAAGCAATGAAAATTATATAGGAACCCCTTAACCCATTATAGGCAGTTGGCATGATATCCTGCAGCTACAAGATTTTAATTGAGAGGTGACTGAAACAAGTATGTACTCGGCATAGATGCATATACCGCTCTGTTATCAGTTTTACACAATTGCAAGGCAGCATCTTTCTTTGAACGTGTTTATTTTATCTGGCAATCAAACTTTGGGGTAAAAATGGCAAAGACTTCTCGAAAAATGCCTCATTGAATGCAAGTGGTCATGGTCACAAAAAGCTGGTAAAGACCATGTTTTAAATCCTTATGATTTCATCCATTTTTAGTTCACTATTAGCGGATCCAACATTATTGAAGATTTCAGAGAGCAACAGAGGGCAACCTCTTTTGAACACGGCTCCAGTAAAGCGCCGATCTTACACCAGGCCGGTGACTAAACTGCTAGAATTGAAGTTTAAACTAATCGTTTTTCGGCGCGGAAACGTGATCAGAAAGTTTATTGACTCTGCGTCGGTTGGTGAAAAGAACCGATCGGAAGCTTTCGAAAACGTATTAAAGTGAAAGACACCAAGAAAATTAAACCGGTGTGCCACAAATTACCCTGTTGAAACGGACACGCGCGCCCATAAGAAATTATTCATTGCGTCAAATTGCCCACAAAATGCTGATTGCGAACATTTCCAAAGGCCACGAAGTCTCACGTCTCATGAATTCTTGCAAAGGAATTTTCCCTTCCCGACCCTGAAAGCAGAACAAATGTGCATAATCGGTGTGTTTTGGGTGATGGCTCAAAAGAAGATATTGCATGTGCAGATGGATGTGCAAAAACAGTTACGGTATTAGAAGTCATAGTAACCGGGAACAACAGGTCTGGAGTGGTTTTCACTTTCCCATCGTAATCTGAAAGTGTGTTTCCGAAGCGGGTTTTTCGTGCACGTGAAACACCGACTTTGGGACTGAATTACTTATGGCGGAGCTTTATAGAGTCTTTCCTAAGGTACGTAAATTATGTCATTGAGTTGTTTGTTGGAGTGATTTCTTTCTTTGATATTCATTTACACGTGTCACTAACGTTTTGATCAAAGAACAGCGAAAGCTAAGACTCTAAAGCTAAGACATGCCTCATCATCTTTTTGTCATCTTTTGCTTGATCATCTGCACATGACAGAGGCCGACTCTTTAAATTTCAACTAGAGGTTTTTCGGTTTACTTAATCACTTAACAGGTCAGGTTTGATCTGACTCTTTGAAGTCTCTTCATCCTCTTGCTGCGTTTGATCCGCACAACGCCAATAATATAAATTCAGTTTGTAAGTGTAAGCCTTGCTTCACTATTCACTATACAACAAATGTTCTTAGCTGGGGTCACGGTTGCCTTCAAATCAAGAAGGAATTTGTGTGTGTTTATCTTTTTTTCCTTTCTTTTTCTGATTTCCATACATATTCAGAAAATATATAACTTAATTCGGTTGGTGAAACGAAAGTAAAAAAAGTGGCAGAGGTAACGTTTACTATGCCAGCCTACGAGCCAGCCTATCTCCTTCAAGCAGCGGCGGATTCTAAGTCGCTCTGTAATCAGTCAAAACTGACACACAATGGAGCTTCGATATAACGAAAGGCTAAGGGACGGACAAAACCTGTTAGCAATAACGATGTTTCGTTATATCGAGATTCTTTTCCATACAGTTTACTAAATATTGGGGGAAAATACCGTTCGTTATACCGAGGACTTCGTTGTATAGTCGTTACACCGAGGTTCCTCTGTGTATTCAGTTTCATGATGGGCCGGCAACTGCTTGAAATGTTCCTCGCTCTCCACTTCACCATTCATAGCCAATCTACCATTCTCGTCTTCAGAACTTTGTCAGTGTCTTTAGCTACGAATGGTCACTTCAAATACAGAAGGGCCCTGCCCATGGTTGTTCAAACGATGGATAGCGCTATATATCCACCGCATAAGTATTGGGGAAACCATTTGCGGTATCCACTGGATAGAGATCTATCTGGTGGATGTAGCTTTATCCACCTTTAGAGCAACTGAGCCCTGGAGTCGATAGTGTCAGTGTCGTTTCGTGTCAGTGGTTCGATCCTCTCGCTCGCCCGGGAAAGGATAAAGAGCGACCAAGGAACCTTCGCTCCACAAAGGTACCTGAAATACCGTCCGGATGCGACACAATACCACATCATCATCATCATCATCATCACCGGGGGAGCGAGGGTGGCGCTCCCTTGCTCCGAGAGGTTTTTCTCCATGTATTCCGGTTTTCTCTTCTCCATAAAAACCAACATTTCCAAATTCCAATTCGATCTGGAACGCATGGACACGTTTCAACGAGTTCTCTTTGTCTCTGAGTGAACAGGGTGTAAATGGTAGCCGCAATTGTTGTTCGCCAGTACTTAAAAGGGCGAGCTGAACCTGGCAATCGGCAAACTCAGAGAAGAGAGAGATCAGAGCGAACTTGTCGATGGATAGAGGCAGTATTCCCTTGGCTCGTAATATTTTTCTTTAATTCCCTGGATTTGCTTGACTGTGGCGACATGCGTGAGAGAAATCCTCTACGTTTGTTGCAACAGTAGCGAGTTGAGCGTAAAAAGGTTGCAGTCGTAATTAAAACTATTTGTTGAATAAACATTGCTCTCCTTTCTATGATTTTATCCTATACGTGTTTGTTTGTTAACTGAGACCTCATGAAAGAAATCATGCAAAGAGGCAAAAAACACCTGCAAATTTAAGTAGTCGCCTGGAATGTCCCGACCAACTAGTGATACACACCTGTCACGCATTTCGACACTTACATTTCTTATCTTGTATGAGTTTGAAAGAGAAAGTTGGGACTAGAGCAAAAAAAAAAAAGAAGGAATTTCCACCATTTTATGCCTTTTTGCCGCTGCTCTAACTTTCGAGCAATAACTCGATTGGAAACGCTTGCTACGCAGGCAAGTGTGGAGGTGATTGTGGCTGACTTTTCAAAAAGTAGTATATACTCCTTACTTCCCCTCCCCCTCCCCCGCCACCAAACTGTGGGTGCTTCCCATCTCTTTCCTAAAATGCGTTCGCCCCTTTCGTTCTGTATGATTCAGTCATCGTCCCAACGGGCTTCCCACAAAGCAATTTTCGGACTCTTCCACGCGGAACATGCGATGAATAGTCCGCAGTAAGTACATTATTAACCCGTCTGGTAAACTTGAAATTGAGAAGGCGTGCCTAGCTAATCGGTATGCAGCACTTGTGTGGATGATGTTTTCTCTCCGTGACTCCATTTATCTAAACGATTGTTTTGTCTGATCTCAGTCGATTTCGTCGCCTATCCAATTCAAGTCGCCTAGGATGATCGATGAGCAAGTCAAGTGCGGTAGGTCTTGTATAGCTAGTGTTTCTCGACGAACGGAAAAGGATTGTCTAGCCTGGCAAGTACTTTTGTTGCGGCAAGCTTGTGGTCAGACCTACCGCGTTAGGCAATTTACGGTGAAAAGTAGAACGACCCGGCTCACTACAATAGTTTTATGCAACCATATTTTCAGTTCTATGAACTTCTGATTAAGTTTTTTTTTTTAAATAAAAAACTGATACACAACATTCCTGGTAAGGCCCCTACGATTGCCTATCTCGGCTCTTTTCATTATCTTTCTTCTCTACATTTTGGTTTCTGCATGGGTGGCGCATTTTAGTCCAATTTACTTGTCATTTCTTTAGCCGGATTTCAGATAATACTTTAATGTTCGGTGGATCTTTTATCATTGAGTGCTTTTCCTGAAACGAACTGGCATCCTTTAGCAATTTCCTCCAGTGGGCAATTCTTGGTGAAAACAGGTCCGGATTTCATACGTTATCGAATGTTGATCCTATAGGCTGGCATGGGAGGCATATGTATGAATATGAAAAGGTCATAAAACACCCTTCTGCGCTCAAGTGATTCAGCCTATCCCCTTCCACACTGAATTAAATCTGGTAAATGTTTCGACCCGTAAGCAAAAATATTGAAAGAAAAGTTACTGATTTGGATCTAGTCGTCTCGCTTTGGGGTGTAAATTGCAGATTTTGGTCTCACTTAGGGTGTTTGGGATGGAAAGTCACTGTATTTGCCCATTAAGGTATTGCTACGTCACAGAAATCTCCCTTAGGGGTCAGTTTAAGCTTGAGCCACACCCACACTGGTCTCCTTTAGGGTTTAATTTGAATTCCCGACGAGCATCCTCATCATTTTCATATGGGAGTCTCCCCCCGGGCCTGTTAGGTAACTGCGTAGCTATTTCATTATCAATCACTTTTCCGCGCAGCCAAAGGGCTGAATTGCGTCATATGAATCAGCTCCGAAGAACGAGAGTAATATTTGCTTGTTATGACACTTAGGTATTCTTCAAGAGGGAATATCTGACTCGAGTTAATTGACGCGAGGGGGATATAGATCTATGCGGGGCACACGCCCGAAAATTGAAGAAGATCGCGAGTGTCTCAGCCTCTTACAGCAGTACACCTCGCGAGTTAGAAAAAGAAGATCAATAATCCTTTCCTCGCAAGCTTCTCGTGCCTATTTTTTAGTTTTTGCAACATAAAAATGCAAAAGCGAGGAAAACCACCGGCCCGTTTGTCACGAAGGGACTCTCAATACAAAGGCTTGTTAGAAAAGAGCTTTTATTATTAATTTAGTTTCTTGTTGAATTGAAGCTCGATCAAACTGAATTTCAAGTTAGCAAATACTTGTTTTGCCTAGGGAATAACATAGATGTACTCCCCTTGTTTTTAAATAACCAGGAGTCATTCCTTTATGACAGACAAATACGTATTCGATTCGTCTTAAAGTAAGTTTATTTCTGACTACCTATCTTTTGATCTAAACTTTCGATAACCCTGTACATGCATAAGAGGGCAAAATACTCTGTTATCGCATGCAATATCTCGTGATATGATTGAAATAATTATCATATCAGCACGCTTGATATCAATATGTTTTTAAAGCGTTTCCTTATTGCAAGGATGTGTAGGTATCACTTTTTGTGCTACTTTATGATCTTTTTCTTAAAAATCAGTAAGCCTGCCGACAAAAAAGCGCGAGGAAATATATGACAAATACGAATGGCATTAAACTGAAAATATTTTTTAATCTTAATACCGAATTCGAACACGATACCTTGAGAGATGGATTAAAACTACATTCTTACGTTGTTCAAGGACCTTTTGACTCCCCCATCTCATTTTGTTTGTAAAAATACTATATCAGAGCTTGACCAATGAGTCAATATCTTTTCCTCAAGAATGTAGTCATCAAAAACCTAAGTTGAAGAAAAAGCAGATGAAATTTTCAAGTCATTTAGTACTTTTAGGTCAGTAATTCTAGTAGTGTTTCAAATTACTATACTTCATCAATTCTTTAAATATCTTCCGGGATTCGTTGTTCTGTTCCAGTATTTTAAAATACAAATCCTTTCTCATCTGCGATAATCATTAAAGTTCCCAGGGATTAAGATTTGCGCTTTTGTAAAACAAGCATGCCAAAGCTGTCTTTGCTAAATTTTAAAGAAAACAATAATGGAATGATTAAGTCCGAAGTGTGCTCTTTCTAAACTATCGTGTCTTGTTTTTGTTTCGAGTGCAAACAGCTAAAACAACAAGAACGTCGTACTTCTATACGGGCAAGCAGATGTTTTCTGAAGTTTTCGTAGAGTAATTTGCGAGAAAACTTGCTCAGTCGTTTGTTGGCCTGTAGACAAAACAAACGGACAAAAATGATATGATAAGAAAACAACCTGTTTTCGTGGTAAATTAGAAATTGAATACAAACCATTAAATTTGGCAGCCAAGAAAAATGTGTTTATTTTATCTCACAGAGACTCGAACTTGACCCCTGCAAAGTTCACCTAACAAGTTTCGTTCATGGTTTGCAATTTCTTTGTTTGGAGTAACTGAAAGACGCTTTCGAGAGAGAGAAGCAATTTGTTAACGTTAATGTTGTGATTATTATGAGTTAAGTATTGAATGAAGGATAAAAAACACGAAAATAAGCTTTCTTGCAATTGTCCACGCCTTAAACGTAAACAACCTCCGCTAAATAACCTGACCACCAATCTATAAAAAAAATATTTCGTATTATTAATAATGCTTCCTTTTTTTCTCTTATAGTGACAAGCCTAAGCCCAAGCGACGTTTCACCTAGAGACACCCAAAACGAATACTAAACTGGATAAATATTTGAATTAATCGGTCAATTTCGAGACTCGGTGTCTACTAAGTAAACTGATCTTCTGATTTTTTTTTTCTCGTAACTTTTTACACCCACAAAAGACGCGGCTCAGAAATCAAGGAAAATCCAAGGGAAAAAAAAAAACTGCAACACGCAAGTTACACAAACTCCTCAGTTTCTTATTCTTAGAATCTCACGGTTGATTCACAGATAAATTGTGACCATCAAAAACTAGTGACAATTAAGTTATTCTCAGCGAATCGGTTCTTTTGTTGCAAGCTCTGTCGGGCCACTGAGTTGTTAAAAAGAGTAAGAATTAAAGCGCAAATCACTGGGCTATAAACATAAAGGACTTCTATGGCCGGAGCATGGCTTCGCAGCCTGTATGATCTTGTAATGGAGACCTTCAGATTTGACTATGAGCATGAACTCAGGAGCTAGAAGCATGAATGCGACTTGCAATCTTGAGCGAGTCAGTATCAGGTCCCAAGGAAGTTCTTTTTATTAGTTCCAAATCGGTACAAAAAGAGAGGAAAGGGGGCAAGATAAAGTTGCATTGATCAGTGATTACCTAATAAAGCGGCACACAAACTTGATTTGGGAACTATCGTATTTACACTTAGTTTCGTACTGCAAGTAAAATTAACAGTACTTACCTTTTTAACAAAGTTGCAGGCTGGTGATTCTCCGCGAATGGTTCTGCGACGTTTATAGATATGAGTCAATTTTATTGTGGGTTGCCGAAAGGGTTTTACAACATTTTACCCCCTTCTTAAAAACCCAACATGGCACTCAGTGGTTCTACTTTTGATCAGAGATTCAGATCTATGGCTGCTGCGACTAATAGCCAAATGTTACCTTTCCGCTTTCCGTTGTCTGGGTTATTATATTCGTTGTTACTTCGTTTGTATCGAGTTTGATTGGTGAACCGACGTGGCATGAGATGGAAATCTCACTGACTGTTTACAGAAAACCGTGAGAGGAAAGAAAACCTGCCGGTGCATGGAACCTCCACAGCTGAAAGCATTACCGTAAAAACAGCGTTATTGAATATCTTTTCGTGAGTCACAATGGAAGAGTTCATTCAGATAATGACTCTTCAAGACTACGTTTTCTTGACTACGTAAATGACACTGGAACCGTGTGTGTGAGTCCTGCCGTACGTTCCACAGGAAAATACCGATCTCTGTCTTTTCGGCTACGACGGCTTTGCTGAGGCGACTCTGAACAGTCCTCGATAATATCTTAAATCATGTGCGCTAGAGTTCGACTCCAGTTTTGCATGAATCTCAAACAAAGAAAACACTGCCCCTGAATAATTGTTTCAGTCTCATGATGGACTCCAAAAGTTAGAACTGTGTCCTGTGTAGTCCTGGTTCATAACTTTCGCTGAGATTTTACCTTTATATTTTTGTATTAATACATCATGCACAAAATAAAAACAACAACAGCAACGGGAAACCATCTCTGAAGGGCTTTATCAAAAAAGTCGAGAATTTTATCTACAACGGAAGAGAGTTTTGACTATACCCGGGGTCTAGGAGTAAAAGCCGGAACCAACTGCCTTCGACTTTCATTTCAAAATGACGACCAAAAGAAACACAATCAGAGCCCACTAACTTACTCAGCTAGAGACTATCGCTGACAACTACTAGCATAATAACAGAGGAGGATACCGGCTAAATCCCAGGACTCCACTGAGTCTCCATAAATTACCCCAGTTATGATTCGTTTGGTTTTCGCGCTTTCCTTCCCTCGTTGGTTCTTCGGATGTATACACAGTCAGTTAGCTTCAAATAGTTCATCAGTTACGGGTTGACCATTTAAAAAATTGCTAACTTCACTACTCAGAATGAAAACACTTAACTCAGTGGCGGATAGAAAAGATTCAAAATACTAAACACTATTCAGTAGAATGAGTGTAGTTCTATAGAGAAAATAACGACTGACTCAAACCTCTCATAGCCGGCCCTGCATACCGGCCTTAATGGGAGATGGTCATTTCATGTCTGTGCCAACATTCGGAATAAATACAATCTTCAGACCAACAACCCTCCTCGAATGTACCTACTTATAAAATAAATATAACTAAAAGGTTTATAAGACCATAAACAAGTGAAGGCGTATCTTTTTGCAGATATCCGTATCATACGACCATTTCCGCGTCGTTTATCGCGATACTTTAATTCTGACGCAAACTACCAGCGGAAAATAAACCCAAACTACGTAATCGCGGTTTCAGTGGTGCTAAATATAAATTTGTACGAGTAAACACATCGCTAATCTAGCCGCTCTTCATCCCTAGTGGTGTGAATTCCGATATTCCGGTAGAAGGATGTGGGTTTTTAACTTGGTGTTATATAATGTTCCCCGGAGATAATAGGCTACGTATCTGTAAACTACATTTGAAACGGTTAACTAACCCCTTTGCCATTTTTCAGTGACCTTTCGCTTGTTTTAGAAAAGGGATGAGTAGACAATCACCAGAAAGAATTTTGGACTTACTAGAGAAATATAAAAAAAAGGCCAACTGAAATAGGTCCTTTTTCAGCTTGAAGAATTAATAGAAATTGTTGAACTCTTTAATACTTCATTCTTGGGTACTCAATATCTGTAAATAGGTTTCCGATTGTGGTAAATCTAATTGGAAATCCAGTGATTGTTTCGTTTAAATTATAATACTATTCATCCATTTATAAAAGCATTCCTGATCGAGTTTGATCTCGCCGGAGGAGGGACAATAACGGAATGCAGCTTTATCTAAGAAGCCCTTGATGGACACTTGAATCGGTATTAATTGTATAAGAAACCCCATCCACTGTTGCCTGGAATAGAACTACTACTCCCTTCACCAAAAAACCCGGCTCTTTTTTCTCGAAACGAACAATCTAGAGTACTATGAACATTCGAAGAATTTGTATAAGAAGTTATCTTCTAAGCAATACGGATAATCTACAAACGCATAAATCCTTGTTATAAAGTGCCAGCGCCAGTTTGTTACAGCAGGCCAAGGCATGGCCCGTTGAGAGGGCTTACGCTGTAATATTGTTTTTTCAGACGCATAAACCGATTTATTTATCACACTCGGTTACTCCTAGGTGACTTATCATTATGCATCTACCTAAGAATTAATTCTCGTGACTCGAGCGACTGTTAATTCGGAAAAATGTGTTTTACAATATTTCTTTAAATACAAAGGAATGAATTCTTAAATAGGATGAAAAAAGTTTGTCCAGTTTTTTTTATTTGTTTTAAGTGAAAGAAAAGTGGAGTGATCATAAAATACCGACTGTTATAACACTGTTCTATGGGTGACAATGCTCTTAAGGGAACAAAGCCAGGGTCCTTTTTACACACACCTAACAGAACCACAGTGTAAAAGAGGGAACGTAAGTAGATTAAAAAGCAATGAAAAAAAAGTTATCTCATCTTTAAAAAGATTAGAACTGAGAGCATTATCAACAACAGAAAAGTATGATTACAGGAATCATTTTTCTAATGCCCTTTGAAAGAATTTTCTAACTTTTAAGCTTTTAAAACAAAAGCTATTGCCGAAAAATTCTTCTAGAAAGTGCGTCATTTCACAGCTATTTTTCGGCTTGGCCATTTAAAATTGCAGCAAAAATAGATACTTCTGATTTAGCCTTTGTCCAGTGAGGGGAAGTGTCCCAGTGTTATCTAGCGCAAACATCTGAGCATTAAAAAAGAGGATAAACTCGCCCTTTTTCTGAGCTCTGGATTTGAGGAGTTTAATTGACCTTTTTTTTTCTTAAAAGACACTGATTGTAATGCGAAATGAAAACAAACTGCTGCGAGCAATAGTGTGTATTTCAAGCCTTCGAGGGCAATTTTATTTCTGCAAAGGAATGTTATTTGCAGAGAAGCAAATTCTTGTAAACTGGTCTTTGTGCATGATCCGGTACACACCCTTCCGTTAAATCAGCACCGGTCAAAATCTTGATGATTGGTACCCTGGTAACAACCGTGAAAACTGACGTAAATATTCTATATATAACTCCAAGTTTTTAGACATAGTTTTTTCCAATTAAAAGCTTTATTTGCTCCTTTTATATTTCTATTCAGTATATATATGATATATACTTACATACCATCAAAAATCCCCAATTGCTACTATTTTTTTTGCAAAGTTAACGGAGACCAGCTCGACCAACTTAGCTATCTATATTATTTCAAGCGATTGTAGTAAATGGGAGGACAGCCGTATGTCATAAAAATTCCTGAGGTTAATTGTTGTTGTGTTTTGTCCACGTAAATCTGCGGTAAAGCTAACAAAATCTTGCACAAACTGTCATGTCCCATACTTCCTAAGCCATTTCCTGCTCCGGCCCAAATTAATTTTTTTCTTGCTAAGTCTTAAGCTGTTTCCAGTGGCATAGATTCAGTAAATTCAACTGTGGCAATTATAAAAACATAATTCTGTTGATAGATTTCTGTTCTATTAACCACTGCGCGAACGTTTGCAATTGAAACAGAAACAAACTGGCACACTGAAATGACCAAGTACTCAGTAAACTATAACACAATGTTTAAGATTCGAAAGTGCTAAAAGAAATCTTTAACAGTAAAGGGATCTAACCCTTGGAAAAACGCTAACGTAGCGTCTGATCTATTCAATACTTTTCCCGGCTTGGACAAATGAGATTTCTATAAATGAATAACTTTCCTAGTCAATAAAATTTTGTGAAATACCAGTTTGAAAATCATTTGAAATAGGCAGAAAGCCTAAGATTTGTCATAATTCTTCATAATCCTTCAAGTACAGAGGGTATTTTTCGATTTCTTTGGATAAGTGATGAGAAAAATGCCTGCTACAAAACTGTTAATTATCTTAGCACCTAGCGTGATTGTTTCTCCAACATATTGAGCCTCAGTTCGATACACTCTCTTAAAATGATGCACCCTTCGTATCTGCGCCTTTTGGAACGATTTAAATAAAAGTCTTCACAAAGTTTTTCTCGTCAACGGATAACTAGCGAATATCGCTAAATATAAACTGAAATATTCAGTGTTTATACAGCTCGCGGGGCATTTCTGAAGCGGTGTACTGCGAAAAGTTCAGATCTCTCAGAACCTCAAACCTCAATGAGAGGAGCCGTAAAAGCTGTGAACTGTAAGACTTTGCACCTTCTGTGGCTTGAACTTGCTGTTCAGTTTGCGATCTCACTCATATCGCGCTTTCTTATTAGAAGGCTCACATACACTGGCATCTTCATCGTCTGAAGGATCTTCTAGATCTCTTTTTCCTTGTTCAATAAGCTCTCTAATCATAAAACCTCGTCGCCGGGCTTTTGAGGCCTGAGGAACCGGCTGAAAGGGTCCAAAATGTTCTTGCGGGATCTCTAAAGATCCATAACGCGCAGTTGGACGAATAACGCCATGCGCAGCAGTTAGTTGAAGCTGAATTGAACTCGCAACACACGGGGATACCGTGTCGATTCTTTGCGGAATAGCTCTCAAGTGGGCGGGCTGCATTTGAACGAAGCTCCGAATGTGTTGGTTCACTCCGTCAACGAAGAGATTAAAATGGTGATTGGAGTTCACTTTGCACACAAAAGCAGGCTCGTTGGGCTTCTGTGGAGGGCGGCATTTGAATCTCTTCGCTCTGCGCAGAAAGCTACCACTTCCAAACATGTCTCCTGATCCGGGATGCAGAGTCCAGTAGTTTCCCTTTCCTGGCTTGCCAAAGTAGCTGCGAGGAACTTTTATGAAGCAATCATTCAGAGAAAGGTTGTGGCGAATAGAATTCTGCCATTTCTGCTGATTCCTGCGAAAATACGGGAAGCGCATCATAATGAATTCATAGATCTCGTTCAGTGTCCGCATGCGGTATGGGGAACTATCGATGGCCATTGCAATCAGTGCAATGTACGAAAATGGCGGCTTTACTTCTTCGGACAGGTAAGGCTTGCTTCTCGACTGCATAGTGGATGGTTTGCTGGCTGGACATGTAATGTTGTGTTGTTCTGTGTCGGGGCTTTTTATATCGGCGGTGAAGAGCTTGGATTGGATACCAGTATGATGTAAGTTTCCTGTACGGTATACCTCTGGAATATCAGAAGATATTTCCTTGTGTTCGCTCACTGGAAACATCACCTTGTCAGCACTTGATGGGCTTCCTGCGTCTATTCCTTTGTAATCAACAACGTTCTCTTTTCCGACTAAAGCGTCTCTTCCGTGATAATCCATTACACACTCTGTCTTGCGTTATTCTCCGGTGAGTCTAATCTTGTAGACGCGCGAAGAACCACTTGTAGTGATCGTTGCCCTTGCGGATCGCTTTAACCGGGAAAGTTCCTGAACGCCAGTAAAGCTCCTATATCTTTCTCAGACCTCCCACAAACAGTATGTAGACCTGAAATAGATGTAGTGATCTGTGTTTTCACAGCGAATGTTTAGCGGCGCAAAAACTTGTTGTCAGTATCTCTTGACAAACCCAAAAGTACTCAGATTCACGTAATGCGGTTGTGAGGGGTATGCAATTACTTGTCAACTGCACACATTTATATCTCTCTTCTGATCATTCGGAGACGGCCGGTCACCTTTGATTTTGCGGCGCGCAAGAGGCATGTCCCCGGGGCATCTGGCGTGAATTAAAAGTATCTGTCAACTTGACGTAAATTCCATCTGACTGCGCATTCCTTACAACAACAAAAGACTTCTCAAATTGTTTAGGGTTATTTTTCGCTTTGTTGTTTTAACCAATTTTATAACATGCGCGATCCAGGTGCTCGGTAACGCCTCTAAGTCGCTGAGTGCGACTATTAGGCCTCAAAACCTGTGCAGGATGGCAAATTAAACGTAATTCTTAGAATTAATTTCTAATTTAATCTAAAGAAAGACGTAGTTCAGGAAATGCACGCAGCCTTTAGCAAAGTAAACAACTGATTACATCTAAAAACAAATTAGCAATTAAGCGCCCGATTAAAACCAAGCGAGACTCGATAACAGATCGGCTATCGTAACTTCGTATTATATGGATTAAGCGATTCTTTTAAGCTTTTGTGTATTGTGCTTGGGAGTTTCTTTATCTTGTCCATTTTATCAAAGAGAGTACGTTTGTATTTGCAAGCGAGTTAAAGTCAACAAAAACCAGTTAGTAACCTCGAGTAGTGTTTGTACATGTTTTCATGTAGGGTGTTTATTTGAATTAATGAGGGTAACTTGAGTCATTTATGAAGTAAAGTGTTCTTTCCTAACGCGTGCTCATGACAGCCGCTGAGGAAATGGCTGAATACTTTCACAAAAAGGCGTGGATTTGAAAACAAGTTTGCCTAAAATAATCTCGGTATTTCCATACCGTTTTTAGGGCATTGTTTTGAGGTATTTTTTGCGGCAGTTTGTGTTTATAAATGGGTTTTAATGTATTTGTTCTGTATCTCGTACTCTGTGAGGAATCTTGTCCCCCGGAATGTCCTGTGTAAATAGCCAAGTTCAATGTGGTTTTGCAATAAAGTTTTTCTAGCTTATTCTAAACTCCGCAACTCGAATAAGGCACGAGCTAGCTCCAGACGAAAACAAAAGAGGTCACTTTCACCATATTTTATCTCTTTGTCAATCTAAATTGCACCTTGATAGAGCGATGAAACTTTTGGTTATGTTAAAAAGTAATGATATCAACTCAAAATATTATATTTCTGTGCAATTTGCTTCCATGTAATGATTATGATTTCTTTTGAAGATGAGCTAAGTAAACAGTCTCCTAGCGAGGCGCATTAACACGACCCATTGACGCACAAGAGAAATTGCTCTACACGCGCGACACAGCTTGCGCTTCAGTAATGGCCTTTCCACATGCGAAAGGCAAAGATACATAGCTTGACTTCCTGACGACCGAATTCCAGTCTTTTTTTCATCATGAAAAAAGACGCCTCTTTTGTTTGAGCAGTTCCGGCAACTGTAGTGTTTCCTGTAAATGTTTTTTCTTGTAATCAAGCCTAACTGCCTTGTGAACTGTAAATTGCTTTGCCTTGTACCCTTTCTCGTCATGGACGGTAACGCCTGTATGAGGGGCTAACTAGTTTTACGCGTTGCCTTGTGGATTCCACGCGCGAAGTCACGAAAAAAGCTTCTGCGCTCGTAAATATTCTGCTCCAGCCTGTTCCAGCCGCAATGTCGGCTACATTTAATTCATATGCTGTCATATCCTAACTATGGTAAAGTACTCTGAAGTGGTATGATAGCCACAAAAGCTGTTTGAATGATTTGTTGTTTAAACCTAACCAGAAAACCACGCTCGAAAGGGGGAAGAAGGAACTGTGTGGGTCGCGAAGGAAAAACCTTGTTGTTACACCCTTGTTCAAAAATCGCTTTTAAAATTATTAAGCCAAAAGAAGATCCCAAGTCAGTTCACTGCTTATTCACCAGAATCAAAGAGACTACACTGTTTCGTTCGCTCGATCTTGGAGGTTTTATTCCGATACGTGACTCTGGAACTGTTGAGTTAAAGTTTGTGGTTTCAGACAATAGTCGCGGCTAGAGCAAGGTAACCCATTTAATTTGTTTTACTTTTAACACGCGCTTACTCTAATCGCTTGTTATCGGATATAGCCAAGTTAAACTGAATTAACTTTTGATTGTTTTTAGACAGCGATACGCCGGCTTTCGATGGCCGCTTCACTGAGTCACTCGAAATATGTTCAGCGTTTTTTGCCGCAGAGACACTGATTCGTGGATAAAATTCCAAATTAGTGGATACAAGATATTAGATGTCTCTTACCGATTAGTGTACCCCGTTTAATCAGCTTTGCCTTAATTGTGGTCACTTTGGTGCCTAAAAGTTAAGCAGTCAGCTAGTTTCAGTTGAAAGCTCCCTGCACGAAACTGACAATCCGGCTATAGAAAATCCCTGGATTGACACATGATACTAGTGTAAACAATCTCGTTATTTAAAAATCAGGGTTTACTAACAAACAGATAAGAATAAAAGGGTTACTCTGTTAAAATATTAACCGTAAGAGGCACAGGATGCTAAATTAAAATAATGCTATCATTCTAACAGCATGTTTTTGCTGAGGAATTTTTGTCCTGAACAAAAAATTGAATTAATTTTGTTAGCGACTCAAGACCTCTGATATCGGATTAAGTGAAAAAGATATTGGTGAAAAGTTGTAAAATTGTAATAGAATATTGTTCAAGAACCGGCTTATTTTCTTCTGTAATAACAAAGTTAATGTCGCTTTAATCAACCGAAAACTATTGCCAATATATCTTTTTGTATGGCCATTGCACTCAGTATTACAAATCTTTGGGCTACATTTAAATGAAAAGTTCTTTTACTGTGTAGTTCTGTTAACCTGACAGTCTTGCGGTAGGAGCTGCTCACGGCTAGCTTGGTACGTACTTCATGAGAGTGCTTTGCCATTCCATCACTACATTTGAATTCAAGTGAACACTACTCAGTCATGGTTTCACTGCTACTCTTTATCATCTTTCACCTCTTGTCTGTCAAATTCCAATATCAATCTAAAAGCCTTGTAACTGTCTCACAGCAACGCTCGTCTATATTAGTCAGTACAAAGTGGCTTAATATACTAAATGAAATCGTTTCCTTCTTGGATAATACTTATCATATGGGATGCACTTAAAATTTCTCGAATGTATGTACAATAAGCCCTCTTTAAAACAAAACTGAATTGATCTGAGTAAAATTCAACTGATTCTAACTCTCGAGTATCTCTGAAAAGTGTCTTATTGTCAAGTTAGAGATCGCAGTTCAGATATATGCTATTTAAGAAGAGAGAGGAACGGATTCACTTGTGAGGGATCAGCTAGGTCGTATGTTCTCTGAAATATGACAGGCAGAAGATTCAACTTAATAAGCATTGTAATGAATATCTAAGGCTGAACAAAATAAAAGTTATTTTATCATCATTTATGAAATTTTCTCCTTATTAAGCCCTTTTATGAGGCTTTATATGTAACCACTTTTAAGGAAAATCCAGGAACGATGTCAACTCGGTTAAGACTGCGACCAAAAACATAGTCAGTGCCGGCATCTGTAGTTGCAAAGCTTCTCAGTCATTCAGTTATACTAGCTTCATCTCCGCAGTCCTTTTTCAGCTTTTTGATCAGTAGGCGTTCATTACAAGTTCCAGTTTCTGCTTTTAAACAAATCAGAAAGTTGATTTTAACTATATATAATATAACGATCCATTAAAAGCGGAGAGCGCGGACAACTTGAAGCTGCATGCAGTGTTCAAGCATTCAATCTAAAATACTGAAACATTTGCTGGCATGCCACCATCACTAATTTTCTCACTTCACTTTCATTCTGGTAACTCTCGAGAAGACCGTAAAAATTGAACTAATGACCAAATCACTACGCAATTTAGCAAGACTAAGCCATAAAACAGCAATGCTGCGATGTAGGCAGTATAACCTAATCAAGAACAATGCCAAGAAATTACGGTACTTGATTTCATAGATTAGTAAGGAAACAGAGGATGCTTTATCCGACTGCTATTTAGGAAGATCGAAGAACCTTTGCTCGCTGCGAACTGAGTCAAGCAGTAATTATCAAATCGTAAACTCTCTCTGCTGTATGGTAACTGGGCGCACAAAGGCCGTCGATGAATCAGTCGCTCTACTTCTATCCGGCGGGCGATCGCGAAAAATTGCGATAACAGCAACCGACGAAGAATTTTCTGTCTGAGATGGGATGAGACATGAAAGATAAGTGTTAGATAATTCTAACAAAGAGATCCTCTCATGTTTTTACTTACAGACTTTTTGTTAGTTTGAAGTTGTTTAAAACTCAGTACTACGGAGCTCACGTGTGAGAGGCCGACATGACGAAGAGTAGACTGTGACACTAGAGCCAAACTACGGCCGCCAAACAGTATCGCGCTGGATTCCTCATAAGTGAAAGAAGTTCCCCTCTTAACAATGATTTAACAAAATAACATTTAATTTTGAGACACCGATTTGCTCCTCCACCAGTGAAAGACTGGAACGAATTATTAGTATGCAGCCATGGTTCAGGGCTGCAAATCCAAACCCGATCCGCGTTTGCGCTCATAATCTTCACTGAACCAGCAAAGTGATCGCGCAGTTCCACTTTCCCTAGCCATAACTGAGCCTGGTAATATAATAGCATAAGTATACACAACACAACAGCTAGTTAACAAACGATGTTGCGAACTATGTTTAGTCAATTTGCTGACCACAACAATAACTACACTGACAATAATCTTTAAAAGGTTTTGGGTCGGAGGTAACTACCCCCTCGAAGAGTGTCGCTTTCAATCGTTTAGTGGTTCAAGGAGCATTCTGTCCGCCATTGTCAAATGCGCTTGTGGTTTTTAACACAGCAAATGTTTGCATTGGTGGAACTGAAATTGCTTCTGATTAAGCCGCGAAAAACGGATGCCTTTGTACAGGCTGTTGCTAGTTAAATTATCACTGTTTAATTCAGTTTTCAGTATCGTCAGTATCCGATCTTGAGCAAGGGATGCACATAACTTAAATTTCACACTCTGAGTGTTGGTGATGATGAGTTATTGTCAGTGGAAGTAGCTAGCGGAGTATTTTGTTCATGGAACCTGACCTGATCTTGCGGACAGGTAAGAAATATATCGAATCCGAAGTTAAAGTAACAATCACGTAATAATCGAACTCAAACTTCCTTCGGTACCATCTTGAAACGTTTCCTGTTCATTTATCTTTTTATCGACTATATTGCCGAGCTTTTTTGTGGTGACTGTATGAAGTAAGTGCACTGTTCAAGAACTCGAAGTTAGAGGGGTAAACTTATAACTTTATATGCAAAAAGGTCTTTCAGTAACTATAGAAGAAACTCAAATCAATAAAAGCAATGAAAGACTTCGCCATCAAACTCGCTTAGCTGAGGGTGATAAGTTGGACACTCGACACTTAAGGACTTTAGAGGAGGTCAGTTGGCTATCTAATTGATGCTCTCTGATTGAAGTGAAAAGCAGAAAACTGCTTCAGAACTATTTAACAGACGTGCTTATGAACAGTTGGTGCGGGCAGATTACGTTGTTTTCTATAAGGGAAGAGTTCTGTATTGAAGCTGAACTTATGTGCAAAAAAGTATAGTAATCAAATTTGTTCCGTTCTGTTTGATAAACACCATCAACGGCTCCGTTTAAGAATTTTTAACGTCATCGTCATGAATTACTATCATGTTTTACTAAAGTTGGGGAAATGAATGTACATATATCGCACAGCTATAAGCTCAATAAAGTTAATATTTCGGTACTGGCTATCGTCCCGCGATTCATCTAGAGAAAGAAGTCGCCGCCGCGCTATAACAAATGCAAACTTCTCGTTCAACGTTGAGCTAACTGTTCGAAGTTGCTCGGCTTTCCTTCAGTTCATTTGCCGTTTTAGCTCGAGTTCTTTTTTTTATTTCATAGTATATAAATCTAGAAAGTTATCAATGCTACAAGAACAGACCCGTTTTCATAAGGAATTCCAAACAGGGCAAATCTATGAATAGCCAAGATGGTTTGTATAAAGGACAGAAATTAAGATTATCATGATTAATTTAGCAAATAAATTAAGTTGTATTTAACGTTTCAAAAAATGCGACAGAATTGATTCTTCTAATAGTGACTATTTATTACAGCAAGACGTACATACCACTGATTAATTTGCATCATCTGTGTCTTTTTCAGGTACGTGAAGTTTATGATGCTGTTGAATGAACCTACGTAAAGGCTAATAACCGACATTGTTTATTTATTTTGTAAAAAGCAATTTGTGAATGGAATGACTACTCTATGAGTAACAATTATAGCACTTTCAAAAATTATTTTTGAGTCTATTCATTCGTGATCATGTGGTTTTAAGAAATTATTTTGCCTTTCAAACACATGGAATACATCTAGAGACAATTTTCTCGCAAACAGTTAAGTCAGTTAATTTAGCATTTTACCTTCGATTTGTCGGGGGATTTCTCGTTTCCGGGAAATTTGGGAAAACAAAGAGATTGAAATCGAAGCGGGAAAATTCAGGAACTGTTTCTTCTATCTGTTAAGATCACGGGTGCCGAGAAGATAGCATTTAAAGAAAGGCGGAAATCATGTGATTTTTTTCGAGGTTCTTGATCGGAAGGGAGGAGTTGTTTATTTGTTAAAAGAAAAAAACCTGTCAGCTTGTTGGGTGCCCGGGTGCATGTAAAAGTATATTTAAAACAAACTCTCAAGATCATATGTTTGAAAATTTCAGTTGTTGAAGATGGCATAAGCTATAAGGATAAAAAAGTTAGCCAATCTTTAAAATGCTTTAGTTTCATGTGTTAACTTTTTGCGAAAAAGCCACCTTGTTTTTTCTGTCTCTCCACAAAGGTCAGATTGTATTACCTTACATTCCCTAGCCAAGCCCAGCCAAGATGTGATTGCGAATCGTTCAGCAGTGTCACGCGTGTTTGCATTTAATTTTCTTTTCATTTTGTTGGGAGAGAGTGCCTGCATAGTATACTCCCTTAACACCAGCAATATATTTTCATTTACAGCGTAACTAGTATCAGCACAAATTGTGCTCAATCAGTTTTGTTTTCTTCAGGTTTCTAGGCCACTTTTTGAGTGGTTTCTCTCCTGCCTTAGACATGCAAGTTTTGCCAAAAAGATAGGAACTTAATAGAGATAAATGAGACTTATCGTAGTTCGTTTAAGAACTCCTTTGCAGACATCCAGTCTACGCCTTGGGAACCCTCAGTTCCTGTTGCATATAATCAAATGACATCTTTTACTTGTTGATAAGTTAAAAATGAAATTAGCATTCTTGTGTTGCATGATAGTAATCGACTGATGATTTTATTGATGTTTTCTTTTTAAATTTACCGGATGCAAAGTAGAAGCTTAGATATCTTTTACTGAGTTTTTAGTAGCCTATTTATTTTCGGTAGATTTTACTGACGCATTTCAACCAAATACACTCTAACAAGGTCTTTACTATTGTTTTAAAGACGAGTGTCTGTGACCTTAACCCTGTAAACGTCGACTTTCCTTAACAAATTGAAAGTTATTTTATGCTTGGCGCCGTTCTCTAAAAAACGTTTACTTAGGCAGTTCAATGTAGATGTAGGTGTGATGTACAATGTATATTCTAAAAGGAAAAATTTGATCTGTTCGGTCAGCTTATATGCTTTGCAGTTCATTACTTTAAAGATAGTTTCAACACTTTCGCAAAGTTTTGTTTTCTATGCCAAATATGCTTCGATAAAGTTCCACGTATTATTTATTCGTTTTTCCAACGTAACGTGATGAAATTTACATGACACGCGAAGTAATGTAGGCACGCGAACATCTCATAACAATTTACAGTTGGTTTCGATGATTTGTAATTAATTAGGCCGCGTCATTGTAGGAATTTCCACATGTGCTTTCACTGCTAGTGTTGTGATGAGGGAATCGAAGATGCGGGTTGGATTTCTCTGTTAAGATATAGAATGTATACTCAGTTGTTATCACTGACAAGACCTATCAGGTGCAAAAAACTGTTATCTATTTCGCCAGGAGTGGAGCATTTTTCTATAAGTTGTCGCTTTCCCGGTCACAGACTTATCGTTAGTTGATTAAACCGTGTTGACTTTACGAGTCATAAAAGACATATGTTTCTACTATGGCACTTCAAGCTCTGCGAGGTGAGAAGCTGATGAAATAAAGAAAAAAATTATTGTGGTGCTGAAAAAGCACCGGATCGCTCATTTCATACAGGGGAAATCAGTTCTTTTACTCCCAGAGTAAATCATGGATAAAACTCTTCCCTATCGGCCTTATTTCCCTTTCTTCCTACTTATTGCCGTTCTCCCGAAGTGCTCCGTGAGGTCCTGCGATTCGCGTATTTCTAGTTAGGTTGTTCTAACTATTGCCGGCGGAGTCTGTGGATGAAATCCAATGATGTGACCATTCAAATATTCCCTACTAGCACAGGCCTCCCAGCTTTTCCGTTCAAATGACACCTCTTTGGCACTACTTTTACATGGTCTGATTGTAAATTTCCTGCATTTTACTGGACGAAATGTGGACATTTTGTCAAATTTTGAATTTTTCCACTTTCGGGAGTGAACGGGCTTTTTAACTGGCGCTTGCACTCTTTGAATGCACTTATCAGCTCATTGTAACAAAACACTGCTTTCGGAGTCAAAACTACCATGTCAATCTTTAAATTGGAGTTGAGACCATCTTTAATCTTGGATAATCAGATGGAGATAAAATTTCACCGTTTATGTTCTTCTTCCCTTTAAGGTTGATAACTGCCATCTATTTTGTTTTTGTGTTCTTATTTCTTGATTTGTTTATAATAGACTTTGAAATTCGTTACCGCACTGGTTAAGCGATCTACTTTTTCGTATTGTGCTCTTTAGCTGACCCTAGAAAAGCAAAAAAGGCTGCAATGTGTTCCACCGATTCGCTGAAAAAGCGTAAAATTGACATTGTGAACGTTTTCTAGACTCTGATATACTTTATTATTATCAGAAATGCGTTGGTCTAATAAGGGAAGTAAGTCACTTGGCACTGAATTAAGTCTACTTGGTCGGTAATCTGTTTTGCTTACACACTTTTTCTGCTATAAGGTAAACATGCTTCCGTGAGCCATAAATCCATAAATCCTGCATAAATCAAATGGCATATTTCTTTTTTCCTTTACAGTGGTATGGCTAAAAAGAATCATGAAGAAAAAGTTTCATTTTTGCTAGAGCTGATTTTGTCAAGAGACTTGTCTGCAGCCCATGCAAAAGCACAAGGGTGAGACATCAATATTTGAGGTAATGAATGATATGTTGATTCGTTTTTTTTCACGGACCGTGTTACGTAAATACCTTTTTAATTGTCCTGTCATTACGAAAAAACCTACGTGGTTTTTCTTTTACAGAGAAAAAAGCAAAACAGTCAGTACACATAATGTGCATTTTCCACTCACAGGAAAAGTTGTATATTATCGTTAGGCAATAAGTATTGATATACTAGCTTATCGCTAATGAAACAAGCTGGCCACTGGGGGGAAAGAACCCTGCGACACTTGACTTGGACAAGAACCGTGTTGAAATACTACTTTAGCTGGGAGGAGCGGGGCGTGAGTTACTTGACTCAACTCCTGGCGTTAATTAATTAATTTCTCCCCCGCCAGGAGAGATAACTTCTGAAATTCCGGGAATTTAATCGGTTCAATAACGAGTTTGAAAGCACTTTATCAACTCTCTAGGAAATAAAATTAGTTCTTCATGGGAGGCTGAGGTAAAACAAATGCATTATCTTTTACACTAAAAAAGTTGTGGTTTTCAGCAAAGCAAACTTATGCCAGTATTAAAAAAGTAGTCAGTGGTAGTAGGAGAGAAACAAATATTGTCTATGTTTCACGACTAATAATAAAAAAAATAAGAGCAACTCCCTTGTGGGCGAAATATTGCTCAACTGTCAGGGATAACAAGGGCCAACAGCGCCGGCGAAACGAGCAACTAAAGAAATCAACAAGAAGAATGCACTGATGGAGTTTTTAGTTTAATTGACAGCCTCGTCCACAGCCATTTTTTTTACGGAAAAGCCCT
The DNA here is from genome assembly GCA_038088405.1 of Porites divaricata. NCBI lineage: Eukaryota > Metazoa > Cnidaria > Anthozoa > Scleractinia > Poritidae > Porites > Porites divaricata. The sequence continues at coordinate 19,471,240 of JBBMOI010000003.1, forward strand.
CGGGACGAGGTTGTTTAATTGACACTGAATGTGTTAAAATATCCTTTCCATTTCTTCATAAGAAAATGTTCTTCGATAAAATTAAGTTGAAGTTTGCAAAAGAAATTAATCAGGTCGAATAAACAAGAATAGATGTTTATCATATTTTTCATGACAGAGCACCGAGCTCTTTACAGTGCTTGCTTTATTCCGTATGAGTGCAATTATCGCCGTCCCTGGCGACAAGAGAAAGTTTTTATAGTAGTAGTGTCAGTTGCTACTTTATAGTTGTTTAGAGAAATAAGAAATTTTCAGCCTTTTAAGTGATTCTTAAATTGGGCGACGTGGCCCTCTTAAAATAGCTTGGGGCTGTCACGGCTATCCAGATGAGAAGAACTACAATGCAAAGCAGGGCTTAGCAACTACTTAAAAACTCCGTAAAAAATAAAAATAAAACTTCGGTAATAAATGATAAAATGGCGAGAACAAGCCAAATACACTGGGTACTGCAAAGAAAGAAAGAAAAGAAAAATAAAAAACTAATGGAAACCCGGCCCAAGAAAAGGGGAATTGTAAGCCGTGCATCTTAAAATGACGACAAAGATCGCGAAAACTCGACAGGTTTGTACAGTACTTACTAACATCAACCATGGGCTCCTGCATCAACATATCAGTCAAGAATAATGTATCAATCAACAAACTGAAAAAAATCCTTTTTAATCCCACTGCACCTAATATCTCTTTTCTCAAAGTATGAAAACCGCTATAAATCGTTTTTAAAAGGCTTAAAGTCTGTTCTCGCTTATTATTTGCTGGAAACTATCCCACGTCTACTAACTAGCCATTGTACAGAGTGTCTCAGAGATTTACGGTACATTTTATTTCCCAAGAAAATGGACCAGACTGCGTGTAATGCAATTTAGGCACAGTGGAGTGTGTGTGCACTAAATTCCGCCGCGGGTTTGGAGTTGTGCGAATGGAATTCCCCCCATCACAGTTTGGTCATATGTTATCAGCAGTAGTAGCCGAGTTTTCCATTAGTATACTATTATCAGGTTTAATATTCTAACAGGATTTGGCAAAGAGCTTATTAGATATTCTTGGTCGTATTTTTAGGTGTACGTTCATAATTACTGAACTGAAAGGAAAATAATCTATCTCGATCGTTTTCGGACGCGTTCGCATGATAATATCTAAATTAAAGTGCTCATGTACCTTATTAGTCAGAGTGATTTTACTTAACCCGTGAAATTAAGGTAGTAGAATACATTAACGCACTATTATGCACTAATTCTATTGTCTTCTTTTGTTTAGTTGTAGCTATTTTGCACTACTTGCTGTTATCTGTTTTACGGCGGTTCAAGTGAAATCGCTCTATAGCATAAATGTACTGAATATATTAGCTATAAAGTATTAATATAGACATTGGTCGGTTTTCGTATGAGAATCATTTTTAGTATTCTTTAAATTCGCACCATCGATCTAGTGACCTCTGATAGCAATATTAAAATAAGCTACCCCTCATTTATAGTCTCTGCTTAAATAAAGCCTCTTTTCACTGAGTTATCCGTACGTTTTTCATCTTTTTACAGCCATAAAGACCATTCATTGCCCCTTTATTTCAATTTTGTTTTAATATTGATTCGCTACGACGGGATATTCTTGGAAGCAAGGACATTGCAAGAAGATTAAAATCTGGGATGGAAAAAGCCGTCACACCTTATGTGGAAAGGAGAGGTAAAACAAAGAAAATAGGCAGTCTTTCATTAACCTTTCTCTGACCTCAAAATGAAACAAAAACTTTGAAAGAGGTAAATAAAATTAATAACGTCTGAAGTGCAAGAGAAACTCCCTTTGTAAAACTCGGCATACATTACATCGCTGCTCAGCGCGACATTTCCCCGTAAAGTGGAATTGGGAGTGTCCTCTCCCAACCTGGAGCATACAATAAGCTTAAGAATGAGGGTATGTGATAAAGATACTCAAGAGCCACCAGGCTTTCTTTTGAGGTGTCTCTTGAGCCACTTGCAAACCACGGACTTACATATTTGCGCCGTACACCTTTTCCACACTAAAGAGAATAAATCAAACCTTGTTTGTGCAGTACACAAACAATAATTCCGGATTTTCCAGGGCCCCCTTACTAAATCTCGATCAGATCAGTTCCGAGTGAAGTTTGAAGTTTTTAAACTTCTTAAAAGAAGTTGAGAGGTGTTCCTCTTTGATGGCCTCAGTTTTTAACAGATCAGGGGACAATTTGTGAAATTTTCGGCTGTTAAGTGCTAAAAAGATTAGTGGCAAAGTACTTGGTGATACAGGCAGCCAGGTACGTCTTTTTCGGTGCAAACAAATATGATGATAAAACGACGTTCCGACAATAATCCGTTTTGATTTACGCTCTTGGGGGTAAAGTATTTCTAGAATAGAATTTCGCAAATATTGATTGCCTTCTAGCAGATATTTAATATGTATTTTCTGGAAGCTGTTTTAATTAGTCATAAGTAAGGTCGATCAAAGAAATTTTAGTTCGGTGCAAGCATAGAATCATCAGCACAGTTATACCTTCCTTCTTTTCGACCTTTCTTTCCATCTGTTTGATTGCAAACTAATATCGTTTGACCTTGTTAGTGTATTTCCACAACAACAACTACAACAAAAAAAACATGGGATTGTCTCCATATTTTTTATCTTATATTCTCTCGGTTTAAACCTCGTTCACCTCTCTTATCTAATGAAAAACGTTCCTTGGGTACATTTTACCGCCCTGCTGTGAACGATTTATGACACCACACCCCAGAATTCCAAAGATACCTCACTGTGTACTAGTTATGTTTACAAGTAAGCTACCTTTACTATTATCTTTAAATATAGTACGCTAATGAGCTACTGTGATTTTACTGTTGAATTAAATTTCTAGGTGAGCTTCGACGATATGTACAAATGCAAAGGCACATCACTGAACTGAACTGACCTTAAGCCTGTCTAGACCAGTCAATAAATCAATTAATTCCATTTTAAGAAAGATAACGTTTTTATTTAAATGGGTGTGTAGATCAGGAAATTCAAATCCTGATAAGCTTTATGTTGCGCACTTTCTTGTTTTTGAAATATTGACACACTGTAATCAAAACAAAATGATTGATTGCCACCCTACAACACCCAAAGGATAAATGGCGTAAGAAATTTTTTGCGTGCGAGTACGTTTACCAGATATTTCCTTTCAATATCACGAATCTGGTGCAATGAGTATATGGAAAAATTGTTAAGCAGAAAAAATAAATTTGCTTTAAAGAAGCAAGAATAGTGTACGAAATAGCAGCGTAAAAGATGCCGTAATCCACCTTAAAACCATTACAGTTCTTCCTAAATCCTTTAAGACTCTCAATAGAGAAGTTTAAGTTACAAATCTCTTTTGTTGTTTTAATGGAACCGGACCAGGTGTTTGATACGATGAGCAGAAGCTTTTCTTAGGACGCAAAACCGGTTCACTTACGTCAATGGTACTATTTTTAACTAAAGATGCCGACAAACAAGGGACCATTCAAGCCGTGTTGGAAGTCGTACTACCCGTGTTTTAAATTGTGACTGCAGTGGGATCGCGGACACCAATGAACTGTCAACTGTCGAATCCAAGGTGTGGCAAAGGCAACGAAAACCGATAGAGCACCCTCAAACAAGCGGCTTTTTACTCCCTCAAAACTGAATGCTTGCCATCTTATTAAATGAAACTAGTTTTTACTTGCAAAATGTTTTTATTTTCAACGCGCAAGTCACCAAGAATAGAATTACTTTCTTCTCTTCATAGATTCCAAACCGCAAGAAACATTGATCATGATTACAAACGCCACAAGAATTTTTACAGTGTTGATAGTAATGGAAATTGCAGCGAGGCCATCTTCATTACGTACCCCTCGGATGAATTAGGTTGTGGTCGTGCGTTTCTGCACTGATACACGTAGTAACAAATCGTCTTTTATATAGTTAAATTTGTTTTTGCCTCTCCGACAAGTGAGCACGGCCTTGATATATTATTCCTTTCCATCGGTTTTCTCTTTTTCGTTCTAACTTGCTGATGTAGGCTCTAGTCCAGTAATCAAGGAACTTTTAGTAGCGGGCAAAGCTCAGTTTTGTCCGGACAACTCAGTATTTCTAGGGTTAAAAATGTGAAACCCATTACATGTGTAATTAGTTCGAAGGGCAGAAACATTACTAGGTGAAATGGTTTAACCGGAAAGGTTTATGGAATGGTGGAAACAAGGGGAAATGTCCTTACTCAGAGAGGCCCGATAGGAATATGTTGAAAGTTTTCAATGATTCCTCATTCCTGAATCTCTTTAAAGTCCAAGGGTACAACTGATACAACCGAAAAATAGTCTACTATCCCCGCGCCCTGTTCGACCGGTTTTGTAAAATTAAGGCTTCTAGTTCGGCATCAACGAACTGATCCGCCACAATCAGCGAGTTTCACGCTCTGGGCGTGAATATTAGGGATAGGCAAGCAACGCGTGCACATTTACCACTATAGAGGGGATACGAAAGCAAACCCGTTCCTATCCCTAACTTAAATCAAATGTTCTAGGAAAAAAGTAGGAACGTCAGCCTCTAAAGACCTCCCTTTTCAGGCATGGTCTCTAGAAAACCTTCATAGTCTGTTGCTAACCATCGCTATCGAAAAAGGATTTATTTAAGCTTCGCTTGAGCACAACCGATGGTGAGAGTTCCAATACCAATATATTTCACTAAACGTAAAATTTCGTACAAATAATCACGGAAATCTATTTCGATTATAATAACTGTCTAAATTGGAAATTTCTTTTTTAGAAAAAAAGCGCTTTCCTTTTTTTTTTCCTACTTAATTTGTAGTGAAATTGCATTGGTTTTTATGGTTGCCTTGAATTTCATCTAGGAATCTTAACTGGCTTCTCCACCCCCAACGATCCCTAATGAATCGTCGTGCCGAAAGCTTGCACCCCTCTAGTTTATAGAATGTGTAATTTTTTAATTAACGCCATCGTATAGAATGGTTGGCGAAAAAATGTTCAGTTTTTTTTATAACAGATAAGTTATTCTCTGGGGGCTGTAGAAAACCACCTAAAAGCAACCCTTGCTTCAATGATAAACACGAAAGTTAATAAAGATCTCCGTGCAGTTTGTGCCATTTCTCAATGTGCCTACTTGGAGATTCGATCATCGATTTCCACTGTTCCTGTCCAGATCCAAATGAATCAAACCCAAGAATTACTGTTCCAAGACTTCCTCCTCCAACGTTGATCTCTGAATGATTAACAATCTTGAGCACAACGGTAGTGAGGGAAATCAGGTCAGCGGAAACATTGAAGTTGAATTTCTCATTGTACATGGGATTGAGGCTCCTCCGCTTGACGCGCGTGTTCGCTTTAGACATGCGCGCACCGTCACAGTACAGAGCAAGCTTGACGTACGGGTCTACGGATTATATAAAACAAAATAAGTGAACGTTTTTAGTAGCTCACAGGAAACCATAACCCTGGAGAGTGAATCCCTTACAGCCCTTGAAATGTAGATTTTCAGGCAGTGTTCATAGATCCATCTCAGTATCAGAAAAAAAATCTTTCGGCAAATCAGAGCAAAGTAGGATTTTCGGATAAGATCAATGAAATGTCTGGCGAAATTTATTTGGTTTAAAAAAAATTCAAAGTGGACAGCTGCGAGCCTCTATCTAGAAATCAGACTGCCATACTGAGTGTTGAAGCATTAGAAGCCGATTGATCCTATGGGAAGTAAGGATCATAAAGATAAATTTAGCAAAACACATATGATATTAGACATATAACCAGTTAGCATAGACAACTTCGTCTACAGGCCTTTTCCCTTAGAACATGGGAGGGTGGGAAAAGACTGTGGCGTTTTCCCGCCCCTCCCACTTTGTGAAGGAAAAACCCTGGGCAGAAGCCGATCGGCTCGGCCTGCTCAGGGGACGAGGTTCTTGAGGGGAGCATAGATGACTACAGAATATCTAGTTGGTAACATTATTTTGTTCTTTACTTGCAAGACAGCATGTGGAAAAAAATCTTGGAATTAGATCAAATGTTGCGCCAGCGTTTATTTACCTGTGCGGTCAACTGTTGCCTTTGGCAGTCCACGAATTTTTGTGATAGTTATGATAAGACGACCGCTGATTGGACGGAAACATAAAGAGACACAAAGCTCACCCAAGTCTCCAGCTTCCATCTGCAAAAATAAAAAGATAAGGAAGCCGTTTGGGGACTTGTAAATTACCCTGTGCATTTTGATGAGCCCTACCTAGCCCTAATCTGTGAAGTAGGCGAATGAAGAAAATAGGGTCGAGAAAGAGTAGGCGCCTGCTATTTATTTAACCTCTGTACAATTTTAGGTTAAATCATTATTTAGCTGTCAGAAATCGGATCAACACCCGGAATCAAAACGACCAAGAAGCAAACATGTAAAATATAAAAATACAGTGGAACTCATTATACGACGACAATACGACTATCGTCAGACCATGAAAATTTGGTGGCATTAAAGAGGTAAAATCTTAATAGGTCGTATAAGCCATTCTGATTAGTTTTTCTGAGTGAAAGGTTACATATATGGATGCAGAAACCTGGAGTTTCTAGCTGGGCAGGAACAGGGCCAAAATTACACCAAAATTGGGAAGGGGAAGCCAGAGATGAAGAAATTGTAGTCACTAAACTAGCACAAGCTGTATTGGTATTAGGGCCATCCCTTCCAGTACCACTGTTGGACTTCGACCCTCCCTACTCCTCCCCCACCCGACATCAAAGTCTAATCTTGATCCCAGGCCTCCCTTCTATAACCTATTTTGGTCCCAGACCCCCAACGTTCGGATCTACCCTTTTTCCTGAGCTTTTGGATTTAATAGAAAGGTTATGCTGCATTGGGACACCACATCGCCCGAGCGTCCCAGTTCCCTTAATAGCGCCAGCCCCTTACCCCTAAAGGAACAGGAGGATTGAGGTTCATCCACTTGGTGATAGAAAAGGAAGGACTGTTCTCAATCAACTTCAGCTCTGACAAGGGGAACAGAATCTCTCCAATGACGTCATCACCATAACGCTCTTTGAACGTGTCGTGAAAATTGACAATTCTGAACTTCAGTTCGTACTCTTTGATTCTGTCCTTTGAAAAACCAGAAATAACAAACGTTTCGTTAAAAACAGGATCCGGCGTTCCCTCGATGACCTTTGTTTGCTGCCAGCAGAATTGTTGAGGAAGCAATGATAATTTTACCATGGGATTGATACCCTCCTTATTGTCTGTAATTGGAAGGTTGCTTGCTTTGATAATATTCACTTGTAGTTCATTTTTCAAGAAGTTATAGTGAAGTGCAAAGCGGATTCTTCCCCGGTGACCTTCTGTATCACTAGGCGATGATGGTTTATTCTCTGATATTAATCCAAACTCTTTAAGATCTATCTCTTTTGAGCTGTCATGACCACATTTTTCTGGAGTACCCTGTTTGTTTTCTTTCCTTCTTTTTGCGGGGCTATTTTCTTCACCAGAAATGCCAGAGTCTTTCTCGTTTTTTACACCCTTCTCTTCTCTATCAACTTCATCTTCTGATTTATCCAAATTATCCTCAAGTGACGCATGCGTACTTGAGTCGGTTTCGTCAACATCCGGGGAGCCAACTGTTGATTTCTGACGTGACCTGTTCTCAGCATCATCCTCGGATATGGAACTATCATCATAGTTGCTCTTGACATCACCATTTATGGTCTCACTAGTAAAATTACATAATCTGTGGTAGTAATATCTCGCTTGAGCTGGGCCAGAAAGATCTCGATTTTTCGTTTCTTGAACATTCAAGGAAACGGTTTTTGGAAATGAGGAGTCAACAAGCTTTTCTCCCAACACTACTTGGATTTTTTGTGCTTCTTTTTCAGCGTCTGTTTTTGACTTTTCCTTCGTCATTCGTTTGTAAGCGCTGACACCGAGAACTATAAATCCATAACCGAGAGCAAAGCCTAGAAGAACAGGGAAAATGAGAATTCCCAGCAGGCATAGTAATCCTGTATTGTTGGATGCAAAGCGGGTTACATAACTGGATGACTGTGGTTTACTTCGGGGATCAAAATCTGAAAGAAACAGATAAACACATTGTGAGTGTTAAGTATTTGCAGAGGAGATTTTGCTCGATGGAATTAGATAATAAATTTGGTTTTGTTTTAGCATGTTTATGCTTTAAGAGCGACAGAAACAAACTTTGTTTTCTTTAACTTGAGACAACTGTCATTGGCTTATAATCACTTTTCCTGCGCTTGGCCTCAGCTTCGATTTTACCGCAAATTCATGGCCGTTATCGAGTTACCTGCAACCCGTTCCGAAGATAAAATACGTCTCAGAAGCACCATGGACTCTCACTAGTCAATATAATGACAACTATAGCACGTAAAAATGGTAAGGTTTCCTCCCGGAGCTGATTTTTTTTAGTTTCATTCTTTTGATACCAAGAGATGGAAGTTGCAATTCAGCAAGAGGCGGAAATCCTTAAGCCCCGTGCAAACAGACGCAACGTTGTTGGCCAACATTGTTGGGAGTTGTTGTGTCAGTTTGCACTTGTTTCAAACTCTCAACAACGCGCAACAACATGTAACAGGGAGTGCAAACTGACGCAACATGTAACATCAAACAATGTTGGGAGTTGTTGGCCAACAATGTTGCGTCCGATTGCGGGGGGGCTTTTATAGCTGCAGTTTTCAAACAATAGAGGTCGTAGCCGATCACCTGATGGTGTAATTTGATATTATTTTTCTACTGCTCTATTTTGGGTTTACCATTCGTTTTCTCCTTAAACTTTGATTTTTGGAAAATGTGCTTACGAATAACAAGTGATACAGGACCATGCCTTAATCGTTTTTAGCCATGCATGGTCTAAAAGTGTCACTGAACTGAATCTCAAACGTATTAAGACCACCTGAGAGTGTACCAAGTAAATCACCAAATCTAGCGATAAGAAAACAACAATGACAACAGCAAAATGAGTAAGAAGAATCAAGGTTAAGAATATCGGCAATGACCCCTTAAAAAGCTTATCTTGTGGAATTAACCCATAACACGATTACACCTGAGCAATGTTACATCTGAATACGATAAAAAAGCAGTACGGTGCAAGCCTTAGATTACTTAGTGGTACCTTAATCTGCTAGAACTTTCATTTCAGTCTTATTGGTGGCTGGTGCATTGCTTAAAAACGGGCGAATTTGCTTAAAATACGTATTAGCAGTTTTTCAAGGTGTGCAAACGGCATTTAGATTTGACAAACAAAATATATATTCTATATTTACATCCTGGCTGTTGCGATTTTGATATCCGCTGTTATCGTTAAATTCAGCACGTCTCTTGAATACACTTAGAATTTTGAGACTTGACTTGTCGAAAATTGATTTTAGCAAAATATCCCTAGATTTATCATCCCCATCTGAACCGTGAAAGAAAAATTATCCTCCATTTTTCTTTAGTAAATCATTAAGCGAATTTCATATCTTTCCCGCTGTCGGGTCTTCGACAAAATTTTTAATCGGCCGGGCTTCGACATCAAAGTTTTATTGCCGCAGAAAAATGAACAGTAGCAATTGCATGGATTATATAGAAGCAGTTAATTGATATAAGGACTAACTTACCACGCTTCTTTCGATTATTGTTTTCTCCTACAAAGGGCTTGTAAAGTTGCTGTGCCTTTGGCAAAATTGGTGCCATAAGGGCTCTTCGAGCATACACTAAACTATAATTCCAGGTTTAACACGAATCATAACTTCAAGACAGTGACACTCAGCTTCAAAGTCTTGCTCCAACTTTCCAGTAATGAACAAGGTTGTTAAAACCAGACTTAAACTTCATACTACAGGTTTAAATTGATGAGAATCCGTGATAATGTTACGAAATTACCTTCCCGTGATTTTGAATATTTCACCATACATTTGCATTTGAATAGTTTGACGTGTCTGTTTATTTTTTAATTCAACTAAAATATTTTATTGCACTAATTTATACGGGTGGAATTTGCAAACGGAGATTTAAAAAAGAATTTAATAACAATCTGAATAAATAATAAATGCCCTTTTCTGAGAAGCCGAGAAATAACAGGATTGTTTCTTTTTAAGCCTGACAAGATTATTCATTTGCTGATTCAGGTCATTTAGTTCACTTGCTGTTGTCGACAAAAGGTGGTTTGACCATTAGGACTCTTGAAAAGAGTGTTTTTGGCTTAGCACCTTAACGGAAGATATCATTGCATTGGCTGGAAGGCCGCTCGATTAAGGTCTTTTCTCAGGATTATGCCAATGAACCGTTATTTCTGCACTATTGCCCTCAAACGTCGTTGGTTTCTAACTGTTTTCATGGTTTTACCGATCAGGTGCAGTTTTATACGCTATGCATTCCAGGTAAACTTTGCATAATTGCGAGCGCGGCTCGGCTTGGGGCCCTAGTCGCAATTGGGACATATTTTAATAGTGCCTTGTAGCCAAAGCCATATATAATGATCACAAGCCTTAGACGCGTGCAATGATCATATGATCTTAAAACCTCAAGTGAATACAGGTTGTCTCTTCCATGGAAACAAAAGGTATAATACGGGAGCTGATAGACACCGGTTTCCCCCCCCCCCCAAAAAAAATTTTTCGGCCCTTCGGGCCTCAGTTTGGTCTAAAAATAAGGGGCCCGGGTCCCGCCCTTGGATCCGCCACTGATTTTGCACACAAATTGACTACCTTTTTATAACCCTTACAACCCTTTCAACCCTGCCAGTAGTAGTCAACTGGGGATTACGGCAATGCAGGTTTTGTGGAGCCCGGGAACTGTTTCCATTCATACGGAGAGTCAGTTTAATTTTAAGGATGTTAATGATCAGTCAAGGAAACAGATTACTAGAGGACATGCATCGTCCACAATAAATATATACTTAAAACCACTGCGATAACGCGACAGTTCGCCGCTAGATGGTTGCTTCTCAAGCTTTCATATGATCTCTACTGTAAATTCAATAGCGGACTACTAAAACGGATCAGTTGGAAGCCAACTTTTAATCTTTGATCTGTAACCTTTGCTTTACTCTTTCCTATATCTAGTTCTCTTTCGTATTTCACCCTTCAATGTTTCTTTGCAAACGAGCGTAAAGTTAAAGCATCGGATCACTGCGGAGTCAAGACACTGGCTGGCCGCACAGGCAGTTTTGCGACACTGAACCAAAAAACACCACTAGTCTCTAAACCCAAATAAACTCGCACACACAAAAATCCTATCAGATTGAAGACTAATTGCCAAAAATAATATGCATGTCCTCAAGGGCGACTTCGGCTAATGCGGGTTGTCCTAATTTTTCCTCTCGGCTGTTGTCAAAGTTGCTAAACTGAATCTGTTATCATATAGCGAATTCAATTAAACCAGCTGTGTACACGTGACTAGGATCAAGCCAACAGAGAACACAGGGTACATAAAGCAAACAAAAGAGAAAGAAGAGATCACTTACAGAGCTTAAATTGCGTTTTATATTTTGATTTAAAATTAGCTATGAATTCAGGAAGAAAATTTTTCATGCCCCATTGTTATGAGCAGAACAATTTGAAACACAGCAATTAAAATAACTCTATTTGAAGGCCAACAATTTGTACGATTCGCGCGTGATCATTTTTTTGTTGTTGTTCCCTGTTTTAAATACTATTCTTGATTCTGGATTCAACCCTGTTAACAGTGATGTATTTATAGAGTGTTGAATGATGCGTTTCCTACCTCGAAACGTTGGTAACGTCATGCTCGGTGAAACTAAGGTCTGACGCCATTTCAACATGGCCGCTTCCGCCACTGAACAGGCCACCGAATCTGTTTTCCACCAGTTGTGACGTCATTAATAAGACCTGCTTAAAGTCGCGGGTCCTGCTGCTTGGGTTTCTTACAAAGCGCGGGAATCTCTTAGAATAATCGAAGGTAAATATGGGCATATTTGGTGCAAAATGATGAAGAAAACACTAAAATCAAAGGACCAGTAATTCAAACGGAGTTTAGCCAGTGTTTGTCAAAACCGCTTTCTAAGCCATTTTCACTTTGCTCAACGTTAACTCTTTTATCTTAACACCATTTATCGTGAACAGTTTCATGATAACACTTGGCGTAGACTAGCTAAGTGTTTATCTTCTTAAAATAACCCATTAAGGAAGATATCTGCTAAACTGTGGCTTAAGTTAGACTTCCTTTAAATAACCGAGCCATGAGCCAAAATTTGGCTGAACTCCAAAGGAGTTGGCAATTTATTCTGAAACGTTCGCATCTAGCAAAAAAATCATCAAGAAAATATCTTCAAACTATGCGCTGCTTAACGCATGTCGCTGAAAATTTGCACTACAAAACGTTTCTTCTAACCAAAGGCTAAGTTAACTTGGGGCTGTAAGCATTTCAGAGTAGTTTTCTAACAGCCTGCGGATTATAAGTATTTCCATCAGAAAACAAACGGAGATCAATACAAAAAAGTCGATATTTTTATAACTGTTTCGAACGAGCCTAAAAGGAAGAAAAATTCTCTAGTAAGCCACGGGAAATAAACAGTCTGAAGTTCGATGGCATGTACATAACGTCACTAGCTGTATCCGTGGCAACGTTGCAGCTTCTAGCACAAACATGTGATTTCAGAGGGAGTCAATCTCAAGTGGAAGATGCTTGTGGTATTAAGTTGAAAATCTAACAGGGTGTTTCCCGTGTATTATGGAAATTTTGCCAAATGGGACAACAGAGTATGTCTTGAGTAAGTAAAACTTTCGTATTTTGTGTTAATTCAAGTGAAAACGGAATTGATGAGTAAAAACCATACGTGGTATTGGTAACATACGCTATGTCAAAGTGTTTGGCGGATTCATAGGAAGAAAATCTCATAAGAATTTGGCTTCTTTGACTGCTAATATTAACTTTTTTATGTGTGTGAAAGTTAAATGCTCACTTACTTCAGAAATTTAACACTTTTTAATGATAAGCAGCGTCAAAGCATAAAATGTATCTCAGAAGGCCGATTATACTGCCTGTCAGTAAAGCCATCTTTTTATTTTCCGTTTTCTTTCACCTACCATGGCTGATATAAGCACCTTGGATATCCAGGACTAAAAAAAAGAACTATTTTTTTCCGAATATGCATTTTGTACATCCCGAGCTGCCTAAAATATCGTATACTTTCTCTTCTATCAGACACAGATGGGTACGCCCTGTACACTGCGGGTAAAATTTCTTTACCGAGGGTGTGCACTCATAGGTTTCGATTCCACGTGGGACCGAGGAGTTCACGCTAACGTTAAGCTGAAAGAACGGGTGTAAAACAAATCAATTAATGGCGATTTTCAAACAAGCGTTTCTGTCCAAGTTTACAACGTAAAAGAAGCAATAAAAACTGATCGAATAAGTACAGTTTTGTCTGCCGTTCATTCGTGACGTCCTTATAAAACGACTGGTGGAATAACAGGTGGCAATTACAGAAATTACTTCTTTGAGGAATAATCGTGTCGAGTAGCCTTTTGCCTTCAAAGGGGCGCGAATTCTTTAATCCTTTTTGAAAATTAAACTACAAAACGACTGCACAACTGGACTCAAACTTTATTCTAGATTGAAAAGTTTATTTTATCACCAAGTTAATTGGCCATTTCCGAGTTCCAAAAAATCTCACTTTCAAAACGAGGCTAAGTGCGAAGCCCTTGATATGAAAATGATTTTCAATTATTATGCAAATAAAACTCATTTTCACAACAAAGGTTTCACACTTAGCCTCGTTTTGAAAGTGAGATTTTTTGAAACTCGGAAATGGCCTATTGGCGAAGAGCAAATTTACCCCACAAGAAGATTTGAAAGCTTGTACGTTACGAGCGCTGGCTAGCTCTTTGCCAGAGCAGATTCTTAAGCGCTAGTAGAGAGATTAAGATTCACGTTTACGGCATACGGCAAACGGTAAACGTCAGTTGAAAATTTCTCAGTATAGAAAATAAGCAGATGAAAACAGTCCAGAACGATTCTTGTGGACAAAACTGGCATAAAACTACTTATTTTTGTGTAGAAGCAATAAACAGTAAACGAAAAATAAGGGGAAAACTTGGTCACGTGGTACAAATTCACGTTTGCCGTTTGGCGTAAACGTGAATCTTAATCTCTCTAGTGCTTTTTTTTTTTTCCTGAAACGCGTACAGTCACCTTACTCCTAAACAGAGGACACTCGTAAAGCGGGCAACTAGACATTTTATTCTTAGAGGGTTGTTTAGCATCTTTCTGAGGTGCAGTAGCATTTATTCACTCGACGCTAGTTGCATTTAATTGCCTCTGGCTGTACCCTACATACAATACGCATGCATCTTTCCAAGGACAGCCGGGTTATACCTAGAGGTTTTCATGGTTTTCCTGTAAAGCTCCAAAAAAATCAAACAAAAAAAAATTAATTAATAAGAAAGAAATAGGTTAAAGTTACTGACCGTAGTAACTGATTTCTTTCAGATTTGGCAGCAGACCAAACGCCTAGGGAAGCTGACGTTACGACCCAAGAAGAAACTACAAACATTACACCATTTCTTCTTGCCTCCATTGGCGCCCTGCTAATGCTCATGTTTGGGGGGGTGTTATTTTCAAGCGGCGCGCCGCTGTGCAAAACAAAAACATTTTCAGATAGCAAGTATAAAAGAAAGTTTGAACAGCAATATGGTCGCCGGAAAATACGCTTTCATAACGTACCAGAAAAGATTGCTTTAGAGCCATGTCCAGTTTTACAACAAGAGAACAATGACATTGTCGATGCTGTAAAGAAGGAGTATCAAGATCTACCGCAGTACCAACCAGTCAGCAGTATAGTTAGCAACATCGTAGGATTGCATGGGCACACTTGCGCAGTGAGCTCACCTAAACCTGAGGTAATAGAAAGAGGAGCTAGTCCGATTCATCTCACTGGGAACGAGGGCACCTTAGAAAGTGAACGGCCTTTAAGCAGAGATAAAAGAACCTTTATTATATTAGAACATGATGACAAACCAAAATGCAAAATACTCTCTGCTACGCTTCACGATAAATCTTCTATTATGAAAGACAACAACAGGCAGAGAGCTCCGTCGGCGTCTAGCGGAATTGGTACAAATTCTCAAGAAACTTTTGAAATTGACAGTTTAGAGGACTTTCCTTTGAGTGAAAACGGTTCAAAACCCCTCGATGAGACTGTGATACTTGATTCAAATGATAAAATGTTTCCTTCTGACAGCACACCAAAGACGATTCTGCCAAATATCGACCGTGGGGTGTACAGTGGGGGGCGTTTAAGTGTTCTGCAGCTTGAGCGTGCGCCTAGTTGCCTGTGCGTGAAGGGCTGTAACTGCACAATTCATGGGACATATACTGTTAAAAAAGAAATGCTCCAGGGCAGCAAAGGAATGACAGATGAGCGACTCACTTGGGGTGATATTGCTCTTAGTATAAACAGCACTACAGCACAAGAGAGTCAAAGCTATAGGGACCTGAGCGTATGCGCGGACACTCTAAAACCTCAAACGCCACCAGCGGATGTGTCTTGGAAAATAACAACAAGGAATGCCGCAGAGAGAAGCCCATTACGGCGCGCAGATCTGGACAAATGGTTGCATGATGTTGAGGAGTCTAGAAGAGAATGCGATCAATCTTGTACTCAAACATTGTTTGAGTCCCTTGATGCAGAAACCGAAATACATCGTAAAGATTTTTCCTTCCCAGAGACGACCAAGCCAATTTCTGGGCAGAGGAAGATGATTGCGCCATTGCAAGAAAGTTTAAAACTTTTGAAGAGATTGCAAGTTATTTGTGAGGAGGATTTGCAAGTTGCGCAAAGCGAATCTTTAGTTCACCGTGGTGGCCGAGAGAGTTGCTTAAAAATCGTGCGCGCACCAAGTTCTTTGTGTGTTTGCGGAGGGAATTGCAAAGCGCGTTGCCAAATTGAGGTAATTGCTGACCAGTCGTCAGCGCCATCTATTCTGCTTGGGGACGATACAATTCATGATGATGCTTCCGATATTCTGAACACTGAACAGGAGTTGGCTTCAACAAGAACAGAGCGGATCGCTAGAGGTGGTACAGAGACTAATTTCAAATGTATTCGCGCATCCAGTGAAATTTGTATTCATGGTCCTTCCTGCCAATTCCACTGTCAGAAAATGAAGGAAGAGGCGGAAAATACGAGAAAAAGAGAAATGATGGGGCGAAAACATCAAGAACTCGGTTGTCACAACACAAATTCAGAAATAGAAGAGTTTCGAGGGGCCAGCTCTTTTGGTAAAGAACAATATTCATACAAATATAAAATAATGCTACATCAAGGTAGCGAACCGGGTGCTTTTAGTGATGACAGTTTGCGTAAAGAGGAACGTAGAGTCAACATTATTCGTGGAGCCAGCTCGTTTGGAGGGTCGGGCATGACAAGTACCCAATATCGTTCCCCTGGCGATGAAAGTGTGAGAGGCGCAAGTAGTTTTGCATTAAAACCTGCGAACGATAGCGAAATGAAGTTGGACGAGTTAAGGGGCGCGAGCTCCTTTGCACCGCTGGATGAAAGTATCGCAGGTACATCAAGCGTCACGTTGAGCCTCGCAGTTGAATCTGAAGGAGAAAGTTTTGTTTCTGATAAATCCCTCAATAACAGCAAAGGAGATTCGACTTTTAATCCACGATCATGCGTCGATAAACTAGGGGATACGACACTAGTTGCCAAAGAAGAAGTGAAACAGGGCTTTCAAACTAATTCATCGAGATCAACGGAAAGTTGTAAAGAGGAGTGTCTTCTTGATCATAATAACAATAGTCGTGTTAAATACCTTTCCGAGAAGGAGCCAAGAGGTGGAAAGACAGAACGCAGAGAATTAGACGACAGGGTAGTAATTACTCGAAATAAAAAGGAAGACGAACAAAGGAAAACATCACATAAACCTACTTTAAAAGTTGGAAAAGACTTGACTATGATGAGCACATTGTTACATGCGCTTCAGAAAAGCGGAGAGCAAAGGAAAACAGAAACCGCCACTCACGATCACAGAACTAGCCACCGTGTAAACAAAGAGAAAACTACGGGGACGAATTGCAACGCGGGCTCAGCTGGGAATCTTAAATTTGCAGTTTTCTACAAAGGGGCCAATTCTTCCACGCCTTTGCTTTATGTCAGCGTGCTGGGTCTCCAAGAAGTGCCAGATACAATAATTACTAATCAACACAGAGCTTACGTAAGGCTTTGCTTATTCCCTAAGTTCACAACATGGAGAAGGACTAAAACGCATAATGTATCCGAAAAGGTACTGATTATAAAAGACTATTTCATAATATCTGATGTAAAACCATCCGATCTGGAAGAAGCGATTCTTCGATTCGAAGTTGTGTGCGTTAACAAAGAAGAGAGGATCATTGGTCAGGTTGAAATCCCTCTTGCAGAGCTTAAGTCACGTGACAAGCTAAAACGGACAGCCGCACTTCAGTCACCTAACGTTTAAAGTGAGGGTATTGTATGGAAATGACACCGTCTCCATTGGAGGCCGTACAGCCTCCATCTCATGATATTTTTGTAGAGGGGGGGGGGGGGGGGGGGAGGTCATCAAACACCCTTCTGATAGTAGCCTGTTCTAGGCTCGATGATGGAAGAGAAAGCGGATCGAGAAACGGGGAAGCGGAGCCTGTAAGCATGTTTTCAGAAACCTCAAAACTGGTCAACTTTGACTGTTTACGTTTACACCTTCGCGCTCGCAGAGTCAAACAAACATGGAGAGCGTGTGAAACCCTTCTACACCGCACATTTTAACAGGCTCTCCCATTCTCTCTACTTGCTATTTTACGCTGCTCGCCCATATATTTTACAGTCGTCTACACTGACCAAGAGCCTGGTACAGTCTATACTGATAGTAATTCAGGTACAGTGATCATTAGGATAGCGAAGAGAGATTTTACGGACAGTGCATCGCGTAGCAAAGGATATCTGCGCTGTCCTTTGCTAAGCAGGAAAAGTAGATATATAGGCTTTTGAATTTAACAGTACATGTACAAAGACTAAAACTAGCAGAGATACTTAAAAATGATTGAACATATCTCACAAGTATTGATAGTAAATTGCCTTTCGGACCTTAATTTCAGCATATACAAGAAGCATGCGCAGTAACAAAAGGAGGCATCATCGATGACGTCACCTCGCTTTGTATCACACGCTTAAAAATATTGCTGCCGTTTCAAAAAGACGGATAATACCCTGAATACGATATTGCCTTACGTCAAGTTTGACTGGAGATTAAAACAGTGAAAAACATAACGTCTAGTGAGTTTGACTACATAAGACTAACAACTATACGAACTAAGGAATTCTTTCCCTAACTATAACCTTTTCCTGATTTGCATGCACTTCAACGTCTCCTATAATAAAATGGCCTACTGCAATAGTCGCTGTAAAATCACTGTAAAACAACTTATTAATAAACCGTATTTCGTCTTTTTAGCCCCCTACTGCGAATTATTTGTTTTAATTGCTTCCGGACCCAAGGGTACCGTATTTCCTCGAATTAGCACCCACGCTCTAATAATGCGCTTTCCCTCAAATAAGCGCCCAGCCGCTAGGCCATGATATCAAACAAGCGCCGCTCTTCCCTCATCATCAGTTTCTTACCGTGGTAGAGATACAAGAAGATGCGACGATCTGCCTATCATTGACAAGGAAGATCTCGAGCATAATGAGATAATCCGCGATATTTTAGAAACGTACATAATGATACATTAGTATATAAAGTGTGTAAAGTGTATGGAGCCGACTACGCTTTTTTACGCTTGATCACCAACAACTGTTACAAAAAACGACAGTCGTTTAGATATTGTCCCAACGTTTACATGGATAATGTTGTGCATTTTGTTTCCTACTAAGGATTTAACCAAATAAAATTAAAGTTCTTTTACAAAGGCCAAAAAAACTAATAACCCCCTCCCTCTCGATTAAGCGCCCTCCTTCCAATAAGCACCCCCCCCCCCCCCCCCCCCCCATTTAGCTGAAATTTCAAGAAGCGCGGCACTTGTCAAAGGAAATCAGGAGCCTGAGGAATATTGTATTAGAGGTCGGGGGTGTAATCACGATTCTGATTAGAGATGGGGGCAGGCTAAATAACTTTCTAAGGAAATTTCAATTTTTGGATCAGAAAGGAAGGCTAGGTAAAGGCTTGGGAATTATGTAATTTTGGATGTCTAGTACGTAGCAGCAGGAAGGGTTGTATTAGAGGATGGGGGATAAATAGAGAAAACATTGTAATCTTCTGATTCAATCAATCAAGCACATCCTTAGCGAACTTACTCAAACGGACTGCGGAGAAAAGAAGATCGAAAACCATTTACGAAAAGCATGATAATATTAATTTCGGCGTTTAAAAAAAATATCAGCTAGGGAATGGAAAAAAAGGGATTTTAGGAACCTGGCCTTGAAGCTGAGGGAGTTTAAGGCAACGTGAAGCCAGCTTTATTTGTACATCAGTAGTTTTTTCTATTGAACCCGGTGAAACATCAAAAAATGATGGTTAAAGACTGATCATGTCAGGTTTTTTGAAATTCTTCTCAGTATTAGGAAATATCAAGGTATTGATAAGGGTGACGTCAAAACAACCATTTGACCTATTTTTAACAATTATTGACGTAAATGGAGCAAAACAGTCATCTTTTCTGAACTGAAAAAGGATCCCAGCTACCGTTTTGTCTTTATAATTCAAGTCCCTCGAAAATACATGCAAGGCCTGAAATTCCACGGACGACTTGCAAAACAATCGAAAACAGAAGTAATGAAAATAAATGATTTTCATGAATTTTTTGCATATTAAGAGTTTTCACATATTGAATAGGCCAATCAGTATAAGCAACTCTATTTACATTCTCAGAACGAATGCCCTCAGTTTAAGATTTCAAAATGAAAATTAAACACAAAAGAACATGACTAACAAGAGAGTGACAACAACTTATAGAAGTTTAATTTGTACTTTTGTTCCGTTCAAAAATCGTTTACGAAATTTTGTGCATCTGTTTGATATTTGAAAAATTTCACCTGCTAAATCACCACCCGTCATTTTACTCATCAAGAGAAACTTTTTTCCCGAACTACTCAAAACAATGGATGACATAACGATAAAACCACCTATTATTTGGTTCTAATCACCAACAGTATATTGATAAAACCCAAATTAACCTTTATGCGTTGGAGTTTGTTGAACAACGTTTTACATATTATATAAGCTGGAAAATAAATGCACTCCTTTTGAAGGATAAATTTTTTTGTCTATTTACTTAACTATATTGCATCAACCTATTTCTAATTACCCGCATTCCCTTGTCGTCTGCCGGCTTACCCTATTACTATGAATAGCAATCAGTGATATAACCAGATAATCGCAGTTATCTACTGCACACTTTGAAATAGACTTTTTATCAAAAAGGCAAGTGATTTAGAACGTTGGCTGATTGCTTTACTGTTGGGAGAGAATATATTTCTCCTTCCCTTAAATTAATGCACGGAAAAAGTGAAATAGATTACAAGGCAGGCAGATATAAAGCATTTCCATTAGATGAAAGGTTAACCCCTGAAAGTGAACGATAGTCGAGTGCTGTTTACAGTGATCAAATGTTCGAGACTTTCATTAAAAATTTATGTTTGGGAGAATTAAGTAATGACCAGTGGAGAGTCAAATTGGAAATCGAAAAATATAATTTGGCACTGATAAATTTGTGAGTTGATTTAAGAAAAAGAACTTAAGTATTCGACTTTGTTTACAGCATGAGGGCTTCTTATTGTCAGCTGACGTAAAGGGTTCTTGAGCGGGGTTTTATTTAGCATCACAACAACATTGTGGTTACGCACGAGTGGATAAATGGCAGTGACAATGAAATCATGACTACTTTCATTTAAATTCAAAACTATTCGACCCCGCGAAACATTGAGGTCGCTGAGTTGTCGACACGTTGCCCAAGCTCCCTTCCGGTGCTTAAAAAATTTTCCTTCAGTTATCGGAAAACCGTTAACAACGACAAAACCGTCAAAAAAGAAAGGAAAATGACTTGAGAACGAATGAAAAATGACGGTAAGATTTCATTCGAAGAGGGCCTTTAAACTGATCATTTTGTGCCTTTTAAGATAAATTTTAAACTTAGTTTTCTGCATTCGTAATTTGTTTCAGGACTCGGGTGTTCTTGGTGTTGTTCTTGGTTCAGTTCTCGGATTTCTGGCGGGAGGGATAGTGGTTGGTGCGGCTTATCTTTGCTACACAAGACGTTCCAAGTCGTATAGTACGCATTCACAAAGTGATGAGCGCCCGATGATCGAACATTACTACACGACAAGCCCTGAAGGATATATGATATCGCAAACTCGCCCAGTTCAGGTACAGCCTAACTTCTATACTCTGGCAAAGTCCTCAACTGAATCATATCCAGAAATTACTGAACTTGGCAATGGGGAACAGCAGCGCATTCGAGTAACGGAGCCATATGAAATTGGGGCGATTACCACGATAAAAGAAGATAGCGAGGAGGACGAAGAGGGAGCGTCAAGCCAAGGCAGTGGTACCAGTGACCTCGTCTCCAAGGGAAAACCCAAACTGGGCAAGAGGATGAGCCTGCCTTCCAGTTTGAAATCGGACGGACTAGTTCATCCAAGTGCGGAAGAGTTTTTCAGAAATAAAAGTTCGGGCGAAGAGGAATGCCGTCTTGAGTTCTCGTGTTTCTACGACACGGCAAGTCGCGAATTACACATCACTGTGATACAAGTTGCTGGAATTTCTACTCCGGATGAGAGTTTTCTTCGCCCGCCAAATTGCAGCGTGAAAATGCGAATTCTGCCGGAAATGTTATCGTGGCAGTGGACAAGGAAAATATCTCGCACAAATAATCCTGCTTTCAACGAGACTTTTATTGTGCCTGGTTTTGTTCATAACAAGCTTCGAGAATGCACAGTTCATTTTGTGGTCCTCGATTTTGATCATGTCCAAGATAACGTTTACGTGATCGGTGAAGTCTTTATGCCTCTGTCAGAATTGCGAGCGAACAGGCTCGAAAAAATAATTAAAAGGGTAAACCCGTTATCCTTCTAAAAATAATTTCTCGACATTTATTTTCACAAATTCTTGGCGTGAGTACATTGGAAAAAATTTCAGTTCGTGACGAGCAATATGCAAAATACTTCTCTTTAAAGCAAACAGGAAAAAATTCCTTTAAACTAGGCTCATCATAGTGCTCGTTGGTCAAGTGAAATACAGTAGCATTCAGGTCAGTTACTATGAAAAGCACGAAATTTAATCACTTAAAATCTAAAAAACATAAAAGAAATAAATTTTGGATCGAATTTCTGTATATATTTCCCATTATCCATTATCCTTATCAGTCTAAAAGTATGTGGATATGTAAATATCATTTTCCCCTTTGGATTGGTAAACCAACCAAATCCTCCGTGTGTAATTCTTTTTCGCAATTTCATTTCTGACCTAATATATAAATGAAAAAAGACGTAGGTTGCGGCTGATTTTGTTAGATAACTTTTTTTCGACCATTTTGTTACGTTGTGTGGCGAATTGACAAAATTATAGCTCTAAATTACATGCATATTATGACGGATCGTAATCATGGAGGGCTTATATTCATTATAAACAGCAAGTAAAGGTTTGTTTTTAATCTCGTGTGAGTTTACCCCTTTCGACTGTCTAGATTAAGGTTATGGTTATTCTATCATAATAATATGTGGGTTGGGAGCCAGGCAGGCATAATTGTTAAAAAATGATTGATTGGAATTTTCAAAACAACGTCTAAATAAAGGAAGGTTTTATTTTGGCCCATCATTTTCTTTTTCCTCTTGTTATTATTATTTTTTCTCCGCATATTTGGGCTCGCGTTTTAGTTTGCGGCGAAAGCGAAATGAGTGCGAAGCAAAAAATAATAGAAAAGAAAAGAAACTGGAAAAGAAGAAGAAAAAGAGGAAAGAGAGAAAAACTTGTAAAAATATTCGAAAGCCATTGCCTCATTTACATCCATCGGGAAGAAGCAACTTGGGATTTGCAACGACTGGCAACAACACGGGGCTGGCCGGCGGTCAATCGATCACCAGCTCAATCTCTGTCTAAGGTAACCACTTGATACAGTTTATCATCTCAGTTCATGAAACCTACTTTTGGGGTGTAAAAGAAAGTTCACATTTGCAGGTTTCTGTTGGCCACTTGAAAACTTGAAAGCTATGAATGAGCCGACACCCTTGACGCAATGTTGTTGACCAACAACTCCCAACATTGTTGGATGTTACATATTGCGTCCGTTTGCACACCCTGTGGGAGTGATTGCTCAAAGTTTGAAACCGGTCAAACTTTCAGCTACATGCAAACAGACGAAACAACTCCCAAGATTGTTGGGCCAACAATGTTGGAAATTATATGAAAGAAAATCATCGCCGTTAAAATTAAAATTCAGGCTTGTACGGGATTCAAACCCTTGATCTCTGCCATACCGGTGCAGCATTGTACGTGTATGGGAGACGGGAGGAGGCTTTTTGAAGGGCGTATAAGTAGAGCTGTCCGCTTACGAGAGTGTGCATTAGGAGAGCTTCCACTGTATTACTTTGTGACCTTGTTTAGAAAATTACGAGAGAAAAACAAACATGATTTTGGATACAAGACAAAAAAGCAATGCTGATTTTACAGTCGGGAATACATTATCTTTTAACCAATATTTCGGAAGGCACGGCCTTCCTTCTTCAGGATCTTACATATAATGAGACGTTACAATTTGAAAATAAGAAATAGCTTGCAATATGATACTATGATAGCAAGTGAACGTTGAAAACAAAAACCGTTGAAGGAGTGATTGAAAGAAATTTGAAATAGAAAAATAGAAAAATAAATGATAACAAAGAGAAGAAATAAAGACTGTATTACATTTCATCTTTCTTATTTATACCTAAAGGTTCAAGAGTTTTACCTCTCTCGATGAGGTATGCCTCTCTATAGCTTTTCGTACACTGTCTCTATTAGATTTGGTAAGCTCTAGTGGGATGAGTGTGATGTCGTTAGCAGAGTGATCAAACTGGACAAACCAGAACGTGTTCCCTTTGTTATAACCTACAACCCAGCCCTTCGTTCCATCTCATCCATTATTCGCAAACACTTTCACGTCCTTATTTCATCCCCCCGTTGCTACAACGTTTTTAAAGCTGCACCCATTGTAGCTTATAGACGCAGTAGTAACCTCAGTGATTTTCTAGTGAGGGCTCAACTTCGCAACCTTACACAACACAACCAGCCCCGGGACTCATACCCTTGCGGAAAAAACTGTCTCACTTGCAAATACATATCTGACGGACAAACTTCATACACATTCCACGCTACAGGTGAAACCAGACCTATCACTAATCACATTGACTGGAACTCTAAAAACGCCATTTACATGATACAATGCAACCACTGCTCCAAACAATATATAGGTGAAACCAAACGACGACTCAAAGACCGCTTCAACGAACACCGAAGACCTGTTGATAACCCATCTAATATCTCTAAACCCACCACAGTCTCAGAACACTTTCTTACCAATGATCACTCTGCTAACGACATCACACTCATCCCACTAGAGCTTACCAAATCTAATAGAGACAGTGTGCGAAAAGCTAGAGAGGCATACCTCATCGAGAGAGGTAAAACTCTTGAACCTTTAGGTACAAATAAGAAAGATGAAATGTAATACGGTCTTTATTTCTTCTCTTTGTTATCATTTATTTGTCTATTTTTCTATTTCAAATTTCTTTCAATCACTTCTTCAACGGTTTTTGTTTTCAACGTTTACTTGCTATCATAGTATCATATTGCACGCTATTTCTTATTTTCAAATTGTAACGTCTCATTATATGTAAGACCCTGAAGAAGGAAGGCCGTGCCTTCCGAAATATTGGTTAAAAGATAATATATTCCCGACTGTAAAATTAGCCTTGCTTTTTTGTCTTGTATTTTCACTTATTGCTGATTAGATCCCTTATTAGGATCCGGTCCTTCTTTTTTGTAAGCTGGTCCTTGCTTAAAAAATTGAATGATTTTGGATATCGCTTTTGATACTCGAGCTCTTTTTTAGATACCGAGTCTGCTGATAAAATAGTTTTAAATAGATTATACAAAACACTCACAACATGATTTGGGAGTCTGCCTCAGTACTCGAGCCGTTTTTTAGATACCGAGTCCGCAACGTCCGTCCGAAACGGTAACCTGCAATCAGAAAGCGGCGTCTCTTTTTTTCCTTTTCTTCGCGAAGAGGGGAAAAGACAGAGTCCTTTAGATTATTAGAGACCTTTAGATTTGAAGGGCCAGGACGACTACACGGACGAGATTTGACTTGATAAGACACCATAGAAAGTTTTATTTTTTTTAACCAGAAAAAATAGGACAGTTATTTTCACTTAGGGGGACAATCCCTCTCTCGATCGCAAAATGATCTTGAACTTCTCAGTAACATTTGATAGCTTGTTTCCGCTACTAAGACATAAAACCCGTAGTAGGATGACGATAACTATCACGTTTTCCCGCCAAAATGACGCTGATTCACGCGCGCGCGCAAAAATTCTCGTCCTCGAAGTCGTCCTCGTCTTGGCATCTAAAGGTCTTCTATTTTCTCTTTAGGGACAGTCGAGCGTGCGTGGCGTTTATTTAAGACAAAAAAGCAAGGCTGATTTTACAGTCGGGAATATATTATCTTTTAACCAATATTTCGGAAGGCACGGCCTTGCCTTCCTTCTTCAGGGTCTTACATATGACCCTGAAGAAGGAAGGCCGTGCCTTCCGAAATATTGGTTAAAAGATAATATATTCCCGACTGTAAAATCAGCCTTGCTTTTTTGTCTTATATTTTCACTTATTGCTGATTAGATCCTTTCTTAGGATCCGGTCCTTCTTTTTTCTAAGCTGGTCCTTGCTCAAAAAATTGAATGGGGCCTTTTTTTTGACCGTTCGAGCAAGGGGCAGTGGGGATGGGGAAAGAAGAAAATAGACCCAAAGTTTTATACGGGGAGGTACAGCCCCGAGGTCCAGCCCCTTACCTTTAATGACTGATTTCCCCTACCCTTTCAAGTACTTCAGTGGTGAAATCCCTACTGTTTCATATTCCTGAAACCTGAAAATGGTACCCCTCTTGGGGCGGAGCCTCCCCATACAGGCCATTATAGGGAGCAGATTCATTTCCTTGAAAAAAATCGATCGTTTTCACGAGTAGGAAGACTACACCTTATACTTGACTTGGCCTGCACTTTTTTCCACATTGAACTGCGGAAAGTGAGGGGAACTGAGAGTTTACCGAGAGGACTGAACTTTCTAAACTAAGGTTTCACATGGCTACTGTGTGGCTTTTGAAAATTTTAGCTAGGTCGACCAAATTCGTGAAATTCAAGGAAAGAGGGAGCTGAAGTCTGCCGCAGTCACCTTATCTTCAGTGGACGAAGGAAAATACAGGTCTCTGGCTATGATCGTAAATCGGTAGTAAAAAGACCTTTATGGAGGAGTAACATACAGTGCCCTGCAGATCCAGACCTTGAGATAAGGGGGAGGGGTGGGGGGGCAGTCTGCAATTTTTTTTAGGCCCTTCGGGTCTCAGTTTGGTCTGAAAATAAGGGGGGAGGCCAGGGGCCCCCAGGGCCCCATCCTCTTGATCCACCAGTGACATAGTGTGGCCTGTGAACGCGTGTACTCTGTCATGTAAATCAATGTTTTTTTGGTCAAGTGCTGCAGATTTTTATAAGTGTGTTAACGAAGATTGTGCTTGTTTATGGCACGTCACAGTTCATATTTGATTATCAAGGAAAAACGTACACGTACTCACTTGATGCAACAATTAAAATCTACTAGTTTCGTGTTGTTTTTACCGAAGTGTCAGGAAGCCTCAAGGTCTGTTTTGCGGTCTAATATACAAAGAACTGCTCAACGCAAATAAAGGGGAAAATACTAATCTAATTCCCTGTAGCAAATTGAAATAAATACGGTTATTTTAAAATATATTGTTTCAACCTGACTTCCAAGGGACAAAAATGATCAAGTCATGATCACGACGAAGCATGAGAAAACGCGTAACCTGCTGTCCAGTCAGAGATGATCAGTTATTCGCGCGCGCGCAGTCGACTGGCAGAACATAAAATGCAATAATATTTAACTTTGTTGAAAGAATGAGACGCAATAACCTTTTACAGTTTTCGAACTTATTGCCCTATAAAAACACCAGTTGTGTAATTGAAAAAATATAGTAAACAAATGCAACAAGCACAATATTGTCGAACAATGAATTTTAGCTGGCGGAATTGTTTATATTGTACGTTTTATCAAAAATAAATAAATAAAGTATAGTGGGAATGTTCGAATGATATGAATATATGTGATCAATGGAAAAGCGTTTAAATATGTAGAATTGAAAACTTAATGGAGAAGTGGCTGGTACTATACATAAAACAGTAACAAGAAATAAAGTAAACAACGTGCTTTATTACGATCACGTCACGTCACGTCCGCACGTCTTGCGTGTCCCAAACCAGTCCTGTAAACGTTTTCTTTTGTCGCAATAAATTTGCATAGCTGCATCTAGGCACGTGAGTAAAAACGCTCCATAGGCGAGTGACTGAGCAGAGATTACGTAATTTAGACTCAGGGGGAGGGAAAAGAATTAAGAGAGTCGGATATCGGCAGAGAACTAAGCATTAAACGGCACTCTTTTAGATCGTAAGTAAGATCATTTAAAAGTTAAGTTGCTCTAAAGGCCATACCCAAAGGTTTTTTTTGTGGAAATCTATTTTTGAACGTTTGGGACTAGACGGATCAAAGAAAGGACATTTTCCTGTATCCAACAAGGTCAAAAAACGGGGATTCACTGTAGTTTAGAGAAAAGCGGAATAAAGGCCTGAGAGAGGTCGGTATGCACAGCCCAGCACGAAGATCTTTTTGGAGGAGAAGGAGTCTTTTATGTCAACAAATGGTATAAGAGCGTATATTAAAAGGGTAAGGGGTTTGCCTCCCAGTATTTGTCTAGTACCCCCGGGGGAGATAAGTCATTTGCTAACCCCAATATCGGTTTATAATCCTATTTCCTAATTTCGATATTTCATACAACTAGTAATACTACTTGCGACAGTTCAAGAACGGCTGCTGCGACCGGCCTCAGCACTACACGGCAAAATTGATGGTAGAGTTATTGAGCAATTGGACTATGTCAAAAGTTTTAGCGTAAAATGATAAAACAACCACGCAAATAAAAGAGAAAGCACGCATTACCAAATAAAATAAACACGTAAATGCAAAAAAGAAGCAATACAAATAAAAATCAAACACGCAAATAAAAAAAAAAACACTCAAATAAAACAGAAGCCATGCAACAAAAATAAAAAAGAAAACACTCAAGTAAAAAAGGAAAGAGTTTTTCTTTGAGTTTTCTTTTCATGTTTTTTTATTTGCATGTTTTCTCCTTTATTTGCGTGGTTTCTTTCTTATTTGTGATTTTTCTTTTTTATTTGCGTGGTATTTATTTGTTTGCGTGGTTTCTTTTTTATTTATCTGGTTTCTATTTAGAGTCGGGCCCCGCAAAGTATAGTGAGTGTGTCCCATCAAAGAGGTGGAAGAAACCTTTAATTAGCAAGATACTGATTGTAGAACTAGCTGATTGCGTGAAGAGTGTTATAGTAAAGCTTGAATAGAAAAAGAATAAAAAATAAACAAACAAACAAACAAATCAACAAATAAACCAACCGACAAGATTACCTGAGAGACGTTTTCGTGACTCGAACCCCGGGGTCAATCAAATTGTTAATATTAAAATAAATTTAAAAAAAAAAAGAAGGTCATCGGTCCATGATAGCGAAAAGCAAGTATATTTAATTATTTTGCGGTGAGCTTCGCCTTGGGCCTGTGTCAAAAGGGAGCCTTAATTGGATATTATATCTCTTGATTCATCGCCGTAAAAAACATTCACAGACAGAGAGTACTTCAAAATTGCGCAAAAGTGTAAAATCTTTATAACCGAAGGGTTTGTTTAAAAGGAACTCAAAATATCAAGTAATTACCTCAATAAGTGTTCTCAAAATGAATTGATTTTAGACATTCATATCTAGCTCTCTTCGCTTGAATTTGTAAGAAATGTATTCACCACTTTTTGGCAACATGGCATGAAGTTGCTGAAATTGGAAAAAATAAAATAAAAGGAAAGCCAATGTTCATAGTCGGCCAATGTAACCCTTCCCAACTTCGCCAAAAAGCCCAAAACTTGCTTCTAAGAATTTAATTTTACATGGGGGAAATAATCACGCTTAAGGAAAAGTTGCTTGAAGTTGCTTTTTTGATTAACCGTTACAGGCTACAATCTAGATACGTCCTTGAGTCGTAAATATAACTGAATAATTGGCGTCGAAGGCCTTTGGGAAGAGGTGAAGGGTGTGGACGCACACAGCCATTTTACTGCATATATTTTGCATAGGCTGAAGTGCTTAGAACTGCAGGTGTCCGGTAAGCAACAACTCAAGCTGTTTGCTGAAAATATTGAATGATTGAACTGCCTCAGTAGCCCAGTGGGCTTTGCCGAAAGGCAAAATATTAGAACACAAGGCATACAGTGACTGAGTGATATCCGCTTTTAATTCCCGAAATATCGCAAAACGACGCAGTCAGAATTCCTTAATAGGGCCTTTGAATGTAATATATAGGATGGAAAGGCCATCCCGCAAAGCCAATGACATCAGTATGATCGCAAAAGCGTATCCCATTATCGCCTTTTCGCATAAAAACAAACGGTTATTACAAAAATCTGATCTAAAAATAAATATATCCATATGGATCTTTCTCTCCGACTGATTACTGAAGTAGTAGTGGAACGTTTCCCTTCAATATATATAATTAATTAATTGGGCGGGAAAGGCCAATTGAACGGACTGTCCAAAATGTTACTTCCGGTCACTGCTTGCGTGACCAGTGGTATTGCCGAACTAGCGATTCTATTGGTTGTCTCAACAGGAAGTCAGGCGTTTTATTAAACACGTAAAAACGGGAAAAGAATTTTATTTTTGGGCTGACATCTACTTCGCGGACACTCCAATATTGTAAGGAAGAAATGTGACGAAGCTCTTTCGAAACTTTTTTTGTGCCTCTAATCATGAAATAATTTCTCTTGCAACGGCGATGCAGGCGGATGTGAATATATGGAATTTTCTTGCGCTTGAAAGGACTGAAGCATGGTAAACCAAGGTAACAAATTCTTATAAACTCTGAGACAATATTTACCATGAATTGCATAGCAGCCCTTTAATCCATCTTGATCCGTTATTTTTATTTTTAGTTGTCCTGGCTGTTGGATTGGGAGTCATTACAGGGTTTGTCGTTGTATTAATCTATCTCCTGGTGCAGTTTCTCCGTCGACGTTCTTCACGCGAAAAAGGATATAAAGAGCTGCCAGCTTCCGAGCCAAACGTAATAAATCGTGCGATAGTGAAAAGCGACATTCCGACATTTTATATTCCCCAACCTGTACCCTTTCATCCACAACAGCCCATAGAGGTAAAGCACCGAACAGACAGCATCAGAGGGGAGGAATATGGTGGCGGCACGCATTTTTCGCCATTAGCCCGAAGTCGGGATCGTAGTAGAACTGACGATTCAAGCGGGATAAACCTAAATGCCATCAATACGGGATCTATTTGTTCCCCACCTCTCACACCGGGTAAACCACCGAGAAAATTGCCAGGTAAAAGAAAGCCCTCACCTCCTCAAACCTATCAAACCGGGACACCCATACAGCGAAGGAAGGTGGCCGTTGGCACGAAGACACCTGAGAGTAATCTGGGCAAGTTGGAGTTTTCCCTGTACTACGATCAGTCATTTCGCTTGCTGCAGGTTTATGTCATGCGAGGAATCAAAATCGCGAATTCAGAAGACGATATTTCACCTGACGTTTTAGTCATTGCATCGTTAACTTTTAACGACATTCAAATATGGGAACAAAAGACCAAAACAGTGAAGAAGACAAATGATCCGCAATTTAATGAAAAGTTGGAGGCACATAATATTATCGCAGCGAAACTTCGCGAGAGTCTCTTACACTTCCAGTTATTCGACGACCGTACACATAAAATGATTGGAGAAATCGATTACTCCCTCAAAGAAATACCTTCAAACAAGTTAACAAACCAAACACTTCCGTTGTTTCGTACTGAAATTGAGGATTCTGGAGGTGAATTATCAGTGGAGGTACGTAAAGGGCACTCAATTAAAGTTTATGTTTTGTTGCGTGACAATATTTCTTCTCTTAAGTGGAATCAATTTCGCAAATTGCGAATGTTTAAAAAGTTTTTATATATAAAACAAACTTAGCTCGTATTTTACGAAGAACAGATATCAGAAAACAAATAGGTAAATTTTAATTAGTCTCTTGAAAGTGATCTTATTCAGCAAACAGGGAATGCAAAACAATGCTTTTTTCCTCGTTCCACCAAGAACAACAAACAAAAGTTACGAGCGCCCGTGAAGATGCGGATAGACGGTTCATTGAGCAGGTCCACTTTGGAACAAAGGCTATAATTTCCGTTTAACTTTAACTCTTTTTTTGCACTTGTACTTTTACTTGAATTTCCTTTGATTATGAAAGTTATCTTGTCTTTTCAAAAACTGTTGTTTTATCTTGAAACAGAAAAACATAAACATAATGACTCTTAAAAACTACAGTTTTCATTGTCCCACTGATGATCACTTGTAGACCTTGCTGAAACATTGCTGATAGACATTTTTAGCACTCATGTCAGTACATTTTGAAAAATGGAATTTAAAGGATATTGGAACAGTAGGAATACATGTTATTATATCACAATTGAATGAACGTTTTGAAACGTATGAGACAAAGCGAGTGCGTCAGAATCATTAAAATCATGACGCACCGACAGTCAATTAATTTCTCCGTTCTAGAAAAAAATTGCATCTAATCTAAATACCGTCAGGGAGCCTTCCTTCCAGAACGACGTAGATCATTCGTTCTATGTAGTTGTATCTGGGTCTAAAAGGTGAAGTTCGTCGAGGATTTCAGTTTATGAAACAATATCAATATTCAGTTTTAATCCTTTCTTTATCAAAGATATGTTAATATAAAGTATTAAAATTTACAACGAAAATATTTCAAAAAAGCTGAGACGTCTAGATCGCTGGCCTTTCGAAAGCGCGACGCATCATCACAGTTTCTTTAGAAATTAATTACTTTTTTCAATATCCTTTCCCATTATTTTTCCAGTCAATGGCAAAGCGCGAAAATCTAAAGGCCTAATCAAAACGGGAATATTGGTGCATGCTTTCTTGCCTGTTTACTTTGGGTACGAAGCTGTGGTACTCAAGCTCGTTCGTAAACGTTAACCACTTCAAGTTACAAGCTCTTAATAGTACAGTATTGCATTTTCCTTTTCGTAAGTTATTGAGAAAGACTTAAACAACCCTTCAGCGGATATGGAACTGCCTACGGAGAGCCACAATGGTTATTTTTTTAAATGTTGGCTTCGTCCAAAATATGACTTATATTGATATATTTTTTGGTGTTTAAGATAAAAAGGAGACTAGAATTTATGGACTAATCACGTGTGTGCCGTTTTAACGGGAAATGAAACAAACGCTGACAGCGCTGGCTGTCAGTGGAATGACTGACGAGCAATCAGTTCTACTTGCATGAATCCGCCTTGTTGCGGGCAAAATTGATTTTGGTAAAACACGAACTGACAAGAAGCAAGAAGTCTCTAACGCTTTTATTTCTCTGCATAGCAAAAGCGTTTGTTTTATAAGAGAACACAGCACGCAGCTGCAACAAAAAGTTAACAACAAACACATTCCCATCATGCGCAAAAACACACAGATCGGCGACCCTTGTGAAAGCGGAATAAGCGGTAAGCAGCGTCACTCTGGACTCCTCCAAAAAACTTGAATGGTATTGAAAAAAGTACAATATGCGTTATGTTTTGAATCTCAACAATGACGTACCGGTTGTTTTTTTTACATGACCAAATAAAGGGGCTTAACGTACCACAAGTGTAAAGGCATTACTGGCTCTTACAATTCCGACACGTTCAACAAATCAATGTGACCGAACGAGAGAGGATAGTCGTTGTTTTTATGCAAACGATCCCCGAGGAGGGGAAGTCACAAAAGCCGCTATCCTACTTGTCTTATGAGTTTCTCTCTCTCTTTCTTTTTTAATCAAAAGTACACGTGGCGTTATTTCAAAAGCTTTGGGCCCTGGGAATCTGACGAGAATGGTTTGATTGGTCCTTGGGTGTGACACTGATATTATCCTGATTTTGCATGTGGCAGTGGCTGCCTCCCCAGTTAGGAGACTCACCAGCATACGCATGGACACATGGCTGTCAGGCCTTTGTACGACCCTAAAAGCGATTTAGAAATTCTGTACCTCTTGAGAATTCCTTTATGCATCTGACGACACTCGGGATTAGTGTGATTCCTCTCTTAAAAATAAAGGCAAGAGCCATTGTCAATGATGGGACGGGTTAAAAAACGCCTACCTTAATTGGCCAAGAACTATTGTCGCGAGGATTATTTCTCACGGTTATCCCCTAAACTTTTGCGCATCAGATTTCTTGCCTGTACCAAGGCCATAAAATATTCAAAACTTTGTAGCAAAACCACTTGTCCCGCTTCCAGTGAATTACTAGCTATGGCTACAGGGTATGGAGGGGTATTCCCCGAATTGACCAAAATACAGTGCGGGATTCGGGATTACGTTGACGGGATACGGGATTAGCTTTTCTAGCCCTTGATGAAGACTAGTTCTGTCTAATCGAAATATGGATCGAATAAATTTGTAACCCTTAGCTGTCCGATCAGCCGTGCCTTCAATTTTAAGTGTTATTTTATACTGCTGATCCTGATCTACGACAAGATCCGGCTTTCCCTCGCTGCTGTTTGTCCACGTAGTCCTTGCAAGAATTGTTCGCTAATTTACGGGGATTTGACTACTACTACCCGGGAGGTGGGATCCGCCAAAAATTGGGGAAGGATGCGGATTGGGAAAGAAAATGATATTCGGGATAGCGATGTAAGAGGTTCGGGATGCGGGATGCGGGATGCGGGATTCTCGTGAAAAAGGAGTGGGAATGAGGAATCAGGAGTCTCCCGCCTTTCCAGACCCTATTACTATAAAATTGTGGCTGATTTGTTACTTTCTTTGTAGGAGGATCCACCGGATACGTCCGCAGGACTCGGTGACCTGTTGATTTCCCTGTGCCACAACCCAACTGACCAAAAACTTACTGTGAAAATCAACTGCGCAAGGTCGTTACAACCGTTAACCGGACGGCTTAGTAAGTACCTCTTAAAAATAACTAAGAAGGTAACTGAAAGAGGTTTGGTACTAATCTTTGGTATCAGAAAGAGACCGTTCCAATCCTCTGTATATACTTAAGAACTGTCTGAATCTCTTGCTTGAATTGATTTTTACTTGATTCATCATGTTCTAAACGAGTGAAAAACTGGGTACGACGTGCGAACACAAAGCTTCTTGGGATCGTTTGTGGGGGTAGCAAGAAGGCCAACAAACACGACGCACAGCAAGTGTTGTGTTCCAAACTCCAAAAATAATTTCAGAAATGCAGCTTATCTTAAGATCCTCATGCCCCAGAATTCCTAAAAGCCCTAATAGATTCTGTCAGAATAACCTTGAGAGCGTATTCAGCAGGTGACTTGCTCCTGTCCACATAATTTGCCGTCTATCCTAACGATTACTTTGCAGTACCAGTTCCTTTCTCGTTGAGAACATGGCCAATAAGTCCATCTGTAGAGGTCAAATTAAACCTGGGAGACCACTCCCTTATTTGACCTGCATGGGTATGTGCCGCTTATCAGGGTATGGTTTTCAAGGTCTTGACTCTTAAACAGGGTATGCATTCCACTACATATATAGCGTTTTGAACAGGGTGTCCTCTTGGATCGGAAGCCTTTAAAAGAGTCGGTAAGGGTTGGCGATGGGCCGTCTTCGTGTGCATGTGGTGCCAACAAATTGTTTCCATAAAATCTAATACCATTATATTGGTTTAAAAAAGTACTTGATTCAGTACGTGAAACGAGATGAATCAGGGTAAAGAGATAGGGTCTCTTGTCTTTAACAGGCTAGCGATATGAACGATACAGGATCAGAATTTGAACGTTTCGAACCAACACTACCCAAAGTTGTCTTGAGTGCCCCTCCCGGGAAATTGAAATAATGCAACTATCTAATGTCGATGTTCCTATTTGCAGATCCATTTGTTAAACTTGATGTAACCTTCTGTGGCAAAAAGCTGAACAGTCGATCAACCAAAGTCGCGCACAACACACGCGCGCCGAATTTTGGAGACGTTTTTGTGTTTGACATGCATACAGACAAACTGCCTCAGGTCACACTAATATTCAAAGTGAAGCACCGCGGGAAAGTGCGTGAAGTTAATCTGGGCACGGTGCATCTTGGTTATTGTGTTAATGTGGAGAGCGAGTATAGACACTGGGAACAAGTCCTGGAAAAACCGCATCTCGAGATAGAGCAGTGGCATGCTATTCAAAAGTATTTTGTTGAATGAATTGTTTGTTAGCGTTCCTTAATAGAGTTATCTTGATCCTTTGAAAAGCAAAAAAAAGCAACTCTGTCCAAAAGCACTGAATAAGAGCGTACAAAGCTTACGAATATTTACAGTCTGTTCTAAGCGTAGAAGAATGCTTCCCACTGCAAGTTGCAATAGGCCATTTGCAAATTCGTAAAACTCTCACTTTTAAAACGAAACTGAGCGCAAAACGCTTCTTATGAAAACGAATTTTATTTGCGTGAGAATAAAGTTCATTTTCATTTCAATGGCTTCGTACTTAGCCTCGCTTCGAGACAGATGCTTCGGTCAACTCGGAAATGGCCTATTGGTTTTTTATTTATTTCTAGCTGTTAGAGTACTGAATATATCAGTATATATATATCTGTCTGGATTTGTTAAAACGTGGCTAAAGAAATTTCAAGTACATTTTAACTATTCGACATCTAAGTGGAACGGGAAGCAGTTCAAAGTCACTAGCTGAAGCTAAACAATGACAGCATTATTGCTGGCAATAGACGGTAAAGGTCTCTCGCAGAAGTAACAGGATTTTGCGATGAAATAAACAACATTTGAAACGTCCAGAAATTGTAATCTTTTAGTCAGTCAAACCGTGAGGCCACAGCTCAGTGTCGGCCGTAAATAGATTAAGAATCCACAATCTTTAAGCACAGAACAGGCTTTCTAAGACAAAATCACCTAAACTAAAGACTCACGAAGCGTTTTTATGCTTGACATAAAGTATTCTCAACCGCACATACCTGAGATTTGTCTGTCAACACTTTCGGTAAATCACACAATAAATGACTTTGGCGGCAATCACAACACTTCCCAAAACCACTCATAATACTTCCACACTTAACACGGGCGAAACATCGTCAAATTACTCCGTAAATCTCTCGCTTTCTCCACATAAATCGTCACATGGAACTTTTCTCGACTCACTGACAATCGATTTATTCAAGATCCCGGATATAAACCAGCGGTTGAAAAGGACACATATGGCCTCCGCCTTCCACACAATTTTTTACTAAGTCTTTGGCCTGCTCAGAAATCAGCATGAATTTCCATCTTGCCTAATAGATTTCAACCCTAGAACCTACTTTGTGAGGCCAAAGACTTGTTACTGCCAACAACAAAGCTCGCAATATCCAATCTTTCCGTCTCAAGCCCGGGATCAGTCTTTCACCCGTGTAGCCCGAAATGAGACGAAATACCAGAAGATATTGGACGCAGCAGACTTTGCAATACGTGAGAATTGTTCCTTCATAAGGCTTAATGATGTCTTCCGGAAAACTTTGCTCAAGGCAGCCAAAAAAAAAAACTCTAAGACAACCCACTATGAGAGCCGAGATCAGTCTAATACGCGCGCTGATTTCAAACTGACATACAGAGAGAATTATGGGAAGTTATGAAAAACATTTTTTTTTTGTGGGGGGGGGGGGGGGGGGTAATAGGTTAATAGCCAGTCAGAAACTCATCAAACTCTATCTACTGTGGCCAACCCGTTACCGATTAAACAAATAAAAAGTAACCTCGAAAAAAAAATAAAAAATAGGATCCACTACGAGACTCAGTCAGAGGGCATATAAGAGAGATTTCTGTAGCCACGTTTTTGCAAATCCAGACATATATATACACATATATATTCAAATTAGAGTTTTTGATATATTTCAGCATTGCAGAGATTCAACTAAATTTCAACAAGAAAGGAAATAAATTCTTAGTCCTAGTCAAGCAAATGATGCCATACTGGAAATGGCCTTGAAAGACCAGATGTGGCCGTTATGGGGCCTTGATTACGTCACTTGATTACGCTGAAATATTTTCTTACAAGGCAAATAAAAAACATGATTGATCACTAAGGCTCATGAGTTTGTTTCTCTCTACTTAAACTTCCTGTTCCTCAATTTTTGTTATTTTCTGAACAAGAGTTGAACAACGTATATATACATGTAAAAAAAAATTAAAAAGAGACTGATGCTGTATTAGAAACTAAACCTAACTAACCCCTTATGCCGGAGTCGTATGCTACCCTGCATGAACATCAACTTAGTATGAGGATTTTCGTCCTCTCTTACAGCTGGCTTTGAATAAATCACTTATTTAGTTTGTCTTTCCTGATAAAGAAAGACTCCAACGATGTCTCTTTCCCACTCAAAACTATCTCTTTTGGGCCCTGCTGATAGAACTTCTCTTTTCCAAAGATCTTAACACCAACATGACGAAGACTGTCTTTCAAGTAACCGTGTATGTACTTGCCTCCTGTACCTAGCACATGAGGGGCCAAGCTATAAAACCTCTTCAAAGGTGTCATTAAAGAATCCGCCAAGTTATGATCAGCGATATCAGCATAACAGGACACCCAAATGTCGTCCACAACCATGGTCCCTTCTTTGGTAACAGGCGCAAAAGCCCCCTTTCTTTCAGCTACCGAAACAGACTCTACCTTCATGGGAATGAGTCCCCATCGAGTATTAACCAGAATGTAGTCATCGGGTCTGACTCTGGACGCATGGGTGGAGTTAATCGTGAGCCGCCCATCCGGCAGGAGACAGGTAGTAAAAAGAAGGTGAGCTTCGCTGAGGGTTACTTGATCATTGGAGATGGTGGTGATTGTGTAAAAATCTCCTACAAAAGCATAGGCAAGGTAGGTAAATTAAAGAAGCGAACGGTTATGGCATAGAGGAGCTTTGAAAAGAACAACTGCCAACTGCGCCCATAACTTACGAAGTCTTTATTTTGTAGCCATGCTGCCCAAACATTGGAAAGTTTACACCATTTTTAACACGGATTATAAAAAAAGGTCATTTCCCAATTCTCGTACGTACCGTATGAATGGACGTAGTCTTTCTGATAAATGAGAACAAAACAAGGCAAATTGGAAAAGAGAGTTGATAAGGAATTCTAAAAACTCAAAGATAAGACTACGATTCGTGTACTTTACCTCTATAGTTCAGCATTTGATCCAGAAATGTAACTACAGGGCTAAACAGGACCTCCCAATCCTTAGAGTAAGTTTTCACCAAGTCACCAATTGCAACCTCATTCATGGCAATCTTTTTTCCAGATTTGAGTTCAACTTTAGAAGAGGATGGAAAACATGTACTCTGCTTCACATTTACATCGATTTTACAACCACCTGGAAAGAACAAAAATAGGCTGATAGCACTTAACATTTGGATGTTTTAAAAAGTACTGTATTTGTTAAATGGTTGGAGGCTACACCTTAGTACAAGGCAGAATTACATAGCGACTCGATCTTACTTAAAGTTGAGTAAAGCAACAAGAGAAAGTTGTTCCAAACCAGGCTCACCTGTCTGAGCAGGCCACAAATACACCTTATCAATTCGATAGTGATGCAGAAGACCTTTCCCTTGATGAAAACTCATGCCATTCCATAGCAGAACGCTACAAACATCGCTCGACTTCTCTCCCCCAGTGACATTAACAAACATTATACCCTGTTGATAACTAAAAGCTTCAGTAGTATTCGACCACAGGGGATATCCATACATCAAATCAAGGTAGTTCAAGAACGCGTTTCTGTCATAGAAGTAATATAAGCCACCACTGCCCTTTGCACTTCCGTTGTATTTTTTTAGCACTTGGTGACCTGGGTTCAAGTTAAGTGCCACGCTCATGCGCAGTATACAGGAGTTGTTGTTGTGAGTGCGATAGGAGAGATTGACCGCCTTGAATACGTCATGGTCACTGTACGCTCCTCCATAATCTACGTTGCCTGGGTAATACCGTTGAAGACTTTCGAAGAGAGGAAGCATCCCTGAAAAACAAGTATTAAACTATAACTGAAGTAAACTGCCGAAACTGTTGCAATGTGTCTTGCCCGCAAGATCTAGCGCTTACCATCTATCGATGACAATTTGATTCCTCAGTTCACACTAAATTTAGTGCGTGACGAGTCTTAATTAGATTACTTTTATCCATCAAACATATTAATTATGCTGGTTATTCTTTAAAGCCAAGCTTTTAGGAAGAACAAATATTTTCTTTCGTCTCGTTTCTTTTTTAAACGTTTTCCATCCATCCATTTATAGGGTGAGGTTCCATGACAACAGAAGAGAGTCAAAATTCTTCTTATATGCTTCATGTAATAAGTTGCACACTCAATTTTGCAGCGTTAAGAGTTGAGCCGGGAAAAGGAAATGTGGGAATTGGATGGACTGAAATGTAAAACAAATAAGTTTCATTTTAGGGTTGCCGTGGCGACCCGATTTTTCCTCAACCGTGCCCGCTTATCGGAACAAAACACTCTGGTAACTCGAAAACAACGCAAAAATTATCTTAGAATAATGGCCATACAATTTAAGCTAAATGTTTAGCCTTACCAAAGTACACATGGTTGGCTATCTTACCGGGTGCGCTCTTCTGGTTTCGCGAAAGCAAAGTACCCCATTTTTAAAAAGCTGTATTCTACTGGTATCTTTAAGTATCCATATCAGTTTTAACTATAAAGCCGTAGCATGCTATTGAATGCCAAGTCCCCGGTCAGGTGGCGTTTATCGTTTTTAGGGCGGCGGCTTGCTTGATGTCTTACATTGACAACAAACAGCCTTGTAAGATTCCGGTTTGTTCGTTTACGTTGTGAAAGGGGTCCACATGAATAAAAGCGGTAAAGAATTGGCTAGAATCGTTTCTTCCAATAGTAAATTGGGAGGAATAAGTTGGAAAATTGGGTAGTTTTGAGCATTGACATTAATAAACTGAATAAATTGCTTTAAGACATGTCTCACTCATATCAGTTAAATGGAAAAAATGACATGAGTTCTTGGAAAGGAGTTTCAAGGAGTGTTATACTAAGGTACTATCTAACTGTACAGAGAACCGTCCATGTTTTGGAAACCCAATACTCTAAACATCAATTTTTAAATTCTGAAAAAGAGCTACTGACCACCCTAGCCCTTCGAAGAGTTTCTGGTTTTCTGACCACTGTGTCATGTTCGACAGGGCAAAAATACTGATTATCCTATAAGAGTATTGTAGGATTACACGATATTTGGGTGTTCTAATGGAGCGTTGTTTACAAAGAAGACAATTAGGGAGCGTTAGCCTCATTGCGTCGACAAAACCTGCTTATAAGAAGATCAACGCGAACGAAAAACAAAGATCACAGTAATGTGAACAAGTAAAACACTACAAGGCGATCATACTCACTAGAGAAAACCACCGGGATGTAGGCTACAATCAGAATTACTACCAGAGACTTCATTTTTAAGTGTTTGGCAGAACTGGGAGATTGGCCGATTCAAGGAACTGCCTACAGGCCCTTCAGGCTAAAGTCTTCCTCAAACGTGCCAAACATTACGTCCCTCTAATTGCAAATGGCACTAAAAGGCGTGTAAAGAGTGTAAATTCATCAATTATTTAGGATAGGTAATTTGTTTTCGTGCAAGTTCCCATCAATCTACTTTACGGGTGGCTTTATTCAGTATCAAGGCATTTATGATTTTTGTTTGAGGAGGATTTTTGGCAAAGGTAAATGTGAATTTTTTCCAAGCAAGAAAGTATACAACACCATAAAAATTTACTAGTCCTTATGGATAAACGCTAAAACATGTTCCAGACCCATCGTTAAAAGCTACAGCAACTAAAAAAAGTGTATTTAAAACTTTCTTAAAATTGAAATCTGAAATGGTCACTATTTCATTTGAAAAAAAGCTTAAAATGTAAGCCTAGGTAGGATTTATTTTCCAACCGTGCATCAACCCAAGTTTTCTTAAGCAAATATCCAATATCACTTTTATCAGCTTCATCAAAACTTTGGAAGAGTGCCAGATGGCATCAAAATATTCCACTTTGTTACACAAACTAGGGCTAGGTCTAACATTGGAGGCATTTCTAACGAACAGGAATACAATTGAAACTCCCTTAAGTGTCACCAAATATACTAATTTTTTTTGGGTAGTTTACGCATAGTGGTCACTTACGAGTCCGATCGACCAAAGCGGTTCTGTACCAGTAGGGGTTCAGACCATGTGTCAAGTGGTCCCTACGGGAAGTTCGCAGCAATGATAACTGCTACACTGTCACTCCAAAAGAGGCTGCAGTCGTTTGCAAGAGGTTCCAACTGTAGTGCTTTGACTATAACACGTGGAGGTTCCAATGTGATTAGCTTTAACGGCCTCGTTCCCAGGGTATTTCATCCTGTCCTTAACCTCGTATTCCCATCTCAAAGGAAGTGGGTGGACATCAACGAAAAATAGACTGTTCACAGTCCTCTATTTTTCTGCAAGATGGTCGAGACCGAGGGCTTTGCGTTACGGGCTGCCATCTTGCACGAGTGTCAAAACTACTTAGGGGGCGGGGGCGGTTTGGAAAGAAGCGAGAAAAATCGATTTTTATTTTCTATTTTTCTTTCCTCCCCCTTTCCCTACAGCTATAATGCCCGACGCCCGCCCCATCGGTACATTTGAAAATCAAGATGGCCGCCATTAACGGTAAGACGCACTTTATCTTGACGATCTCACGAAAAAGCAGGGGAATGTGAACAGTCTAACGAAAAAGGAAGGAAAGCATAGTCCACCAGAAGTTTTCCTTTCCTTACTGCCCGGAAGAAATTCAGTCTGGTTTCTTTTTCTTACTTCATTGGCATTCGTAACCTCTTTATGAAGTTAGTGTTGAGAAACTTAGGACCAAGTGGTCTACAGCTGAATGTTCACAAAGTAAACTTTACAGACATTTATACAAAATATTTCTAACATTGGCGTTCATACAGCGATGATTAAAATCTACAATAGATTCTTTAAGATAAAAGTTGCCTGAAAAAGTCGTTTATTGAAGATTTAATGACACTTAAAAACCAAGGAAGAAAGATACCAGAAAAAATAATATTCAGCACTTTTGTCAAAGGCCACCACTACCTCAGAGTTTTCAAGAAGAGGACCTTTGGGACATCTGGGAAATAACTTATCAAAATATTACGACTTTTTACCTACAAACAAAACCAACCGGTACATCTTTTTACATTATATACAGTAGCTATAATACTAGGTGATTCTCTTCTTTGGCTTCAGCTAAAGACTGCACCATTCACAACTGGCAAATCTCCCATAATACACTTCTCTTAGGTATTACAATCGTCCCAAGAAAAATTGAAGACAATGCTGATGCAAATTTTGGGGGGTAAACAAGGTGTACTTAATTATGGGAGATGTGCAAATGGCGAATATGCATGAAAAAGAAAAAAATAACCCGTTATGAATGGAAAAGAAACAAGCTTTGACTACAGGTATAAAAATTGAAGTTATTGTTTAACAGCCAAAACAGAGACAAACTAGTTCCCACTTGTTTTGCGTTTTGCTATGACGAGTTGTCATTGCGTTTGAGTTCTTCGTCAGACATTTCGGGTAAATAACTAAGAGCGACACACAAGAGTTCAATACGACCTCAATACTCATGTGTGGCTGTGGCTAATATTGAAGCCGTTCTTAGCATTAGAACTGATAACTCAGCCCTTTCGACTGTTTTATTTGCCGATTATAGCAGCAACAAAATGTACATCAGCGCTTTCCCATTTCCCAGGCTTGTCCTCCTCGTGAACAAAAAGAAGGGATTCCTCCCGTAAAGTCCATGGTGAACACACATAGGTTCTGTCATTACAAAAACTGTAGTATTTGGCGGTCTGTTTGATTCTTGTCGCTACCACATAATGGTGTTCGCTAAGATTCTTAGTCTCTTTACTAACAATGACAGGGAAACCCTTTTTCAGCAGGTCTCTTACAAACTCTGTCCAAGGACCACTCTTTTTCTCGTGGTTACCCCGATGAACCACCTTAAGCTCTCGCCCCAGGGCTTTCCGAAAGGCTTTCTTCATTTGCGCCACATGAGCAGGAGAGGTTACTCCACTGCCGTGTGGGGAGCAATGGGATCCAAGACTGAGGAAGACTCGCTGTATCATGTTTTTCACTGACGAGTCCATAGTTAATGGTAAGGGTGACGGCAAACCTGTCAGACGAGTTATGGCTCTGTAACAAGAAAAAAAAATAAGTGCCTTAGATTCTGTTTTATTACAGCCAACAGTTACCGTAACAAAAAGAATATTTCATGAACAAAAATGTCAAGAAAAAGATGTTGGTATGTCTAGTTTCAAGATAAAGCTACTGAAAGCACGGGCAACTACAAATGCTCCCCCCTTCTGTCCCCCCACCCCCCCCAAAACAATTTTGAAGCCCGGCTGGATCAACTGACCCCGTCCAAACAACACTGACCCGCGTGGGGCTAGGGGAGGGGCCATAGCGGTACCAATCCACGGGATGGACGTTCTGTGGGTTAAAAAGTGCAAAATTCTTAATTAACACTCTTTGTTTTATTTCATTCGGCTTTCGTGTGATACAAAGAATTATGCAGATCGAGGACACTATTATCCACCACGGCCGAGGTGGAAAACAGCCTACGAGATCTGCATAATTCTTCACATCACACGAAAGCCGAATGAAATAACTGTCTTACGACCTATTCGAAATATTTCAAAGTTCTTAACAAGCTTACTTACTCGTAGGCCTTAGCTGAAATCAAATTCCACCCGAAAGGGCGGTTGACAATTGAGCCTACTATGAAGTATAAAATCCAAAGTTGAAGATAACTTGGATTAGCGTAATCATGTTTGGAACAACTTGTTGAGAGTGTTCTTGGATATCACAACCATTTCAAGAACAATCCGACTTCAGAATGACAATTTGGAATTGCTACTCATATAAAAGAAAAAAATGTCAGCTAGGTGTGAAACAAAAAAACTTACTGGTAACTCGAGTTATGAGTCCTAGCCACATTGTCAAGGTAACCAAGTATCTTCGCCCAGGCCACGGGACCTGTACCCGTCATGCATTGGCCATGTTTATGCTGTCGGTACTTGGGGAGCAACTCTTCACGAGGTATAGCAAAATATTCATCAGAAAAAGACCGTCGATGCCTACTACTTCTGAGAATTATCCCGTAATTGATAACCATGACGCGAGAC
The DNA here is from genome assembly GCA_038088405.1 of Porites divaricata. Taxonomy (NCBI): domain Eukaryota; kingdom Metazoa; phylum Cnidaria; class Anthozoa; order Scleractinia; family Poritidae; genus Porites; species Porites divaricata. The sequence continues at coordinate 19,515,768 of JBBMOI010000003.1, forward strand.
CTGCGGGTTCGCAATTCTATTTTGAAGCGTATTTCATGACCTTCAAGATATTTACGAACAAACGTCTCATCTGCATCTACTTTAACTTTAATGAAGCGGTCTCCCGTCTTTGTAAGTTTGAAGAAACGGTCGCTGATTTTGGTCATGTCCAAAAAGCCCTCTCCTTCACAGACATCGTAGAGAACCCGACATAGACGCTTCTGCCAACGTTTCTTCCAGCCTTTCATTTTCTTTTCGTCGCCGTCTCGCAATCCGACGAATTTGATGCGAACTTCACGTAAACCTTCACCGAGTGGTATGCGAACCGAATCACCAGGGCGAAGGCCAAGTTCGGCCTTGAAACCATCGTCGGTTTCCTGCACTTGAAAGTTAAACTCGGTCTCTAAGCTGGTTGGTGTTCGCGTTGACGAGGCTCTTGATGGCGTGGTGGCTGTCGATATTTCACCTGAAATGAAATTTTGCAGCTGTTAATAATGGAAAAGGTTCCTTAGCCCAGACTAGATAAAGTAGACAAGAAAAAAAAACCAATTGTTCAGCAACCCATAATTTAATGTTTCCGTTGGAAGTGAACTTTGCCAAAACGTCGTGTTGTTGACAAACATTTACAACCACCATCCAAAAAGGGATCGTAAAATAGTAGCGACAGGCAGATTTCTTACTAGTTTTCACGGACAGCCACTGGAACCTCCGCCATTCAGGATCCTTCCGAACTCGCTCTGCTAGCTTGTCCCATTGTTGTTTTAAGCTCGGTAAAGCACGGTTGACTTGCTTGTCTAAATTCTTCCAATCGATGTCCTGCAAAAAAACAAGTCCACTCTCACTACCAGACTCAATTGTGAAAAAAAAAATGTAACGTAGTTCTATTGGAGTCTGTGGATGGATGAAATGTTATCGAGTGACCGCAATTTAAAGGAAGTCTCGTCAGCAGTAGTTAGGTATGCTGTCACTTGTTTTGTACTCTTTCCAGAATCTTTGATGGTGAGATCTCTAGGTAGTGAAAGAGTTCACTTCGGTACCCCTGGACGATGTTCGTGGTTCGTACCTACTTTTTTTCTGTAAAAACTAATTCTGGTCGAATTAACTAACAAACTTAAGAAGTCATAACTTTGGTCGGTTACACCAAAAATGCGGTCGGACTCAATCAAGAGCGCATTGCGCGTCTTAGGCTAAGTTCACACTACACCGGACAGCTTTTGCGTCGCCACGAAAATCATATCGGATAGGGCTTGTATTTCAATTATACATCATCGGAATTTAAGTCCTCCAGCCTACGCGACAAGACCGCTATGTCATGTTGGTAGCTGTACATCCTTTAAAATTCAGTCACAATTTCGTTGCTGTCAGTGCAATAAATAGAGACTGTTATAAAAGGGCACAAGCGTCACTCATATATCGTCTACCCGCTCTACGGACACTGAGTATCCGCGCACTGACTATTTTCACTGTGTGCTAATTATAAACATCGTATCCTGTTCAAATAATGAAAGATTTCTACGGGTTAATGCGATTTTATTACTAAAAAAAAAGCGACATAGCGTGTCTTGTTTGAGTTTTAGGGATTTTGGTCAGTCCGTCTATCCTCCGGTGTTTGACGTCGTTTCTTTTAAAGAGGTTTTCTACCTTCTATTACACAAATTTCTTTTTTTTTGCTTTTAATCATTGCTTCTTGGTATCTTTTTATCGGTAAGAAATGTGTCCGGGGCGTTTTTTTTTATTATCTGAGAGCCCACTTAATATAGGCACCCGGATAATACGGACACTATGGCATGTCCTCATGGTGTCCATATTAACTGGGTTCGTTAAAATAGGTGTATAAACTGATATAAGTATTTTCACCCGCGTGGGCAACACAAACAAGCCATCAGATTAAAGAAAGGAATCACATTTACGTGTGGTCTACAGGCGATTTCCTAAATAAGGTGTAATCCTTTAAGAGATCATAACGAAAGCGCTGAATTTCTCGTTAGCTGCATTCGCCAGAATTTTAGTTTAAAGAACAAATACGAATATCCTCTCTTTGAAGACATAAAGGAGACCCGCAGGCGTCTAAGCATTACAAATTCTGTAAGGGATCTGTTATTTCAAGGTCTCCGTGTCAAACTTCGGTATTTTGGAATTGCCACACCGCCTTTTTAATCTGTTATTAGCCGTGAGTACTGCGTATAGGATAATAGCGATTAAAATGTTTACCCTAAAACTTTATGAGTAGTAATCCTATTTATTTCTTAATTCAATTTGAGAGCAACGGAAAAAGAAAACAAAATGGCTAAAAAATCCCGTTCAGGGAAATGCATGAAGACAGAGCAGAGCAGTGCCAGAGAAAGGAGTCGCCTGAATAATTTGCCTGAATGGTTACAATATTTGGTCTTCCCGCTAACAGGTGGACTAAAAAGCTAGAAGACCACTACAGGTGTACAATTACTGGTGTTAGGTTTGACAGTTACCAGCTCATGGTTTGCCTCCGGCCAGTTGGGATTCTTAACCCTGTTAAGGTGTTTCGATACAGTTTTTCAGAGGCCATACCGATGTTTTTCAATCGCCTTAAAAGTGTTTTTTTCCTTGTCCGATCGCTATGAAATTTTCACCAGTAATTGGCTACGGTTTGAAATTTGTGTAAATGTAGTTTTAAGTAAAATCGATATTAGATATTACAGTGACGACAATAAAAAAGACCAGCTACTGAAAATCCAACACTAGGAACTTAAAGTTTGGTGTTTAGCAACATCTTAAAATTCCAAGACAAACCTGTCCTACGATTCTGTCAAAAATCTGCATTAAGACATTCTCTGTTTTGATGTTATGCTATTTTTTCCAAAATAATACGCACTATACATAACTCCATGACTAGTACATTTTAGTTTGAATTTATCGCAACTTTTGAATGTTAAAACATTGACAATACTCACACTGAAATGTACTTGTCATATATATATGTATTGTCCGCATTAATTTGGAAAAATTAGCTTAACGTCAAAACAGTGAATGTTGCAGCGCGGATTTTTGACCGGTTCGTCGGATAGGTTTGTCTTGAAATTTCAAGGTGTTGCAGTGAATCAATCTCAATGAAAGTTTCAGACATTATTATATACATTATGAAGATTATTTGAAGAGGTTTTAAAAAAAATCGTTCGAGTCGTTTCAGAGATATACAAAAAAGCACTAAAAGTCCAAATTTTGAATGAAGTTACACTTAGACAGCTCGTGAGAAAACGGGTTAGTTTTTAAGATCACAAGAACGAGAATACACCAAAATTTCCTAGCATCGAAATATGATATTAAGCTGCATTCTGACGCTACTACGAATAATTTGGGTCATTTGTAACGTTTTATTAAATAATCTATCACGGCTATTTCAAATTTAAGATTTGTAATATATTTTCGTTTTAGTCGAATTCAAACATACAGAATTTTTTACTTCTTACGGAGGTTATTTGCTAAACACCAAACTTTAAGTTCCTAGTGCTGGACTTAGATGGTCTTGATCACGCAAAATTAGGCGTTTATCAATTTCAAAGTTTTGTGTTTATTGTTGTCATAGTAATATCGATTTTACTAAAACCTACATTTTGCCAATTTTCAATCTATAGTCAATCATTGGTGAAAATATTATAGCGATCAGACAAGGCAAAAATCTACTCTACAGCGATTGAAAAATATCAGTATGGCATCTGAAAAACTATATCGAAACACCGTAAGTTCAATTTAAAATTAATTATTTGTTTCAGGCATTCGCTCAGCCTCACTAACATCAGTGCTATAAAAACTGCTGAAGGTAAACAAAGGTTATTATCACTATTATTAGCTGGACTGCCACAATACGGATTATCACAATTTGGTTTACTATACTGGGGTCGTTTATGTATGAATTAAGGTTCACAGCAGTTTCTTTCGAATGGGTATGATATAATTTGTGAAGTAATAAAAAAGATGAAAGGTAAGGACAAGATTTCTCAAGCAGAAAAACACTGAACCTCTCCTCCTAAAGAAAAGGAGTCATTATCTTCCACTTGTCCCAACATCAAATCACGCCATCAGCTTACAATGCTTCCAAACTGTGAGTTATATTTTTCAGATCCAAAGAAATATAAGTATGGTTAATAAAGCGGTAGTTCATACCCAAGAATCACTGTCAATGTCTCTTGTTGCTGCTACAATTTTGTTTTCTCTGGTGTCCTCACATGCCATAAGACCATCAGGTCTTAGACGATAGACTCGGTGACAGCCATAGCCAATTCGCCGTGCTTGAGCAGTTAGCACATCAGATGGGCTTGGTAAAGGTCCTTTTTCAGCAAGGCGATGATCACCTGTTTGCCTGGCTACAATCGGATTAATGTAAATTTGATGAGTTGGAAGACAGAAAAAAATGTTTTTAAAGAAAACAAAATCATACATAAAGCAATGAGAAACTCTGTTAATTTCAAGTTAATAACAAAAATCAAAGCAAAAAAGCAAAAAAAAAATTAATTTGAATAACCCAGAGTGATGGGAAACAACATATATTTGGCTTCTTTCAAACTACTGTAGGGGCACAAGACAGTGGAAATTACTGATGAATAAACTTTAAGCAAGCATGGGAAATACATCACTCGAACAGATCTGTTCATCAAATGACCAGTCTTCCAGATGAGAGATGGGTCTCAGGTCAATGACCTGACAAAGAAGGCTTCCTGACCCAATGATGAGATATAAGTATTAAGTTAAATATAACCAAACAAAAAATTAGCACATGGTCTTGGTGACCCCTCAGATGGTCTACATGATCCCTGCTTGAAAGAATTAACTGCAATGCTACAAATCATAGCAAAGTTATGACACTTCACAAGTACTAGTTACATACCAGCTGAAATGATGACATATTTTTCACCATTTTTTCCATTAACTTTAGCCTCCCAGTAAGCAATATAGTCCTTTGGAAGGTCCTTTCTAAAGATCGGCCTAAGGCCAATGATGTCCTGTTGGCTAATTGTTTCTGACAGTGTGTAAAACTCTTCCTGGGCCTCCCATGATACGTTATTGTGCCATGCATTTGATGTACCATTAGACAAATTTGGAAGGTCTGTAACCACAATGTAATCATCACAAAGATTGCATGACTTCTTTCTGCTTTTGTCCCTGAAAGGTAAAACAGTATTCAGTTGAACCTCTTGCAAGCAAAAGTAACGTCAAATTTGAGCTTATTTACAAAACAAGAGTTCATGATAGAGATGATAGTCATGCCAGTAAAGAGTTCATCTATTTACCAAAATGTTTGAAGTTGGTTGGATGTAAAAGCTTGTGGCACAACAAAAGGATTACTTCTACAACCATTTCAATAATAATTTCAATTCAATTTTCAACTGCCAGCATTAGGAAGCAATGCAAAGAAAAAGACTGCCTCTATTAATATAACTTTCAATAATTTGGATGATTTTAATAAAAAGCAAAACAAATTTCTTCAGCCAAAGCAGTTAATGGCTGCTGTGAAACTTGGGGATGGGGTGTGGTAACCTCAGTATATAAATATCATAAGGAAAAATATGGAGTGCTGTTCAGATAAAGACAAACTCTGCTTGACCAAAGAGACCTGTTAAAGATCAGCCCATATGCACATGTGGTGTCCTCTTTTTGAGTTTGTGGATAAAATCTCTCCATTATGGACTGACTATATTTAAAGAAATTTCTTTTTTGTTTATTTCTCCATACATTTAAAAAATGTATTTTTGTTATTTTATTCTGGTCTGCATGTAGAAATGAAAGGACCATGAACACCAGCCTTCCAACCCACCTATAATGACATTCCAAGGCAGACTGCTGGTCTTTATTTACAGGATGAGGAAACAAACATTACTCCCCTTGAGTTTGGTTAAGATTCATTTCATTTTACCTTTTGATCTCTGTTTTTTCACTTTCCTGTGTTTATTCAAAACAGATGCAAGGTAAATTTTAGAGATCTTTATCCTATCCAAAACACTAAGGGACAGATCATGGCACTGATCATTTTAGAGATAATAGTAATCTTTGGATCAATCTTAGTAATAATAATTTTTCTAGACATGATGCAAAACCTCTGCAAAGGATGTCAGAGATGACATAAGTTCAATGATTTGAGGGAATCAAAATGCCACTCACTTTGCAAATCCACAACGACAAATTGCTTAAATGACTAAGTTAAAGTTTTTATCTTTTTTAAAGCTTAATTGAAAACTCAAATACATGTACTGCAGGTATGTAAAGCATTTCCCATTGGATTATTTTTTTTTTGGTCAGCAGACAGAAAAATAAATGGTTTCTTGAGTGCACCTGATAATGGTGAGCTGTTAGTTAGATTCAAAGAATGTGATAAGTGCTACAAGTTGATTGTGAGATATAATAAATCAAAACTCTTCTTTTTCACTTTTGGGCCTCGTACGGAGGACAGAACCTATGTATCTGATGGAAATCTGTGGTGAAATTAAGGCCATCTGAATTAGTTAATTAGGAATTTTAAACCAATATCCGCAGATCGAAATCCACTTAAAAATAAATCCTTTCACAAGGCCGAAGCCCATTTTTTGCACGCGTAAATAACCAACTCTAATTCGAGTAGTTTAGGGGCATAAGCTTGAAAGTCAATTATGACATCAAACGTGTTTCTTTGAAAATTACGAAGCCTTTCACATTCAAGACCCGAAAAACAGCTAATGAGTTCATTACGAAGCCCGTTCCCTGTTAACGACGGAAGTGAACATCAAGAAAAGGCTTTGGAAACAATAAAAAATGCTGATCTGGAATACATTGTAGTCTCCACGACTTCATAAACTCGACCACTCAAACTAGTTTGGTAAGGAAAGATCCTACAAAAACGCGAATCCTTCATATATTATATAGTTGCTCAGATGTTCGAACCAAAGACATTTACAATGATCATTTAAATAACAACAGCTCTTTTGTAATTTGCAAATTTAACTAGACTATAACTATTTTGCTTTCATTCAATAAGAGTAATTAGTACGGACATCAAAGGAGCATTCATTGATCGAGTGTCATGAAGTGGTGAGGACGCCATTCCGAAGAGCATCAAAAGCCGACATTAAATTTACTTTTTTATCTATACAACATTTGCCAATTGAAACCGGAAAATAAAAGATGGGCTTTACCGTGCAATTATGAGCTTGGAATGATAAGCGGTGTCCTTTATGTGTAGTGACCGCCGTCAAGGTTGACATACAAAAACTGGTGAACGAACAAACGAAATCAAAACCTGCGCCTTTTTGTTCCCCACAGCTTGATCAATCCAGAGGACAGATTGAGTGTTTTGATTTTGTTCAAACTAGAGGAATACCAGCCGCATAGACATTAAGATAGTGAGGAACAACAATGACCTCCCTGTAGGTGAAATACCGTACTTAGTAAACAGCATGATCTACAAGAAAACCATTTGCTACAATTAAAGTAATATCGCAACACAATCCTGCTCACCTATTCGTTTTTTGGATTACGTAGACGACTATAAATCCCACTAGCAACACCACAACCAACAGAAAAATATAGACGCCAGTCCGCGGAGTCCTTCTTTGTCGTTCATCTTGAGATTTCACCACAACTTCCTCTGAACTTTCAGGCACCTTCTTTTCATCGTCCACCATTTTGACTTGAAAGTTGCGTTGCATCGATTCACCGCTAGGCGGTTTTTCCCCAGCAAATTTTGTCTCAGCCTTTACCATGTTAAGTCTCCGTCGGCTTACACTGATTGAAACCAAAATAAGGCAACGCGAGACGTCAGTGTTCTCATGGAAAGATTTCTGAAGTGCACGTTCAACGCTCCGTGCTACATATTTTGAAATCTCTGTTATTCGATCACCGAACACTTGATCACAGACGTGTGAAAATTGACCAGCCAATCGCTCAGGCCAATCATCAACTTTTCTGCCGCCGGAACCGGAAATAAGAAAATAACGTGGTGAGTTGGTGAGATGTTTATGCGCTCACCAGGGCTACTCACGCAGCAAAGTAATTAAATAAAAGAGCGCGGAAAACTATCTGCCAACGTAAATACGCATCTAAAGGTATTTTTGCTTTCGGAACTGTTCCTTATGTAAAACTAAACAACAATAATGACCGCGTGGGTAGCTCTGTATTGTGTGCATAATTAAGCAAATTTAAGACAGCCAAAGGAAAAAAAACGGGCGCTGATAGCAGTGACAAATTTTGTTCGAAGGGTCAAAAGTAGGGTATAAGATCTAGAATGAAACTTTATAAAGCACGCTATTAAGGGATTGGTCAGTATTAAGTTTCTTTACGTAAAAAGGGAAATGAATGAACACCAGTGAAATCAGCAAACAACTGCTACAAGAGTTATAAATTAAAAAACGCTGCCTCGCTAGGTTTAAAGTTGCGACACTGCGTAAAAAAAGCAACATTTTCTGAGTTTTTGTATTTAAAAAAACTTCCGTTTTAATTGCATGCAGCAGTTTTTGCATTCAGATACTTTCAATAAATGAAATTAACTTGGCTCCAACTGACAAACTAATACATTGTCGGGATGTGGTAATCTAGTTTGCTGCTCCAGCGGCAGACAACAATTAATCGAACAACCTATTGTCCCCTGGATCAACGCCGAACATTTGTAGGAAATCACAAAAGGAAATGAAACTTACTACTACAAAAGTGAAATGTTAGCATCGAAAAAGTGATCGCAAACAATTTTTTCCTGTTGTGAACCCATGATCAGTCAATCTCATTCTCTCTCAAAGAAGGACTAAAAAGCGCCTGTCAACCTCTGGCTGCCACTAGGAACTGTTGTATTTACCTAAACGCAGGATAAAAAAGTAGCCTTGGCACAAGTCGACTGTGTGAGCGCCCCCGAAAGAAAAGGGGCTTTGACAAAGTCTAGATAAAAAAGATACTTGGCCACTGAAAACAGATCAAAACAGTCTTTGACCCTTTCAAAATATCCAGATTCTCCATAAGATACACTTAAATGTCAAAGCATTTTCCCTCTGGTGATTGTGTTATTAATCTCAAAGCCCTTTCTCTCGATGTTATCAGAAGAAAATTGATCAGATGTTGGTCGCTCTTGGTTAACTGGCAACAGTTGTCCCAATTCAGTTCAGTAAAGGACAGGCTTTTGCACTGACAGGCTAGTAAGATACAGGGTCCCGATGCCTACAGAGTCTCAGGGGTCTGGAAAGGCTTTAAAGGATTAGCTGCTAAATAAAAAACTATCAGAACTATCTGAGTATGAGCATGAAAAAGTTCATCACGGTATTTAGAATATGAAACTGGACAGAACAAAATGGAGATAGATAAGTACACAGTAGCGTAACTGCAACCAAATTGTTCTACCAGTTCAATAGCTTTTCTACTCTGAAATCTCAGTGGGAAATCTGTACTCGCGATAAACTGAACTGATAAATAAAATTGGCTAAAGCGGCCTGGCTAATACTCGAATCGTCACTTTTGAGTCCCAGCTTTACCGTGTACAGACAACATACTTGAAAAAGCCTTTTGTCTATTGTGTATTTTTTCTAACTGTTATACGCGTTCATACCACTATACTGGGGGATGTTGTCATTTATATCCCATATTTTGCCATGTATTATAAGTTCCTTGTGGAATGAAAGGTTTTCGTGAACGGGTAAGACAGCGCCGGAGTGGCACCTGGAACTTCTTATGCTCGCGTTTTTTGGATAGGACTGCTCTTAATTTACAAATAGTATGATTCATGTGTTCCGCTACTGCGGACTGAACAAACCGTGGCGAGGAGATACTAGCCTTAAGGCTTTGAGTTTATAAAGTAAAGTACTCAGATAAGCTCTAATAAACTGTGAATTAACTTTGGTAGACCGCAAAGCCCTTGCTTGGTCTTGTTTACCGGAAACTTTCTCCCACATCGGATGGCGTCCAAATTCTAATTCAATCTGTTCTTGCCAGAGGGGCCACACTCTTTTCATGTTAGTCACTTGAAAATAAGAGGATTTTAGCAGTTTTCGTACTTAACAGTATCCGTGTCAAGTCTCAAACATCTGTTTAAAAGCTGTCTTGTTAGCCGATTTATCTGTTTCCTAGTAAAAGTAATTCATCAGTATTATAGTTCACTGACATTGCTGAAAGACGCGAAGAGTTTATTCAACCCTCTGCCACACAACGGCTGTTTTTCAACTGCTTTTTATAGCTCTACTAGTATTTTAAAATTCAATTAATGCATTGTCGGTCAAACTGACTCCTGACTAATTCAGTCATTTAAGGTACAGTCGTAACTTGAGTTTTCCATTTAAAGACTGAATAAGCTCTGACAAAGCTAAGAATGTGCCTGAATAGTTCACACAATCTTGTCAGCATGGAAAACACACGGAAATAAACCCTTGCGTTAAAATCTAAGATAAGAACAAACTCCCGGACTATTGTTATACAATTTTAAGGAGGCAGCCGGAATTAGCGGTTAATATGCTTTAACGTGTATATTGTAAGTAATTGGTCAAAGGTTTAATTATTGTTTAAACGTTCTGCTTTGACGTATCGTACAAACAAGCCCTGTTAATGTTATTGAACCCCAAGGCTAATTAAGATGGAAAAACACGGTGCCATGTGAAAGGCCTCTGAAAGAAGCACTGAAGAGGTTTCACTTGAACGGTCACACCCGCTAGTTTCAGCCCGGTATGAAAAAACGGTTCAATGTTAGCTTTAGGAGTGTAACTAAAGATGAAAGGGCTAAAACAAAATGACAGAAATAAATCAGTCGTAGTGAAGGTATACGTAAAGAGGATGTATGCGAATTTAGACAAAAAAAGGCAAAGGGGTCTCAGGTTGTCCGCTGGTGAACTGGGGTTCGTAAAACCGGGTTTATCAGATTTCGAATTCCCTTTGTTTTTACCTCTGTATGAAGAAGAATTCAGTTTTATCCCTCAAACAAATTCTAATACATTTCATCACGCCTCATATTCCTAGATCGTTTCAGTAGTAGCCCGGGGCTGGTTTGCCGTCAATGCCTTCGCTTCCTTATTGAATCTTTGAAAGATTCCGGCGGTCGGCTTGACGTACCCACGTATAAGTCACCTCGTAACTTACAGTCAGTCACTTTTTCCGTTCTGCGAACTATTGCAGTCACATAGTATCCAATGTCTTTCCTTTTACGTAGGGCTAGCTTCACTATAGTGACTACGTTTCTAATTTCCTGATTATACCGTGCTTTCTAATAAGTGCTAGACCGAACAATAGGCAACTGAATCAGTCTCGATTATTTCAAACAAGTGTCGAGATATTCTAATGGTCTACCCAGAACGAGTAAATCTTTGTCGAGTTCTACAATAATGGAGTTATTCGTCTTTTCATTTTTGGGTACTTTGTTAGAAATTTGCGAAAGCTTTACGTTTTCATGTGACTATTACTTGATATATTTGACAAGGATCACTGGAATTGTAAAAAATGTCAGTTACGAAACAGGGACACTTTTGGTTGACAACTTTAAATCAGAGGGATCCGTAGCAGGAAACAATTTCAAGGGACATCCCAGTAATTTACCAAGGTAGGACCCAGGCTGACCGGTCATAAAATTCCAATAATCAGCACCTCCGTTTGTAGGCTCATACCATAAACTTCCGATTATAAGCCCTGACAAGTTATAAGCCCCGCATGTATGGGCCCATCTACCGTAAACAAAAAAAATACATAATGATATGGTTTTACTCCCCCCCCCCCCCCCCATTCACAAACAAACTACAACAATAACAAACACGGAGACGAAGGTGCGACATGCAAATGGCTATTTAGACCTTTGCGTTCTTGAAATGGTGGCACCGTTAGTACTTCATGCGAAATCCAAAGACATTGAGAAAGCCTATTTTGGTTTTTCAGAATTATTGTTCTCATTCTGGAATATAGCCAATCATTTTAATGCGCCTTAACACATAAAACTAAGACTAAAAGACCCCCACCCCCTATATATAGGCCCATCTACCCGTAAATTAAAAAATGCATCCTGTTATAAGTCCCTTCCTCCCGAGTATAAGCCCCCCCCCCCCCCCATTTATAGGCCCATCTACCTGTAAACAAGAAATACACCCGGTTATAAGCTCCCCTCACGAGTATAAGTTACCCCCCCCCCCCCTTATATAAGCCCTCCTAAAAACCCCTTATGAAGTTATATAAACCCAGGGGTTATAACTCGGAAGTTAACGGTACCTCCGAATACAAAGCCTTCAAAATTCGAAAAGCAAAAATGCCCCCGATCAATAGTAATTGAAACCATACATGATATTGCATTGGAACTGTCACGAGACTGTGAAACAAGAGGTGAGTCAATATTGAAGTACAAGTTAAATTATGATAAACTTTGAGCCACCGTATGACTTACAGTAAACTTCAGCATTAACTATTAACCCTTTACACCCTAAGATCAAAATTTGAATTCTCATTTGTTGCCCCTATTCATTTCCTACAGAGGTAGTGGGGAGAAGTTGATAAAGTATCAAGCAAATTCATCTTGTGTGATCATGTCCGTAATTCTCACGACCACTCTGTTTTACAAAGCATTGATATTACAAGGAGAAATTTGATGCTGATCACTATTAGGGCTTAAAGGGGTAATTGTGGTCAGGAGGCCGGTATGGTTGGTACAAACTACAGACTGATAGCATTTTTGTTCGGTACTGTGTACGGTATTCTATCTTTAATAAGTTACTCAGTGTTGTTGTGTGTGGGTGGCATATTAAGAAGGATGTCTTTATCAATTTCTAGTTAGACCAAATCCAAAGTGGCATGGAGGAAAGGAAAGGCCGACAATGGTGTTCAGAGTAGTGGTAAACTAATAAGGGCGCTTTTCATTTGTCACTCGGGTGAATTAAGAAATGGGTCTCTCGAAATTTGTAAGGGGGTGGTCTAGTTTAATTAAAGAAGATTTTACTTTTCGACTTGAAACTTTGCATGCGGTAATCACTTCTTTCAAAATGTTCTTATCCGTTGTCACTAATGAGCTATCTTAGTCACTTGACTTGTCACGCCCATATTTTTGCCATTTAGTTCGGTCCAATTTTACGACATTTTACAAATACTAGTTGTGATTTATTTTGTTTTCTTTCAATGACTATTAACACAAGCTTTATGGAATTAATCGGGCTTTTACAAAATTACTTATTTTGAGTGAACTATAACATTTCCAGTTGAGAGTGGGACTAGGTCGAGGAGAAAACATTTGATAATATTGCATAGGAATAAAATATTTTGCAATTCCCCGTTTAATTTGACGCATTCGACTTTAAACTTGACACTATGGAAAAATATACCGGAGCTTCAACAGTCATATTCATGGTGTAATCTGAAAATACTAATCTTTGCATAATTATGGGCGTGGCTGCTCACGTGACCTCAAGAGGCACAGTGTGAGGTCCAAAAATGGTTCCAACCTTAAGCACTTATGTTTAAGTAAAAATGAAAAGAGATGGCAGACAAAACAAGAAAAAATGATAAAAGCCCACAATTGAGCGAGGAGCCATGCCTTAAATCACTCGAGCAGAACTGACCGGCCAGACGATTCCCGTGGCAATGATAATTTCCCTTTTAATCAACACTCTCCAGCCAGATCAGTCAGATCCTAGATAGTATGCACGAAGTATAACGTTTTTCAGCAAAAACTCTTTGAAAAAACGTATTTCATTTACAAACCGACTGGTCGGGCAATGGTCCGTCCGGCCAGTTCTGACAAATGGAAAGTGCCCTAATTGAAGCCCCGCGCAAACAGACGCAGCATTGTTAGTTTGCACAGGTGAAAATCAATAAATGTCCCCCCAAAATAGAGTTCAAATAGTTAAGGTAATTCCCTTGTTTTGCACTGCGCACCCGCTATTGCGCATGACATTACCACATTCAAGATGGCGGCGGTTCTTCCCAGTAGCGCGAAAAGAACAAAAAAGGGCCGCTTTTGCAGAGCTAATGCTTTTATTCGCACTAATAATGCTGCAGATCGGCTGACAGCTTCCTGGTTTGCTATCGAAAAACAAGAAAATGAAAGAAATGTGCGTGATCCCGAAGTCTGCAGTGGTTTTTCACTTCGCGGCCGTCGAGTTGTGGAATTATTAAAATGTCCTGGCTGAGGCTGTGGATTATGGGGGCTGTGAGGCCTGTGGGACAGCTCTACGGCTCTCCAACTGCATTAACGAGCCAGTATCTGGCCTAGGATCGCTACTGTAAATATGTTGTTCAAAATCCGAGAGTGGAGAGACGAATATTTCTGGAACAAATAAGACCCACCGTAGCACTAGCTAGAACCACGCGAGGTAGACCAATCTTTGATGTAAACGTGTTTGCTGCTGAATTCACATTTTGCTGTGTATATGAACCAAACAAGCGAACATATGAAGAATAGGAATCAATAGTCTTTTCTTCAAGTTTCTTAGTCAAGCATTATTATGCAAAAGCAAAAAAATCGAACCCTAGCTCACTGGAATTAAACAGAACGACAGCGATACAAAATAGCCCAAAATTAAGATTCATAACTCCAAAATCTCCTCAAATTTTGACTTACCTCCTTCCTTGGTATTTAATGTACTCTTTTCAAGTTTGAATTTCTGTGTTGGCGATATCAAACACATAAACAACCGAAAACAAGCTTGATCTCGAGTACATACTTCGAACACGATGGGCCTTATTATGTATCTCGCCCCAGTCCCCGCCGAGCAAATTATCCATCCAGACCACTTTTCACAGCAGTTTGTGAGGTAACAAGCACGGTGACCCCCGATTTTTTTCCCAGATATTTGCTAAGAACAGTCTAATAAAAAATATATTTGAAGAAGAAAAAAAGTTTGATAGTAGAACATGATTTCTTGGGGGAAAATAGTTTCGTATTTGCTGTATTTGGGTCAAGGCGAGGACTTCAAGCTAACCACGGAACTGTCCGAAAAAGTGCAATGCCCCACAACCAGGCATTCAAAAACGAATTAAATGAAGCAATAGTGCTTATTTGAATAAAAGAAGCTTTATTTACAAGATAAAATTTTGTGTGTTTCAAATAACAAAGACTTTATTCTGTAAGAAGGGGATTCGAATTTTTAACACGCAACCACTAAAAATAACCTAGTTTAAGAGCCTGCTGACGCGTAAACAAGCACGGTGACGCCATCTTTTTATTGCATTTTTTTAATGTTCATATCATGAATGTTCATTATGCCAAGTTTCAAAAAAAGTTTGATAGTAGAACAATTTCAAGGGAATTACCTTAAGGCATCTCTTTAAAATTACTGAATTTTTGACATTCCATGCAGAAATGAAACTTGCCACGTTTTTAGCCAGGACTTCGTCTCTGGTTCATAGCCAAGTTCCCCTGGTTTCTTGACCGTCACTATCTTAGTACGGTAAAGGCGTGGATACATGCGTGGCTGCGCAGCAAAAAAGGTGCTAGACGAAGAAGACAATATTTTGCATTGTGACCGCAGTATTTTCTAATAACAAAATGACACTAAAATCCATCTTCGCAATCCGCAAGGTCCCCTTCTTCGTCTAGCATAGTAGCTGCGCATATATGCATCCACACCTACATACAAAGATAGTGACGGTCAAGAAACCAGGGGAACTTGGCTATGAACCAGAGACGAAGCCCTGGCTAAAAAAGTGGCAACTTTCACTTCTGCATGGAATGTCAAAAATTAATTTTAAAGAGATGCCGCATCTTGTTATTAACTATTTCAATTCTATTTTTTGGGGACATATATTTATTATCACTCGCTCAAAATTCAATTCAAACCAAAGATTCAAGTTTTGCGTTTTTGATTCAAAATAAGAGATATCCCACAGTTTTCACTGATTATCTCACCGTGTGATCATTAATAAAAGGAGAGAAAAAAGAATGAATTCTGAATGTATTCAAAGTTGCTTTTGTACAGGTTCACGCATTTCCTTTGAGTTTCGAATTCGTCATGAGATAATTTTAGTCCATATTTACTGGAGAGAATTGGTGGGAACTACTGGAGTTACGGTCGACTTACAAATGTTTGGATAGGTACGTCAAGGGCATGAAACAAAGACAGATAAATTTTCCCTGTTATAGTCTTCTATGATACACGAAATGTTACAAGGATATTTTTTTCAAACAATTATCCCCAATCCCAAGCTGGGCTTGACAAACGAACTATAGTCACTGCAGTGAAACAAAAATAATTTTAAAATGCATTAGAATTGAGTGGTGATTCCAAATGAAATATTCTGTAGTGTTCCCTCTCGGATGGGCTAATTAATATTTCTCAGCTGTTTCCATAATTATTAATAACTTAGCTACCCGAAAGCGAATAAATTTATAACGGCTTAATAAGAGCTTGAGTTATTCCTGATCGCAAGCGCCAAGGCTTTCTGTGAAATCTAGGTAAGACATATTTATTTAATAATATTATCTATTTTTAAAGGGTGAGTTAAAAATGAACCAAGTTGAGTTTAATCGATATTTCTCTTTGCGTGCACGAGTAAGTGGAATTTAAGATATCTATCCCTTATATTTGTACAGGACGATTCACTTACCGTTGAAAACGGTGATTAAGTTCAACTGCAGCTTAATTCACTGAGTTTATTCATTAGTATTTTGCTGTTCAGTCTCACAAAAAGAAAACCATTTGATTCAAAGAAAGCATGACTGGCCCAGCATTAAAAATAAAAAACTAAGGGAAACTATTCTAAAGTACGTAATTTTGCAATGGATCGGACAGTAGCTGAAATTGGTTAACGCGGCGTTCTAAAGAGGAATAAAGAATGATTAAAAATGAATTATTAATCGATAACCTGCCGACCTGTGT